>JASVEL010002699.1:0-691865 GCA_032618575.1 Nicotiana noctiflora | reverse complement strand
GTACACGACCTCTAGTGGGTGGCAATGGCGGTCATGCACCACGTTTGATAGTACGTGTTCTCGCCATCCAGAAGCTTAGTTCTTGGATCACAAAGTCGCAAGGCAAGAATTTCAAAAATATGATGTTTTTCCTAACGGTTCTGCAGGAGCCCGAGGATAAGTACAAACGTCTTCGTACAGATCCGTGAGACTCTACTAAACTTGCTCATGACTCGCGAGATCTCTGATACCAACTTGTCATGACCCAAAACCCGATCGTGATGGCACCCAACACCTTGTTAGGCAAGCCCGACCATTTTAACATTTCCAACCCAATTATTAAACTTAAAATACCAATTAAGCAAAATTTTCGAACTGATAGAAATAGAAACCGTGGAGAATCCATAATAAATAGTAATAAGAGCCCAATAGATCTAGTGTTGCAAGTCAGAGCCTCTAGATACAACTGATCAACATCCTATATAAAGGAAATCTAGATACAGAAGTAAATGATAGATAAGAGGAGAAATTGGGTCTTGTAGACGCCTGCAGCTACCTTGATGACTCCAGTACTGAACTGGGTAGTAGCAAATAATTACAGCTAATCCTCTGGAATCCCTATATCTGCACACAGAGTGCAGGGAGTAAAGTCGGTACTCCAACTCAGTGAGTAATAGAAACAAATAACAACTAAAAATAAGAAATCATGTAAGAACACTACACAGTTCTATAATCCATAGTAAAGGCAGCAAATACTTGCTAAATAGCGAAACACTGGTAAAACTCCCCTAATTGTCTGATAATTTACTAGCACTATTGCGGCACGCGGCCCGATCCCCATGTAATACTGCTGCGACGTGCATCCTAATCCAACATAATATATAATGCTGCGGTGCGTAGCCCGATCTAATAAATATAGTCGATTGCGCTCATAGGGGGTGTGTGCAGACTCTGAAGGGGCTCCTTCAGCCCAAGCGCTAATATAATGCGGCGTGCTGTCCAATCCATATAATATATCACTGAGCGTACAGTCTGATCCATAATATATATCACTGCGGCATGTAATCCGATCCAAATATAATATACTATTTTGGCGTGCAGTCTGATCCAATACATGTATATGTATATACTGCTGCAGCGCGCATCCCGATCTACCATATATAAAATACCCTCACTATGGGGTCCTTGACCTCTCTCAGTTAATATAGACTTGGCCTATCGGGCCCACACAGTTAAGATAGGGTATTAAACCATAGGTATTTCTCATTTAGTGTGTAAATTGCTAAGACCGTTACATTTTATGTTTTACAGTTAAGGACATGACTAAGAGTATGTGTTCAATAGGTAAAGTATGGTCAATCACCTCAACAGGCTCCCCTAAGGGTTCTACAGATCGGCAGAAGGCCCCAAACATGGCAGCTATCCCAAAATATACGGATATGAGCTCAGTCCCAGTCAAAAGTATAGTAAGTCATCAATCGGGATGGACCAAGTCCGAATCCCCGGCAATAAGATCACCACACTCATCACACGATGCATATTTCCTCTCAATATAGCACCGCATAGTGCAAATACGGATTTTCAAACCCCAGTATATCATTCATAACAATTATTCACCTCAAACCGGCCAAAATCCAAGCTCGCCTTGCGCTTTCCTCCCAAATCGACCTCTTCAAATGTAGAATCTAACTAAACCACAAGGAATAGGTTATAATAAGCTAATGCGACATAACCCAATTGAAAGAACTCGAAAAATACCCAAAAACAAGAAGGTGGCAAAACCCGAGCCCTAGGCCCACTTCTTGAAAATTATGAAATTTACATCACCGGATTTCTCGTCTCACCACGAGTCCGTAGACATAAGGTTCATCAAAATCGGAGTTCAAATGGGCCATCAAATCCCAAATTTACATTTCAAAAACTAAGCCCTAGCTTCTTCAAATTTTACCCAAATTTCAGACAATTAAAGGATGAATCTTAAATTAAATGGTGTTCACTACTAGAAATTACACTTATTGCATCGGTTATTTAGCAACAGTTATGTAACCCTTGCTATAGATAGTCTATTGCAAGGGTTACAATTGTCGCAATAGCTTCTTAGGCCTATTAAGACAATACGAAAATGAGACCGTCGCAGTAGTACAACCACCGTTGCCACAGAGATATCTATGGAGACGGATTGGTAAAATAAATTTATGGGCACGATTCTTTCTAAAAATTTATTATTGGGAGAATTGGCTTTCCCTCTAGTATTTCACTAAATGCGTGAAGCTTCCATTTTTATAATAAAAAGTAATAAAAAAACTAATAAAGTATACAAATCAAACAGGCAGGTCTTATTACTTTTTCTCAGTTTATCCGTCTTCAGGCGATAAACCCTCAACAAATTGACACTTTCTTCAAACGCATATCCTTGCCATAGATAGTCTATTGCAAGGGTTACAATTGTCTCAATAGCTTCTTAGGCCTATTAAGACAGTACAAAAATGAGACCGTCGCAGTAGTACAACCATCGTTGCCACAGAGATATCTATGGAGACGGATTGGTAAAATAAATCTATGGGCACGGTTCTTTCTAAAAATTAATTATTGGGACAATTTGGTTTCCCTCTAGTATTTCACTAAACGCGCGAAGCTTCCATTTTTATAATAAAAAGTAATAAAAAAACTAATAAAGTATACAAATCAAAATAGGCAGGTCTCATTACTTTTTCTCAGTTTCTCCGTCTTCAGGCGATGAACCCTTAGCAAATTGAAGCTTTCTTCAAACGCATATCCAGCAAAGTAATTGTTACCAAGCATACTATTGATCTCTACCACAAAAGGTGTGCATGTTTGTCTCTCCTCCATGGCTTAATAGTTCTCTGTCTCTAGATTTACCATTCAAGGGTTTTTGGAAAAGCTTACAAAATATACAAATGGGTTTCTTTGAAGTCATTATGTTTTGTTCTAATTATTGTATGATGTTTAAATTTAGTGTGGTTTAATGCTTTTATCTCAAATTTGGTGAAAATTTGAGAACTCCGTCCAAAATTCTGTCGTAAAATTTTTTACAGAAGATTGCTCAAAATTTGGGATTTTTGTAAAATTGGTGTGTTAGAAGCTTGGTTTCAATTCTTTGAGCCAAATTTTTATTCAAAGTTGATTTTGTGCTAAATATTGTGTAGGAACAACGAAATTTATGTTTCTTATTTTTTTATTTTTTTGCCTTTTTTGAGTTTGAAAATTCCAAGAAGTTCCTCCTTTGTTTTGTCGAGCTAGAACTGGATATGAATGCTGCTAAATTCATTTCTGCTTTGGAGTAAGTCAATTTTTTTCTTGAGTTTTTGTTACCATCGAATCATTGTATATTAATAGGCGAATGGGAGAAAAAACTGAAATTGTAAGAAACTTTACATCCTATCGCTTTTACCTCGAATTTATTCTTTGCAGTGTTCGAATGGCTGAAGCAAATGCAGGTATCTGTTTTGGAGTTCCCAATCAAATGCACATATCTATTTGAAGTTCTATGGGAATGAACAAGTGAGGAGCATAATGAAGCCGCTTAATAATATTATGGGTAGCTCATCGTTCGAGGTGAGGAGTGAACGTTCACTTCCAGAATAATACTATATACAGTTTGCAGCTATTTGACATTTTATAGATACTATCTTATGCCTTGTTACCTTTTTTCCCAGGGTGTTGCAAATTAGTCACGTGAAGAGAATATTGTCGTCCTTGAACTTTCTGGTATAGCTGAGAAAGATTGCAGGTCAGAGTAGTTTTCCCTTTTTTTTTTGTTGGTAAAACCGCTAGTCTTGGTTGCCTGCCAAGAGAGCTCTTCAGTTGCAAAAAAATTACTGTATCTATGTTGTTATGATGAAAATTAAGGCCTTGATGTTGTAGTGCCATTGTTTGTAAAACTCTATCCAGATATCCGTTGTGAATGCTTTGTACCCTCTACATATGAACTTACAAATTAATTGATTCTCACACACTGTCGTATTGCTTTTTGTCACCTCTTTTTTGCCTTCAAATTTGCACGATGTTTGGATTCTTCTTATTAAGATCCTTATGTGAATCCCTTTCTGATGTGTCAATGACCCTTGTTGTGCTGATATGTATGCCTATTTTAACTCAAAATTGTTCGCTTTTTGAAGACTAAGTTGCATTGTTAGCTGCCATTTCCAGAATTGCTACCAATTACCCAAAAAAGATTGCCTAAACTTGTTAGTTGCTATGCATATGTCCATGATGCTTGCCCATAGTGAACCTCTCATTTCCATGCTCTTCTCCATATGGATTATAACATGGTAAATGAGTGACTAAACTCCTGCATAATAGAGTTCTCCCTCTACATTATCCATTAAGCAGTAGATTTGTTGTTTGAAATCTGAGTTGTCATGTGCACAGCTTGTTATCTTGCGCATAGGAATGGAAAGTTTTTGGTACAACTCTATGTCTTCCTTATGTTGAAAAACTGAAATGTTAACTAACAGCTGATCTAGCTTACCTTAGTACATTGCTTGTGATAGGAAATCTGTGTAGCATAATATCCCGTTTCACCTTTGTGTTTATGACTATCTGTGACTTTATTTCTATAGATCTTCTTCAGTACATAATATATTGTCTTCTTTTATATTTCAAGATATAAGCACACAAACTAGACAGTAATATTGAGAACAAGATGGAATAGAAGTTGAAGGATACTACCTTGTCTGCCTAGCTTACACTAATATCCAGTGAAAATACTTGTTTTGGAATTGTCATCTGAATGCATTACTCATTTTTTAGTTTTGCTATGTCAAATTATTGGTGAAAGGTATATATGTACAGGTTGTAATCAGTGTTGTAAATAGCGCTCGCCTCAGTGCTAATAATGTGAGGTGAGGCGATGCGAGCTGCCATCACTATTTTACAGTGTGGCGTAGCATTTTCAAAAAGGCGAGCGCCTCTGCCTTTGTAGCGTGAGGCGACCTGTAGCGTCTCTTTTTGCAAAAAAGAAAAGAAGAAGGCAGTAGCAGCTATCTATTAAAACAAAAAATTAGGGCTCGTGATTTCTTTAATCTTTCTCCTTCAAGCCGACAGCAAATCTACGGCAGACCAGCGATTTCCTTTATTCTTTCATCATCAGGTATGCTTGTCTTCATCTCTTTTCTTCTTCTCCTTTCTTCTTTCTTTGAGTTTCTGTTCTGTGACTCTGTCCAAAAAACAATTTCCTTCTTTCTTATTTCTTTTTCTTTCTTCTCTCTTCTTTCTTTTTGTTTTGGGCTATGTTTTTAATCGTTGCTGCTGCAACATAACAGAGCAACACTGTGTTACTCTGTTTTTTCTTCCTTTTTCTTTTTCATTTTCTTCTCTTCTTCTTTCTTTTGGGCTATGTTTTTTATCGCTGCTGCTGCAACATAACAGAGTATGTGTTGCTTTGTTTTTTCTTCCTTTTTATTCTTCTTCTTCTACTCTTTTTCTTTTCTCTGTTTATTTATCACTGTTGCTGCACTCAACAGATTAGTCTGACAAAAGCTCTATCTTTTCTTCATTCCATAGAGCTTCTTCAGTTCTTCCCCTCTCTTTTTTTTCTTTTTTCTGCTCTGAAATTTCCTCCCTTTTTTTCAGTTAAAGAGTTAGATTTATTGCATATTGATTGTATAATCTTTTCCTATAAAACAATATTGAAATGGCGTCATTCGATGGTAATAAAAGAAATGATATAGCTTGGGATTACAAATGAGGGACAATTATTTTTATTTTTATAAGTTGTTTGGTAATTTTTATGAAATCTTCCTATTGAGAGGTCATTTTTAGATGTTTGCGGTCGAGTATATGTCCCCAAATTTACTAGTATAGGTCCCTTTTAAATACTAAAATTGTGTCTTATTGGAATAGAAACTACTAATTGTTGATTTATTATTGTATCTTATAGGATATTCAATGAGTAATGGAGATAAAAGTTGGATGGGTCTTCGAAGATCCACTAATGAGTATATCTACGAAGTGAATAATTTTCTTGATAAGGCATTGGAACGAGCTTCCCAAAGAAATAAAATATTATGTCATTGTAAAAAGTGCGCTAATTTTAGTTGGCATTATAGAAATGTGGTGGAGGATCATCTAGTTGCTTATGGGTTTGTTCAAGGATACACCTAATGGATTTTTCATGGAGAAGGGTTTTCGAGAAATAATCCACATCGAGGTAGTGATGATGAAGGTGATATGCATGATGATATTGATGGACTACTTTATGATACTTTTAGAAATGTCGAGGGGGACTTCAGACACGATGAAGGAGTGAGGGAGAGACCATCTGAAGATGCAAAGTAATTTTTAAAATTAGTGGAAGAAGGGAAACAAGAGTTATATCCGGGGTGTGAGAATTTATCCAAATTGAGTTTTACCATTCGGTTGTACTTGTTAAAGTGTATTTATGGGTTGAGTAATGTGGCTTTCACAGATATTCTAGACTTACTGAAAGAAGCATTCCCAATTGCTCAGTTACCCGAGTCTTTCTATAAGGTGAAAACTATGATAAAAGATTTGGGTCTTCATTATGAAAAAATACATGCATGTCCTAATGATTGCATGTTATATTGGAATGACAATGAGAAGGCAGAGAATTGTTCTATGTGTGGGTCTTCGAGATGGAAGAATGTTATTGATCCCTTGACTAATGCAAGCTCTAAAGTCCCTGCAAAGATTTTAAGATACTTTCCCATAAAACCTACGCTTAAGAGGATATTCATGTTTTATGAAACAGCTGCAACTATGAGATGGCATGCCACTGAACGACCCAATGATGGAAATTTAAGACATCCTGCTGATGGTGAAGTTTGGAAAGATTTTGATACCATGCATGAAGACTTCGCTAGAGATCCTCGTAATGTTAGATTGGGTCTTTCAAGTGATGGTTTCAACCCATTTCCAACCATGAGCATTTCCCATAGCACGTGGTCTATTATCTTAATGAACTATAATTTATCACCATGGATTTGCATGAAGCCAGAGTATATAATATTATCTATGATCATTCCTGGTCCATCATTTCCAGGAAAGGATATAGATGTGTACCCACATCCACTAACTGCTGAATTGGAGGAACTTTGGGAAATCAGGATGGAAACATATGATGCTGATTCTAACGAAACATTTCAAATGCGTGCAGCCTTATTGTAGATCGTTAGTGATTTTCCAGCACTAGCAATGCTTTCTGGATGGAGAAATAGGGGGAGATGGGCATGCCCAACTTGTAATCATGCCACATGTTCTCAATATCTCAAACATAGTCGTAAGATGTGTTACATGGGTCATCGAGCATTTTTGCCTCCTGATCATCCATATCGAAGAGATAAGAAATCATTTGATGGTGAGGAGAATCATAGAACACCACCTACTCCATTATCGGGTATAGAAGCTTGGAAGAGCTGCGTGAATTCAATAATATGTTTGGAAAAGGCCAAAAGAAGAGGCATCGAGATAGTGAGGGTCCTGGAAGAAGAAATCTATTCTTTTTGAATTGCCATATTGTGCACATAATAAATTGCGACACAATCTTGATGTGATGCACATCGAAAAAATATCTGTGATAGTTTACTTGGGAATTTATTGGATATACTTGGAAAAACAAAGGATCATGTAAATTCGCGTTATGACTTGCAAGAGATGGGAATACGGAAGGAGCTTAAAGCAATAAAAGATAATATTGGAAAAGTCTATTTGGCTAAAGCTTGTTTCTCCATGAAGCTAAAAGAGAATAAGTTGTTTTGTAGTGTTTTAAAAAATGCCAAACTACCAAAAGGATGTGCCTCAAATATATCACAATGCGTGCAAGTGGATGAGATGAAATTATCCGGGTACAAGTGCCATGATGCTCATTTTATAATGCATTACTTGCTCCAGGTTGCCTTCAGAAAAGTGTTGCCCAAGAATGTTTCTTTGGCCTTAATTAGGTTGGGGAACTTTGTTAGGGCCAAATGGCGAAGAGATCTTGATACGATGCAGTCTGAAATCAATAATTGAATGTGACCTTGAAATGATTTTTCCTCCAACCTTTTTTATATAATGGTACATTTTCCCATCCATTTAGTAGATGAGATAAAGCTTGGTGGTCCAGCACATCTTCGTTGGATGTATCCCACTGAGAGAAACATGTGTAAGTATAAGGCATTTGTTCGTAATCGGGCTCATCCAGAAGCATCAATTGCGGAGGGATTTTTAGCCGAAGAATGCTTGAACTTTTGTTCGAGATACCTACACGATGGGGTAAAAACAAGATTCAGTAGGTACCAATATAAGGATGGTGAGGGAATTGAAACAGAGTGAGATAATTTGTCACCTATATTCCCTGAGATAGGCCATCCAATTGGAAGTAAAAAGAAAAGGAAAGGCAAGGGTTTTTCTATGGATTTACAATTATGTTTTGAAGCACATCGATATGTTCTATTCAATACTAGAAATGAACAAGTGGAGAACTTTATCAAGTAAGATAAGATATTTAATTATCGCTTAATTGTTAAACTTTATTAATTTACTTATATGTGATAGAAATATTTTGAACGTCGTTCACAAAATTTAATTTGAAACATTTCACGCTTGTGGGAATATAAGAGTTTAATTGATAATCATACGAGATCAAATGCATGGGTACGTGCACGGAATCGCAGCCAGGAATTTAGTAATTGGTTTAAAGAGAAAGTTAAAACTATTGAAGTGCTAAATCATTTGCGATGGCTAGCTACAGGGCCTAATATGGTGGCAAAAAGATATACTGGATATTTCATCAATGGATAACAATTTCATACGATGGAAAGGAATACCCGATTAAAGACTCAAAACTATGGTGTGACTTTATCAGCAACAACTGATAGTTTTGCTAGTGCTAGGGACCAAAATCCTATCGATGGAGAGGTTACCTATTATGGAACTATTCAGGATATTATTGAGATTGATTATTGGGGTTGTTTTAGGGTTGTATTGTTTAGATGTGATTGGTTTCACAATGAAATATATGGATATGGGTTAACTCGAGTGAATTTTAAAAGATTATGCAGTACCGATGACCCTTTTCTATTGGCATCTCAAGTGCATCAAGTTTTTTATGTGGAGGACCCAAATGAGGAAAATATTTATTATGCAGTGACCAAAATCCATGTTGATTTGTATGATTTGGAGGAAGAAAATTATCCAAATACTGGAGATACATTTTGGAGTGAGATCGACGGCGATATTGGTTCATCAAATAAATAACCCGATGATGACGTCGTATGGTCGAGAGAAGATGTGCCTGGTGATGTTGTTGATGTGCCATTTCATGCACAAAATTCACAAGATATGGAAACATCAAAAGAGGAAGATGACTTTGATGACATTGATTGGGATTGGATGGTTCCTGATTATTGAATATGGTAACACTATAAGATTAATCTTTTGTATTTTATTCTTTTCTTCTTTGTACCATTGCTTTGAAAGAGAATGGAAAAGAATGATACTTGATCCGATCTCCTTTTTTGGTTATTCTGTAATTCAATTTTTTGGGCTGTAAATTAATTGTTTTTTCCATGTCAATCATGATTAAATTCTGAAAAGTGTGATATGTTAATTAGAAACCTGTGTTGGTGCCTTTACTTGTCATTGGTTGCCTTGGTTCTCATGTGTCCGCTCCTCTCTTAGACCATCGTAATAACTTTTTATGCCTTCTTACCTTTTTTTCCAAGGGTGCTGCAAATTAGTTACGTGAAGAGAATATTGCCCTCATTGAATTTTTTGGTATAGCTGAGAAAGATTGGAGGTAAGAGTACATCCATCCTATTACCAAAATTAAGTACTGATTCTTATATTTGGTATCACAAAATGTAGTGCCATTATTTCTAACAGCCTATCTAGAATATCCATTGTGATTGCTTTGTACTCTTTACATATGAACTTACAAATTAACTGATGCTCACATCCTGTCCTATTGCTTTCTTTCACCTATTTTCTTCCTTCAAATTAGCATGATGTTTGCTTGTTTCTTGTTAATATCCTTATGTGAATCCTTTCCTGATGTGTAAATGAACCTAGTTGTGCTGATGTGTATGCCTAATTTAACTCAAATTGTTCGCTTTTTGAAAACTAAGTAGCATTAATACATGAACCTTTCCATTTCTTTCGTAAGGTTGACTATTTGTGTTTTCCAGCAGTTTTCGAGCATTATACATCTGATATCCTTTTTGCCTATTTATTTTTCTGATCCCATTGTATTTTTTGATGTGGACTCTGGATGCAATTCTCCAGCCTAGAAACAGTAGGAACCACTGTAGGTACGACCAATAGAAATAGTAGTAACTACCGCAGCCTAGAAACAGTAGAAATAGTAGGAACTACTGCAGACTAGAAACAGTAGAAATAGTAGGAACTACTGCAAAGGTATAATTAAATTTCAAAGGTATTAAATGAAATGTATAATGCTTGTAAAGTGCTGGACAGTAGGTGATAATAGGTGAATTTGACTATAATTATGCCCTAAATAATCACACTTTGTTATGGTATTTATGTTGTTTATGAGGACAAAATGCTTTGATTAGTGTTTGTTTGTGTGTTATAGGTACATGTGATGCAATGGATGATAAGAAGAGTATTTTGAAGTCATATGTTGATGAAAAGTCCTAGAGAAGATCTAAGGTGAAAAGAGCTGGAAGAAGCAGTCAAAAATACGCAGCACTGTTCATCCGCGGTTCATTCGCGGTCGCGGATGAACCGCGAAAAAGAGGCATTCTGAAGTTTGACTGTTCGCGGTTGGCTCGCGGCCGCGAACGAACAGCGGAAGCCGGCGCCCAGTTCTCCTAATTGGATTCGAATTTAGTTTTTTTAAGCCCTAAAACCTCTATATAAACTCCTAGTTTGCCCCATAGAGGCATGTTGTCTTTAATTCAATACTTTTGCATGATATTTAGTAAGAGAGAATCCTCTCAACTCCTTCTTTTATTTTATATCAATTATTTCTTTATGATTTAAATTATTATTCTTGTTTCTTCAAGCATGAGTAGCTAATTTCTTTTCTAAGGTTTTGATGGAACGTATTGGGTGATGAATTTATCGTTTATGTGATTACAAATTGTGAACAAGATTTCTATTTATTCAACTTCGTTCTTGCTGTAGTTAATTGGTAGACGTCCCAATTAGCGGTGCCTATTTAGTGTGCATAACTTGGAAAAGAGTGCATATTTAGGTATATTGTTGAACAACACCACGCCTAGGTTATTGGAGGAATCTATAACTTTAGGCGTAAAGGCGGGGTTAGGAATAACAAAGTCTTGGGTTCAATCTTAAGTGAACTATTCAAATTAAAGCTAGCTAGGGTAGCTCGGGAGAGTGCACTAGTAAATTATTGTAATTGCTCGGGAGAGGGTTATGATACACATAGTGTTCATGATTGATAGAATATATTAACAATTTGTATGAGCATAACGATAAGGGATTCCATAAATAGGGGAAATCAATACCTTAGTCCTTCTCCATATTATTTTACTCAACATTCAATTCTTTCTTTTAAGCATTCTTAATTCTTGCAAGTAGTAGTTCGAAAATCATATACAAATATACTCTAAATTTTGGGAACTTGATTCGAAAGTACTCTTGGGTTGTGAAAGTTGTGATTGATAGGTTAATTCTCTGTGGGATCGATCTTGGACTTAATAGACCAAGTTATATTGACTACGACCGTTGCTTGGACGTGAATCAATTTTGGCGCTGTTGCCAGGGAATTAACGGAATTATCAATTGCCATTGCCAGAACTTCAAGATTCTTGTGTATTCGGGTTCTTTCTACACTCTACATTGAATATTTTGACTGTTGTTGATTTGGGTAATCAGGTGCATGCCTAGAAAATCTGCAAGGACTGGAGAACTAATTGAAGGACTCTTAGACCCCGAGCAAACTTTCCGGGCACGTAACAAAGCCATCAAACAAATTCAACAATCTCAACAACCAATCAAATTAGACTTCGACATGGGTGATGCAAACGAGCAAAATCAGCAAGCTGGGCTAAATATGCAAGAAGCACAAGAGGCACACGAAGGTGCACTGTTTGACTGGGCACAACCCACATCGGATAATTTGGCAACTGCCATCGTTGTGCCAGCAATTCAAGCTGAGTCTTTCCAGATTACCAACAACATGCTACACTTGTTGCAAAACAAGGGATTATTCTCTGGGTCTCAGGTTGAAGATCCACAGCAGCACCTCAAGAACTTTCTATCAATATGCAAGACACAAAGGCAACCGAATGTAACTCCGGAAGCTATCAGATTATTACTCTTTCCGTTCTCGGTTACAGGAGCAGCACAGATATGGCTAAACTCACTCCCAATAAACTCCCTTGCAACTTGGGATGAGTTAGTCAAACAATTCCACAACAAGTTTCATCCACCCAACAAAACAGCTCAACAAATTGATGAGATTGTGAGTTTCAAGCAGAAACCACTGGAGACATTACATGAAACTAGGGGCAGATTCAAGGGTATGCTTGTTATGTGTCCTCACCACGGGATTCCTGAGCAGATGTTAGGCCAAAGATTCTACATGGGGCTTTCAGATAGTATGAAGAATATAGTAAATGCTTCAGCAGGTGGGGCTTTTCTGAGCAAGATTTGGAGAGAGGGCCAAAATTTGCTAGACAAGATGGCCCGAAATTCCGGGTGGACATCCAGGAATGCTCCTATCACACCAGTGGTACACTCTGTACCCCTGGATCCATCCAACACTCTGGAGGAGAACATGGCAACTCTATTGACACAAATGAGTATACTAACAAAGAAGGTGGAACATCATCATCAGCACGAGGATATGAACTATGTGGCTAACTATGGAGGGCAGCGACAAGGTAATAAAATTGGGGCCAACAGGCCCCAATACAGTACAGACCTCCCCAGCCACAATTTAATGCAGCTGGTATGAGGCCACCACACAACATGGCTCCATATCCTAGACCTCAGAATTTCGGAAATCAGCAGCAGGGATATCATCAACCTCCACCACCACATGGTGGTAGACATGACGATGGGTTTGCAAGGTTAGAAGCTATGATGTAGCAGGTAATTGGGTCAAATGCTAAAACCAATGAGAGGATAGATGCACATGATGCCGCCATCAAGAATATTTAAGTACAGGTGGGTCAGATTGCTATGTCTCTCAACAATTGTCCTCAAGGGATATTGCCTGCAGATACACAAACAAATCCAAAGGATCAAGTCCCAAAGAAGATGATGGCAGTGACTCTGAGAAGCGGTAGAGATCTATATGCTGAGAATGAAAGTGAGAAAATCGACAGACAGGCTGAGACATCCACTCCATTGCCCATTGAACTGGACGAATCCACAGGGTTGACAGAAGTCACAGTCCAGCGAGTTGCTGAAAATAAAGAAGCAAAACAGGGAACGGAGAAAGTGGCTGAACAGGTAGAGCAGCAGATTGATGAGAAAATGATAGAAAAAGAAAAGTCCCAAGTCACTGGGAAGAAGAGGCCTCCACCACCATTCCCTCAAAGGTTGGCCAAACATCGGAAAGAGGAGCAATACAAAACGTTCTTCGAGATGCTCAAGCAAATCCAGGTAAACATTCCTTTAATTGAAGCTTTAAAAGAAATGCCTGGTTATGCTAAGATGATGAAGGATTTGATGTCGCGGAAATTTGATTTCCAAGACTTGGCCACAGTAACACTTACCCAGACTTGTAGTGCAGTGGTCTCTAGACCCATTGCTGAGAAGCTATCTGATCAAGGTAGTTTCACCATCCCATGCACTATAGTGAATTATGCCTTTACTAAGGCTTTATGTGATTTGGGGGCAAGCATTAATCTCATGCCCTTAGTTATTTATAAGAGGTTAGGTATTGGGAGAGCCAGACCCACCTCTATGCTTTTACAGCTTGCTGACAGGATGGTTAAGCGTCCATTTGGTATTATAGATGATGTGCTTATCCAGGTTGGGAAGTTCGTGTTTCCCGCCGATTTTGTTATTCTTGATTGCAAGGTCGACGAAGAAATTCCCATAATCCTAGGAAGACCATTCCTAGCCACCGGGAGAGCCATAATTGATTGTGAAACTGGGGAACTCAAGATGAGGTTTAATGATGAGGAGATCATTTTCAATGTACAAAAATCCATGAGGCACCCTAGTGAGTTCGCAAATTGCTCTCTCATTGATGCGGTTGATGTAATAGTGGAGACCGACGATGCAGAGTTGACCATTGAAGATCTTCAAGCATTCCTAATGATCATGGAAGAGGTAAATGGTGAAAGTTTAGCTGAATGGGTACTATCTCTGGAAGGCAAGGGATTTTGGCAGAGAGAGCTTGAGTTCGAACCTCTACACTTAGACAAAAGAGAGAGCCCGCCAGCAAAGCCATCCATAGAAGAGCCACCAAAGCTCGAGCTTAAACAACTACCATCACATCTCAGGTATGAATTTCTAGGTTCTAACTCCACGTTACCTGTTATTATCTCATCTAGTTTGTTAGATGTGCAGGCCCAAAAGCTTATACAGGTACTCAAGGAATGCAAGACTGCCATTGGGTGGACCATGGCAGATATAAAGGGGATCATCCCAGCCTATTGTATGCATAAAATTCTCCTGGAAGATGGACACAAACCTTCCAGGGAACATCAAAGAAGGCTGAACCCCAACATGAAGGAAGTGGTGAAGAAGGAAGTAATAAAGTGGCTAGATGCGGGAATCATCTTCCCAATCTCAGACAGCAGCTGGGCTAGCCCGGTCCAATGTGTGCCAAAGGAGGCATGACGGTAGTGAAAAACGAGAACAATGAGTTGATTTCAACAAGAACCGTCACCGGATGGAGAATATGCATGGACTACAGGAAGTTGAATCTATCCACCCGCAAAGATCACTTCCCACTTCCCTTCATTGATCAAATGCTTGACAGGTTGGCATAGAGGTCCCATTTTTGCTTTCTGGATGGATACTCGGGGTACAATTAGATCTCCATAGCCCCCGAAGATAGAGAGAAGACCTCCTTCACATGCCTATATGGCATGTTTGCCTTCAGGAGGATGCCATTTGGACTATGCAATGCGCCTGACACATTCCAAAGGTGCATGATGGCTATTTTCACCGACATGGTGGAAGACATTATGGAGGTGTTCATGGATGATTTCTCAGTGGTAGGGAATTCATTCGATGAATGCCTTGCCAATCTGACTAGAGTGCTAAAACGGTGCATGGAAACAAACTTAGTGCTAAACTGGGAGAAGTGCCATTTTATGGTACAAGAATGTATAGTATTGGGGCACCGGGTTTCAAGCAAAGGCATCGAGGTAGACCGTGCTAAAGTTTATGTCATTGCAAAGTTGCCTCCACTAACATCCGTCAAGGCCATAAGAAGTTTTCTTGGACATGCCAGTTTTTACCAGAGGTTCATCAAAGACTTCTCCAAAACATCAAACCCTCTCTGTAAGTTACTTGAAAAAGATCACCCTTTTGTTTTTTCTGATGAATGCAGGATTGCTTTTGAGGAACTAAAGAAGAGGTTGGTCACAGCACCCATCATCATTGCCCCCGATTGGAGCAACCTTTTGAGCTAATGTATGATGCAAATGACTATGTAGTGGGGGCAGTGCTGGGCCAAATGAAAGACAAGCTGATGCATCCAATATACTATGCAAGTAGAACTCTGAGTGGAGCACAAATAAACTACACAGTGACGGAAAAGGAGATGCTTGCGGTCGTGTTCGCATTCGACAAATTCCGGTCCTATCTCATAGGATCAAAGGTATTCGTATACACAGACCATGCAGCTTTAAGATATTTAATTGATAAAAAGGACACTAAGCCGCGCCTGATTCGTTGGGTGTTGCTTCTCCAAGAGTTCGACCTCGAAATTAGGGATAGAAAAGGTACTGAAAATCAAGTCGTTGACCATTTGTCAAGAGTTGAAGGAGCTAAACTTGTCAAAGAGATTGGGGAAATTCTGGAAACCTTTCCAGACGAGCAGCTGCTCACCACCACTCTACTTGAAACATCATGGTATGCTGACTATGCTAATTACCTAGCCAGTGGTATTGTTCCTCATGACCTCTCACCGGTCCAGAGGAAAATATTTTTTCGTGAAAGTCAGTTTTATTATTGCGATGAACCATATTTGTTTAGGATATGTCTTGATAACATGATCCGGAGATGCGTCCCCGAGATAGAACAATCTTCTGTTTTGCAGGGCATGTCACGCTTCAGCATATGGCGGTCACTTTGGAGGAATACGTACAGCTGCCAAAATACTTGAGGCCGGTTTCTATTGGCCAACGGTGTTTAAAGATGCGCACTTGTGGGTGAAAGGTTGCAACGAATGTCAACGCACCGGGAACATCTCCCGGCGTCATGAAATGCCAATGAACCCAATCCAGCAAGTTGAAGTGTTCGATGTCTGGGGAATAGATTTCATGGGGCCCTTTATTAGCTCATACGGCAATAAGTACATACTTGTTGCAGTTGACTATGTGTCCAAATGGGTGGAAGCTGCAGCATTACCCACCAATGATGCTAAGGTGGTAGTGAGATTTTTGAAGAAGAATATTTTCACCCGGTTCGGGACTCCAAGGGCTATCATCAGTGACGGGGGCACACACTTTTGCAATAGAGCTTTTGAGAAATTATTGGCCAAGTATGATGTTAAACACCGTGTGGCCACTCCATATCACCCGCAAACTAGTGGACAAGTTGAGGTCTCCAACAGGGAGATAAAAAGTGTACTGACTAAAACAGTGAACACCACAAGAACAGACTGGTCCAGAAAGCTTGATGACGCACTATGGGCTTATAGAACAGCATTCAAGACACCCATTGGCACGTCTCCATACAAATTGGTGTTTGGGAAAGCTTGTCACCTACCGGTTGAATTAGAGCACAAAGCTTGGTGGCCACTGAAACAATTGAATCTCAACTTGGATGAAGCAGGTAAAGCAAGGCTAACTGGGTTGCATGAATTAGAAGAATTTCGGTATCTGGCGTTTGAAAGAACAAGATTGTATAAAGAGAGAATGAAGCGGATTCATGATCAAAATATCGTTGAGCGGAACTTCAAAAACGAGGACAAAGTACTACTATACAATTCAAGATTATGATTGTTCCCAGGTAAATTGAAATCAAGGTGGTCAGGACCCTTCAAGGTAATTGAGGCATTTGAGTCAGGAGCTGTGGAAATTCAAACTATGGATGGATCACGTACATTCAAGGTAAACGGACAGCGGTTGAAACCTTACATAGGCCTGGATGACATGTAGGACAAGGTAGAATTGCGGTTGGATGAACCTCAAAGGTCTAGCGAGCCTTAAAATGCGCTAAGTTGAGTCGTGATGCGACGTTAAATCAGGCGCTACGTCGGAGGCAACCCACGAACATGTTGTAAGTATTTTTATCTTAGTAGTATTTAATAAAATAAAATAAGAAAAAACAAAATTTTTGCTGAACAATTGAGAAAAAAATTCAGAGAGGGGCACTGTCCGCGGTCCATCCGCGACCGCGGATGAACCGCGGAAAAATGACCTCTCTGAACTTTCTCTGTTCGCGGTCCATTCGCGGCCGCGAACCAACCGTGAAAAATTGTCCTTTCTGAATCTCGACTGTTCGCGGTCCATCCGCGGCCGCGAACGAACCGCGAACAGTCGCGGCCAATTCCGCGGTCGACTAAAAATAACATTTTTTTTATTTTTCTTTTTTCCCCCCCTTTCTTTAAACCCTAGAAAACCCATCCCCTCTTTCCCATATCCCTCCTAGCCGCCCCCACTCTCCAAATCTCTCTCTCTCTAACTTCAAATACTCTCCCTTCTCTCTAAAAAAAATCCCAACACCCTCTTCTCCAATTCATCCCCTTCTTCCTCCTTACTCCTCCATTGTTATCACTTGTAAGTTTCTCTACTTTTTTCTCTTTTATTTTGTTTTTATTTTTAGTTCTTGATTATTTATTTTGTAGAATTAATTAGACATTGTTAGTTTAGGATAAATCTTGAATATGACTTGGTTTCTTTTTGCACATTACATGTTTCCATGAATTTCTTCTAAAGAACCTTGTTATATGATGGAAGTTTGGTAAAGAATGAGTTGTTGGGTCTTCAATAATATTTATGATGCTAATTTTATGGTTTGGAGACCCAAATAGTATTTACACCATGTATGTTGGTTGGTTAGCCAAGTTGGGCAAATTATCATTGTTCATAATGTATTAATGTAGTTTTAGGAGACATAATGCCCAACTCATGAATTGGTAATGGTGTATTTTATTGGGGATGGATTAAGTCAATTGGGTAATGTTAGAAGCGTTCAAATACCTAAGTGTGGGGTGCTTGAATAGGCATGTCTAAAATAGTTAGATAAAGAATCTAAATATAGGAGTCTGAGGTAATTGCACGAAAAAAATGGTCAATTGTGATATCTCACGGATGGCGAAGTCTGAGTAGCCTTCCGATGACTAACGGTTTACAAAATTTTTGGCTATCTTATTTGTGCAGGATCATGGCCCCAAAGAGAGCTCGACATGGTGCTAGCTCATCTAGGCAACCGACTTATGACGAGTCTAGGTTTGCTTGTGAATAAGCGGAGAATGGATTTCACATTAAAGCAACCAAGAAGTGGCTCCAACAGGTAGAAGTTGACCGGATAGCTATCCGCTAGGAGAAGCCGGAAATATATGATGAGATTCGGAGGCGCAAGATGGAGTTTGTCTTTGACTCACCTCCTAAGGTGAACAAGATGCTTGTCCGGGAATTCTACGCTAATGCTCCTTATGCTATGGCCAGAGAAGTTTTCGTTAGAGGTAAGCGGGTCAATGCTCATATTCCTACTATTCGGCAGGTACTTCGTCTGCCATTGCACACTAGTGATGTCGACTATTACCATGATAGGCCTGGTGTCACATGGGACATGCTAATAGAGGCCTTATGTGTAGATGGCATCCCAGCGTGGATTAGAAATAAGACTCTGCACTCTAACTGCTTTACACGCATAGCCAAATGTTGGTTCTCCATAATTTGCAAACGTATCTTGACCTCGAGCAACACCACAGATGTTAACTTTAATAAGGCAGTTTTGACTTGGTATTTTGTAACACACCGGGATGCTGATATTGCCCGCATAGTTAGTGATGAGATGGTATTGAGGGGATCCCTCAATGCCAAGGGTTTTTATTACCCATCTCTGGTCACTACGCTGTGTCTCCTTCATCAGACCCCAGTAACTGATGCTGATGGTGATCTACTACCAAAAGCTCCATTTAGAGCTGCTACATTCCGGGTTGGACGAGACAGAACCCCAATTTACTTGGATGAGGAGGACGATCCTCTATTGGTTGCCCGGGCCAGGCACTCCACGGATTCAGCCGGACCTTCTAGGCCTGCTCCTCGTAGAGCAAGTATGTCTAGGTCCGAGTCCACACGACCTATGCTTAGGTCCATGGAGGATGAGGTTGTTGATCTACGCACCTCCGTTGATTGCTTGCACACATGGCTAGACGCCATGTCTACAAGGCAAGCCCGGTCAGAAAACAAGTTTATGGCATGGTTCAGAGCACTTGGACGAGCATGTCATGTCGACCCATCCACCGTCTCCGACTCCGAGTGAGTCTCAGGTATGTTTTCTTGCCCCTTTTGTGCTTTAATTTTTATTTATGTCATGAGGACATGACATATCTTTAAGAGTGGGGTGGGTGACTTATCTTGTACATGATGTATATATTAGTTGTAGTAGTAATATCAAATAATAAAAACACAAAATAAATCATAAAATTTTAAAAAATCCAAAAAAATATGAGTAGAGGACTCTTCCTGATGACGGACTATTTAGGACAAGTACTCTTGAGGGAAGTAGTCGGCGTAGGAATTTTTCTTTCTTTTATTTTCTTTTTATAGGTAATGTATCATCTCCCCCTTGGTTTTTCTTTTGACCACGGTTCTTTTCCAAGGGTTTTTATTTGAACCGGGTTAGGTAGATTTTTTTTTCTTTCTTTGTTCTTTCTTTTCTTAGGATTAGAAGTAAAAGGGCAACATGCAACCCCGAATACACATTAGCAAAAGCGTAAATTGAACTTGAGAATGTATCTTCTAAGCTTGGATGTAGAATCTCAATATGCCTTAAATTGCACAATAATGCTTGCTTGAACATCGATAGGACTTTGTAGATAAACTGGATTCCAAATGAGTTGCATGCCATGTGTGTGTGAGATTTTTACTTACATTGTATGTTGTACATGATGCCTAGAACTTGCCCTGTGTGTTTGCAAAGCGAAATAAAAGTTGTTTGGTTGTAGAAAGGATAGAGGCATTTCTTTGTGTAACCCCAATATACCAATAGACATGAATTCACCCGTACATTATATCTTAGTTAACCCCTTTGAGCTTAAGCCTATTCTTTGATAACCCTTGAATGTTCATCAAATATGTATAATGTTCTACTTTACCTCCTAGAAGCACTTGTACTGTAATGAATATGCAAAAGTTTAAGTGTGGGGTGAAGGAGAATTGAAAAAGGGAAAATCAAGAATTAATAATAGAAAATAGTGGACTGGTCCAAAATAATGTTGCAAAGCAATGAAACAAAGAGCTATATTGATGAATATGTAAAAAAATTAGAAAGGCCAGTTACATCAATAAAAGAAAAGTGGGGGTTAAAAGTGAAGAAAGGTGAAGGAATGTTTATGGGAGACATAAGGAAGTAAACAAAAAAGGGAAGTTGTGAAAAAGAAAAGAAAAGTGCTTAGAGAGGCTAGTCACTATAACCAAAAGTATCCTACCCGTCCCATAGCCTACATTACAACCCTTAAAGACCTCTTGATCTATGATTGAATAACTCGATTAGTGGAGTATTACACTAGGGGCAAGCCTATGGTGTGTCTGTATTCATATTAAATGTTCTTTGTTGAGAGTGAGTGAATTTTTCCGATATCTATAAGTTCCATGTATTTGAATTGTTAATGTGTGGGAACTTCTCTCAGTAAATTTTATGAGGGCATGTAATTCAAGAGGAAGAAGATAAATTTGCAATTTTTTGGTAATAAGTAGAGTAAGTAATAATGTGCGGGCATGAGAGTTTGCGGTTAGGTAAAGATTGTGCATATCTTAGGTTGTTCATGTATAATAGCTTTTGTGACATATTTTGGGGGAGACAAAGTTTTGTTAATTGGCCTAAAGTGTGATTAAAGTTGCTCGAGAATGAGCAAAGGTTTAAGTGTGGGGTATTGATAATAGGTGAATTTGACTATAATTATGCCCTAAATAATCACACTTTGTTATGGTATTTATGTTGTTTATGAGAACAAAATGCTTTTATTAGTGTTTGTTTGTGTGTTATAGGTACATGTGATGCAATGGATGCTTATTTTGAAGTCATATATTGATGAAAAGGCCAAGAGAAGATCTAAGGTGAAAAGAGCTGGAAGAAGCAGTCAAAAATACGCAGCACTGTTCATCCGCGGTTCATTCGCGGTCGCGGATGAACCGCGAAAAAAGAGGCATTCTGAAGTTTGACTGTTCGCGGTTGGCTCGCGGCCGCGAACGAACCGCGGAAGCCGGCGCCCAGTTCTCCTAATTAGATTCGAATTTAGTTTTTTAAGCCCTAAAACCTCTATATAAACTTCTAGTTTGCCCCATTGAGGCATGTTGTCTTTAATTCAATACTTTTGCAAGATATTTAGTAAGAGAGAATCCTGTAAACTCCTTCTTTTATTTTATATCAATTATTTCTTTATGATTTCAATTATTATTCTTGTTTCTTCAAGCATGAGTAGCTAATTTGTTTTCTAAGGTTTTGATGAAACCTATTGGGTGATGAACTTATCGTTTATGTGATTACAAATTGTGAACTAGATTTCTATTTGTTCAACTTCGTTCTTGTTGTAGTTAATTGGTAGACGTCCCAATTAGCGGTGCCTATTTAGTATGCATAACTTGGAAAAGAGTGCATATTTTGGTATATTGTTGAACAACACCACACCTAGGTTATTGGAGGAATCTATAACTTTAGGCGTAAAGACGGGGTTAGGAATAACGAAGTCTTGGGTGCAATCTTAAGTGAACTATTCAAATTAAAGCTAGCTAGGGTAGCTCGGGAGAGTGCACTAGTAAATAATTGTAATTGCTCGAGAGAGGGTTATGATACACATAGCGTTCATGATTGATAGAATATATTAACAATTTGTATGAGCATAACGATAAGGGATTCCATCAATAGGGAAAATCAATACCTTAGTCCTTCTCCATATTATTTTACTCAGCATTCAATTCTTTCTTTTAAGCATTCTTAATTCTTGCAAGTAGTAGTTCGAAAATCTTATACAAATATACTCCTAAATTTTGGGAACTTGATTCGGAAGTACTCTTGGGTTGTGAAAGTTGTGATTGATAGGTTAATTCTCTGTGGGATCGATCTTGGACTTATTAGACCAAGTTATATTGACTACGACCGTTGCTTGGACATGAATCAGTAGGAACTACTGTATTTTCTCCGGCCTAGAAATAGTAGGAATTACTGCAGGTACATTTCCGTTGGAATTCAAATGGACTGCTTTAACTTCTTGTTGCTTCTCCATCATTGAGGTCTCTCGTACAGGAGGTCCATACGTTGCTCGATTCATCATTTTCCTATTTTTACAATTCACACTTTGCATCCATGCTTCATTTAGCTAAAATCTGCTCGAGCAAGTCAGTTGAAGCAGCTTGGTTCTTCTTCTGTACGCCTACACTCATAATCTTTTTCCAGATTCAACTTGCCATGAAGCATCAGTAATAGCTTCAGTTACTCCAGCATTCTTAAGTTCACATTTAGTAGTATTCAGTTACTCTAACTACCCTTTTCCATCTAAACCATAAATTCGAGAGTCATCAGTTGAACCCTCAATCAATGGAACAATATCACGTTTTGAAGCTAAGGGGGTCGATCAACAACTAATGGATGCTCGTGTTTAAAATCTGTTCAAAACCCTTTCACAACACGATCACTAGGAACACTCAATGGAACAGTAGTTTCCTGTTTCACCTTTGTGTTTATGACTATCTGTGACTTCCTTTGTGTTTCGGATCTTGATAATTTTCATTACCACTGCTACTGATGTCTTTATTTGCTTCAAAATTGTAGTCATGATTCAAGAAGATACAAGACAAAAGAAAAAAAGTGAAAATTTCGACATTCGTTCAAGCTAGAACACTTACATCTTTGGCAAATCAGAAAAGATTGATGCGGATCAGACAAATGAATAATCCAACCAGCTCTATGCGGTTAAATAAAGAATGCCAGGTTCTGAATAAGTTAATGGAAGAACATCATCTACCAATGCCACAACATCATAGCCCATTTACAAAGTGATTCAACCACCCCTACCATACAATCACTAGAGCAAGAAGTGCAATTGGATGCTAATGTTCCTACAATAGATGAACAAGGTAAGAAATTTTAGATTTTACATTAAAGTATTGACATCCTATATCTAGTTTACTAAATTGGAGGATAATTTTGATTTGTATTATTGTAGGATCTTGTACTGAAAAAAGAAAAAGAGGTAAAACAAGGATGCTAAGTGTACATGGAAGGAGTGAACGTAAGTTAATTGTGGTCAATGAGTTTGGTCAACCTGTTGGTCCTACTAAAGATGTTGCGATGGAGTTTGGTAGCTTCCTCGGTACATTGGCAAGGAATTCGACCTTTTGCACTCTTGATATATTTGATTGAAGAAAAATTGACACACAAGAGGATTTGTGGGAATATACAAAGGTTCTCAATTCTCAATTTTATTTTTGTTTGAACATGCTTAATATTCTTGCACTAACCCATTGAAACAATTTGTAGGAAAAATATAATATTTCTGAAATTGCAAAAAAGTGGACTCTGGATGCAATTCAAGGTACTTGGAGAAGGAATAAGAGTCAATTGAAAAAAGATCACTTTAAAGCATATCAAAATAATGAAACTCGAATGGAAAGTAAAGCCTGAAAATATTCCAGCATATCAATTTAAGGAACTTCTCAAATATTGGAACTTTGATAAACACAAGGTATGTTTTTGAGAAATGGTTTCATTTATGTTAAGCTTTGTCAAGAAATATTCATGAAGGAAAAATAATTATTTTTCTTATATGATAGTTTCGAATTGAAATTTATAATTTTACTTGCAGAAAATGTCGGCAGCTAATATTGAGAATCGGAAAAAGCTAAAGGATCCACATACTGCTGGCAAAAAAAGCTTTGCTATTGTCCGCAATTATTTGTTATCTGCTCTTATTTTTCATTAAATATGAACTTGTTATCATTTTTAAGAAGATATTTTATACTCCCTCTGTTTCAATTTATGTGAACCCATTTGACTGGGCACGGAGTCTAAGAAAAGAGAGAAGACTTTTGATTTTGTGGTGTAAAATGAGGCACCTTTATTTTGTGTGGCTATAAATCATTGCATAAAGGTAAATTATTTCCAAATAAGGAAATGGGTCATTTTTTTTGCCACGGACTAAAAAGGAAATAGGTTCACACAAATTGAAACGGAGGGAGTACTACTTTTAATGTGTCCAGGAAAAAGAGAAAGAAACTTCTGATCCACTATCATTTAAGGATATCTTTGTCGCTACAAGACAAAGAAAACCCGGTCGAACATACCAGGAATCGAATGAAGATACAACTAGAAAAATTGTGCGAATTCTTTATGTTTCTATTTCGTTTGGATGAAAAATATGTTCATACTGACTTTTTCTTACTGGAATTCTCTCTTATTTTATTTGTATACTAGGCTGAAATGGAAAGTATTGAAGCGCAACAAAGTGAAAATGGTGATGAGTCAATTAATGCATTTGCATCAATCATGGGACCCGAACATCCGGGACGTTTGAGATTGTATGGGCGGGGGGTTACAAAAAGCTCTTTGAAAGGGAAATTTGGACATTTTGAACCCTCTTCAAATGCAACAAATGATCACATGCAAAAGATGGAAGAGAGGATGATAAGATTGGAGGAAAAAATGGAGGAACAGAAGGAACAATATGAGGAACAAAAGACAATGATGAGACAAGAAATTATAGAAGATATCATAGCAAAACTTCAACGTTCTGGATTACCAATTGATGCTAATATTGTAGGAACATTGTATTCTCGTCCATTTGGTGAAGCTTCCTCAACACAAGCAGCAGTTGTTCACCTAATTCATCGACCATCTCTTGGTAGCAACAATCAAGGTTAGAATCCTTGCAATAGTGTAATTAATGCTTCTAATTTTTATATGGTATAGTTAGAAAAGAACTAGTGATATGATAAAGATCAATCAGCAGTTAGAAATAGATATTGAAACTTGAACGTGCATCAACATCCAGTTTTTTCAGCAGCTGTTTGAGTGTATTCCTTATGCACAACCTGCTCCAGATTTGTTTATGTGTTGGTGATGAGTGATTGAATTTCTATTTATGTGCTGGTGATTAGTTTATGTTTATGTGCTGGTGATGAGTGATTGAAATCAAAATTGTCGGATCTGTTTAGTTGTTGTAATAACAAAGACGGGGTTGTGGCTGAGGCGTGGGTGTGTCGCCACAGAGTGTATGTTGCGATGCAATTGGAAATAGTGCTCACCTCATGGTGTGAGGCATGAGGTGATTGTGTTGCATGTAGCGACTGGTGAAACTCTTTCTTCTGGGTAGCTCAGTATCAATTCTTGGGCTGAAGCTGTGTTAGTTGCTGAAACACTTGCTGCTATTGCTTGCTGAAGCTGTGTTAGTTGCTCGATGTACATTCTCTTAAAATTGTACTGGATATATGTGTCACAATGAATCTCTTAAAATTGTACTGGCTGAAGTTGTGTTAGTTGCTGAATCTCTTTAAATTTCAATTTTCTTAGTAGGTATTTATATATTGAATCTGTTAATTCATTGTAGTGTAATAACCTGCGAACAGGTATGCTTCTTCTCTTCTTCTTTCTATTCTTTTTCTTCTGTTTTTGTCGACAGAAGCAGAGCAGGTTCTACTTCTCTTCTTCTGTTCTTCTTTCTATTTTTCTTCTGTTTTTGTCGACAAAAGCAGAGCAGATTCTGCTTCTTTTCTTCTCTTCTTCTTTCTATTTTTCTTCTGTTTTTGTCGATAGAAGCAGAGCAGGTTCTGCTTCTCTTCTTCTCTTCTTTTTTCTATTTTTTTTTTTCTGTTTTTGTCGACAGAAGCAGAGCACGTTCTATATTTCTGCTTCTCTTTTTCTCTTCTTCTTTCTATTGTTTTCTTCTTCTATTTTTTGTGGACTGAAACAGAGGTATTTGTGCTCTGTATTTTTTGCTTCTTTCTTCTTCTTCTTCTTCTTCTTGAAATATGCATTTGGAGGGCAGGACAATTTGTTTCCTTATCGAGTAGAAATAGGAGTGCCTTTGGCTACGAAAACCTTGGGAAGGTTGTTGTATATGAAAGACGAGAATGAATGGTTGCAGATAAGAGGTAATTAGATATGTTAGATTCAACAGAAGAAATCTCAAATTTTACTAATATTGAGATTGAGCTATGAATAGATGCCATTACATTTAAGACAGATAAATGTGATTGAATATCTACCACTGTTAAGACAACATTTAAGAATATCTATGCTATGAATAGATGAATATTGAGATTGTACAGTGATTTTCCTATTGCTCCATGTTATCCAGAGGTCAAGAAGTGCTTTGCCGATTGTTATCCAGATTGTACAGTGTTATTGCTCCATGTTATCTAGATTGTAAAGTGCTTTGCCTTTGCCTCAATTTTATCACTTGATTGATGAAGTGTTGGTTGAAGATAATCATAATTTTATTACTTGTTGAATATGCTTATTTTTTTCCTTACCCTCTAAATATTGTTATGTCTTGAATTTGTAGGTGAAGAAAATAAACAAATGGGAGATGAAAGCAGTGAAGACCTTACTTAAGGAGTATTGATTGATCTACATCTTCGGATGTTTTGGGACTTTACTTATTTTTGAATATTTTGCAACTTATATGTAATCTAACTCTTGAATTGTTAGTCAATATTCTCTTACATTTGTATAATACTAGTTGGATATTTTTTATGATGATTTTTGTGGATGAATATAGTTTCCTTTAATAGTTTGCATAAATTCCAACGTATTATAATTTACTCCATTATAATAGCTCGTAAAAATTATTGCAATAGTTTATACTAAATGTTGTAATAGCTTGAAAAATTGTTATAATAGCTGAAATAACCGTTGCAATAGATAATAATAATCAATGCAATAAATAAGCAATACTATATGAACAAACTGTTCTAGTAGGTCTATTCCTTCGGGTTTGCACCGTTACAATAGTTGTATTGCAACGGTTCATACTCGTTGCGATATCTTTCAATAATTGTTGTATTATTCTACTATAAAACCGTTGTGATAGATAGAGCTATGACCACGGCTTCGAAACCGTCGCAAAAAACCTTTACAACAGACCAATTGCAACGCCTTACCATGCAACGGAGCCAAATCCGTCGCACTAGGAATATTGCAACGGTTTGAATAGTTTTGGCAACGGTTTTATCGGTGTTGCCATAGGCCATTTTTCTTGTAGTGAACACCTAAATGTAGAGAAACCATAACTCATCTATCAATAAAAATCAGGAAATAAAAGACAAGTGCACGGTTTCACCATTCGTACTTTAACACCGTCTCACCAAAATAATGTGCGGCATCAGCCTTCGTGCTTTAACGCTCTCTCACCAAAATAATGTACGGCTTCATCCTTCTTGCTTTACACTCTTCCTCACCGAAAAAACTATATTTTACACTCTTCCTCACCCAAGAAACTATCACAAAGAAATTTGGGCAAGGAAATCTATAACATCACAATAAAATCAAGTAACAGCAGGAAATCAGTACGTAAGCGTAAAGAACATCATAACTCAATCACCAGAAAATCAGAAAAATCAAGGACAAATGCACGGCATCACCCTTCGTGCTTTTAGTCTCGTCCTCACCATGAAAATAAGTATAATTGGCACGGCATCACCCTTCCTACTTTACCTCACATAATCACTCGTATAAAGGCACACAATGGAACATCGTACGGCACGACATCACCCTTCATGATTTAACACTCTCTCACCAAAATAATGCACTGCATCAGCCTACGTGCTTTAAAACTCTTTCTTACCCAAACAACAATCAAAAACAATAAGGTCAAGAAAATAAATGAAATCACAATAAAATCCCAGCAATGGAATAATACCAAAAATAAAAGTATCCCGGCAAGGGAGTAATATTAAAAGCAATAACATCCCGGTAAAAGAACTATATTAAAAGCAACAACATCCCGACAAGGGAACAATATTAAAAGCAACAAATTCCCGACATGGGGACAATACCATAATCCTCTTCTCTTTTTCACATTTACTTCACAACTCGATTCACAATGAGCCAATGCTCTATAAGGTTCAATTGCCAATTACTTCCACATATCACTTTACAACTTGAGCCAACGCTCTTCACTATTCAAATACCAATATTCTTTTCACAAGCCTTGCTCATCAATAGCAATCCTCACATTAAACATGAACAATACAAATGGAGTCACATTAATCGTAACATAAGATTCACGGACATGCTTGACGCCAACGTATAGAGACTCGTCACCATGCCTATACGTCGTACTCAATAATTAGCATATAAAAAATAGGACACGACTCCTAATTCAACGCTATGTTTAGACCAAATACTTAGAGGTCCCGGGAGCATCGGGGATGATTTCGGATGGTTGACGGAAAGATTTAGAATTTTGAGTTGCAACCGAAGTTATGACTGTTGTCATAATCGCGTCTACAATTGAGAGGCCGCAGCTACGACTCCCCCAGATGCAGAATCAATCCGCAGAAGCGGTCAGATGAGGAATTGCTGAAACCGCAAAAACGAAAGGTGTACCGCACCTCTGTGACTACAGATGCTGATTCTGGGTCGCAGGTGCGGCAAAGAGGATTTAAGTGGACACCACAGAAGAGGTTCCTTTAAATGCAGTATCAGTATCGCATATGCGGATGGTGGACCACAAATGTGGATTTGTTGGGCAGAAAAATTAAGTTTTCGAGGGTTTAGTTTCAAAAGTTCAAAATTAATTTGGAGCTCGAGAGGGGGAGATTTTGGGGGGATTTTGAAGAGGAAATATATGGGTAACGATTCCTAATCCCTTTCTAGTTGTATTCCTATAATCTAATCTTAGTTTTGTCATTTAATTTGGGATTAGAGATTAAAATTGGGGTAAAATTTGAAGAAAGGTCATATAACTAGATTTGGAGCTTTGATTGGGAATTTGACATTGAATTTTAATAATTTTGGTATGCATGAACTCGTGAGAGTATCACGATTCTGAAAATATAAATTCTATCCGATTTGGAGATGTTGGCTTGACGGGTAATTTGGTTATTTTGCCTAATTTCGTGTATTAGCTTAGAATTTTATTGTAGAATGAGTTACTCAAAATGTTATTTACATTATGCAATTGAATTGAATAGATTTGGGTCATTTGAAGCCGATTACTCGTGGCAATAACGTGATTTCGAGTTGATTGAGTTGGTTCGTGGTAAGTAGCTTGTCTAACCATGTATGGGGGATATTTCCCTGGGATTTGGTACTGTTGTTATATGAATTCCGTGTATGTGAGGTGACAATTGCGTATACGTGAAAATTGTTGGAAACTCATTTTTTATTAAGTAAATTAACTATATTTCTTTCTTATTGAACATTCTTGCACTTTAAGTCCATTGTGTAGTATATGGAATCATTCTTAAGTGAACTAATTTTCCTATTTGCTTAAATTGTATACATGCATTATGTGAGAAAATGGCTCTAATGAAACTAACTGTATTTCAGCTCGTGCATACAAAGAAGCAGCATGTTAGAATATAAATCTCTATCTTTTTTGGTACGGACTTGAATGAAATTGTGGATTATTTCATTGACGCTGTTGCGTTTTTATTTTTGGAACACGGATGAGTATCCTGGGAGATTCCCTGCATATATGTTGAAAATACTAAGAGATCCACGAGACACCAACAGATCCCTGGTACATATATTGAGATACTAAGAGATTTTCGGAATACTAAGAGATCTCCAGCACGTATAATGAGGATACTAAGAGATCCTTGGGATATCGAGAGATCCCCAGTATATATATATTGAGGATACTAAGAGATCCTCGGGATACCAAGAGATCCCCGTCATACATATTGAGGATACTAGGAGATCCTCGGGATACCAAGAGATCCTTAGAACATAAAGAAGATACTAAGAGATTCTCGTGATACCAAGAGTTCCCTAGCATATATTGATGATATTAAAAGATCCTCGGGATACTAAGAGATCCCCTAGTTGTTACCTCTATGATGAGTGGTATTTCCTTTGTGATTATTTTTTTTGCTCTCTTATAGTTGTTGGTATTTTTTTATCATCATATGTTACTTCTTCGTGTTAGCATTTAATTATATCATCATATTCTATACTGTCTTACCTTGTTTTTTCATCTGAACTCAGTAGGGCCATGACTTTCCTCGTCACTACTCGACCAAGGTTAGGTTTCGCACTTATTGAGTACCGTTGTGGTGTACTCATGCCTTTTCTATGCAAATCCAGGTACTTCCATTTATTCATATCACACTTGAGGCTGATGCTTCATAGAGACTTCGAGGTATATCTGCCGCGGCCGCTGACCGTTGAGTCCCTTTCTTTTCTCAGTACTAGTATAGCTCTTCTATATTTTTCCTTGTTGATAGACATTTCTGGAGTTAGGACTTTATATGTAATATCTTCGCTTGTGATTCACGGAGTTCCGAATTTTTGGTGTGTTAGGTTGAGAATATTGTAATGTTATATGCCAGGCAACATCTTAAACATTATTAAATTTTGTTATCTCGGTTTTTAATTATTTTCTTTCCATAAATTATTTCTTTTTCCACATTGGTTAGACTTACCTAGCCATAAAGACTAAGTGCCGTCACGATAGTTCACGAAGGGCAAACTGGGATCGTGACAATACATTACTTCTTAATAGAAATAAAATTCACTTAAATATAAATTGAATTTCTTTTAAGATGGGTTGAGGGAAAGCTTGAATACAATGATGTAGATCATTATACACTGCTTAATTTCCCAACCCAAACTATACTCAATTTTAAAAAATAAATCGAGGTCAACATTAATTCTTACGAGCATTTTCCATTTATAACGGATCTATCAAGTCAAAATTCACATTTGAAAATGCTAGAATCTGGTCTACCTTTTCTTCAAATTGACGCAACTGAAATGTACAAATTACTACTCCATGCGTTCACTTTTAGTTCTTAACTCTTAAGTACTTTAAAAATAAATTTTTTATTTTTACTTGTCACTTTTAAGAGAAAAATAATTTTTTTTTCGGTTTGCTCTTATCATTAACTACTCATGCCAAATTATTTTCAGATCCATTTATACAATACACTGTTTAATATAGGTATCATGATAAATTACATATATACTTTTTTTATTATTTATTAAGGAATGTGCAAAATTAACAGTGAACAGTAAAAATAAACGGAGGAAGTACATGACTATCGAGTAAAACTCTAAAACTTTAACCTTCTAACTTATAATTATTTAATTAGAATTTTAATTCTTGGGAAATGTGGAAGATCTAGGAAGGGATATTTAATCATAAATCCATTATTTAAAAGAGAGATACTCTGAGTTCAATATAAAACAACTAAAATAATATAATAAGAAAAACTAAAAAAGAAATAACTATGATACAAGCTAAAATTCATTGTTTATTATCAGGAAGGTCTATAAATTACGATCTCTTAAAACCAATGACATGTGTTAACATCCTATACTTTTAAGATGAGTCGTTTCATTTCTAGCATGATGTTTGCAAAGGTTGGCTTCATATTCGTTGTTCTTTTCATGACATCCACTAGTAAGATTTCATCTTGCTTATTTTTATATTACAGTTCTATGTTTTCATATGTTCTTTGTTATCGATTTTCTTTTTCAAAACTTCTGTTATTTTATTTTACGTGAGCCGAGTTTCTACTAAAAATAACTTTTTTTATCTTCACAATAAAGAAGTATGATCTACATATATATTACCGTTGACATACTTCACTTGTGGGAATGCACTAAATATGTTATTAAATTTTTGCGGGTGTCAATACAGTGCCGGATGCATATTGATTAAAGCAATGTCGCCGGAAAAATATAATTAAATATTTATACTAATATTCTGTAAAACTCTCTTTTCGTCTTCTTGAGCCGAGAGTTTATCGGAAACAGCCTCTCTAGCCGTTCAGGGAAGAGGTAAGGCATGCCTGCACACTACCTATTCACAGACCCTACTTGGAAGATTTTTCTCGGTTAATATTGTTGTTATTGTTATTGTTGTTATTGTACTACTAATATTTTGCAAAAATAAAACAATATATAATAATGACTAAGCATCCCGGCAAAAAGTACATTAATTCATCACTGGCCAAGCTCATATTTGGGCCTTTAAAGGTCATAGGTTTGAGGCTAGACCTAGACCTTCCTTTTTTAACATCTTTGAGCGAGCATTTTTGTTAGAAATTTAAGGTTAAGAATTATTGAACCTATATTTTTATTTGCAATAATATTCAACCAAACTATTTGGCCAAAGCTTTTAACTTTTAGAAAATGATATTAAATAATACTTTTTAAATATACGCCCGTTTGTAAAATATGTGTATATGTAGGTAAATTTTCGACAATATACAATTTTCATGAACTGATAAATAAGTGTTCCTCCGCTTGTCATTGTTGTACCACTTGTATTTTAATTACGATAAATGTATTATAAATTTTCAGTTAGTGGTGGACGAGATATAGATCCTGAAATCTCAGGATTCAAGAGGAGATTACTACCACAAGGTAATACTTGCCTGAGATCTTGTAATACGTCTGATGATTGCACTATTGATTGTTGGATCTGTTGTAAATGCATGTACGACTATCAATTTGATTCTATATTATGTGTAATGTAAAAGTTAATACTTATATAAAGCATTCTCTCCCATCACCAAGGTTACTTATTTTACGTGCCAAGTTCTGTGTTCTTCCAGATAACGCATTGCTTGAGGGGGTGATAAATATTATTCATTGTACTCGAGGATATATAACTTATTATTCTGTATGTATTTTTTCATTATAAATACTCCTTTGTACGTGTAATTCTCTGATTATAAAGAATATGTACTGTTACACTATATGCTGATATACGGGTGTTCCTAAGTGTCAGGACCCGGATTTTCTACCCTTGAGAGTCATGATGGTGCATACTCGTAGAAGCGAGACAAGCCACGAACTCAAAAATCATTAACTCTTTTATTTTAATCTTTTTTATAGATCATATAAACAAGTGGCAAACGTTTAAATAACATTAGACAATAAATTAAAGCGGAAGACTTAAATGAAAGAAACTAAGCAATACGGAAATTCACATTTGTCTCTATCCAGAAACTGGTGTCACAATATGCACAGGCTGTCTAAAATCACTACATATAAATGTTTGAAAGAAACAAACGTTGTCTATCTCGGTACAAGTATAACGAAATTATTAGAAAAAAAGAAAGATAGAACAGATATCGGGCCTGCGGACGCCTGCAGGACTACCTCGGGATCTCGGTGGACTAAAGGCTGGCTCTCGAACTACTACTGCTGACCAAATGTTGCTCCGGTATCTGCACACAGTGCAAAGTGTAGTATCAGCACAACCGACCCTATGTGCTGGTAAGTGTTCGTCCTAACCCCGGCGAGCTGGTGACGAGCGCTAGAACCAGATTCAAGACAAACCTGTGCACTTACATAATATACGGCGAAAAAATAAATAGGTAATAAGTAGTTTAAAAGGGAGGGGGGTACATACTTCGGGGAAAAGAATACCAACCTAATATATATATATATATATATATATATATATATATATATATATATATATATATATATATATATATATATATATATATATATATATATATATATATATATATATATATATATATATATATATATATATATATATATATATATATATATATATATATATATATATATATATATATATATATATATATATATATATATATATATATATATATATATATATATATATATATATATATATATATATATATATATATATATATATATATATATATATACCCAGTATGTTCCCACAAAGTGGGGTCTGGGGAGGGTAATACGTACACAGGCCTTACCCCTACCCGAAAGGGTAGAGAGGCTGTTTCCGGCCGACCCTCGGCTCAGAAAAAGAGAGAGAAGATCAACAAACAGAACAAAACAAAACAAAACAATGTTAGTAAATCCGGGATAAATCAAATAAATAATTATCTAAACATAAAACCAAAAGTAGAATGACATGCAATAATACTAATCGGTTACTATCATAAGAGGCACAATACAATACATTAATTAACTATAGAGATCGCTACCAAACCCCACTCAACCCACATATATATATATATATATATATATATATATATATATATATATATATATAAAATATTACGGCGCAGGACCCATTCCAAATACACAACTTACAGTGATTATAACAACTGTCCCAGCAAGGCGTTAACCATAAATTACACTATCCCGGCAGGGGAATTCAATAGTACAAATATATACGTCCCGGCAAGGGAGAATCAGCTATAACCAATCTCAACTCAACTCCTAATCATCTCAATTATCGCCATTTCTAACTCATAAGTAACTTCAACGAAAATAAGCTAAGTCTTTGCGCAATACCATCAATTTACTTCACTATTGTAACCATAGTATCATTCAAGAATATAACAAGTATCAATTTAGGACTCACGTTCATGCTTGACACCAACGTATAGATACTTGTCACCGTGCTTATACGTCGTACTCAACAAGAAACAAATAAAAAATATGAATCAACTCCTAATCCCTCAAGCTAAGGTTAGGCCGAACACATACCTCAAACTTCCACGACCAACTCAATCCTCAATTACCGCCTTTTCTTTCGAATTCGGCTCCAAATCAATTGTATCTATACATAAATGACTTCATAATATCCATAAATTCTAATAAATTTGAATCCAATGCCCAATTGTAGCTTTCCAATCATTATTCCCCAAATCCAAAAATTGACCATGGGCCCGCTTGGTCAAAATATGAGCTTCAAACTAAAATCAAATCACCCATTCACCCACGAGCCCAAATATATAATTATTTTTACAATTCAACTCAAAATGAGGTCTAAATCATAATTAATCAGAATCTCCACTGACGCATATTCAAGTCCTTCTGCTTAAGTAAGTGTTGCAAACTTCGATGGTCACTGTAAATCTCACAAGGCACCCCATACAAATAATGACTCCAGATCTTCAAGGCGTGAACAATGGCAGCAAACTCAAGATCGTGGACAGTGTACTTCTTTTCATGCACCTTCAACTATCCGCATATGTAGGCAATCACCCTATCGTCCTGCGTCAACATCGCTCCAAGTCCAACCTATGAGGCATCACAATAAACTGTATAGCACCCGGAGGTCAAAGGTGTCTTGAACTTTTAAAAGCTCGCCTCACACTCCTCTGTCCACTGAGAAGGGGCACCCTTCTGGGTCAATCTAGTCATAGGGTCCGCGATCGATGAGAACCACTCCATAAAGCGACAGTAATAACCTGCCAAGCCAAGGAAACTATGGATCTCAGTAGCTGAGGAGGACCTAGGCCAACACTGCACGGCCTCCACCTCCCTTGGATCCACCTGAATGCCCTCACTCGACACCACGTGGCCTAGGAATGCTACAGAACACAGTCAGAACTCACATTTGGACAACTTTGCATATAGTCTCTTCTCCCTGAGAGTCTGAAGCACTACCCTTAGGTGCTGCTCATGATCAACCAGCTCCGGGAATATACCGGAATATCATCAATAAAAACAATCAGGAATGAATTAAGATATGGCCTGAATACACTGTCCATCAAATGCATAAAAGTTGTCAGTGCATTAGTTAGCCCAAAAGACATAACAAGGAACTCGTAATTACCATACCGAGTCCTGAAAGCTGTCACGCCCCAAAACGAGGGACATCACCGGCGCCTGACCGAGTTGCCCCAGTCAAGCGGACCTGGGTGCCTTTCACTCCCACACGTTACCCCTGTGTTGATTGTTTCTCATTAACCAATTATCTTACCAATAAAGACTGATTTCACAATACATAAACATAACCATGTGATTTATTTACTAACAAATTCATAATTTATATTTACAACGCCCCATACATATACATAGGCCACAATCCCACAGTTTACATGTCTACGGAGCCTCTAGGATACAAAAGGAAATACAATACTTGCCGGTAACAAGGCCCCAGCTATACCTTAAAAAATCCAAAAGAAAGTCTGAAATAAAAGTGGCATGAGCTACACTGGGCCCCGAGGAAGAAAGGGGCTCACCAAAACGGGCAGTGGAAGGAGAAGGATACTACTGCCGATGAGCTGAAGTGCCTGCTACCGATCCACCTACAATCATAACATGAATGTAGCGTCCCCGGCAAAAGGGACGTCAGTACACTTGAATTGTACTTGGTATGTATGGACAAACTTTGTCCCAAGTAAACTCAAGCCATTAAACAAGAATCACCGTGTTAAGACGGCCAATAGATTACATCAAGAAGTCAATTTAAGCTAACTAACCATGTTTCCAACCTTTTACTCATTTCAGATAAGCCTCAACACAAACACGTTTAAAGTCCACAAATAGAACAACAACCAATCAACCACATAAATTGCAAGTAGTCAAACATAGGGGCAATCAGTGCCCCCCAGGTTGCAAACTCTCCTGCTGTCTCCTTTCACAATTTCACATTATTGATTTTGTATCAATTTTCAATAGCGATTTCGATCGCTTTCCACCCTTATTGCCCCTGACCATCCTTATTACCTCGGCCACCCTTATCACCCCAACCCACACCTTATTTCCCCATGTTGCGGCGCGCAACACGACCCCGCCTTACAGTTGAAAACACAACAATTTCAAACAGCAGATAAGGTACTACACACAATTTCAACAAGTTCAAATAAGCAACTTGCACATTGTTTCATGTTCTCAATTACTTCTCAAGCCAATATCGCAACCAAGTTACAATGTTTCCACATTCAAGAATATTCACACATGTATATTCAACAATTTTCCATAATTCAAGTGTTTCATCTCTTTCCACAATAAACCAATTCTCAAGTGTTTCGTTTTCTTTTCCACAAGGTGCCATATAGGCCATCATAATCATTATTCACAAAATTCTTTACCCAATTCAACTCTCATTTACCTTCCGGTTCATATTTCATACCACAACACTCATAGTTCAACAACAACTTTGAATATCCAACAACAACATCAAATAATCACATACAATTTCTCAAATCAACACATGCCAAACAATTTTACACATAAAGGCGATTTCACAAGAATCAAAATTAGCCATACATACCCGGTGATGAGTTTTCTTCCGTTAACTTCCTACTTTATGCTTACCCAAGCTATCTTACTCTTGCCAACCTTGTTCTTGAAGACTCTTACTTCTACTCACTTCTTTTTTTTTACTAAAAATCAAGTTCAATAATCATGCATGAGTGTAAAATTCTATTTTCAAAAGCTATTATATGCAAACCTCTCTTTACCCAATTTAAATCTGAAAATTAGAGAAAATAGTTAGGGTTTTTACCTTGAAAAGATTGGGGAAGTTGAATCCTTGCCCTAGAATCACTTGGAACTAAGTGCTTGGAATAATCCTTGAAGATGAAAAACTTCTCTCTCTAAAAACCCTCTCTTCTCTCTCTAATTTTGGTAAGATGATATGATAAAATGAAGAAGAAAGGGGTTATATTAAAGAAGAGATCGGGTCAATATGTTACAAAAATCTGGGCCGGGGCAAATCTGCGGTGCACTATGCGACCGCAGAATCAACATGCGGTCCGCATAGTGACCGCAGAATGGCCTCAAAAATTACTCAAGCTCTGTTACGGAATGCGACCATTATGCGGTCCGCATTCCTGATCTGCGGTCGCAAAGTGGACCGCAGATTCACTATGCGATCGCAATTTCGACCGCATTATTGACACGATTTTGGGCAACTCTCTGGAACGTTTTGCGGCAAGAATGCGGTCCGCATGTCAGGTTTGCGGTCGCATTCTTGACCGCATATTTGACACTTTTTGGAAAAATTAATTCTCTACATTTTTGAAACTTAAATCACTACCAAGGGTCCGAACCGCGGCGAGCAAGCTCGCCGCGAAGAATTCTACGCATTCCTAACACATTATTCGGACCATGACACCATAGCTACCAGGTTTTATGCACAATTATTTTACGGGGCCTTACATCCTCCCCCCTTAAGATCATTCGTCCTCGAATGAGGATTTTGAAATAATTGAGTTGGTTTTGAAAGACATGATATGCAACCATCAAAATTTTGACTAACTCTTATATTTTAGAAAAATTTCGCCGGAGTTTCCTTTGTATTATGGACATATCCACCTGTCAGAGGGCCCCCGAAACACATTACCAAACCACAATACACAAATACAACACTTTCCACAACTGGTATACACTTTCTTACCTCAACGAATGCACATATTCTATCACATTGCTACTATTGCACATAAACTAGTCACTTCAATGAGTTCTTTCCTTGTTTAATCATTTTAACACACCATGTACACTTAACAAACCATTACCAATCTACACTTACTATTAGTTGCTTATTTAACACATGAATCTTTCTAAGGCTTCCATTTATCAAGAAAGGTTCAAGTGACCCAAGGTAACAACACATTTAACTCATTACAAAATGAAGGAGACTTTACTAACACTAGGAGAGAAACGACTTGGACAAGATGACAATTACTAGGAGTAGAAGGGTCACCTAATTTCTTCTAGGCTTGATCAAACAAATGGGGGTACTTTTCCTTCATCTCTTTTTCCGCTTCCCATGTGGCCTCCTCAACTTGTTGACTTCGCCACAATACTTTAAGAGAGGCAACTTCCTTATTTCTCAACTTACGGACTTGCCTATCAAGAATGGCAACTGGAACTTCTTCATATGACAAATCTTCATTAACCTCTATAGCTTCGATTGGCATGATGGTGGATGGATCTCCAATCACTTTCTTCAACATGGACACATGGAATACCGGATGCACTGATGACATCTCGGGAGGCAACTCTAGCCTATAAGCAACTTGACCAATCCTTTGAACGATCCGATATGGCCCGACATACCTAGGACTCAATTTCCCTTTCTTTCCGAATCGCATGACTCCCTTCATAGGAGATACCCTCAAGAACACCCAATCGTCGACTTGAAACTCCAAATCCCTTCGACGAACGTCTGCATAGGACTTTTGACGACTCTGTGCTGTTCTCATTCTCTCCTGAATAACCTTGACCTTTTCCATAGCTTCGTACACCATATCTGGCCCTAGCAATTCCGCTTTACCTACCTCAAACCACCCGATTGGCGATCTACATCTTCTCCCGTACAATGCCTCAAATGGGGCCATCTGAATGCTAGCATGATAGCTATTATTGTAAGCAAATTCTATCGGTGGCAAGTGTTCATCCCAATTACCTTTAAAATCTAAGACACAAGCCCGCAATATATCTTCAAGCGTCTGGATGGTCCGCTCGGCCTGACCATCGGTCTGTGGATGGAAAGCTGTGCTGAGATTCACATGAGTTCTCAAACCTTGCTGAAACTTCTTCCAAAAGTTAGCTGTGAACTGAGCCCCGCGATTTGAGATGATAGAAAGTGGAGTGCCATGAAGCCTTACTATCTCTTTGACGTACAATCTTGCATATTGCTCCGCAGTATCAGTGGAGTTGACTGGCAGGAAGTGAGCTGATTTGGTGAGTCAATCCACTATCACCCATATTGAGTCGAACTTACGCTGAGTGCGAGGTAACCCCACCACGAAATCCATATTGATCATTTCCCATTTCCACCTTGGTATTTCTATAAGCTGAGTTAATCCACCGGGCCGTTGATGCTCGGCCTTCACTTGCTGACAGTTCGGACATTTAGCTACAATGCTTGCCACATCCCTTTTTATACCATTCCACCACTAAATCTCCTTTAGATCATGATATATTTACGTGGAACCTGGGTGTACCGAATACCTGGAAACATGAGCCTCTGCCATTTCTCTTTCCCGAAGCTCGTCTATGTCCGGAACACATAGTCTACCTTGACACCGTAATACACCATCCACGCTGCTGAGTACAAATGCTGAGGTCTTGTCATTCATGACTGCTTCCTTCACTCGAACCAATGTTGGATCTATGAACTGTTTTTTCCCTTGATTTCCATGACTAGTAATGATTCTGCTCCATTATGCACCAAAATATTCCCCTCGTCTGACGCCGAGATACGAACCCCCAAACTGGCTAATTGGTAAACCTCTCGAGCCAGGAGTCTCTGATCCACACCCAAATGAGCCCAACTACCCATGGATTTTTGACTAAGAGCGTCGGCTACCACATTTGCCTTCCCTGGATGGTACAATATGTTCATATCATAGTCCTTAAGCAATTCCAACCACCGCCGCTACCTCAGATTCAGGTCCTTCTGTTTGAACAAATACCGGAGACTCTTGGGGTCTGAAAACACATCTACATGAACTCCATAAAGATAGTGTCGCCATATTTTCAAGGCAAACACAACAGCTGCAAGCTCCAAATCATGCGTCGGATAATTCTTCTCGTGATTTTTGAGTTATCTCAAAGGATACTCTATAACCTTTCCGCGTTGCATCAACACACACCCCAAACCAACCCTGGAGGCATAACTATCACCTTAACACTTTACATCATTAGCGGAACATCTTTATTATATTCCTCTTACATAAGACCTTCCACGAATTGAGTTCTACTATAATTTCCTTGATATAGTTACGATCCCATGTAAACAATTGCTACTAACTCTTACGATTCTTAACAAAAGGCATTACTGAGTGAGTTTTCTCATATGACCTCCTACCTCAAATGAATAGCACTGGCTAATTTGCACATATACCCCGAATAACACTAACTTGCACGACATTGTATCGAATGTAAAGTAGCATTGTGCTCTAACTTTTCTTAACCAACCTCTTCTCCCCATATGTGCATTATAGACTTTAAGAAACTGCACTACTTCCCCTGTGAAATTTCCTACCATCCCTCATTACGGTTAAACACCTCTCAAAACGTATATCAACAACCTTTATATGCATATGACTTAGGAAGGGTCACTAGCCCGAGAAGGGTATTCTCTGAAACTTTAAATCCTCCTCAATCCTTCAACAACAACTTTTGGTTTTACTCTTAAGTGTAAGGCTTAGTCCACCTGATTCTATCTCGGATGAGTAACTCGCCTTATTCCCCATGTTATAGTTACCAATAAAGTTCCCTGATATTGCCGCTTAAGAGTTATCATGCCAAACACGTCTAGTCTGTCACGAGTTTTCATCCTCTTTCAATCCATTCCGAATCTTTCATTCCCATCTTGTTTTGCGGATAGTGCATAGTTAATAACTTTATTACCCCACACATCTGACTGCCTCCCGTGAACTTGAAAAATCATTATGGCTTGTTTAATCATTTCACTGTACCACAACTTCACCAACGATAATCTCACCTCCCATTGTGTGTATACATGAACTATCTCTAGGCCCTTTAGTTGACATTCAGTGTCACCCAAGTCGGTTGCATTGCGGTTAATCCCTTATAACTTTTATTAACACTTGTGCCCTAAGTGGGTCCACCATTCTGGTGCAAAAATTATTTTAGATGACCATGACCATCTCACTTTAAAGATTTTCTCCCCATTTCTTCTCACCTCATTCTTCCTAGTTAGTGAATAGCCACACACTCTTCCATATATTACATGGTCTATTACCTTAGGTATTTCATCCTGCTCACCTCTTAACTCTTATTGGGATATATGTAGCAAAAAGTGTTTGTCTGAACATCACTTAACACTTATGTATTTGTAAGACTCCTTAGTGGCTCTCTATCAAGCCCCAATTACCATCTTAGGTTGTTGTGGCAACACATTTATTTCTCCCACTCGTTCTGGCTTTCTTAGTATCCCGAAACTTTGTTTAAATCACCGATTAGCTCATTCTAAGTACTCACAATCTTTCACATTTGACATATGGTACTTCCTTGGGTTCCATTTCTCCTGACCTTCTAACAAGTAAAAGTCTCTTTACAAACATACTCTTATTTTCTAGAATCGTTGACCCTATCATTCACATTGCCATGCGTGAAGAATTTTCATTCCTTAATCTCTTGGGATGCTAGTTGTCTATCATTAGCATATTCTTTCAGAGAGTCATGTTACCCATTATCTCTTTTCTAGACCACACCTGTCTTCACCAAAATATTCAAATATCATAGCTACATGGTCTCACTCTTGTTTCATTGTATTTAAGTAGCCTCACGATGGCCCTCCCTCTCCCACATGGGCGAATGTCCTGGATCTTGATACAAAAGTCTTGAGTTTAGAAACTTTAGGAACATATGCCTCGTATATCTATCCCTCTTATATATATACTCGACTATTAGGAAGAATTTAATTCACCATAGTATTGATCTTATAAGTTCCCTACTCTTATTCAGCCACGTAGGTATGGGATTCCAAGTCCCCATGCATATCCTTTATGAGTGTAACACAACTTCGTACATTTCTAGGTCCTTATAAAGTTCGTGGGACAAGGGTCTTCTCACCTAGGGTCCAATTGAGTCTCGTTTCGTAACTTTTTACCTTATGTGAGAGACTTACACTCTCATCATTAACCTCTTAGTCATCCTCTCATATATCACGTGCTTATATAACCAATATTCTTTCACACCTTACAATCATTTATATACTCCTCGCACTAACCACGTGTGCTACTCAAGCGTACATATCAATCATCAAATCAATGCCTCTTCGTGCGGGTAATCACTTCTAATCCTTTCCTCAGATAAAGTATACTTGTAGTACTATGTACTTATACTATATATATTCATACAGTTTATTCAACAAGATACATGTGCAATCTCCATAATACCCATGTCTTTTCCCATTGGTCATGACATATGACAACACTACAAGAAACAGATGAAAGAGCATTTAAACTTACCTTGAATCTCAACGCACGAGTTACAAAACAATCTTATAGTCAAGCTTTATCGCACGATTTGGAGTGTTGAAGAAGGGTAATATTCCTAAATGTCCGTGCAGCCCCCTACTTATATGATGTGGTCGACAACACACCTATAAGAAGAGCACTACTAGACACGGCTCCGAGACATCCTAGGACACTTTACAAACCTTAGGCTCTGATACCAAGTTTGTCACGCCCCAAATCGAGGAACATGACCGGCGCCTGACCGAGTTGCCCCAGTCAAGCGGACCTGGGTGCCTTTCACTCCCACGCGTTACCCCTGTGTTGATTGTTTCTCATTAACCAATTATCTTACCAATAAAGACTGATTTCACAATACATAAACATAACCATGTGATTTATTTACTAACAAATTCATAATTTATATTTACAACGCCCCATACATATACATAGGCCACAATCCCACAGTTTACATGTCTACGGAGCCTCTAGGATACAAAAGGAAATACAATACTTGCCGGTAACAAGGCCCCGCCTATACCTTACAAAATCCAAAAGAAAGTCTGAAATAAAAGTGGCATGAGCCACACTGGGCCCCGAGGAAGAAAGGGGCTCACCAAAACGGGCAGTGGAAGGAGAAGGATACTACTGCCGATGTGCTGAAGTGCCTGCTACAGATCCACCTACAATCATAACACGAATGTAGCGTCCCCGGCAAAAGGGACGTCGGTACACTTGAATTGTACTGGTATGTATGGACAAACTTTGTCCCAAGTAAACTCAAGCCATTAAACAAGAATCACCGTGTTAAGACAGCCAATAGATTACATCAAGAAGTCAATTAAGCTAACTAACCATGTTTCCAACCTTTTACTCATTTCAGATAAGCCTCAACACAAGCACGTTTAAAGTCCACAAATAGAACAACAACCAATCAACCACATAAATTGCAAGTAGTCAAACATAGGGGCAATCAGTGCCCCCCAGGTTGCAAACTCTCCTGCCTGTCTCCTTTCACAATTTCATATTAATGATTTTGTATCAATTTTCAATAGCGATTTCGATCGCTTTCCACCCTTATTGCCCCCGACCACCCTTATTACCTCGGCCACCCTTATCACCCCAACCCACACCTTATTTCCCCACGTTGCGGCGCGCAACACGACCCCGCCTTACGGTTGAAAACACAACAATTTCAAACAGCAGATAAGGTACTACACACAATTTCAACAAGTTCAAATAAGCAACTTGCACATTGTTTCATGTTCTCAATTACTTCTCAAGCCAATATCACAACCAAGTTACAATGTTTCCACATTCAAGAATATTCACACATGTATATTCAACAATTTTCCATAATTCAAGTGTTTCATCTCTTTCCACAATAAACCAATTCTCAAGTGTTTCGTTTTCTTTTCCACAAGGTGCCATATAGGCCATCATAATCATTATTCACAAAATTCTTTACCCAATTCAACTCTCATTTACCTTCCGGTTCATATTTCATACCACAACACTCATAGTTCAACAACAACTTTGAATATCCAACAACAACATCAAATAATCACATACAATTTCTCAAATCAACACATGCCAAACAATTTTACACATAAAGGCGATTTCACAAGAATCAAAATTAGCCATACATACCTGGTGATGAGTTTTCTTCCGTTAACTTCCTACTTTATGCTTACCCAAGCTATCTTACTCTTGCCAACCTGGTTCTTGAAGACTCTTACTTCTACTCACTTTTTTTTACTAAAAATCAAGTTCAATAATCATGCATGAGTGTAAAATTCTATTTTCAAAAGCTATTATATGCAAACCTCTCTTTACCCAATTTAAATCTGAAAATTAGAGAAAATAGTTAGGGTTTTTACCTTGAAAAGATTGGGGAAGTTGAATCCTTGCCCTAGAATCACTTGGAACTAAGTGCTTGGAATAATCCTTGAAGATGAAAAACTTCTCTCTCTAAAAACCCTCTCCTCTCTCTCTAATTTTGGTAAGATGATATGATAAAATGAAGAAGAAAGGGGTTATATTAAAGAAGAGATCGGGTCAAAATGTTACAAAAATCTGGGCCGGGGCAAATCTGCGGTGCACTTTGCGACCGCAGAATCAACATGCGGTCCGCATAGTGACCGCAGAATGGCCCCAAAAATTACTCAAGCTCTGTTACGGAATGCGACCATTATGCGGTCCGCATTCCTGATCTGCGGTCGCAAAGTGGATCGCAGATTCACTATGCGATCGCAATTTCGACCGCATTATTGACACGATTTTGGGAAACTCTCTGGGACGTTTTGCGGCAAGAATGCGGTCCGCATATCAGGTTTGCGGTCGCATTCTTGACCGCATATTTGACACTTTTCGGAAAAATTAATTCTCTACATTTTTGAAACTTAAATCACTACCAGGGGTCTGAACACATTATTCCTAACACATTATTCGGACCATGACACCATAGCTACCAGGTTTTATGCACAATTATTTTACGGGGCCTTACAAAAGTAGTCTTCGGGATATCTAGCTCCTGAATCTTCAACTGATGGTAACCTGAGTGCAAACAATATTGGAAAACACCTGTGCACCCTGAGCTGATCAAAGAGATCATCAATACGAGTTAAAGGATACCGGTTCTTCACTGTAACCTTGTTTAACTAGTGATAATCAATGCGTATACGCATAGAACTGTCATTCTTCTTCACAAACAAAATAGGGGCACCCCATGGTGAAACACTAGGTCAAATAAAACTCTTACCCAACAATTCCTACAACTGAGTCTTCAACTCCTTCAACTCAGGATGAGCCATGCGATATGGGGGAATGGAAATAGGCTGAGTGCCCGGCAACAGATCAATGCCAAAATCAATATCTCTATCGGGCGGCATGCCATGAAGATCAACTGGAAACACATCGGGGAAATCTCGTACCACTAAGATTGAATCTACAGAAGGAGTGTCAACAATGATAATTCTCACATAAGATAAATAAGCAGCACACCCCTTCTCAACCATACGTTGGGCATTAAGGAAAGAAATAACTCTGCTGGGAGTATGATCTAAGTTACCACTCCATTCAATACGTGGAACAACTGGCAAAGCAATCATCACGGTCTTGGCGTGACAATAAAGAATAGCATGATGGGGCGACAACGAGTCTATGCCCAGAATAATATCTCAACCATACCAAGTAATATTGATCAAACGTGGTCTCAAAACCACGAATAGTAACCAAACACGACAAGTACATGTGGTCCACAATAAAAAAAACTGTCACATGAGTAGAAACATAAACGAGGGCACTCAAAGAATGTCGAGGCACACCCAAATGTGAAGCAAAATAAGAGGACACATATGAATAAGTGGAGACGGGATCAAATAGAATCGATGCCTCTCTATGACAAACCCGAATAATACCTATGATAACAGAATCTGAGGCAACCACCTCGGTGCGAGCAGGAATGTAATAATATCTGGCCCGACCCCTCTCACGAGGGTGACCTTTATCTCCCCGACCTTCGCTCTTAGCTGGCTGGGCAGGTGAGGCAGCAATGGGAGCTGGAAGCACAGCCTGAGAACCTTGAGAAGCACAGTGTGGCTGAGTAGTCTATGAAGATGCACCCCTACCAAGTCGGGGGTAGTCCTTAACCAAGTGACGTGTATCGCCTCACTCGAAGCAAGCACTGGGGTGCATGGTGGCAGTGACTGACTGGAGCTAGGTCCGCTAGACTGACCTCTGGAAGTACCCCGCGTAGGAGCCACACTAGAAACTGGAGGCGCATAATAAGGCTCTGAAGGTGTTGGTAGAGCTAGAGTACTACCGGTTGCTGGCAGGGCTGAATAAATAGGGCCACCATAATAACCCATACCATAATGTCCGGCTGTTGAAATACGGGCACCAGAGAAATGACCCAACTCTCGAGACCTCTTGGCCCCCCCTCTCCCCTTGCTCCCTGGCCAGAATACCCTCTATCCGTCTAGCAATGCATACTACCTGCTGGTAGGGAATATCCATCTCTAACTCTCGGGCCATTCCGGATCGGATGGGCGGAATAAGACCCTCGATAAACCTCCGCACTCTCTCCCGAACTATGGCGACCAAAACCGGTGCATGTCTGGCCAACTTGGTATAATGGATGGCATACTCTGAGACTGTCACAGCACCTTGGCGCAAATGCTCAAACTCCACGTGCCATGAATCCTTGATGCTCTAGGGAACAAACTCCCTCATAAACATGTCGGAGAATTGTGTCCAATTCGGTTAGGAAGACTCGACTGGACTATCTAACTCATAGGTACACCACCTATAATATGCAGCTCCCCGAAGCTGAAAGGCGGTGAATGAAACCCACTGGACTCCACTATGCCCATAGTATGAAGAATGTGATGACACTCCTCCAAGAATCACAAGGCGTCATCTGAAGCTAGGTCACTGAACACTGGGGAAACATATTTCTTGAACCTCTCTAGCTTGCGCTGCTCATCCTCTGAGATAGCAGACCCATCCCCGAGTTGTATTGGTGTTTCAGGCGGTATAGTAATAACCTCTGGAACCTGCTCCATCGGCACTCTTCTAAGGAGTGCGGGCTACAGGAGTTTGGGCCCCTCCCCCGGCTTGAGATGTGGCTGCGGTGAGGGGAAGCAACCCCGCCTGAGCCAAAGTAGCGTACATGCTCATAAACTGAGCCAGGGTCTCTTGGAGCACTGGATTAGTAGTAGTTGTAGTATTTGTACCAGGTGCCTATGCTCCAACTGGATCTGCTGGCGGTACCTCAGTGGCAGTGCGCACAGGTGCTGTGGCTGCACCTCGGGCACGTTCTGATCTCTACCCCGGCCCGGCCTCTGACGGTAGCAGCAGGGGGTGCGGGTGCCTGGTCCTCTCATGTAGCACGTGTTCTCACCATCTGTGAGAGAATAGAATACAAAAGTTTAGAATTGGTGTCAAAATATCGCACAACGAGGAATTCAAAAGAAATGAAGATTTTCCTAAATAGTTACATAGCCTCCCATAGACAAATACGGATATCTCCGTACCGATCAGCGAGACTCTAATAAACTAGCCTTTTGTATCCCGTAACTCCTATGAACGTGGAGCTCTGATACCAACTTGTCACGACCCTAGTTCACCAATTGTGAACACGTCATGAAGACACCTAGTCTTCGCGACCAGGTAAGCCTAACACATTGTGAAAATAACAACATATGTGGAATTTACAATTAAAACTGAATAACAGGAATAATATATACAGCTGCCACCTCCCACATACACTTTAATACTTGAACAATTATGAAACTATCCCAAAGACCCGAAAACCCACAAGCGACACAGACTAAGAATGAAACATAATACAACTGTAATCATCCAGAAATGTCTATAACAAGGAAAAACTGAATATCGTCTAACTAACTAGAAGGTAGAATGAGATAGAGACTCTTCGGTATACGGACGTGGCAGATATACCTCAAGTCTCCAAAAACGCTCCTGCAGCTACTGGTAGTTCATAGAGTACCTGGATCTACACAGGAGGCGTGAGTACACCACATTGGTACTCAGCAAGTCCCATGCCTAACCTCAATGGCTAGTGACGAGGAAAGGTCAGGGCCCTACTGAGAAAGAAATAATTCAATAGCAAAATATTAACAGTGTTGAAATCTGGCAAAAACTAATGCACGCAACAATGTGATAAGGCAGATCAATGAAATAATAATACTACATGACAGAACATAAATACATAGTAAATACAGCTAAATTGAAAGAATAGCAACGAAGGTCTCCCAGGATACCGTCCTGTAGCCCTTTTCTCAACTGTCCAATGAATCTCATAGGTAGTCAAATTCACATATCAATATCAAAGGATCTTCCGGGATACCATCCCAAAGTCCAAAAATAAAGTGCAAGGTGATCTCCAGGGATACCGTCCCATAGTCCAAAAATAAAAGTGTAGAGGGATCTCCTAATATACCATCTCGTAGTCCCAAAATAAAAGTTCAGGGGGAACTACCGAGATAACTTCTCATATTCCCAAAGTAAAAATGCAGGGGGATCTCCCGGGAATCAAAATCGTAGTTTAAAAGTAAACATACAAGGGGGAGCTCCCGGAATCCCGCATCCGTAGTCCCAATGTAAATGCGCAACCAACATGAGAGAATTATTCAGAAATTTAAGTACAACAATAAAACGCAACAAATAATAATGGCCTAAAATTCTCCACGTAATCACAATTAAGACAATTTTAACAAATAGGCAGCTTGGATCAATTAAATAGGTTCTTCTATACTAGCACACACTATAATTGCATGTAAAGTAAGGCAAATATGAAAGAGAATACAAATTAAGTATTTAAGTAAAAATCTGGGTTTCAACAATTAGCATAAGTATGTGCTCGTCACCTCACGTACAAGGCATTCAATTAACAATTTTCACATCCTAAGGGACGAAGTTCCCTACACAAGGTTAGGCAAGTGACTTACCTCGAACCGGTACGAAATCAACTAGGAAACGATGCCCTTGCCACGAGTATCCGACTCTAAATGGACCAAATCTATTCAATTCAATTACAAATCATAAATAATATTGTAAACAACTTATTCCACTATTAAAATTAGAGCTAGAGCGCGAAATTGGCAAAATAACTAAAACACCCCTACATCCAACGTCTCAGAATCGAATAATTTTAACATTTTCAGAACTCTCGTATTCTCACGAGTCTAACTATATAAAATCTCCCAATTTGGAGGTCAAATGCCCACTCAAAATCACAAAATTCAGCCTAAGATCGTTCACCCATTTTTCTCAATTTTAGACCTTGAATTTAAATTCTAATGATTGATTTAGCTAGGAAATTATGGAATGTAACTAGAAGGTATCAAAGAAACATTATCCAGTAATCTTCTCTTCAAAATCCACTCAAAATCGCCTTCGCCCAAGCTCTCAATTGATTTTTCTAACTTTGAAATAAACCCTCGGATTTTCTCTTTTTTAGACCTATGATTTTCCCTTTTGTGGCCCAGGGATTGCTTCTGCAGTCCCTCTTTTGCGGTGAGACTAACCGCTTTTGCGGTTCAACTTAAAGGGCTGGTGTCCGCTTTTGCGGACTAAAAACCGCATCTGTGGTTCTGCTTACGCTGGAATGAGACCGCTTCTGCGGTTCTCCTGGAATGGTGCAAATCTGCTTATGCGAAGAAATAGCTGCTTATGTGGCTCCGCGTCTGCGGTGAGTTGGCCACTTATGCGGCTCTGCTTCTTGCGTCTCAAAGCCTGCAGAAGCGAAAATACTAGAATGCTGCTGCAACTTTTCCTTTTAATTCCAAACCTTGCCCATTGAGCATCTGAAATCACCTCGGGACCCCCGGGACACCAAGCAAAAGCACCACTACCACCTAATACCTTATTCAATTTTTTACCAATCCTCAAAACAACTCAAACAACACCGAAAGCCCGATTAAATCAAGGATTCAAGCCTAAGAACTTCAAGTTCTATCAAAATACTCTTTCGATCAAAAACCTAACCAAACCTCATCCAAAAAACATGATATTTTGCACACACATCCCAAATGACATGATGGAGCTACAGTAACTTCCAGAATCCCAATCCAACTGTCGAATAAAAAATTCATTATTGAACCGGAAACCTCAAAATTTCAACCTTCGGCATTTCAAGCCTAAATGAACGACGTAGCTCCAAATTACATTCCGAACATTCTCCTAACCTTGAAATCACCTATCGAATCTAACAGAACCATCAGATTTCCATTCTGAGGTCGTCTTCACCCTGTTCCGAATACGGACCATTTTTCAACTCTTAAGCTCTCATTTAGGGACTAAGTGTTCCGAAACACTCTGAATCCTAATACCGAACATCCCGGCAACCCAAAATAGCAAAATGAACTTAGGGAAAGCAGTAAGTAGGGGATCTGAGCATAAACTCCAAAAATGACCGACCGGGTCGTTACTCTTCGTCACTACTTCGCTGAGGTTAGGCTCGAGACTTACCATTTCAATGTTAGAGATGTCTGTTTGGTATTTTGAGTTTGCTAATACCTCCGTATGGTGATTCTGATATTGGCAGCACATCCGGAGGTTGAATCGGAGGTCCGTACGTAATTTTGGGGTCTTTTGTCGAAAGTCGAAATTTGAACATTTTTGAGAAGTTTGACCAGTAGGGGACTTTTTGATATCAAGGTCGGATTCTTCCGGAAGTTGGAGTAGGTTTGTAATGTCGAATGTGACTTGTGTGCTAACTTTAAGGTAAATTGGACGTTATTTGATAGGTTTCAATATCGAAAGCAGAAGTTTAAAGTTCTAAAGTTCATAAAGCTTGAATTGGGGTGTGATTCATGATTTCGATGTTGTTTGACATGATTTGAGGCATCAATAAGGTCCGTGTTATTTTATGGGATTGGTTTGTGTGATTGGACGGGGGGCTCAAGGGCCTCGAGTGTATTTTGGATCATTTTGGGTTGTTTTGTAATAGCTGATGCTGATGTCTGGTGTTGTTCTTGGAGTTCGCAAGGATCCTTTTGCGTTTGCGAAGAAAGATTTAGCTTCAGGGACATTATTCTTAGCATTCACGAAGAAGGAAATCTCTTGTCACGACCCAAACCAATGGGCCGCAAAGGGCACCCGGTACCTTACTTAACCGAGTACCAACGTAACATATCTTTCTTATTATACTATTATGAGTAATTAAGCCAGAAAACCCGCCATGAGATAACAAGAATAAAACATAAGGGAATACTCAACATATAATGACCCAACATGATATACAAACTTATACATATGACACACGGGCCTATAAGGCCGACATGACCATTTGTAAACTCAAAATATATGCCGACAAGGCCATACAAGTATCCATACACCTGACATCTGTCTACAAGCCTCTAAGAGTACATAAAATCATAAAGGTCGGGGCAAGGCCCCACTATACCAACCAATACATATCTTAAACATACTGACCAAATAGGCAACTCCGGAGCAAGTGGAGTGCGCCAACACCTTCGCTGAGCTGATAGCCTAATAGGAGGACAATCAACCTATCAATCGGGACCTGCGGGCATGAAACACAGCGTCCCCGAGCAAAAGGGATGTCAGTACGAATAATGTACCGAGTATGTAAGGCAAGAAAGCATAAACAAGAATAGTAATGTAAAGAGAGATGGAGGAAATACAACCTGGAACATCTGAGTGCCTCTGGGGGCTACTGACATGAAATGCATAATACATATATATACATATACCTTTAAAAACATTTGCCTCTGGGGGCATCATCATCATCATCATATCGTACCCGGCCTCAAAGAGGACTCGGTAAAAACGTACCCGGCCACGTGGAGCTCGGTAAACCCAACTGATCAGTGGTTGCACAATAGGTGCCGTACCCGGCCGACTATAGCGCGACTCGGTAGAGTAAAATAGATACATATATATAATGTATGCTCGACTCATGGAATCACGTTCTAAACCTTTCTGAGTGACGTAAGAACATTATGGACATACAATATGAACTTCACTAGGACTTATGGATCATACATACTTTCTTAGAATAACTTTGTATGGAAAGAACAACATGGACAACCTTAGTTTCTAGGAGTAGATTCATTATGAAATAGCTTATTCATTTCATATTAGATCATGCCAAAAGAAAGAAGGAAATGCCTTAACATACCTTAACCATGGTGAGTCCTTAATACCTCTCAAGCAACTCTTCAAACAACTCAACTCAATCTACCATGGCATAAAGAGATTCAAAATCAGTGTTGAGCAAAGGCTAAGTCTGAAACTTAAGCTAGTAGCTCGTCTACATAAATTCGGGCAGCATCTCCCTTGTAACAAGGGCCTCCTCCAATACCATATACCAACAACAACAACAGCCATGGAAGTCCAGCAACCTATAAATATCAATAACAAGACACCATATAACAACAACAAGTCACAACTACTTCACGACGAGCGACAAGCTCCGGTTGGAATCCATATAACCCATATCACCCCTTGTAGACTTCTTACATTAATTTAAAACTATCATTAACATGATTATGAAGTCATTCATCAATAATTCCATCCTTATACCAAATATTTATAACAAAGGAAACAATCCTCAACTCCAACTATCTTCAACTAGTAGCTTTATTCACTAGTTCATGTCTATTCTATCCATTTAATTTAATCAACATCAAGATAACCTTAAGCACATGAAAGAACACAATACACATACTTGCTAAAGCAACTTCAAGTCTAAATCCAAGTTATAAACAGCTTACAACAACCCTCAATGGCAATACCACACCATAGAAGTGACTTAAGCTAATCCAAGTATTATCTTGTAATTTAACATCTTAAAAACATAACCAACATACAAGAAAGCTTAAGCACAATTATTAGGCTGATATACTCACCTTATACAGCAGCAACAACTTGGAATTTCATCCAAATACAGCCCATAACAATCCTCAATGACAACATAACCTCAAAGAGGTGTTGTTCTTCACTAGAACTAAGTTTTGATGTTGAAATATGGTGTAATCACTTTGGAATCACTTCAAACCCTTGTGGAATCTGTTTATAAGGGTTAGGAGAAGGTTGGAGACGAAGTTGAGTTGAAAATAAGTGAAAAATAGGCGTCCAAATCGTTTAATAATTGAAGTAGGTCAACCACCGCCTATGTGGGTCCCATTGGTAGCTGCTTGCGCGGTCTCGCGAAAATAGGAATATCTTTCTACTCCGATATTGTATTGACGAACGGTTTAATGTGTTCAAAACTAGACTCGTAGATATTCAATTTCATATGTAGATCATCCATTTATTCAAAGTATATTTGGAGAAAAGTGCATCTACATTTGGCCTAAATTTCAGCATATTATGAATGCAACTTGTGATGGCCTTTGCTAACTTTTGTTCTATAACTCGTTTGACTTAAAAAAAATAACACACGAATATCATACGATTACAATAACTCATAACTTAACCTCCTCATCATGTTAATCACCCTAGTCTCACACCAAAAGAATATGTTATAACATTCAAAACTTGTCGATTTTCGACGGAACTTATTTTCTTCAATTTGTTTAGCGATTAAGCTTTCCAACCCTTTTGGTACTTGTCATTCATGATCTTAAGTATTTGTAACCTCCAAAGTAACATGATTAACTTACTTTATTTGCTTTCAAATATAATCTCATTTATGAGCTTACATCAATTGACTTACGACATACTCTCACGTATGAAAACTTGGGGTGTAACATCATTCCCCCCTTTGGAACATTCGTCCTCGAATGTTGACTAATGCATTTATCAATATCATAACCTTTAGCTCTGATGAATACTTGAATATTTTCCTTGACAGATAGGAAACTATTTTGTAAGTAATCCCAAAGGCTAGGGTATTCCCCCCTTTAGGCCTCTTTCTCACACCACAACCTGTGGTCGGAATTCTTTTAATCTCGTAAATGCTACTGTCATGCATCATGTACAACCGTGTATTTGTATGTGTGTCTATGCAACTCTTCTCTCCTTTTTCCTCTTGGTTTTTAGCCAATCTCTAGACCTCACTTTGTGGACATATACAGAACTATGACAAGTTGTCACTCTAGGCATCTATAGTTGTACTAAATTTCTTCGCTTGGTACTTTGTCGAACTTATGACTATTGCTATACCTTGCTTCATATCCTCAAGTTTTTATGCTTATGTTTTTACTATATCTAGGTAGGTCATACTATATCCTAACTCTTACTTCGGTTTATTATTAACGAGGTCTGCCACTCGGCTCCGGGTTATTCATTCGCTGCTTGTCCTATATGTATAAATCTAAGTCCTTTAATGCATCCTCATTACTGTAAATCTTAATAATGATAGTCTAATCTCATCTCATACTTTGTGAATTTTGTCCATCCATTGTTGATTCATATCAATTTTGATCCATAATCCACCCCTGATAACTTAACCTTTTATGTACTATTGGTGCTAGGATTCATGTTTTATTAGGGGATATCTTAATGATCAGATTGATCCATCTGGGGCGATACCTTGCTTTCATAACCGCATCTCATGGTATCCCAATGTGATTTACCTTGCGTGGATATTTTAATTCTGTCCAATTCATGAGACCCCTTTCTTTTATTTGTCAGATCATTACTCAATCGAAGGCTCATGGTACCAGTTATCACCTTAGCCTTTCATGGGCATTACGAAATATCCATGATACAATCTTCTAACAATTTAATCCTTTGTTTATGCCCTGGGTTCAATTCTTTATTTCAACTTATACCGGAGTCTTCTATGGCTGTATGATTGTTAATAGATATGCTGCCTGGATAATGTTCCAAAATCTTGAGTGTAATAATTCTTTCTTTCCATATTAGCTTTCTTTCAATGTAAGCTATTTCATTTCCATGTTTTTCTGCCTTCTTGTTGCGTCCATACTTAGCTTATATTAGTGCCCACACTTGCCAAAGTTTTTATACTACTCATGATTTTGAATATTACTTTTAACTCTTATTTCCCGTTCATTAGCCATGGTAGGTGCCACTTTCCTTTGGAATTCTTACAATGTTGTTGCGAGATTGTTGTTACACGACTATTTCCTCTTTAGGTCGTTGTGCTTAGGTTGGAGCCTTCTTTCTTATCTCCTCGGCTAGTCTTTCATTATAGTACTTAGGGATAACCTTTGACTCTCGTAAAGTTGTGACCTTATTACGGACCTTTTTGATGTCCTTACTTGCCTATAATCATCTGTAGTTGCTTGCTTTCATGCCCCTGTGCTTGTATGGTTGCTTTTGAACTAATATTTTGACTGCCTTTCCAGTGGCTCTTTCTTTTACCCCAAAACAGTCATACGGTACCTTTAACTACCTCGACTTTTTTTTGAATATATATCTCAAAATGATATTCTCCGAAACTGAATTCTCCATGTTGGGTTCTACTATGTTTATCTTACACGATCTGATGATTCATCTATAACCTCCTATTTTGCCATAACTGAGATCTTCCTGACCAATTACTAACTACTCGTTAGCCCATTCTCATATCAATATTCCTCGTAATCTTTCTTAGGTTAATTACTTTATTTTAACTTATGTCTCGCACTGGCTCCTTATTTATTAATAACAGCTCGAGCAGGAACCTTTACTTCCTCTCCTTGATGTCGTGCTTGCAGAATATTCTTGAATGGTAGCGTATCTATATGATTTGGATAAGTGCCATCTCATTCCACTTTTATTTATCTCATTCTTCCTTTACCATTTCATAGTTACTAGAACCATTTAATTCTGACTTAATGCCATATCACTCCATATTCCCCCCTTTATGGGTGTACTAAAAGCTGAAGCCACGAGGATCTACCTATAGATGTTTTACCTCTTCATCTTTGGCGTTGTTTCTCATCAATGATCCTTACTTGCCTTGCGGCAATTCTGCTGTACCAAGGATGAAAAATTCCCTACTCGCGAGGGTGACACTTAGCGTAACTGGAACATACAGTCTCTTAAGGTTAACTTTGCTCACATTGCTTATTCTAGGGAAGCGTCTCCATAATGACTATTCTCTGCATTCATCGTGAATCTTCTTCTGTGGTCCATTTTATTACCGCTGGAATGAAATCTGAAATTCCCATGATGCCTAGTACTTTCCAATCATTCAGTCCCTAATTCATATTTAGATTATCGTATTTAATAGTCCATACTGATTTTTGTTACTCTAGGGATTAACTCTCCCCTCTGGTAGTCGCGTTGGCGTCACGAACTTATTTCTCAAACTGAGGATATAACCTTATGGCCTATACCCTTTTGTTGTCTCAAGGCTTGTCACCTCTTGTATTTCCTTTCACTTGACTATAAACTCTATAATATTGTCATTTTTTTCTACTGTTGTCATTCATATATTAGCTATTACTCATAATGCTTCATTAACTATCTTCTTATTTTCTTGCTAACATTTCTATCAATCACTTTATTTTGAACACTCGAACAAAACATTCTTTTGCCTTTAGCTTCCATTTGCTCCATCAAGTGGCTCTTCAGGTTGCTCAATGCTCTCGCTTTAATAGGAACACGAGCCACACTAAGGTAATATGTATCAATTCAAGACTTATGGTGCCTGTCTTTGTCGTACTCAAATCTGGCTACACTATTTTAAAGTGTACCATCTGGGTGTCTCACAAGGAGATCTATTAGCACATTTGCAATATCCTTCAGAAATGTCAACTGACACAAACAATTCCGCCATCCTATCTTCTTATACTACTTATATTAACCCCCATAGGGCATATCTTGAATGGGTGCGAGCAATTGTATATACCTCTGCTACTATTGAATATAACTCAAAAAGCTTATGTTCCTCTGCCTCAATTATAAACACTGTTAACCTTCATTAATTGGGCGCCTCGTACCCTTCTTTATCTTGCTTCTTTTGCTTGTTGAAACTTGTAGTTTTTAATCTCTCATTGTCTTTCACCATAAAGGTGGGTAGGCATTCTTGGCTTAAGGCTCCTTATCAAGAGGCTTACACCTTTCACTACACCCATGATTTGCTGAAGACCTCAAATTTACTTATCGTAGGCATTATACAAAATCCAGTTCCTTTGATTCAGGTCTTCCACAACTATATTTCTTTCCAATCCTTCTTTCAGGATGTACGTACCGTCTTATTACGAATAATAACAAAAAAAAATTCGGATTTGAATTCTTATAAGTGGGCTCTACCACACGATCTAGAGTAAGAAGAAAGAGTGACAATCCTAAATGCCCTATAGCCTCCTGCTTATAAGTGTGGTGCACGACACACCCATAAACAAGACTCTACTAGACACAGCTTGTAGACCCCCTAGGACAGAACTTGGTTCTGATACCACTTTTGTCACGACCCAAACCGATGGGCCGCGACGGGCACCCGGTACCTTACTTAACCGAGTACCAACGTAACATATCTTTCTTATTATACTATTATGAGTAAATAAGCCATAAAACCCGCCATGAGATAACAAGAATAAAACATAAGGGAATACTCAACATATGATGACCCAACATGATATACAAACTTATACATATGACACACGGGCCTATAAGGCCGACATGACCATTTGTAAACTCAAAATATAGGCCGACAAGGCCATACAAGTATCCATACACCTGAAATCTGTCTACAAGCCTCTAAGAGTACATGAAATCATAAAGGTCGGGGCAGGGCCCCACTATACCAACCAATACATATCTTAAGCATACTGACCAAATAGGCAACTCTGGAGCAAGTGGAGTGCGCCAACACCTTCGCTGAGCTGATAGCCTAATAGGAGGACAATCAACCTATCAATCGGGACCTGCGGGCATGAAACACAGCGTCCCCGGGCAAAAGGGACGTCAATACGAATAATGTACCGAGTATGTAAGGCAAGAAAGCATAAACAAGAATAGTAATGTAAAGAGAGATGGAGGAAATACAACCTGGAACATCCGAGTGCCTCTGGGGGCTACTGACATGAAATGCATAATACATATATATACATATACCTTTAAAAACATTTGCCTCTGGGGGCATCATCATCATCATCATATCGTACCCGGCCTCAAAGAGGACTCGGTAAAAACGTACCCGGCCACGTGGAGCTCGGTAAACCCAACTGATCAGTGGTTGCACAATAGGTGCCGTACCCGGCCGACTATAGCGCGGCTCGGTAGAGTAAAATAGATACATATATATAATGTATGCTCGACTCATGGAATCACGTTCTAAACCTTTCTGAGTGACGTAAGAACATTATGGACATACAATATGAACTTCACTAGGACTTATGGATCATACATACTTTCTTAGAATAACTTTGTATGGAAAGAACAACATGGACAACCTTAGTTGCTAGGAGTAGATTCATTATGAAATAGCATATTCATTTCATATTAGATCATGCCAAAAGAAAGACGGAAATGCCTTAACATACCTTAACCATGGTGAGTCCTTAATACCTCTCAAGCAACTCTTCAAACAACTCAACTCAATCTACCATGGCATAAAGAGATTCAAAATCAGTGTTGAGCAAAGGCTAAGTCTGAAACTTAAGCTAGTAGCTCGTCTACGTAAATTCGGGCAGCATCTTCCTTGTAACAAGGGCCTCCTCCAATACCATATACCAACAACAACAACAGCCATGGAAGTCCAGCAACCTATAAATATCAATAACAAGACACCATATAACAACAACAAGTCACAACTACTTCACGACGAGCGGCAAGCTCCGGTTGGAATCCGTATAACCCATATCACCCCTTATAGACTTCTTACATTAATTTAAAACTATCATTAACATGATTATGAAGTCATTCATCAATGATTCCATCCTTGTACCAAATATTTATAACAAAGGAAACAATCCTCAACTCCAACTATCTTCAACTAGTAGCTTTATTCACTAGTTCATGTCTACTCTATCCATTTAACTTAATCAACATCAAGATAACCTTAAGCACATGAAAGAACACAATACACATACTTGCTAAAGCAACTTCAAGTCGAAATCCAAGTTATAAACAGCTTACAACAACCCTCAATGGCAATACAACACCATAGAAGTGACTTAAGCTAATCCAAGTATTATCTTGTAATTTAACATCCTAAAAACTTAACCAACATACAAGAAAGCTTAAGCACAATTAGTAGGCTGATATACTCACCTTATACAGCAGCAACAACTTGGAATTTCATCCAAATACAGCCCATAACAATCCTCAATGACAACATAACCTCAAAGAGGTGTTGTTCTTCACTAGAACTAAGTTTTGATGTTGAAATATGGTGTAATCACTTTGGAATCACTTCAAACCCTTGTGGAATCTGTTTATAAGGGTTAGGAGAAGGTTGGAGACGAAGTTGAGTTGAAAATAAGTGAAAAATAGGCGTCCAAATCGTTTAATAATTGATGTAGGTCAACCACCGCGTAAGTGGGTCCCATTGGTAGCTGCTTGCGCGGTCTCGCGAAAATATGAATATCTTTCTACTCCGACGTTCTATTGACGAATGGTTTAATGCGTTGAAAACTAGACTCGTAGATCTTCAATTTGATATGTAGATCATCCATTTATTCAAAGTATATTTGGAGAAAAGTGCATCTACATTTGGCCTAAATTTCAGCATATTATGAATGCAACTTGTGATGGCCTTTGCTAACTTTTGTTCCATAACTCGTTTGACTTAAAAAAAATAACACACGACTATCATACGACTACAATAACTCATAACTTAACCTCCTCATCATGTTAATCACCCTAGTCTCACACCAAAAGAATATGTTATAACATTCAAAACTTGTCGATTTTCGACGGAACTTATTTTCTTCAATTTGTTTAGCGATTAAGCTTTCCAACCCTTTTGGTACTTGTCATTCATGATCTTAAGTATTTGTAACCTCCAAAGTAACATGATTAACTTACTTTATTTTCTTTCAAATATAATCTCATTTATGAGCTTACATCAATTGACTTACGACATACTCTCACGTATGAAAACTTGGGGTGTAACATCTCTGTTGCACAAGTCTGACTTCGGAGGCTCACATCTCGTAATCTATAAGGAACTTGGAGATGATTCAAAACATAAAAGTTGTTGATCATTGTAAGGCCCCGTAAAATTTTTGTGCATAAAAACCTAGTAGATGTGGTGTTAAGGTGAAAGTTATGCCTCCAAGGTTGGTTAGGGTGTGTGTTGATGCAACACGGAAAGGTTATAGAGTATGCTTTGAGATAACTCAAAAATCACGAGAAGAATTACCCGACACATGATTTGGAGCTTGCGACAGTTGTGTCTGCTTTGAAATATGGCGGTATTATCTTTATGGAGTTCATGTAGATGTGTTTTCAGACCCCAAGAGCCTCCAGTATTTGTTCAAGCAGAAGGAGCTAAATCTAAGACAGCGGCGGTGGTTAAAATTACTCAAGGACTATGATACGGACATATTGTACCATCCAGGGAAGGCAAATGTGGTAGCCGACGCTTTTAGTCGAAAATCCATGGGTAGTTGGCTCATTTGGGTGTGGATCAGAGACCCCTGGCTCGAGAGGTTTACCAATTAGTCAGTTTGGGGGTTCGTATTTCAGCGTCAGACGAGGGGGATATTTTTGTGCATAATGGAGCAGAATCATCATTGGTCGCGGAAATCAAGGAAAAACATTCCATGGATCCAGCATTAGTTCGGGTAAAGGAAGTAGTTATGAATGACAAGACCTCAGCATTTGTCCTCAGCAGTGAAGATGGTGTAATGCGGTGTCAAGGCAGACTATGTGTTCCGGACGTGAACGAACTTCGGGAAAGGGTAATGGCAGAGGCACATATTTCCAGATATTTTGTACAATTAGGTTCCACGAAAATGTATCATGACCTTAAGGAGATTTATTGGTGGAACGGTATGAAAAGGGATATAGAAAGCTTTGTAGCTAAATGTCCGAACTGTCAACAAGTGAAGGCCGAGCATCAACGGCCCGGTGGATTAACTCAGATTATAGAAATACCAAGGTGGAAATAGGAGATGATCAATATGGATTTCGTGGTGGGGTTACCTCGCACACAGCATAAGTTCGATTCAATATGGGTGATAGTAGATCGACTCACCAAATCAGCTCACTTCCTGCCTGTCAAGTCCACCGATACCGCGGAGCAATATGCAAGATTGTACATCAAGGAGATAGTAAAACTTCATGGCACTCCACTTTCTATCATCTCGGATCGTGGGGCTCAGTTCACAGCTAACTTTTGGAAGAAGTATCAGCAAGGTTTGGGAATCTAGGTGAATCTCAGCACAGCTTTCCATCCACAGACCGACGGTCAGGCCGAGCGGACCATTCAGACGCTTGAAGATATGTTGCGGGCTTGTGTCTTAGATTTTAAAGGTAATTGGGATGAACACTTGCCACTGATAGAATTTGCTTACAATAACAGCTATCATGCTAGCATTCAAATGGCCCCGTTTGAGGCATTGTACGGGAGAAGATGTAGATCGCCAATCGGGTGGTTTGAGGTAGGTGAAGCGGAATTGCTAGGGCCAGATATGGTGTACGAAGCTATGGAAAAGGTCAAGGTTATTCAGGAGAGAATGAAAACAGCACAGTGTCGTCAAAAGTCCTATGCAGACGTTCGTCGAAGGGATTTGGAGTTTCAAGTCGATGATTGGGTGTTCTTGAGGGTATCTCCTATGAAGGGAGTCATGTGATTCGGGAAGAAAGGAAAATTGAGTCCTAGGTATGTCGGGCCATATCGGATCGTTCAAAGGATTGGTCAAGTTGCTTATAGGCTAGAGTTGCCTTCTGAGATGTCATCAGTGCATCCGGTATTCCATGTGTCCATGTTGAAGAAAGTGATTGGAGATCCATCCACCATCATGCCAATCGAAGCTATGGAGGTTAATGAAAATTTGTCATATGAAGAAGTTCCAGTTGCCATTCTTGATAGGCAAGTCCGTAAGTTGAGAAATAAGGAAGTTGCCTCCGTTAAAGTATTCTGGCGAAGTCAACAAGTTGAGGAGGCCACATGGGAAGCAGAAAAAGAAATGAAAGAAAAGTACCCCCATTTGTTTGATCAAGCCTAGGAGAAATTAGGTGACCCTCCTACTCTTAGTAACCGTCATCTTGCCTAAGTTGTTTCCCTCTTAGTGTTAGTAAAGTCTCCTTCATTTTGTAATGAATTTAATGTGTTGTCACGTTTGGGTCATTTGAGCCTTTCTTGATAAATGAGAGCCTTATAAAGATTTACGTGTTTAATAAACAACTAATAGTAAGTTTAGATTGGTAATGGTTTGTTAAGTGTACATGGGTGTTAAAATGGTTAAATAAGGTGAAAATTCATCGAAGTGACTAGTTATGTGCAATTGTAACAATGTGATAGAATATGTGCATTCGTTGAGATAAGAAAGTGTATACCAGTTGTGAAAGGTGTTGTATTTGTGTATTGTTGTTTGGTAATGTGTTTCGGGGGCCCTCTGACAGGTGGATATGTCCATAATACAAAGGAAACTCTGGCGAAATTTTTCTAAAATATAAGAGTTAGTCAAAATTTTGATAGCTTGCATATCATGTCTTTCAAAACTCATTTATTTCAAAATCCTCATTCGAGGACGAATGATCTTAAGGGGGGAGGATGTAAGGCCCCGTAAAATTTTTGTGCATAAAAACCTAGTAGATGTGGTGTCATGGTCCGAATGATGTGTTAGGAATGCGTAGAATTCTTCGGACCTCGACCCTTGGTAGTGATTTAAGTTTCAAAAATGTAGAGAAATAATTTTTCCGAAAAAGTGTCAAATATGCGGTCAAGAATGCGACCGCAGAATCAACATGCGGACCGCATTCCGACCGCAAATCGTTCCAGAGAGTTTCTCAAAATCCGTCAAATGTGCGGTCGATATGCGATCGCATGTCAAATCCGCGGTGCATTTTGCGACCGCAGATCAAACATGCGGACCGCATTCCGGCCGCATTCCTTAACAGAAACTTGTAATTTTTGAGGCCATTTTGCGGTCACTTTGCGGACCGCATGTGTGTTCTGCGGTCGCATAGTGACCGCATAATTGACCCCGGCCCAGTTTTTTGTAACATTTTGACCCGATCTCTTCTTTAATATAACACACCTCTTCTTCATTTTTATCATATCATCTCACCAAAAATTAGAGAGAGAAGAGAGGGTTTTTAGAGAGAGAAATCTTGCATCTTCAAGGATTGTTCCAATCATTTTAATTCCAAGGGATCCTAGGGCAAGGATTCAACTTCCCCAATATTTTCAAGTAAAAAGAAGTGAGTAGAAGTAAGAGTCTTCAAGAACAAGGTTGGCAAGAGTAAGATAGCTTGGGTAAGCATAAAGTAGGAAGTTAACGGAAGAAAACTCATCACCAGGTATGTATGGCTAATTTTGATTCTTGTAAAATCGCCCATATGTGTGAAATTGTTTGGCATGTGTTAATTTGAGAGATTTTATGTGATTTTTCGATATCATTGTTGTGTTGGGTATACAATTGATGATTGAACTACATTTGGTATGGTTTGAAATACGAATTGAAAGATGACAAAGGAATTGAAATTGGTACAGAACTGGGAACAACCATTGTGATGGCATATTTGGCTTATTGTGGAAGGAATTTGAAACACCTTAATTGTGGTGAATTGTTGAACATGATTATGTGGGCATTTTCGATTTTGGAATACTTGTAACATGGTTGTGATATTGAATTGAGAAGAAATTGAGAACATGAACCAATGTGTAAGTTGCTTATTTGAACTTGTTGAAATTGTGTGTAGTACATTATCTGCTGTTTGAAATTGTTGTGTTTTCAACCGTAAGGCGGGGTCGTGTTGCGCGCCGCAACGTGGTGAAATAAGGTTTGGGTCGGGGTGATAAGGGTGGCCGAGGTAATAAGGGTGGTCAGGGGTAATAGGATGGAAAGCGATCGAAATCGCTATTGAAAATTGATACATAAATCAATAAATGTGAAATTGTGAAAGGAGACAAACAGGAGAGTTTGCAACCCGTGGGGCACCGATTGCCCCTTTGTTTGACTACTTGTTCTTTACGTGATTGATTGGTTATTGTTAAATTGTTTGATATAAAGTGCTTTGTGTGAGAATTATTTGAAATGAGGAAAATGTGGAAACATGGTCGGTTGGCTTAATTAATTGTTGATGTAATTTAATGGTTCGAGTTTACTTGGGACAAAGTTTGTCCATACATACCAGCACAATTCAAGTGTACTGACGTCCCTTTTGCCGGGGCGCTACATTCGTGTCATGATTGTAGGTGGATCAGTAGCAGGCACTTCAACTCATCGGCAGTAGTATCCTTCTCCTTCCACCGCCCGTTTTGGTGAGCCCCTTTCTTCCTTGGGGCCCTGTGTGGTTCATGCCACTCGGTTTAGATTTCATTTTGGTTTTGTAAGGTATAGCCGGAGCCTTGTTACCGCAAGTATTGTATTTCCCTTTTTGTATCCTAGAGGCTCCATAGACATGTAAACTGTGGGACTCCAGTCTTATGTATATATATTGTGTTATGTCGGGCGTTGTAAAAATTGAAATCTTGTTAATGAATCACTCGTATCGTTTTATTTGTTTAATGTGAAATCAATTATGATTAGTAATATATTTGGTTAATGAGAAACAATCATCACAGGGGTAACGCGTGGGAATGAAAGGCACCCAGGTCCGCTTGACTGGGGCAACCCGGTCAGGCGCCGGTCATGTCCCTCGATTTGGGGCGTGACAAACTTGGTATCAGAGCATATGGTTTTTAAAGTGTCCTAGGATGTCTCGGAGCCGTGTCTAGTAGTGCCCTTCTTATAGGTGTGTTGTCGACCACATCATATAAGTAGGGGGCTACACTGACATTTAGGAATATTACCCTTCTTCATCACTCCAAATCGTGCGATAAAGCTTGACTATAAGATTGTTTTGTAACCCGTGCGTTGAGATTCAAGGTAAGTTTAAATGCTCTTTCGTCTATTTTATGTAGTGTTGTCATATGTCATGACCAATGGGAAAAGACATGGGTGTTATGGAGATTGCACATGTATCTTGTTGAATAAACTGTATGAATATATATAGTATAAGTACATAGTACTACAAGTATACTTTATTTGGGGAAAGGATTAGAAGTGATTACCCGCACGAAGAGGCATTGATTTGATGATTGATATGTAAGCTTAAATAGCAAGCATGGTTAGTGCAAGAAGTATATAATTGATCGTAAGGTGTGAAAGAATATTGGTTATATAAGCACGCGATATATGAGATAATGACTAAGAGATTAATGGGGAGAGTGTAAGTCTCTCATATGAGGTAAAAAGTTATGAAATGAGACTCAATTGGACCCTAGGTGAGAAGACCCTTGTCTTACGAACGTTATAAGGACCCAGAAATGTACGAAGTTGCGTTACACTCATAAAAGATATGCGTGGGGACTTGGAATCCCATACCTACGTGGCTGAATAGGAGAATGGAACTTATGAGATCAATACTATGGTGACTTAAATTTTCCTAATAGTCGAGTATGCATATAAGAGGGATAGATATATGAGGCATATGTCCCTAAAGTTTCTAAACTCAAGACTTGTGTCAAGATCCAGGATATTTTCCCCATGTGGGAGAGGGAGGACCATCGTGAGGCTACTTAAATACAATGAAACAAGAGCGAGACCATGTAGTTATGATATTTGAATATTTTGGTGAAGACATGAATGGTCTAGAAAAGAGATTAAGGAATGTAAATTCTTCACGCATGGCAATGTGACTGATAAGGTCAACGATTCTAGAAAATAAGAGTATGTTTGTAAAGAGACTTTTACTTGTCATAAGGTCGGGAGAAATGGGACCCAAGGAGGTACCATATGTCAAATGTGAAAGATTGTGAGTTCCTAGAATGGGCCAATCATAGATTTGTGATTTAAACAAAGTTTCGGGATACTAAGAAAGCCAAAACGAGTGGGAGAAATGAATGTGTTGCCACAACAACCCAAGATGGTAATTGGGGCTTGATAGAGAGCCTCTAAAGAGCCTTACAAATAGATAAGTGTTAAATGATGTTCAGACGAACACTCCTTGCTACATATGTCCCAATAAGAGTTAAGAAGTGAGCCGGATGGAATGCCTAAGGTAAGAGACCACGTAATATATGGAAGAGTGCGTGGCTATTCACTAACTAAGAAGAATGAGGTGAGAAGAAATAGGGAGAAAACCTTTAAATTGAGATGGTCATGGTTATTTAAAATAATTTTTGCATCAGAATGGTGGACTCACTTAGGGCACAAGTGTTAATAAAAGTTATAAGGGATTAACCGCAATGCAACCGACTTGGATGACACCGAATATCAACTAAAGGGGTCTAGAGATAGTTCATGTCTACACACAATGGGAAGCGAGGTTATCGTTGGTGAGGTTGTGGTACTGTAAAATGATTAAACAAGACATAATGATTTTTCAAATTCACAGAAGACAGACAAATGTGTGGAACATTAAAGCTATTAATTATGCACTATCCGCAAAAAAAAAATGGGAATGAAAGGTTCGGAATGGATTGAAAGAGGATGAAAACTCGTGACAGACTAGACGTGTTTGGCATGATAACTCTTAAGCGGCAATATCAGGGAACTTTATTGGTAACTATAACATGGGGAATAAGGCGAGTTACTCATCCGAGATAGAATCAAGTGGACTAAGCCTTACACTTAAGAGTGAAACCAAAAGTTGTTGTTGAAGTATTGAAGAGGATTTAAAGTTTCAGAGAATACCCTTCTCGGGATAGTGACCCTTCGTAAGTCATATGCATATAAAGGTTGTTGATATACGTTTTGAGAGGTGTTTAACCGTAATGAGGGATGGTAGGAAATTTCACAGGGAAGTAGTGCAGTTTCTTAAAGTCTATAATGCACATATGGGGAGAAGAGGTTGGTTAAGAAAAGTTAGAGCACAATGCTACTTTACATTCGATACAATGCCGTGCAAGTTAGTGTTATTCGGGGTATATGTGCAAGTTAGCCATTGCTATTCATTTGAGATAGGAGGTCATATGAGAAAACTCACTCAGTAATGCCTTTTGTTAAGAATCGTAAGAGTTAGTAGAAATGGTTCAGATGGGGTCGTAACTATATCAAGGAAATTATAGTAGAACTAAATTCGTGGAAGGTCTTATGTAAGAGGGATATAATAAAGATGTTCCGCTAATGATGTAAAGTGTTAAGGTGATAGTTATGCCTCCGGAGTTTGTTTGGGGTGTGTGTTGATGCAACACGAAAAGGTTAGAGTATGCTTTGAGATAACTCAAAAATCACGAGAAGAATTATCCGACACATGATTTGGAGCTCGCGGCAGTTGTGTTTGCTTTGAAATATGGCGGCACTATCTTTATGGAGTTCATGTAGATGTGTTTTCAGACCCCAAGAGCCTCCAGTATTTGTTCAAGCAGAAGGAGCTAAATCTAAGACAGCGGCGGTGGTTAGAATTACTCAAGGACTATGATATGGACATATTGTACCATCCAGGGAAGGCAAATGTGGTAGCCGACGCTCTTAGTCGAAAATCCATGGGTAGTTGGCTCATTTGGGTGTGGATCAGAGACCCCTGGCTCGAGAGGTTTACCAATTAGTCAGTTTGGGGGTTCGTATCTCAGCGTCAGACGAGGGGGATATTTTTGTGCATAATGGAGCAGAATCATCATTGGTCGCGAAAATCAAGGAAAAACAGTCCATGGATCCAGCATCAGTTCGGGTAAAGGAAGTAGTTATGAATGACAAGACCTCAGCATTTGTACTCAGCAGTGAAGATGGTGTAATGCGGTGTCAAGGCAGACTATGTGTTCCGGACGTGAACGAACTTCGGAAAAAGGTAATGGCAGAGGCACATATTTCCAGATATTTTGTACAATTAGGTTCCACGAAAATGTATCATGACCTTAAGGAGATTTATTGGTGGAACGGTATGAAAAGGGATATAGAAAGCTTTGTAGCTAAATGTCCGAACTGTCAACAAGTGAAGGCCGAGCATCAACGGCCCGGTGGATTAACTCAGCTTATAGAAATACCAAGGTGGAAATGGGAGATGATCAATATGGATTTCGTGGTGGGGTTACCTCGCACACAGCATAAGTTCGATTCAATATGGGTGATAGTAGATCGACTCACCAAATCAGCTCACTTCCTGCCTGTCAAGTCCACCGATACCGCGGAGCAATATGCAAGATTGTACATCAAGGAGATAGTAAAACTTCATGGCACTCCACTTTCTATCATCTCGGATCGTGGGGCTCAGTTCACAGCTAACTTTTGGAAGAAGTTTCAGCAAGGTTTGGGAACTCAGGTGAATCTCAGCACAGCTTTCCATCCACAGACCGATGGACAGGCCGAGCGGACCATTCAGACGCTTGAAGATATGTTGCTGGCTTGTGTCTTAGATTTTAAAGGTAATTGGGATGAACACTTGCCACCGATAGAATTTGCTTACAATAACAGCTATCATGCTAGCATTCAAATGGCCCCGTTTGAGGCATTATACGGGAGAAGATGTAGATCGCCAATCGGGTGGTTTGAGGTAGGTGAAGCGGAATTGCTAGGGCCAGATATGGTGTACGAAGCTATGGAAAAGGTCAAGGTTATTCAGGAGAGAATGAAAACAGCACAGAGTCGTCAAAAGTCCTATGCAGACGTTCGTCGAAGGGATTTGGAGTTTCAAGTCGATGATTGGGTGTTCTTGAGGGTATCTCCTATGAAGGGAGTCATGCGATTCGGGAAGAAAGGGAAATTGAGTCCTAGGTATGTCGGGCCATATCGGATCGTTCAAAGGATTGGTCAAGTTGCTTATAGGCTAGAGTTGCCTTCCGAGATGTCAGCAATGCATCCGGTATTCCATGTGTCCATGTTGAAGAAAGTGATTGGAGATCCATCCACCATCATGCCAGTCGAAGCTATAGAGGTTAATGAAAATTTGTCATATGAAGAAGTTCCAGTTGCCATTTTGATAGGCAAGTCCGTAAGTTAAGAAATAAGGAAGTTGCCTCTGTTAAAGTATTCTGGCGAAGTCAACAAGTTGAGGAGGCCACATGGGAAGCAGAAAAAGAGATGAAAGAAAAGTACCCCCATTTGTTTGATCAAGCTTAGAAGAAATTAGGCGATCCTTCTACTCCTAGTAACTGTCATCTTGCCTAAGTTGTTTCCCTCTTAGTGTTAGTAAAGTCTCCTTCATTTTGTAATGAATTTAATGTGTTGTCACGTTTGGGTCATTTGAGCCTTTCTTGATAAATGAGAGCCTTATAAAGATTTACGTGTTTAATAAACAACTAATAGTAAGTTTAGATTGGTAATGGTTTGTTAAGTGTACATGGGTGTTAAAATGGTTAAATAAGGTGAAAATTCATTGAAGTGACTAGTTATGTGCAACTGTAACAATGTGATAGAATATGTGCATTCGTTGAGATAAGAAAGTGTATACCACTTGTGAAAAGTGTTGTATTTGTGTATTGTTGTTTGGTAATGTGTTTCGGGGGCCCTCTGACAGGTGGATATGTCCATAATACAAAGGAAACTCCGGCGAAATTTTTCTAAAATATAAGAGTTAGTCAAAATTTTGATGGTTGCATATCATGTCTTTCAAAACTCATTTATTTCAAAATCCTCATTCGAGGACGAATGATCTTAAGGGGGGGAGGATGTAAGGCCCCGTAAAATTTTTGTGCATAAAAACCTAGTAGATGTGGTGTCATGGTCCGAATGATGTGTTAGGAATGCGTAGAATTCTTCGGACCTCGACCCTTGGTAGTGATTTAAGTTTCAAAAATGTAGAGAAATAATTTTTCCGAAAAAGTGTCAAATATGCGGTCAAGAATGCGACCGCAGAATCAACATGCGGACCGCATTCTGACCGCAAATCGTTCCAGAGAGTTTCTCAAAAATCCGTCAAATGTGCGGTCGATATGCGATCGCATGTCAAATCTGCGGTGCATTTTGCGACCGCAGATCAAACATGCGGACCGCATTCCGGCCGCATTCCTTAACAGAAACTTGTAATTTTTGAGGCCATTTTGCGGTCACTTTGCGGACCGCATGTGTGTTCTGCGGTCGCATAGTGACCGCATAATTGACCCCGCCCCAGTTTTTGTAACATTTTGACCCGATCTCTTCTTTAATATAACACACCTCTTCTTCATTTTTATCATATCATCTCACCAAAAATTAGAGAGAGAAGAGAGGGTTTTTAGAGAGAGAAATCTTGCATCTTCAAGGATTGTTCCAATCATTTTAATTCCAAGGGATCCTAGGGCAAGGATTCAACTTCCCCAATATTTTCAAGTAAAAAGAAGTGAGTAGAAGTAAGAGTCTTCAAGAACAAGGTTGGCAAGAGTAGGATATCTTGGGTAAGCATAAAGTAGGAGGAAAAACATCATCACCCGGTATGTATGGCTAATTTTGATTCTTGTAAAATCGCCCATATGTGTGAAATTGTTTGGCATGTGTTAATTTGAGAGATTTTATGTGATTTTTCGATATCATTGTTGTGTTGGGTATACAATTGATGATTGAACTACATTTGGTATGGTTTGAAATACGAATTGAAAGATGACAAAGGAATTGAAATTGGTACAGAACTGAGGAAAATTGTTGTGATGGCATATTTGGCTTATTGTGGAAGGAATTTGAAACACCTTAATTGTGGTGAATTGCCGAACATGATTATGTGGGCATTTTCGATTTTGGAATACTTGTAACATGGTTGTGATATTGAATTGAGAAGAAATTGAGAACATGAACCAATGTGTAAGTTGCTTATTTGAACTTGTTGAAATTGTGTGTAGTACATTATCTGCTGTTTGAAATTGTTGTGTTTTCAACTGTAAGGCGGGGTCGTGTTGCGCGCCGCAACGTGAGGAAATAAGGTGTGGGTTGGGGTGATAAGGGTGGCCGAGGTAATAAGGGTGGTCAGGGGCAATAAGGATGGAAAGCGATCGAAATCGCTATTGAAAATTGATACATAAATCAATAAATGTGAAATTGTGAAAGGAGACAGCAGGAGAGTTTGCAACCTGTGGGGCACTGATTGCCCCTTTGTTTGACTACTTGTTCTTTACGTGATTGATTGGTTGATTGTAGAAAGTGCTTTGTGTGAGAATTATTTGAAATGAGGAAAATGTGGAAACATGGTTGGCTGGCTTAATAAATTGTTGATGTAATTTAATGGCTTGAGTTTACTTGGGACAAAGTTTGTCCATACATACCAGTACAATTCAAGTGTACTGACGTCCCTTTTGCCGTGGGCGCTACATTCGTGTCATGATTGTAGGTGGATCAGTAGCAGGCACTTCAGCTCATCTGCAGTAGTATCCTTCTCCTTCCACTGCCCGTTTTGGTGAGCCCCTTTCTTCCTCGGGGCCTTGTGTGGTTCATGCCACTTCGGTTTAGATTTCATTTTGGTTTTGTAAGGTATAGCCGGAGCCTTGTTACCGGCAAGTATTGTATTTCCCTTTTTGTATCCTAGAGGCTCTGTAGACATGTAAGCTGTGGGACTCCAGTCTTATGTGTATATATATGGTGTTATGTCGGGCGTTGTAAAAATTGAAATCTTGTTAATGAATCACTCGTATCGTTTTATTTGTTTAATGTGAAATCAATTATGATTAGTAATTTATTTGGTTAATGAGAAACAGTCATCACAGGGGTAACGCGTGGGAATGAAAGGCACCCAGGTCCGCTTGACTGGGGCAACTCGGTCAGGCGCCGGTCATGTCCCTCGATTTGGGGCGTGACAATCATGGTGTCTAGTTTTCAAAAAGTTAAACCATTTGTCATTTGGAGTCTTGTGCAAAAAGTATGACTATTATACTAGAGGTTGTTTGAGAAGAGTTTGGGAATGGCTTTTGAGAATTTTATTCATCGCAAACGCAATGGGAGGCTCGAGAACGTGAAGAAGGGTTGCCTAGCAGTGTTAAGTTTACAAAAATGGGTTTGGCTTATTTCATGTAATTTCCTCCATGGAAGATGAGAAGAAACTTTGGAGCTCCATCTTTATCATCCATATCAAGGTAAGTGATTTCCACCTATTGCAAGTTAATTACTTGGATTATATCTGGATTTTAATATAGAAAATCATGGAAAATTAGTGGAATTTTGGGGTTTTGAAGAAAACCCTAAAAATTTATATTTTAGGATTTTGACCACGAATTGGACATATGACTTGGAATAAATCATATATTTGCGTTCGTGGTGTTATGGGTAAAGTATATCTTCAAAAAATTTCAGAATCCGTGCACGTGTACCCGAGGATGTTTTTATCGACGTTTAAATAAAGAGTTAAAAATTATTGTAATTAGGATTATTATGGGTATCTGAGTATATATTAATGGGTTTGCATAATTAATGAATAGTTTGAAGCATTGTGCATCAGTTTGAGTTGTCGAAAGGGCTTGGTAGCCGGTTATGAAACTTCGAAGCGAGGTAAGTCTCCTTTCTAACCTTGTAAGATGGAATTGACCCCATATGTAAACTAAATTATTATGTGCTTCTATTTATGGTGGCTACGTACGCTCGAGATGACGAGAGTCTTTACGTAGTTACTAGCTATGCCTATATCCCTGTAGTTGTAGGCTTACATCATACCTTGTTCATATTGTTATTAATTTATGTTGATTTTTGCCTTGAGAATAAGCGAGATTGAGTTATCTTATTAAATGTTTTTGAAAGGAGTCGAAATAAAGGAAAAGTTGGGAACTTAAAGTTTTCATTTGAAATTCATAATTTAAAAAGAATTGAGGAATACTTTAATAACTTAAGTAATCTATGTGTAACCGCGTCACACGTATGATCCGCGAGCGGGGTAATTCCTTAAACTTATATTTGACCGCATCGCAAGTATGATTCGCATGTCCACACTGTATCTATATATATGCTCTGGTTACAGAGGGAACTTGCTAGTTGAGATATTGAGTAAATTCTAAAGAGAGGAATTGTACCACGTATATTGTACTTTTTTGTTTCATATAATTACTCTAGTTCATATTTATTCACTTCCTTGTTGTACCTAATATTCTTGGACGTCTAGTAAGTGTCGAAGTTGACGCTTGTTGCACCTTGTTGTACCTAATATTCTCATACTATGCTTGCTGCACATTTTATTTTACATGCACATGTATTTTTGGTGGTCTCGTGGGCTCGGCGGCATGGGTTATACAGAGACTTAGATGAGCTGCGTCTTATGTGACTATTCGCAGCCACCAGAGTCTCCTTTTGGGTATTTGTATGTTCTTTTCTGTCCAATTTGTATTCCGAGTAGTTACTATATTTCATTTTATTTCTTATTAATTTATCATGCACTTGTGACACCGGGTTCTGTGATGATGATGGGATTGTACAGTTCATCTATAACTAGTGAAATTGAAGGAAACTTAATGATTTGAAAAATATAAAAAGAGAATTTAATTAACAATTTAGTGTTGGCTAGCCTAATAGTATGTCCGGCGTCGTTGTGACCTTTATTGGATTTTGGGTCGTGACAATATGATATTAGAGCAATAGGTTCACTTACATATCACGAGTCATGATCAAGTCTAGTAGAGTCTTGCGGATTGGTATGGAGACGTCTATACTTATCTTTGAGAGGCTACAAGGCTATTAGGAGCTCTTCCCTTTTTGATTCCCCATCGTGCGGTTTGATTCCTTTGAGGTTTATACCTTTTGTTTCTTTCCTACTCAATATTATGTGACGTGAAGCGCTTGCTATCGATATTAAGAAACTGTAATGGTACTACAAATATGGTGTAGGATGTTCCTCCCTGTGTATTTGATTAGGTTATTATCGTAGCCTTGCAGAATGTCGTTTCAGCTCAGTATCAATATTACCTAAGGTATTTCTATTTGTCCTTAATTATTATGACAATTCATGAGTTTTTATCCCACCATATTGGTGTAATGGTATGCTCCTTGTCTATGCGTTGAAGCAGTGAATGACTTGGAAGGATGTTTAGTCAATCCAAGATTCAGATATTCAGAATTTTAATCCGGCTATGATTGTTCAAGTTTGGTTTGATGTAGTAACGAGACTTGGTATTTTTGAGCATGGTGGAGTTTTTATCTGTAATGTGGTGTCATTGTCCTTGTTAAATAGTTTAAGTTCGCTGGTGTTATGGTTTTCTTCAACTCGCCTTTGGGGAAGAGTACCATATGGGTTCTGTGGTAGGATGACTACACTCCTTGAGAAAATTTTAGAGTTATTTGGGATTCATGGTGGACAGTGACTAGGTCTATGGACCTAATTTTGAATATTGGCTAATATACGACGGTATATTAGAAACAACAGAAAGGATTTTCTTGATTTGAAGAAAGATATAATATGACTTTGGTTAACTGGGGAGTGAACGGGCTTGTTCAAATGGTGAATGGGCACAAACCCTAGATGGTTTACTAGTTTTATAGTAATTGTGCTAGGTGCAACATCATTGGAAGATTTCGAGGAATTTGGTGGGTCGATAGAGCGAGGTCATGTCAGAGAGGAAGGGTGAACCTTGGTGGGTTTCAAAGTTATGCAGTGGTTGTTTTGAGCTAAGTGGGAGTGGCCCACCGCCTACGATTCGATTGCATGATTATCTACTTGTGAGTTTTTCGGTTACCGAAATATTGTTGGGTTACTATCATTGAGGAAAGAGAACATCAATAGTAATTTGAGAAAAGGAATTGAAGAATGTGTTCTATTATTGGCATCATCGATTCATGTTCAGGCTTTAGGAAGACTCGACAATTGTGCTTCGCGTAGAAGTGAGTTGCAAGGAAGGGGATTCGGTTGTGTGCTTCTTTGAGAGGGTGGTCATGTGCTAGCATAGCCTTGCTGTTGATTATATTCGGGACGAAGTCATAGTGGGTGATTCTCAAGAACAGTCCTAGTGGGTTGAAAGGTTAAGGTGTGGTGCCTAAGGGTTTTGAGTCCATAGTATTGTTGAGTATCGAGCTTTTGTAGGCGGTTATGATAAGGATCTTTGAGTGTTATTTGTTATCTTAGATCTAAGATTTAAATTGAGAGGAATGGGAGCATTTAACTTCGGATTTAAGACAGCTTGGTCTCATAAAATAAGGTCACTCAAGATAAGTGCAGATATGGTTTCATGATGTTTTCAATGGGGCTACTAATATTCCTATGTCAAGCCCAGAGTAAACTGGAAGAAGTTAAATCAGTCATCAATGGTTGAATTGGTACAATGGCGGTGTTGGCCCAAGTTCAGGTGAAGTTTTGAAGAATGACAAATGAACTCAGCCATGGACCAGACCCATTATGTGAGACACAATATTTATCAACCTATACATGTGAGATGAACGTGTAGGAGATAAGTCTCAAGGATCAAGAGAAAATATCTCCTGAACTGATCGAAAAGATTGCATATTGGATAAGGAGAGGAAGTCTTCTTATGTGAATAGAACACAATGCAGATCAAGTAGATGGTTGGAGTTTGTATTGTTCAAGGATTCATGTATATGATGATGTATAAAGAAAGATACATTACGTTGGTACTCGGTTGAGTAAGGTACCAGGTCCACATCGCAGCCCATCTGTTTGTCGTGACAAAAGTGGTGTCAGAGAAATTATGTCTGAGGGAGTCTACAAGTCGTGCCTAGTGGAGTCTTGTTTATGGGTGTGTCGTGCACCACACTGATAAGCAGGAGGATACATGACATTTAGGATTGTTACTCTTTCTTCTTACTCTAGATCGTGTGGTAGAGCTCACCTATAAGAATTCAAGCCCCGAACTTCTATTCCTAATAAGACGATGCCTACAGTCAGAAAGACGATCAATAAGAGTTGTAGCTGTGGAATTGTTGATTTAGAGGAACTCGATTTTGCATCTTGCTTATGGTAAGTAAAAATGAGGTCTTTAGCAAATCATGGGTGTACTGAAAGGTGTAAGCCTCTTGATAAGGAACTTTAAGGTAAGAATATTTATCCACCTTTATGGTGAAAGACAATGCTTTCATGAAGTAAAAGAAGCAGGGTGAGGAAGGGTACGAGGCACCCAATTAATGAAGATTATCGGTATTACAATTCCGATAGAAAATATAAGCATTAAGAGTTAACCTCAACAGTAACAAAGGTATGTACAATTGGCCGTACTCATCTCAGTTATGCCCTATGGAGGCTAACATGTGTAGTTTAAGAAAAGGACACAACATCTGGACCTGACTGGGGTTAGAGTAAACCAAAACGGTGAATGGATTGTTTGTGTTAGTGACATTTCAGAAGGAAATTGCAAATGTGCTAGTAGATCTGCTCATGAGACACATAGATGGTGCACCCTAAAATATTAAAGCTAAGTATGAGCACTAGAAACCTTAAATGAATAAATATTACCTTACTATGGCTCCCATCCCCAATAAAGAAGGAATGTTAGGTAATTGAAAGAGCCAAAGGATGGAGTAAAGGGATCCAAAATCAAACAAATGTTTGTTCAAGTTCTTAGAGTAAAGTAGTAGACATAGAATATTAGCGGGAGATAAGAAGAGAGTTAATGAAGCAATATGAGTAAGATGTGATACACATATGATTACGGTAGATCAAAAAAATGATGACAGTATTACAGAATTTACAATAAAGTGAAGGAAAAGACAAAAGTGGACATGCCCTGAGACAATAAAAGTATATAGGTCATAAAGTCATATCCTTATTTCGAGAAATAAGTTTGCAACTATAGCGCGATTACCAAGGAAAAACATTAGAGCCTAGAGTAATAGAAATTATATGGACTGGTGAACAGGATAAATTATATATGAATTAGTGACAGAGTGATTTGATAACAGTCAACATAATGAGAATTTCATATCACATTCCGGCAATAATAGGACTGACAATATAAAAAGATTCACGAGAAATTTAGAGAATGGTCATTCAGGACGACGCTTCCCTAAAGCAATCAATGTTATCAAAGTTAAGCTTAAAAGACTGTATGTACCCGTTACATTAACTGTCACCCTCACAAGTAAGGGAATTTGTCATCCTTTGTACAGAAGGATTGCCGCAAGGTGACTAAGGATCATTGATGTTGAGAAACGACTCCAATTATGAAGAGGTAAAACATCTATAGGTAGATCCTCATGGCTTTAGCTCTTAGTACACTCCTAAAGGGGGAATATGGAGTGATGCGACATTAAGTTAGAATTAAGTGGTTCTAGTGACTATAGAATAGTAAAGGAAGAATGTGATTAATGAAAGAGGAATGAAATGGCATTTATCCAAATGTTACAGATATGGTACGATTCAAGAATATTGTGCAAACACAACGTCAAGGAGAGGAAGTAAAGGTTCCTACCTGAGCTGTTATAAACAAATAAGGAGCTAGTGTGATATGTAAGTTAAGATAAAGGAAATAATCTAAGAAAGATTACGAGGAATATTGATATGAGAATGTGCCAATGAGTAGTTAGTAATTGGTTAGAAAGATGCCAGTTATGGTTAAACATGAGGTTACATACGAGTTATCAGATCATGTAAGATAAATATAGTAGAACCCAACATGGAGAATTTAGCCTAAAAAAATATCATTATACTTGAGACATATTCAAATAATAATTGAGGTAGTTAAAGGAACTGTATGAGTGTTATTGGGATAAAAGAAAGTGCCATTGGGAAGGTAGTCAAAATATCAGTTGAGAAGCAACCATATAAGCACAAGGGCATGGAAGTACGCAACTACAGATGATTATAGGCAAGTAAGGACATAAAAAAGGTCTATAATAAGCTCACAACTTTACGAGATTCAAGGGTTCTCCCTAAGTACTACAATAATTATAGTAGCCAAGGATATAAGAAAGAAGGCTTAAACCTAAGCACAATGACCTAAAGAGGAAATGGTCGTGTAACAACAATCTCACAACAACATTATAAGCATTCGAAAGGAAAATGGAACTACTGTGTCCAACAAACGGGAAGTAAGAATTGAAAGTAATATTCCATATCATATGAGTTGTATGAAAACTCTGGGAAGTGTGGACACTAAGATAAGCTAAGTATGGACGCAAAACGGTGGCAGAAAGACCAGGAAAAGTAATAGCTTACATTGAAAGAAAGCTAATATGGAACGAAAGAATTATTCGATCAATGATATAGAGTTAGTACGCTATGGATTCAGTCAAGATTTTGGAGCATAATCCTGGAAGCATATTTGTTAACAATCATACATCCATAGAAGACTCCGGTGTATAAGTTAAAAGAAAGAATTGAATCTAGGGCATAAACAAAAGATTGAATTATTAGAAGATTGTGTCATGGATATTACATAACGCCCATGTAAAGCTAAGGTAATAAACGATACCATGAGCCACAGATCGAAAGATATCTTAAGCCTATGTACAGGCTGATCAGAAGCAAGAAGAAACTAAAGAATTACATCACCCAAGTAAATTAAGAGTTTGATAATTGGACCTAGAAAAATTATAGAAGTTGTGCTTGAGAACATGACACAATCACTCTTAATATCAGATGTTCAAGAGAAATAACATAACAACCATAATCTATAATGGCTCCACAAGGAAGCCAGTTAGAAAAACTACCAGCCTCATAAGCAGTTAGTACGAAGCTCCCACTGGATTGTGTATGTACCAGAGGTGGGAGTATTATAATAGAGCTTCAAGTTATGAATGTGAATTACACCTAGGTGTACGGGAGGTTAGGAAAGAGATAGAAGATACGATGCAAGATTTTAAGGTAAGTAAGGTAAAGGTGAACAACGTACGAGATACTCAAAGGAAAAAGACCGTGAATAGTTCATACTTCGGATAGAAAGCTATAAGCACGGGGATCCAATAACCGGGAATGATAGAGGCATCATCAGCAGCATGTCTTCCAGCCTATGGTTTCTAAGTACTAAGAGATCTAGTTAAGAGAATAGAGAAAAGTTAGAGATGATGTGATGTCTCATTGGACGTTCCAGAATAACATAAGGAAATATATAGTGCAACAAAGTTGAAGGAATGTTTAAAATAGATATGTATAGGTCGCAAGCTAAAGTATTGTAGAGCGACAAAGTCTTAAGGAAACATGAGTAAGGATAGGAAAAGGAAAGAGAAAAGGTGACAAGAATGGTAAATTCTTTAGGATTAAGCCCATGAAAACAAGAAGAACATACAATTTCTCTAAGTTATACGAAGCTCACTATAGCCTTAATGAACTCAAAAGAGTCTAAGATTAATAAAATTTAGAAGGAACGAAATGCTGACTTGGTAATAAGATGAGGGTATACTTGTGACATATAAAGGATGACATTTGGGCCTTCGTTTATATAATAATATGAAAAAAAAGAAGAGAAAGAGAAATGATTTCGCTGGAAGTACGAAAATAGGATTCCCCTATAAGGTGAATTACATTGAGACACTATGAAATACGATTATGGGTGTCACTTCAAATATTTCTTGAGGTAACGTAATCCCTAAGGGAAAAGTATTATTTAAGAAGTTTCAAGTTATCAGTTGTATTGTAGATAAATATTGAGGTGAATCAACAATGGATAGAAAAAAGTCACAAAGTATGAGATGAGATTAAGCCGTCATTCTAAAGATGACCAGTAATGAGGAAGAATTAAAGAAACTAAATTTATGCATATGAAATAAGCAACGAGAGTATGCTATGATTTGGTAGCAGACCTCAGCAACGATAAATTAAAGTAAGGGTTATGACAAAAATTTATACGGATGACTAAACGAACCCATTTGATGGGATATAGCAATATTCGTGAATTTAACAAAGTACCAAGCGAAGAACATTAGTATACCTACATATGCCCAAAGGGACATATTATCAGGCTCTACATATGAAGCCTAGATATTGGACACACTTACAAGGTCAAAATTGTACAGGCTGCATGATGAAAGGTAGCAATAGTTACAATATTGGAAGGATTCTGACTACAAGTTATGGTGTGAGAGGGGGTCTAAGGGGGGGAATGCCCTGAACTTTTGACTTATTCACAGAATAGTGGCTTAGATTGAAAGGGAAGTTCTAAAGTATTGGGAAGATATAAGTTATGAAAATAATAAGTGCATCAGTCAACATTTGGGGATGAATGTTCCAAAGGGGGGAATAATGTTACGCCCCGCAGTATTACGTGGATGTCATGCTCTCCAGTAATATACTACGATAATGTTACCCCAGCAATATTACTTTACGCTGATGTTACACTTTGCAGTACTAAGTTATGATAGTATTGCACCCAACAATATTACATTACGGTGATGTCACACTTCTGTTACATCTCGCGTTTTCGTACATTAACATTTTGTTTTAAGTTAACTCATGTAAGCTCGGGGATGAGATCATCTTTACTTTAACGTACTTACACTATTTATAACAAACGATAAATAAGTGTTATGAAGGATAAAGACATACATGAATTAAAGAAAACGAGTTTTGTTGAAAGCGACCAACTTAAAATAAAATACGGGTCAAGCGATAATACCCGATAATTATGAACTAGTACCATATAAGATACCATATGAACACAATAGCATAATATATAAAGTATATGCATGAAGTATTTTTAAAAATAAATAGAATTTTAATTTATGATAATTTTCAAATTATTAAGGTAATTGATTAATTATCATGTAACAAAATATTACTCAGTTAACAAACAAGTAGATAAAAATTTAATAAATTAACCCCCAAACGTGGCAAGAAGCCAAAAACATAGAAAATGACTAAGTAGTCGTAATTCTAGGTGTCTAACTATGAATAATAAAATCATGACTTAAAGAATAAGTCTTAGAAACACTTCTAAAACCTTATCCATGAAGACAATCTCTCTTGAGCATTTAATTCATTTCTTTGACTTAAAGTTATGTCCTAAGAACTTTGAAACAAAGTCCTAGGAAGTTGAAATCAAGAACTTTGAAACCAAATCATTTCGTTGGTTTGGCTTGAAACCAAAAACTTTGAAACAGAAATCTTTTCGTCTAAATTCTTGCCAAAAATTCGAATTATGGAGTCATATATGCACCATCACCTGCTCAGCTGATATACGTTGTTGATTTTACTTACAGTAGTCGATATAATATGATGGGACGCCCTCAGATGATGATGATGTTATGAAATATGTACCTATGCACGACATGACATTCATACGCATATGGATGGCACTAAAAGTAATTTATGATTTATAGAGTTATCCATACTTATAAGTTGAGTCAATTACTCGATTTTTCTTCCATATCTATGATGTACTTATTTATGCACCTTACATACTGGGTACATTTTTTGTATTGACTTCTCTTTTGCTTGGGGACGCTGCGTTTCATGCCCGCGGGTCTCGATAGACAAATCGAGAGCCCTTCGAGTAGGCTATCAGCTCAGCGGAAGATATTGGTACGCTCCATTTGCTTTGGAGCTGCTTGTTTGGTTAGTATGATTTAGACGTGTATTTTTTGGTATGGCGAGACTCTGCCCCGACCTTTATGATATTTATGTACTCTTAAAGGCTTGTAGACATATTTCGTGTAGGTAAAAGATTGTACGGCCTTATCGTCCTATGTTTTGAGTTAATAAATGATTATGTTGGCCTATTAGGCCTATATGTCACGTGTATATGATGATGTAAAAAGAAAGATATGTTACGTTGGTACTTGATTGAGTAAGGTACCGGGTGCCCATCGCAACCTATCGATTTGGGTCGTGACAATGGCGACTCTTCAAATTCAAATACCCAATTCTCAAAAGAAAATGAGTTATTCCCAATAAATATCGAAATTCGGACTCCCCCACGAATGAAAAGGGGGGTGCAATAAGGCTCGCAAAGGCGAAGAAGGGTTGTCTGACAGTGTATAAGATTGCAAAAATGGGTTTGGCTCATTTCATCTCATGTCCTCCATGAAAGACCACCTAGGAGCGATATTGGAGCTTCATCTTTATCATTTATGTCAAGATAAGTGATTCCAACCTATTCTATATTAATTACTTGGATTATATCTAGATTTTAACATAGAAAATGATGGAAAATTAGTGAAAATTTTGAGTTTTCAAGAAAAATTTTGAAATTTAAAATTTTGGATTTTGACCACGAAATTGAAGATGGAAATTCGAATAAATTATATATTTGAGTACGTGGTATTATGGGAAAAGTTTATCTTCAAAATTTTGCGGAATCTGGGGACGTGGGCCCGAGGATGATTTTATCAACTTTTCAAGCGGAGTTGGAATTAATTTAAATAGGATTATTATGGGTATTTTTGTATATATTAATGAGTTTGCATAATTATTGAAAAGTTTTGGAGCGTTAGGGATCGGTTTGAGTGGTTAGAAGGGCTTGGGAGCTGGTTTTGGAACCCTAGAGCAAGGTAAGTCTCCTTTCTAACCTTGTAATAGGGAATTAACCCCATAGATAAATTAAATTATTATGTGATTCTATTTGTCAGGGCTACATACATACGAGGTGATGAGTGTATGTATGTAGTTACTAGTTATGCCTATGTTCGGATAGTTTTATGCTTATGTCATGCCTTGTTGATATTGTTGTTCATTTATGTTTATTATTTGCCTTGAGAAGAAGCAAAATTGAGTTAGCTTATTAAATGTTTCTGAAAGGAGTCGAAGTTGAGAAAAAGTTGGAAACTTAAAAGTTTTTATTTGAAATTCGCAATTTAAATAGAAGTGAGGAATACTTTAATAAATTTATAAATATATGTGTAACTGCGTCGCACGTATGATCCACGAGCGTGGTAATTCCTTAAACTTATAATTGACCGCATCCCAAGTATGATTCGCGAGCGGGAAAATCTCTTAAACTTATATTTGACTGCATCACAAGTATGATTCACGAGCGCGGAAATCCCTTAAACTTATATTTGACCGCGTCGCATGTATGATTCGCAAGTGGGGTAACTCCTTCTACTACTCTCATGGGAGTGGGTCGATCGTTTTGGCAGGTTAATAGATGCATCTATGGTTTGCATCGTTCGACCATCAATAGTGCACAATTTACTTTTATGTTGGTTCTGCTGTACACCTCAGCATTTCCTATATATATATATATATATTCATGCGTAATATTTGGAATGAATATATATATATATATATATATATATATATATATATATATATATATATATATATATATATATATATATATATATATATATATATATATATATATATATATATATATATATATATATATATATATATATATATATATATATATATATATATATATATATATATATATATATATATATATATATATATATATATATATATATATATATATATATAAGGAAACTCGCTAATTGAGAGCTTGAGTAAATTGTAAAAAGTGGAATTGTACCACGTATTTTATATTTGTTTGTTTCATATAATTATTCTATTTCTGTCATGACCCTAATTTTTCGCCCTCGGGGATCGTGACAGCACCTACTCATGTGAGCTAGGCAAGCCAAACTTTTAACCTAGTCACTTCATTAACCAATTATTTCCCTTTAACAAATGCAAGAAAACAGCGTAATAACATCGAAAATTTAATATTTAAGTAAAAGACAATGATAAAATAACTTAAATACGTGTCTATTACATCAACTTAAGCCTTAATTACCCAAAACCTGCTGTCACTGTGTCACAGATGATCTAAGAGTGCTAAATAAAAAGTCTGAAAGTAAAAGACACACTGTCTCAGAAACAAAGAGATGAAAAGGGAAAATAAAGGATATAGGAGATGCTAGGGCCTGCGGACAACTGCATGTCTACCTTGGATCTCCGCGTGGATTGAACGTACCCTCTGCTCCAACACTGGGATCTGCACAAAAGAGCACAGAGTGTAGTATCAGCACAACCAACCCCATGTGCTGGTAAGTGCCTAGCTTAACCTTAGTGAAATGGCGACGAGGCTAGGACCAGACTATAAAATAAACCTGTGCAATTCAAAATATATACAGTGGAAAAGAAATACAAAAAAGAACAGTCAAGTGTGGAAGGGGGAGCATGCTGTGGGGAGATATCGATTACAAATATATGGACAGAAAGTAAGCGAGAGGAGCAATATAACTCGGATACCAACAAAGGTTCCGAAATCAATAAATTGCATGGCATCACTTTCTTGCTATTACTATCGTTCTCTCCTAGCAATCATATGATAAATATGTGCACGACATCACTCTTCGTGATTTTACTCTCTTTCTTCACCATGTAATTAATATAGTTTCGGCACAGAATAGGCATGACATCATCCTTCGTGCTTTACACTCTTTCTTCACAATCATACACGACATCACGCTTCGTGCTTTACACTATTTCCTCACAAAATAAACACGGCATCACCCTTCTTGCTTTAACTCTCTTCCTCACCCAAACGACAATCACAAATAATAGGGATAGGGAAATAAATGAATTATAATAAAAATCCCAGCAAGGGAATAACGATTCAACATTTAAATCCCAGCAAGGGAACAACAACAAGTCAACAATAGCCCGGCAAGGGTGACTGCATAACAATCTATTTTCTTCCTCACATTTACTTCACAATTTTCTTCACAACTCAAGCCAATTCTCTTGATGTTTAATTGTCACTTAGACTTTCACAATTTCTTATACAACTCGATCCGATTCTCCGAAATGTTCTTAGGTCACAATTCCATCCACAATTTTATAAAACAAATAGAAACTACCTCTAAGGCAAGAATGATACAACAAGGTCATAATAATCACAATTTAAAGACTCACGGGCATGCTAGACACCGGCGTATACATACTCGGCACCATGCCTATACGTCGTACTCAACAATTAACACATAGCAAGTAGAACTCAACTCCTAATCCCTCAAGCAAACTTCAGACAAAACACTTACCTCGATGCCACAAACACAACTCAGGCTTCAATTATAGGTTTACCCCTCGATTCCACTACCAATTCACTCGTATCTATCCATAATTTTCTTAATTACATTAATAAACGCTAAATGAATCAATTTGAATGCATGAAGATGAATTTTCTAAAGTTTTGCCAAAAAGTCAAAAAAAGCTCTCAGGCCCACATGGTCTAAACCCAAGATTCGAACAAAACCAAATTACCCATTATCCCACGAACCCAAATATATAATTTGTTTTCTAATTAGACCTCAAATCGAGCTCCAAATCCCCAATTTTGAAAAAACTAGGTTCCACTCGAAACAGTCAATTTTCCCCATTAAAATCTTTGATTTTAAGTTTAAATCATGCTAAAATGTTAAGAATTAAAGAAAGTTAGTTAAAAAAGACTTAAAATTGATTTAGAGAAGATGGAATTCTTGAAAAATTGCCTAAGTGTGTTTGTGTTTGAGAGAATATGAAAATTGGGTTCTAAAATTGGCTAAGTGTAAAAATTACAGGTCTCAGATGTGGGAATTGCAAAGAAGAGTTCGCAATTGCAAACCCCAACCTTTGTTGATACGTGTAATGCAAAACGTGGTTCACATTTGCGAACCCTTCAGGAATTTGGGACATTCTTATTTGTGATGACCATGTTGCATTTGCGACTTCCACATTTATGACACATCGGACGCATTTGTGATCATAGACGATTTAGGTGGGCGTCACTTTTGTGACGGATACTTCACACTTGCGAAGAAGGCTTCCCAAGCCAATTCTCGCATGGCTCGTATTTGTGAGCTCACGTTTTGCGAGAGTGGCTTCGAAAATGCGAAGCCTATAGGTCAGAAACACACTAGCTATTTTTCAAAGTTAAAAATGCACTCGTGGCCTATCCAAAACTCATCTGAGCCCTCAGAACTCCAAACCAAATATACACACCACCTCAAAAATATCCTATAGACTTATTCATGCGATAAAATTGCCAAAATAACATCATTAATAACGAACTAAACCTTAAAATCAATAAAATACTTCAAAACTTCTTTAACATCAAATTTAGTAATTTAGGTCCGAATCTCGTTAAACGACATCCATTTTCACCAAACATTACAGAAATGTCTTAAATCACATATAAGACTCGTACCGGGTGCCAGACAAAAATACAGGCCCGATACTAATATGTTCTAATCAAATTTCACTTGAAATTCCTTTAAACAATTTCAAAAAATAATTTTCTTTAAAAATTCATTTCTCAAGCTTGGGGCCTCGGAATTTGATTCTCGGCTTACACCAAAGTCCCATATTTTCCTACGGACCATTCGAGAACCTCGAATCACTGGTTTGGGTCGGAATCCATTTATCCAAAATGTTGACCGAAGTCAAATTAATTGATTTTATACTCAATATTTATCATTTTTATATATTTTCTCATTTAAGCTATCCGACTACATGTCGAGTCTATGCACGCAAATCTATGTGATTTTAAATGAGGTATTCAAGGCCTCGTAAACATAGAATTTAACTTAAAAGCAAGTGATGACCTAAAGGTCACAACATTGTCCACATTTGAAGTAATCGTTCATCCTCGAACAGACATAAGAAGGAAGTACTTGAGTCGGGAAAAAGATGAGGATAACGGCTTCGCATATTGGACTCGGATTCACAAGTCGATGCCTCAACAGGCTGACCTCTCTACTGAACACGAACATAAGGAAAACTCTTCAACCTCAACTAACAAACCGACCGGTCTAGAATAGCTACCGACTCCTCCTCGTTACACAAGTCCTTGTCTAACTAGACAATGCTAAAATCTAACATGTGGGATGGATCACCGTGATACTTCCGAAGCATGGACACATGAAACACTGGAAGCACGACTAATAAGCTCCGTGGCAATGCAAGTCTATAAGCCACTTCTCGCACTCGATCAATAATCTTAAATGGACCGATGAACCTAGGGCTAAGCTTGCCCTTCTTTCCACATCTCATCATGCCCTTCATAGTTGACACTCGAAGCAATACCCGCTCATAAATAATGAAAGCCAAATCGTGAACCTTGCCGTCGACATAACTCATTTGCTTGGACTAAGGTGTACGACGCCTATCCTAAATGTTCTTGACCTTGTCCAAGGCATCCTAAACAAGATTCGTACCTAAGAATCGAGCCTCCCCCGGCCAAATCATCCAACCGGAGATCGACACCGCCTGCCATATAAAACCTTATGATAACCCATCTGGATACGCGACCGGTAGCTATTGTTGTAGGCAAACTCTGCTAAAGGAAAAACCTGATCCCAGGAGCCTCTAAAGTCAATGTCACAAGCTCGGAGCATATCCTCCAAAATCTGAATAGTCCGCTCGGACTATGCATCCGTTTGGGGATGAATTGATGTGCTCAGCTCAACCCGTGTGCCCAACTCTCACTTAACTTCTCTAAAAAATGTGAGGTAAAATGCGTACCTCGGTCCAATATGACAGACACGAGCACACCATGAAGGCAAACAATCTCCTGGATATAGATCTCAGCTAACCTCTCAGAAGAATATAAGACTGTCACAAGAATGAAATGTGCTGGCTTGGTCATCCTATTGTCACGCCTCCATTTTCTTTGCTTTTACACAATGCCCCGCTTTGGTTTTACTACACCCCCCAAGAAAGGGATATATAACCAAAAAAGGAAGGAGTTTTTCCATTTAAAGGACAGTCGGAACGGGATTTATTTATTAAGATTCAGAGTCGCCACTTGAGAGATTACTGGTGTCTCAAGTCACCTATTGAATCCCGAACCGAGGAAAATGTGACTTTGTTATAGTCCACAAATCAGAAATCCGGATAAGGAATTTTGTTAACCCACGAGACGGTGTTAGGTACTCCCGAATTCCGTGGTTCTATCACGGTCGCTCAATTATTATTTTTGTTTTTATCTGATTCCTTCATATGTTTCGCTTTTATGTCTTATTTGTGTTCCGTTTTATCATTTTTAGAAGAATTGCAACGTCGCGAAAATGTATTTCGAGTCACACCGCACTAGTACTCCTGTGACTTTAGCACATTTTAACTTCGTCGAGATTTGGATTTGGGTCACATAAATGTCCACCCGTATTAGGAATGTATATTTTTTACAAATCATGCTCAAAGTATCTACGTCTAGTTAACTTTTGGATAGACCGTGAAATTCGCTAAACTTTCTTTTCAATTTCTAATATTTTTTATAGGAAATTACGGAGGGCCCTGCAACTATGCATTTATGATTTTGCGAGGCTCATCTCCATTTTTATTAAGGTTCATCCTAAAGTATACTATATTCTTTATTTCTGTTTTCTCATCCTAATATAATTGTTTTCATATTAATTTCATATTATTATGTTTCAGTGTCCAGGCCATATTTTATTACTGAGCCTGGACCACGAACCGGCTCAGCGATTTGTAGAGAGGTACTGGGCTTCTGCAGCCCAACAGTTATTTCCTTTTCCATTTGCAGGCATAAGTGCCGTTTCAATTTGATCAAGGACCGATTTCATATTCAGGCCCAAATCCTTCAGATTTAAGGTATGATAATGACTAACTAACAATTTCATAATATGCACTAATGAACATGGGACAACTACTATTAATAACTAAGTGTTTTCGCAATCGCCAGTTTTCATATAATCACTTCTAATTAACTAATTACTCTAACACAGTAATTTATACCAATGATATTATTCAACTAATCGAATTTGATAGCAAATCGTTACTAAAACACTAATTGCGAAACCATTTTTTCACTTTCATTTAATTGGAGAAAACAATATTCTAGTATTAATTAAACATATTCGAAGTACTATTATCAAATTGCAGAATCTCAAAATGAATTTATAGCTAAATCAACTTAAGTATTTACAAACAGTAACACAGTTTGAAATATGAAACTACTTATACTTTTACAATTAACTGATCTAGATTCGAAACAGAATTAATAGAATATCCAAGTGTTAATAATTCACATCTAATTTATAATAGTTTCAAATCCAAGCATTTTAACTACATTTGTACCAGTTTTAGTCTTAGATTTAAGTGATATTCTCTACCTAGTTATTTATCCTATCATTTATATCACTACTGCTATTATCGAATTAAAAGCATACGTCCAGTCCACTTGTTATTACAATCAAGTCCTAAATGAATTACAAGGATCTAATTACTTTTAAACTACATAATGAAATAATAAGTATACGACTGATTTAGCTAAACATGATTATCATTTTATTTCTCCAATCAGCAGCTCATTTACAACTCCAAGTCATAGTAGTGTAGCTGGTTCAAGTAACAAATTGATGAGTCTAGAGTTGGAGAAGAAGAAAAATGAGCAACAACAACAGCAACAACGATATAACAACATCAAAAGAGATGAATCAACACAGCAAACCAAATTTCGGAATATAACCCAGCAAATTAACCCAAGCAGATTGGAAACTCAGCAAAGTCGAATAAGACCAATGAAGACGACTATCAGAGAATCCCAGAAGAAACTCTCGAGTTAACAGCTAATCGAAAGCCAATACCAGTTCAGTGTATAGATTTCAGAGATTTCAGTACTCTAATAACACTGAAATTTCAAACTCTAAAATTCTCCTATTTTAATTTTCCAGCCTCTTCTCAAAATTTCCAACTCCTTTGAATTAGGCCTGAAACAGCCTATTTATAGAGTAGTTTGGGAGGGAAATTTGAATTAATTATTCAGATTTCCCACCCCTACTCTTTTTTAATTATTCAGTTATGTATATGGTGTTTTTAATAAAAATGCACTTAAACCCATGCTAGAAGGTTCCAGGTTTTTCTATACTGTCCTATTGGGCGATAATGACTTTGTTTCCCTCACTTTCTAAGATTATTACTCATCTACCATTTAACTATGCTTGGTTTTCTCTCTTTTATTCATCTATTTATTGTAAAACAAGGTCCAATTGTCCCTTATGTCCACTACCTCTACATTATTCTCAACAATACCATTTCTCATTCCCCTTTTATCCTTTATAGTTATGAGTATTCACCCGACCTGCCCTTAGGTCTGTTAAGACCTAGGGCGTCTCAGCTTTGTAATATAACCACTAATTGAACTTTATTTTTTAACCCATTTGAAGACGAAGTAGGATTTACAGAATTAATCACTTTTAGAAATAGCCACAAATGGCCTTAATAGTCAACACTCACACCATCGCAACAATAGCCTATTTTATTTACACATCTAACCCTATCGAGACTAAGCATTCATAGTTCAGAAAAAAACCACACATATAAATCATATTGCAGAACTAGCCATTTTTATGTAATTTGCAAATATAACCCTATTTCAACTACTTTTAACTAACCAGAATTCAGAGAGACAAAGATAATGGTTGAATCAGGATTAATCAAACCTTTAATCGAAAAGATTTTTTTTGTACATAAAAACAATCAAACCAGCCAATTAACAATATGTTTTTAACATGATAGCTTTAACTAAAACTAATAGAATACTTAATCGAGCACAAAGAGATCATGCAAAGATTCAAGCTTTGATAAAAAAAATTAACACTGAAGCATCGAAAATCGGAGATGGTTTAGATATACTTAGCTTTTGATCTTCTTTTGCATTTCTTTCTTTTCTTTTCTTTCTTTCTTCTTTTGTTTATTCTTTTTTCACTTATTCTTCATTTTCTTCCTTTTCTTGGTTCTTCAGAGACTTTGGGTCTCTTTCACAGTAGATCTTCCAGGTAGATCCCAAAAATCTAGTTTAGATGTGGGAAGGGTGTATTTGGAGACAAGGGTTAAGGCTTTGAAAGACTTCTGAATTTGGATGTCTGCCGGAGTAGGGTTCCAGCGAGACAATTTTGAATATTCGAGGAGTTAGGCAAAGATTCGAGAGACGAGGCTTAGGTGGGGTGAAAGAGGAGTTTAAGGCAGTTTTGGGGTGTACGTTTGGGAGACTGGTTCATACTTTGGGTGGTCACCGGCTAGGGTTCTGGCGATGGAACTTAAAGAAACTTGGGGAAATTGTTTGATGTTTGGGTGCGGTTAACGGATAAACTAGTATAAGGGGAAGAAGGGTGTTCAGGGATGGAGGCCTGAGTCGGAGAAGATGAACGGAGGCAGACCAACGGTAGGTTTCCGGTGGTCTGTGGAGAGGGAGAAGGAGTTCAAGGCGGCTAGGGTTTCTAAATGAAGTGGTGTGTCTGTATAATGGTATAATGAATGAAAGCGGAGGAAGATATATAGTTAAATTAGGTTATTAATTAAAAACCGTTAGATTAGATGATACAAACGGCCCAGATCATTTCCCCCTTTCAAAAAACTTCGTGTATTTAATTAAAGCTTTTATCTCGTCCGTTAGATTAGATCTTTGGACAGTTGAGATTCATTTAGCTAAACTACGTCGTTTGGTCTAAGTGTAACATCAATTGTATCCGTTTGATTAATTAAATGAACGGTTGTGATTGTTTCTCTACACGGCGTCGTTTTGTTTATTTAGGAACCGCCTTACCTGGTCCATTGATTGAATATATCAATGGTTCTGATTTATTGTAAAATGGTGTCATTTTATTTTTTTGCAACGCTGGCCGGCTGGGTTTCAAAATTGGACCGGGTCTTGTAATCTTTTGGGCTAGCATTTGTAATTGGCTCAAACACTTGAATATTTTCTTGCACTTATCTATTTTTGTATTTATATTTTTTTTAACTTGTATTTAATTAATTAATTTCTGTATTTTTTCTTGTATTTTAGACCTTTTTTTCCATAGTATATTATTATTTTTCTTTTATTTTGTAATTTTTGAATTTTTCTTGCAGTTTTCTAATTTTTTTGTAATTATTCTACATTTTTGGTATTTATTAATTAAATGCATTTTGTATTTTTGCTTCAATTTTCCTCACTTTATTTTTCAACAATTAAAATACACACCAATATTTCCTACGAAATAATCAACTAATTTCAATCAAAAATCATTTTTTTGTATTTTATTTGGGATTTAACTACTAGGGGCAAAAATCATGTGCTCAGAGCTGCCCCTCTTTGCTCGGGACCACGAAGAGTTTCAGTGCAAAGACAAGTGAGCAGTAATAAGGGATTTTTTCCCACTCGCATATTCCGTATGAAGCATTTTTGAAAGTTTTGACCGCATGCGGCTTAAAGGATTGCCTACATATCCTGGGCTAACATGATTCAGGTCGGTGTAGTTTGGGAATGTCTGGTAGTTGAAACTACCAGAGAGCTATGGCTCTGCTGATGTTGCTTGTCATTACTGCCTGCTAATCTCCTTATTACACCATGGTAAAAAGAAAATAAGCTAAACTATGTTCTATATTTTACAAAATCCTATCTATATCTTCCACTTGATTCTTGTTCTTCCATTTGCATCTTTCAATCTTTGAGAAGACTCCTTGCTTTGCAACTTGCATCAAATATATTCCCTTATTCTACTTATAAAATGTATTACATTATTCTTCAGGTGGGCGCCTGCTTGCAAAACTTCGAAAAGTATTCCCTTGTTCTTCAGGTGGGCACCTGCTTGCTACAAAAATAAAGAGAAACTTTCTGCCCCAGTATGGGGCTTAGAATCTATCATGTTGTTAACTATTAGAAAAAGAAGGATTTCATTTTGCGAAAAATATTCCCTTGTTATCCAGGTGGGCGCCTGATGGCATAAAATTAAAGAAAAATAATCCCTTCTTATCCAGGTGAGTGTCGTGCCTGATTTCACAAATTAAAGAAAAATATTCTCTTGTTATCCAGGTGGGCGCCTGACTTGCAAAAATAAAAGAAAAATATTCCCTTGTTATCCAAGTGGGCGTCTGATTGGAAAATAAAGAAAAATATTCCCTTGTTATCCAGGTGGGCGCCTTATCAAAATAATTAAAGAAAAATATTTCCTTGTTATCTAGGTGGGCGCCTGATTGAAAAAATTGAAGAAAAATATTTCCTTGTTATCCGGGTATTAAATTAAAATATTCCATTGTTATCCAGGTGGGCGCCTGATTGCAAAATTAAAGAAAAATATTCCCTTGTTATCCAGGTGGGCGCCTGATTGCAAAAATTAAAGAAAATATTCCCTTGTTATCCAGGTGAGCGCGTGATTGCAAAAAGTAAAGAAAAATATTCCCTTATTATCCAGGTGGGCGCCTGATTGCAAAAATTAAAGAAAAATATTCCTTTGTTATCCAAGTGGGCACCTGATTGCAAAAATTAAAGAAAATATTCCCTTGTTATCCAGGTGGGTGCCAGATAGTAAAAATTTAAGAAAAATATTTCCTTGGGTGCCTGATTGCAAATATTAAAGAAAAATATTCTCTTGTTATCCAGGTGGGCGCCTTATTGCAAAAATTAAAGAAAAATATTCCCTTGTTATCCAGGTGGGCGCCTGATTGCAAAAAACTAAGAAAAATATTCCTTTGTTATCTAGGTGGGCACCTGATTACAAAAATTAAAGAAAAATATTCCCTTGTTATCCAGGTGGGCGCCTAATTACAAAAACTAAACAACAAAAAAAAATTTTGCCCCAGTTTGATAACTGGGTGTAATATTTTCAATTTTGAAATGAAGAGTAAAACTTCCCTAATTATCCAGGTGGGTGCCTGATTACCAACTCTCATCGTAGATTTCGTCCTCCATTGTTGCTTTCTTTAGATTGCTTTCCCTCGTTTTCTAGGTGGGTACCTGATTTTGCCAAATTTTGCGCTCACTTGTGTGTCCACATTGGTCACATTCACTTAAAATGATTAGTAAGAACTTGAATCTTTTGTCCCTGTTCTAATAAGTGAACCACTTGTTAGTATAAGAATGGTGGTTAGCCACTAGCATTCTTTGTTGACCTTGCTTCCACTCTTGAATTTGCTTTAGCTTGCTTTTGTACTGCTTTGCTGTAATATCCTGGTTGTTTTCCAACAATTTTCTAACTCAAACTTTTCATTGTAATTCCCTTTTTGTTGTTTTCTCTTTCCTTCTGCTGTATGACCGCCATATGTTATTTTATTTCTCCTGTCCTTGAAGGACCCAATCTTATTGTGCCATTTAACTGAGAAGCTGGTAATTAGCTTACAATTGGCAATGTCTTGTAGACGGATTTTAAGAAAAATGAAATGTAATGACCCTGAATTTTTGAGGGTAGGAATATTTTCAAAGTAAAAGGACAACACTTATCTGGGTGGGAAGGTTGATTCCTTTGATCATGCCATGCATTCGGCTAGCCGACCCAGTCTATCCAAACACATTACTTGCCAACTTATTTCTCTTTTTCACCAAACCCAAAATTTACTTGCTTTGCCGCTTTCCCTCCACAAAATCATTTCTCACTTTCGCCTTATGGTGCCCGTGAGGGTTTTCACCAATAAGACTCTCTCATTTTTATTTCTCTCAGCTTACATCGCCTTATGGAGGGTTTTCACCAATAAGACTCTCATTTTATTTTTATCATTTCCTCCATCTTCAGGTACACGAGTGTTGTCCATAACATGCCTTTCTTCACTTACTTGTACTGCCATTTTCTTGAAATTAGTCAGAAGGTCTTTATTTGGACAGTAATGTGGCTTTTGGATGAGTTTTAGAAAGAAAGATATAAAGACTCAAATTTTAAACTTGGGTTTCAAAATTACAAGTTTCGGAATCATATCCTTCATAATGATCATAACTTCTGCCCCTGTTTCAATTTTTGGGGGATCCTTGGACTTTCTTTCTGCTATGACTGAACCTCAGTGAGGCTGCCTATGTACCCTTTTGGGATCAAGTCAAAATTTAGTTCGGATATAAGATAGCTTCATTGTTGCAATTTGACTTTTCCTGGTTTTCTTCTTTTGTGTATTATTTCTTTTCTCTTTTTTTCACATTTTTCCCCTTTTTTCAACTTTTCTTCTTTTTTTTTCTTTTGGCTCTTTTTTTTTCTTTTTTCTTTTCGTTTCATCATTCCTTTTGACTTCATCATTGATTCCGACAGAGCGGTATGAAAGAATAATGCAATAAGGCTCAAAGGGATAACAATGGGTAAAGTGTTTAGATAGAGAAAATAAATGCCTTCATCATTTCAATTTCAAAAAATATGACAAATATAATTATATACATGAAAGAAATCATATGTAGTATCTCTTGACTGCATCAGAGTTAATGGCAATCTCTACACATTTCCCTTCTACATCTATCAAATATAAATCTCCATTGGACAACACCCGAGATACCACAAACGGTCCCTGCCAATTAGGAGCGAACTTCCCTTTTGCTTCCGCCCAATGTGGTAAAATACGTCTCAACACCAATTGTCCAACCTCGAATTTTTGTGGACGTACTTTCTTGTTATATGTTCTGGCCATCCTCTGTTGATACAGATGTCCGTGACATATTACTGCCAACCTTTTCTCATCAATCAAGCTCAATTGTTCTAACCGGGCTTTTACCCATTCATCATCATCAATTTCAGCCTCCGCAATGATTCGAAATGAGGGTATTTCAACTTCTGCAAATATCACTGCCTCTGTGCCATATACCAATGAATAAGGGGCTGCACCAATTGAAGTGCGCACAGTAGTGCATCTCATGTTTGGCACAATTGTCAATTAATATGTGGATGTTCGGCAATGGAAAATTATCCTTCGGACTTTCTTTGTTGAGGTCTCGATAATCAACGCACACTCTGGATTTTCCGCCTTTCTTCAAAACAGGTACAAATTAGCTAACCAGGTAGGGTATTTGGTGACCCGTATGAACTTTGCCTCAAATTGATTGTTGAATTCTTCTTTTATTTTCACACTGATTTCTGTTTTGAACTTTCTCAACTTCTACTTGACGGGCTGGCATTCTGAATAAATGGGCAACATATGTACCACAAAATCTGTACTAAGCCCTGGCATATCATCATAATACCATGCAAATATGTCTTTGTACTCATGTAATAACTTTATCAAGTCCTATCTGAGTGAGGCTTCCAAGTGAACACTAATCTTTGTTTCTCGAATATTTTCCTCGTCTCCCAAATTAATAGACTCCGTCTCATTTAAGTTCGGTTTGGGTTTCTCTTTGTAGTGGCTCAGTCTTTACTAATTTCTTTCAAAACTTCCTCATCCTCATACTCCACTTCATTATCATGTTCAATTTCTTGTATAGTTATCTGATTATCAAGACTGGGCCGAGAATTCCTTCTGCATGACACATCATTGAAATCAGAAAAAAATGGATTGTACAAGAAAAGAAAAGAAAATGAAATAAGGACATCAAAATAGAGGAAGAAAGAAAATACATTTCATTAAACTTTGAAAGATAATAAGGTTTTGATACGTCCGACTAGACGGAACACAGGATTTGTATTAAAATTTTTGAAATAAGATAGATTTAGGAATAAAACATTAAAGATAACTACCACAACTCCCTTCTGATTGGAAGAGGAGTAGCTTCCCAGTTATTTAGCGTGATCTGGGATCCAACAAACTGAACGTCCGTTATGCTTGTGCCCTCGACTGCCTCTATCATGTCCACGTCTTCAAACAACCTCTCAAATCTTTCTAACAACTCTTCATTTGGCCTTATCTCTACCTGGCTAGGCATGACAGTTGTCTGACGTCTTTGTATACCAGGATTGACGAAGGAATATGAGAGTTTTGGGATAGGTTTGGGGAGGTTCTGTCCTTTCTTTTTCAGTCTTTTAACTCCTTGTATGTCGGTAATGGTCGGCTTGAAACCCAAGCCGAAAGTTTTAGTGCTACCCGAAAGATATATTGGTTGTATTATTCCTTGTAGAGCAGCTCCTAAACCTTTTCCCGGAAGAAACCCGTTCTTCAGCATCTCCTTAGCAACCACGACTGCCGCGAGAGCTACCTTGGGCATTGAGATGTTTTCACCTTTAGATATTTTATTCACAGATATAGTGTCCATCACTTGGTACATCCAAGGACCTTTGTTACCCTCGACTTCTTCAAATGGCGTGATGGTATTGCAAGCATTATCTTTACCATGCACTACTATCTCTTGCTGGTTCCATTCAAACTTTACCATTTGATGGAGTGAAGAAGGCACCACTTTTGCAATATGGATCCATGGACGTCCTAGCAGGAGATTATAGGACACGGCAACGTCCAACACTTGAAACTCCATGGTATTCTACCGGTCTGATGGTGAGTTCCAATATGATATCTCCAATAGTGTTCTTCCTGCCCACATCAAATCCTCTCACACATATGTTGTTTCTGTGGATTCTTTTGTAATCAATCTTCAGTTTTCCCAGAGTATATAAAGGAAAAATATTGGCACTTGACCTATTATCAACCAAGACATGTGTCACCACTAATTCCTCGCACTTCATCGTAAGATATAATGCCCTGTTGTGCTCTGTCCCCTCCAATGGTAGTTCATCATCTGAAAATGTTATCCTGTTGTGATGACCCGGCCCGTCGTCATGGTAATTACCACCCCGTTATGTTGTAATTACATGTTTTATGCTTTTATATCAGTGTTAGAGTCTATCGGGTGAGTTAGGGGTGAATTGGATTGAAAATGAGGCATATAGCCTTTTTGAAGGAGACTTGAATATGGAAAGTCAACCTGGAGTTGACTATTTAGTTAGAGGGCTCGGAATCGGATTCTGATGATTCGGGTAGTTCCGGGAAGTGATTTGTGACTTAGGGGAGCAATCAGAATTGAATTTGGAGGTCCGGTGTAGAAATAGGCTTGAATTGGCTAAGGTTGAATTTTGGCGAAATCGGAACGGTAGGTGAGATTTTGATCCGGGGGTCGGAATGGAATTCTAACAATTCCTGTAGTATCTTCATGTGATTTTGGATATGTCCGCAAATTTTCAGGTCATTCGGACTTCGTTTGGTTGGGTTTTTGATTGAATGTTAGTTTCGGAAGTTTTGAAGAAACTTAGGCTTGAATCCGTGTGTAATTGGTGATTTTGATGTTTAGGATGGTGTTATTATGCTTGGAACAAGTTCGTATCGTGTTTTGGAGTATGTTGGTGGTTTTCATTGGGGTCCCGGGGGCCTCGGGGTGAATCCGGACCATCATCCGGCATTTTTGGAACATGAAAAGTCTGTTGTAAATTGTGGATCACTGGGCAAAAATTTAAGCCTTCGCGTTCGCGAGGGCTATGCCGCGTTCGCGTAGGCTGGGGCCAGTTAGCCATCGCGTTCGCAAGGTAACATGCCGCGTTCGCGTAAGAGAAAGTTGGAACGCATTGCGTTCGCGTGGGAGAAGGAACCGGACGCGTAGGAGGAACAGGCAAGGCATCGCGTTCGCGTGGTTTGGGATGCGTTCGCGTAGAGGAAAAGTCCGGAGGCTGGGAAATTGACCTTCGCGGATGCGTGACTTCACGTCGCGTTCGCGATGAAGAAGAGGAATAAGGCATCGCGTTCGCATGAGAGGTGTCGCGAACGCGATGAAGAAATTTGGCTGGCAGTGAGTTTAATTACAGAACAGAACCAGTCGCGGGTTTCATACCCCAAACCACCATTTTTGAGTTCTAGAGAGAGAGACTCAAAGATATTGCTGGGAAATCATCGGGTGTTCGTCGGAGGTAAGTTTTGTGCCTTAATTACATCATTTTAACATGAAATCCTTGGTTAATTCTCTGTAAATGGAAGATTAAAGGTGGGTTTGAGCCCTAGGCCTAAAATTGAAGAAAAACACCGATTTGAGTGGGCAAATGGAGTCCGATTTTGGTAAATTTTATATGCCTAGACTCGTATTGAGATGCGGATTCCGAATATATGACTTTCATAATTTTTCGACAAGCGTACCAAAAGTCGGGTTTTGGCAACTTCGCCATTTTTGGTGTAAATCGAGTTGTATTGATTGGGTGTCGTCCCATTGGCCTAATTTGTTGTATTTCTGCTGTATTTGATCAGATTCTACGCGAGCGAAGCTTGATTCTCGTGGCAAGGGCATTGCGGAGTAGTCGTCCCGCTGTATTGAGGTGAGTAATAGATGTGGGTGATGACCAGCGGGTTCGAAACCCCGGTATACCACTTTGTGACGCTGTAGCGGCGAGACACGTACTCTCTTGTGAGTGCGGGGTCGATTGTGATTGGGGACTATGGCTTAGTCCGACTTGTTGATACTGTGTTATGATATTAGGCTATTCTTGAGCCGTCGAACCTCCTTCTCGGATGGTTGCATACTATATTGTGATATTGGCTACTCTTGAGCCGTTGAACCTCCTTCTGGGACGGTTGAGTATACTTGTGGGCTGTGAGCCACTTATTGGATCCCGCGAGGATCGTTATCATTGTCTTATCATATTGACATATTAGTTACTACTAGTCCGTAGCTATTTCTGTTATCATGTTATTTCCAATCTCTGGAACTTGGTATTACTGTTTTCCAATTGAAAATGATAAAAAGGTTTTCAAAACTACTTTTGAGCCTGCGAGGCTTGTATTTGCATATTAGCTGACCGGTAGTGGATCGGGTTGCGCGCCGCATCGGTATATATGTTAGATCGGACTGCACGCTGCAGGAATATTGTGCTTGGGCTGTAGGAGCCCCTCCGGAGTCTAAACCCCCACAATGAGCACGGGTACCTAAATTGGATCGGGCTACGTGCCGTAGCGGTCATTTCATGCATTCCATTGCATTTAGCTACATCTGCTAGTTGTTATACTGTTTTGCTGGTACTTGTTGGTACGTGTACAATTGATATTGATTATGTGACAGGGTATTTGATTACGGCTTTACATAGTGCTTTATTGTAGATTTCTTATCTGCGCTGTCTTACCCCTGTTTATTACCACTGAGTCTGGCAGTACTCAATTTACTCCCTGCACCTTGTGTGCAGATCCAGGTACCTCTCAGCAGTGATCCGGTAGCTGTTCGAGGCGACATCTGTAGGATATTCGAGGTAGCTGCAGAGTCCGCAGGACCCGATATTCCTTCTACTGTCTTTTGATTCTGTATTGATATTTCTTTCCGCAGTTGGTATCTTGTAAACCATTATACACTTATGTTCATTAGTGGCTCATGACTCTTGACCCTTCAGTCTATGGGAGTTGGTATATTTTGGGACTTGGTTCCCCGTTTTCGATATATGTGTAACTGTTGCTTCATGATTTGATATGCTTAAATGGGATAAAGCGAGCTTCTAGCTCCGTTATTGTTATTGAATGGTCAGGCTGGCTTAGCAATGTGCTGAGCGCCATCACGACCGGATTTGGGGTCATGACAAGTTGGTATCAGAGCCTAGGTTACTAGGCCTCATGAGTCTTGAGCCGGTTAGTAGAGTCTTGTGGATCGGTATGGGGATGCCTGTACTTATCCTCGGGAGGCTGCGAACCTTTAGGAAACACTTCGCACTTCTTGGAATTCTATCGTGCGTACTTGATTCAGCTTGAAATATACTTTTGAAATTCCTTCCGCACGTCTGTGTACGCATCGAGCGCTCAGTAATATAATTGCCTTATGGCTTGTGATTTCCCCGAACGAGGGGCGAGATATAATCTCTGTGAGTTCATGTTGGGCCAGTCGGGATGACTTGAGGCTGGACCTTGTATATGACTTGAGCATCGAGGTGCTGATTTTGTGAGTGATTGCAATACATAAGGTACTGAGGGTCTGAAACCCCGTATTCTTACTATACAGTGCTATGCTGAGATGATACACGCGTCATGTGACGAGCGTGGTGGTATTGTGACTGGGGATTTGGACTTGATCCTTCTCGATTGATAAATTACTGTGTAAAATGACTGAGACTGGGCTTATATCTATGTACTTGGGCTAGTAGCCATGTTTGGGGCCTTGTGCCGATCTGTAGAGTATTAGGGAGGCTTACTAATGGATGCGCTGTTAATTGTTCGACTCTTATCTAAATTGTTGTGTAGCCCCGATCTATGGGCGTGGTGAATATTTATCATATCTCGTAATTTGAAGGTAAAGTGCCTTATGTGTAGTGGAACGAGTTCAAACTCAGGAAGACTAAAGTGATTATGCTATGTGTATCCTGGTGGAGGGTATTGTGCTGAAATGCTAAATTGAGAAGAAGTAGGTGGGACGATCCTCATGTGTAATTGAAAGGTATTCGATATGTGTTATGATTCGAACAGGTACAACGCATGTTCATGTAACAATTATGATAATATGATTTGTGTAGAATTGAGACTAATGTTGACGATATGCATTGTGATGTCTTGTTGAGCTGTGAATGTATTGCTAGGATGGTTTTGGTGATTCTCTGGCAGGTGGATAGGCCAAATTACAAAGGAAACTCTGTCAAAATTTTTGGAAAATGTGGGACTTAGAAAAGATTTTTGTCACCTAAAGAGTGGGCTTAACTGTTGTGTGTGAATGAATACAAGAATTGCAAAAGAGTTAATATTTCTGATGATTCGAATCTCCGTCGAAGCTTGCAAATGACTTGAGTTTAATCTAATTAGAACTTTGTGGCATCATTTGAGTAAGAATGCTATGAGTGGCTAAATGTGCTTGGAAGTATGGCTCCGAGCTAAGTTGGGGAGATTGTTATTGATTAACTGATTGCATTGTTGTGTGCTGTGTTGGTTCTGTCTCTAGGTATGTTGGGAAATTTTGATAAAGGTTATGGTGCTTCGTAGATGTGAAGAAATACTAGGATGTTCTGAACTGATGTTGGTAAGGAATGTTCGGTGTATGGAAAGTTAAGATAGCTAATTGTGTCTGTATGTAATCATGTTCTGCGGTGTCAGGGTTCTAGCAAGGCACGAGTGGTTTTGTTCAATAAGACAGTTGAATTACATCTGAACAAGGGTGAATGATGCCCGAGAATTTGTTTACGGTGTTCAAGATATTGCTTGTAACAGTCAGGTGTGTTAAGATTGTGCATGTGGTTAAAAACGGTGGTTTCGTTAGAAGAGGTCAAGACTTGTGTTATATTATGTGAATGATGGGATTCTATGTAATCCGTATTGGAAGGTAATGATAACGAATTCAAAATCGCAGGAAGTTCTTCAAAATAAAGTATCGTAGAATGTGGTACTTCTAGGAAACATTGAGAGAGTATTAAGTGACCTATGGGCCTTAGACCGTGTGGTCTTATGTACGGGTCTCGTGTGGTAACATGAGTTGATGTATTATGTGTTATAGTAAGGGCTAATATTAAATTAAAGATGAATCAAAAAGGAAATTTGGGTAAATGGAACAACTTGTTAATAAACCGAAACGGTATGGTAAAGATACGATTAATTCCTGGTATGTGTTTGAAGTAATGAGTCTTGCGGATATTGTGCAATAAAGCTCTTGAGTTCTGGCAGTTGTGTAACTCGATATGGGTATAAGGACTCCGTCCTGGCAGTTTAACTTATGCAATATAATTGTAATTGGGAGAAAGAGTTTATGATGTGTTTTAACGTGGTTTAAAAATGAGTGTATTTTTCCTGTTGGTATGCAAGGCTTGGAATGTGTAATGAGTTTTCTCCATATGGGATCATGAAAATCCTTGACTAGTTGAGTGCGCCGATGTTTGCGGCGTAGGAAAGGGATATGAATTTCCAGGTTGTCTTAGTATGGTATGGTATATGCGATGTGTTATGGAAAGTTGATAATGGCATATTCAAGGTTTTGAGATCAGTTCATAATATATGGGAAGTCATTAAAATTATTGAGTGGCGCGGGCAGCTGTAGGTGATTTAAGAATCCATCCTTCTGGTGATTAAGGAAAATTGTACAGCTATTCTAGTGAATTGGCAGGGAATATGGTCCAAAAATGGCCAGGTAATATAAATTGATAATATTTAATGGTGTGGTGGTATCCTCTTGTTAGATTGACAGTGATGATTGAGTTGTAAATGGCATAAGGAAATTTCTGAATGGCTTTTGTGGTATGAATGGACGCTTGAAGTGTGTTATGTATTGGTACGGTGAAGTACGGAATCAAACATGGTGATTCATGTGTTATATGTGTGTTGGAGACTAGAAGTTCTCGTAACCCGCCTACGCAGCGGTGGTATGTCGTTGTATCGGCACCGTTTAGCGGTTATTGGAAATTGGAAGCCCTAGTGGCTATCTCGTTACTTGATGTGACGAATTTGGATTATGATACTTGATTGCTGACTTGTTGTCATGGGTCAGGTTGTCTAGGCTAATGTGATATGGACTATAATGGAATGGCACAAATTGCGTGGCAGAGTGCATCAAAGTATGCTCCAGCGGGGTAGTTGTACCTCAGGACCAGCGGACGGCTGGTGGGTATTGCTTTGTCAGTTGGGCCTTCGTGGCGGATATCAGTGCAGAGGTTTCTACCATTGATTTAGTTCTGGTATTGAGGAACTTTGTCGGATGCATTTCTGGTGGCCGAACGTGAGGCTATATATATGTTTACCATAATGAGCAACTTGACTTGACGCGCATTTCTTTGGCGAGGGTTCTATATGGATCGGGTGGCGCGCCGCCACAGGTATGGTTATTTGGATCGGGTGGCACGCTGCCACATGTATGGTATCTGGATCGGGTGGCACGCCGCCACGGGTATGTCATTGGAGCGGGTTGCACGCCGCAACGAAATATTGTGAAAATATAGTTAGTTATCTGCTACCTGGTATACAATACTTCCTGACTTCTGAGGAAAAGTCTGTATTGAGTATCGCTTGGCGAATGGCACATCGGTTGTGTTCTTTCATGATTTGATAGCATACGTTAATTGTTTCACCGTGGGTGAGGTTGATTGCTTGGGTTCAGACCTAAATATGTGTGTGGCTGATCGTTTTGAGCTTGGTAAATTGAGGTGCTTCATGAGTAATAGTGTTTGGATAGAATCATGAATCGTGGCAAGGCCACGTGATGTTATGACCCTTCAAGAAGGAGTCATGTACTCTATTTCTATAATGCGAGACGCGATCTCAGTTCTATGTTATGATGGCACAAAGGAATTGAATTACAGCTCTCTTGTTGAAGACAGTTGTCATGATTTGAGTATGTTCGGATGTCTCTATTGGAGCCTGTGTTGTGCTCGTCGTGGCTTAGGCCGGTGTTGAGGTGACATATCACCAGTGCGTGTGTTATAATCGTAATTATCATTTGAGTCATTATGGAGAGCGAGCATATGTGATTTCAGTGGGTTAGAAATGTAATACCGAGATTTGGGTCCGAAATCTGTTGTGGTATTAGTTAAAAGTGAAATGGATTCATGAATGGTTGACCCGAGAGATGGGTTCGATATATCGCGTGTTCGGTTGTCGTGGGCATGATATGAAGGTGTTGGAACAAGACTCTATCTACTGAAAAAGATTTTTCAGTTAGTATTTGGTTAGGGAAATTGTTGTGATTAGAGACTATTGTCTCGAGTGATTGGGTTGTTTGATACATCACATGATCTTACCCGGTGTGGTGAGTATGGGTTATTGCAGTGGATTAGCATTTGGTATATGATTTCGGAAAGTGCAATGTGGTTTATGGTTCAGATGGTCTGTGAGAATTCAGCTATATGGTGTTCGGACTTATGAGAGATAAGGTGACGTGTGATCGTGCGAATATATGTTTGGTAAGGTCATTCAGCTATTGGGTTGCTTCTAGTACAACTCTAGGTCCGCTCGAGGACGAGCGTTTCCTTAAGTTGGGGAGAATGTGATGACCCAGGCCCGTCGTCACGGGAATTACCACCCCGTTATGTTGTAATTACATGTTTTATGCTTTTATATCAGTGTTAGAGTCTATCGGGTGAGTTAGGGGTGAATTGGATTGAAAATGAGGCATATAGCCTTTTTGAAGGAGACTTGAATATGGAAAGTCAACCTGGAGTTGACTATTTAGTTAGAGGGCTCGGAATCGGATTCTGATGATTCGGGTAGTTCCGGGAAGTGATTTGTGACTTAGGGGAGCAATCAGAATTGAATTTGGAGGTCCGGTGTAGAAATAGTCTTGAATTGGCTAAGGTTGAATTTTGGCGAAATCCGAACGGTAGGTGAGATTTTGATCCGGGGTCGGAATGGAATTCCGACAATTCCTGTAGCTTCGTCATGTGATTTTGGAATGTCCGCAAATTTTCAGGTCATTCGGACGTCGTTTGGTTGGGTTTTTGATTGAATGTTAGTTTCGGAAGTTTTGAAGAAACTTAGGCTTGAATCCGTGTGTAATTGGTGATTTTGATGTTTAGGATGGTGTTTTTATGCTTGGAACAAGTTCGTATCGTGTTTTGGTGTATGTTGGTGGTTTTCGTTAGGGTCCCGGGGGCCTCGGGGTGAATCCGGACCATCATCCGGCATTTTTGGAACATGAAAAGTCTGCTGTAAATTGCAGATCACTGGGCAAAAATTTAAGCCTTCGCGTTTGCGAGGGCTATGCCGCGTTCGCGTAGGCTGGGGCCAGTTGGCCATCGCATTTGCGAGGTAACATGTCGCGTTCGCGTAAGAGAAAGTTGGAACGCATCGCGTTCGCGTGGGAGAAGGACGCGGACGCGTAGGAGGAACAGGCAAGGCGTCGCGTTCGCGTGGACTGGGATGCGTTCGCGTAGAGGAAAAGTCCGGAGCCTAGGAAGTTGACCTTCGCGGACGCGTGACTTCATGTCGCGTTCGCGATGAAGAAGAGGAATAAGGCATCGTGTTCGTGTGAGAGGCATCGCGAACGCGATGAAGAAATTTGGCTGGCAGTGAGTTTAATTACAGAACAGAACCAGTCGCGGGTTTTATACCCCAAACCACCATTTTTGAGTTCTAGAGAGGACTCACAGGAGATTGCTGTGAAATCATCGGGTGTTCGTCGGAGGTAAGTTTTGTGGCTTAATTACATCATTTTAACATGAAATCCTTGGTTAATTCTCTGTAAATGGAAGATTAAAGGTGGGTTTGAGCCCTAGGCCTAAAATTGAAGAAAAACACCGATTTGAGTGGGCAAATGGAGTCCGATTTTGGTAAATTTTATATGCCTAGACTCGTATCGAGATGATGATTCTGAATATGTGACTTTCGTAATTTTTCGACAAGCGTACCGAAAGTCGGGTTTTGGCAACTTCGCCATTTTTGGTGTAAATCGAGTTGTACTGATTGGGTGTCATCCCATTGGCCTAATTTGTTGTATTTGTGCTGTATTTTATTAGATTCTACGCGTGCGGAGCATGATTCTCGTGGCAAGGGCATTGCGGAGTAGTCGTCGTGCTGTATTGAGGTGAGTAATAGATGTGGGTGATGACCAGCGGGTTCGAAACCCCGGTATACCACTTTGTGACGCTGTATAGCGGCGAGACACGTACTCTCTTGTGAGTGCGGGGTCGATTGTGATTGGGGACTATGGCTTAGTCCGACTTGTTGATACTCTGTTATGACATTGGCTATTCTTGAGCCGTCGAACCTCCTTCTCGGATGGTTGCATACTATATATTGAGATATTGGCCACTTGTGGGCCGTGAACCAGTTATTGGATCCCGCGAGGATCGTTATCATTGTCTTATCATATTGACATGTTAGTTACTACCAGTCCGTAGCTATTTCTGTTATCATGCTATTTCCAATCTCTGGAACTTGATATTACTGTTTTCCAACTGAAAATGATAAAAAGGTTTTCAAAACTACTTTTGAGCCTGCGAGGCTGTATTTGCATATTAGCTGACTGGTAGTGGATCGGGCTGCGCGCCGCAGCAGTACATATGTCGGATCGGACTGCACGCCGCAGTGATATTGTGCTTGGGCTGTAGGAGCCCCTCCGGAGTCTGAACTCCCACAGTGAGCACGGGTACCCAAATTGGATCGGGCTACGCGCCGTAGCGGTTATATCATGCATTGCATTGCATTTAGCTACATCTCGTAGTTGTTATACTGTTTTGCTCGTACTTGTTGGTACAGGTACAGTTGATATTGGTTCTGTTACAGGGTATTTGATTACAACTTTACATACTGCTTTATTGTGGATTTCTTGTCTACGCTGTCTTACCCCTGTTTATTACCACTGAGTCTGGCAGTACTCATTTTACTCCCTGCACCTTGTGTGCAGATCCAGGTACCTCTCAGCAGTGATCCGGTAGCTGTTCGAGGTGACATCTGTAGGATATTCGAGGTAGCTGCAGAATCCACATGACCCGATATTCCTTCTTACTGTCTTTTGATTCTGTATTGATATTTCTTTCCGCACCTGGTATCTTGTAAACCATTATACACTTATGTTCATTAGAGGCTCATGACTCTTGACCCTTCGGTCTATGGGAGTTGGTATATTTTGGGACTTGGTTCCCCGTTTTCGATATATGTGTCACTGTTGCTTCATGATTTGATATGCTTAAATGGGATAAAGCGAGCTTCTAGCTCCGTTATTGTTGTTGAATGGTCAGGCTGGCTTAGCAATGTGCTGAGCGCCATCACGACCAGATTTGGGGTCGTAACACCTGTATGCCTTGAAGATTTTATTTGTGAACTTTTTCTAAATGAATCACTGTGATCTTTTCTGGTACATAGGCCTCATTCAGAATCTTCATTAACGCCTTTCGGTGTTCATCAGAATGAATCAACAAAGATAGCAAAGATATTTGAGTCGGTGTTTTCCTCAGCTGCTCAACTATGGAATAATCCTAAGCTTTTATTTTCTTTAGAAATTCCTCGGCTTCTTCTTCAGTGACTGCTTTCTTTATGTTGGCCGGATTGTTTTTCGCAAATTTTGCCTTAATACATCGGGAGCAAAACATCTCCTTGACCGGGTCAAACCGTGTGTTTCACAAATCTCCTCCTTGATTTCCTTTCCTTTATACATGACAGTTACCTAGTCATAATTCCAAGGCACGGTTCTAATGTTCACTATTGGCATCTGAGTGACTAGCTTGATAACAACTGGCTGTAGCTGTGCCACTTTTATAGTCAATACGGGCTTCACTCCGGGCACTGTGGCTTTTACAGGTTCAGGTTCAACTACCAGTGCTGGCTGGCTTACAGGTGGCCTGACTGATATTTTCTCACTTATGACTTTCTCCTCTGTTTTGCTGCTTGCTTTGATCATCATTACAGCCTGAGAGGGCTTCTTTCAACTTCCTCCTTGTACCACCTCTATCATGTGGGTCTCATGGTGCACAGGCAAAGGCTTTTGTGTTATATTAGGAGCCTCGGGAGCTTGAACCTCAATTTTTTTTGGAGTCAATAAGTTCCTGTATTACAGAATTCAGGTGCCAGCATTTTTCAGTGTCATGTCCTGGGGTCTCTGAACAATATTTGCAATGGACAGATTGGTCCAAATTTCTCGGTGGAGGATTGGGAATTCTAGGCTCTATGGGGTTTAACATCCCAAGTTGTCTTAATCTATGGAAAAAGGCTGGTATATGACTCACCCAGGGGTGTAAATATTTTCTTTCTTTGTGCCATGTCGTTCTTGACTCCAGGGTTAGGACGGAAACTGGTTCCATTGAGATTTTTGTAGGTTTTGGTGGCGAGTATGTGTTTTGGGTGTTGTAAATATTTTGAGGTGCTGGAGTTCGCCATGAAGGAGAAGGTGATGGGTAAGCTTGGGCGTGATGGACAGAAAGCTGTGGACGGGGAGGAGGATAATAGTTTTGAGGTGGGCTATATAGTGTTGGTGGATAGGGTTGATGCGGGCGAGGCTGAAGGTAATATGGGTTGGGGCCCCGGGACCAGGACCTCCCTTCTATAACTACCACTTCTTCTTTCTTTTTCTTCCCGATTGCTCCACCTGTACCTATCTGGATTGCCTAGTTCGTAGCATTATTGGCTGAATAGCTCATGATTTTATTTGACTTCATTCCTTCTTCAATAAAGCTTCCCATTTTAACTACCTCGTTGAAAGTTTTTCCAATTGCAGATACCAGATGCCCATAGTACGTTGGTTCCAAAGCTTGCAAAAAACAATCTACCATCTCTCCCTCCTTCATCAGTGGGTCTACCCGAGCCGCTTGCTCCCTCCACCTAAAACCATACTCCCGAAAACTTTCTTCGGGCTTCTTTTCCATCTTGGTCAATGACAACCTATCCGGGATAATTTCCAAATTGTATTGAAAATGGTTTGCAACTGACTAAGATAAATCGTCCCAAATAAACCATCTGGTATGATCTTGACGGCTATACCATTCAAGTGCTGAACCGCTGAGACTTTGGCTAAAGTAAGCCATGAGTAGTTCATCTTATCCTCCAGCTCCATGCATGTTGCTGCACTACCCTCTTAAATATGCTACCGGGTCACCGTGGCCATCATACATATCGAATTTCGGTAGCTTAAACCATGCTGGAAGTTGTACTTCAGGGAATAGACATAAATCCTTGTAAGCTACGCTTACTTGACCACCCAAACCCTGCAAGGCTCTTCATTTTGCTAGCCATCTCTTCCTGCTCAGGATTTCTAACAGGTTTCTCCTTTTCAGCCATATCGATAAGAGGGGTATAGGAATCATTCTGTCGAAAATTGGGTTCCGGAGGGTAATAATGGTTATCTTGGATGTGAAATAGTGGCTCACTAGGGGATTTGTGCAAGGTGGCTGGTGGTGATGCCACATATACAGAATCAACCTGTGGTGGTGGTGGTGGTGGAGCTTGTTTAGGCATTTGAGGTGGTACTTGTGATGTGGTTGCGTAGTAGGGTGGATACGTAGGGTAAGTGGAAGATGAGTTCATAGTGGGTAGATCTTGCGATGGGACTCGTGAAGGGATGCTTGTGGGGTTGGCTGGGTAGGTGGGTAATGGGTGTCCCCTCGATATAGTGTGGTACATCTTAGCGATCTGTTGTTTAAGCTTGTACATCTCCTCCTTCATGATATTCACATCTACTACCTCCTCCTCTTGCATTAAGTCCATGATTGTCACCTCAATTTCCTAAGTAATCGCCTTCGTCATGCTCTTGGAACGAGTGTTGTAATTGTGATTTGCCAGAATTCCAGTTACTAATCACTTTATCTATTACTCAACAACGACAAAATTTGTTAGTGGTTAGGCCATAATAGGTGAACATCACAGGTTTCAAGAACATAAATTTTGCCTGGCAATATGCGTCATCCCGGCATTGTCATCTTTTTTGACTTGCCAATTCTTTTGTTTTTCGGCTTTTCATTCCATCTATGTTCTTTTCTCTTTTTTTCCATTTTTAATTGTTCCTTTTTCATTTTTCGGTCCTATAAGTTTGCCTATCGCACAAGTTTTTGCATAAAAAAAACTTAACGACAATTTTGGAATTATTCAATTTCATTAATACTCAAGCATTGATTACAAAAGATGACATTGTACTACAACCTTCCAAATGCGGAAATAAAAATACTGGAAAAAAAATGCATGTCCTAATAATACATTAAAAATCCTAGTGCCTGGGAGACATTGTTCGGTCTTACCGCGGGCCTATATGCTAATCCCCTTTGGAGTTTATCCAAATCTATCATTACTTGTTTTACAAAGATCATTGCTACAGCGGCAAACGTAGACTGGGTCATATCTTCGCACATTTGGAATTTTTGTGTAATATAGTGAGCAATGCTGACAATTCTTTCTCTGATCATTCCTTTCTCTTGAAGCAACCTCCCAATTTGTTCAGCACGAGCGTCCAAAGTCTGCTGGCTTTTCTCTTGACGCTGCTGTAGTTCCATTTCTAACCGAGCTATGGCCATATAGCAGTGTTCTCTTTCTATGTCAAATTCTTTTACTTCTTTGCTACTTTTGAACTCGGCCATGACAATCTTTTTCCTCAGTCGGGCAACTTCAATATAATGTTCATCTTTCAATTGTTGGATCATCCGAGCCCTTTCTTCAGCATTTCTAGCCAATTTCTTCTGAACCCCAATTAATTCTTTTTTTGTCTTTGTCGAGATCAAAACTGCAGCCGTTTTACCTGTTGCCGCAAGTTATCAATCAGTTTTTCATCCGGGCACGTCGAATTGGGGTTTCGGTTGCTGCTCTCATTTTCAAAATCTGAGCTTTTAGTGCCTCATTTTCCTTAATCGGTTGTTTCTTTTCACCCTCATCGGCCGTTGCTTTCAAGCTGCTTTCGAACTTAAGGTCTTGAACATACTGATTTTGGCTCGGTATTCATTCTCCTTGGCCAACCAATCTCATTGCTCCTTTGACAACTCGGCAAATTCTTGAATGTGAGGTCTCTTCATTGGTCTTTCATGCTCAAAATCTCTTCGGTACCATGCGAAATTACTAGGTGACACTTAACTTCTAGCCCAATCCCTTACACAAGTGTCCAATTTCAAACATTAGCACTCATTCCATATTTGTCTGACTTTTGCCTCTGGAAATTGTCCATCGAGACTAATCTCTATCGCTTGAAGGCCGAGATCCCCATCTTTTGGCATTATTTGATATCTTCCAAGTTGCCGTAATACTCGATATGGGCATAAGGTTAGATACTTTTGAGTCCTATTAAAAGAAAGTGTGATCCTTCTGTTGGCGTGTATATGACTTCATTGATGGGCTACCATCCTAATGCCCATTCTATCTTACTAGCAGTAAATGATCGGAATTATATGATCCAACCTTTAGACCCCTCCGGCAACTTGGCATCTTGTGTCCTCGTGTAGAATTCTTCGATACAAGTCTTTTCTGATGATCCATAACTCAGAAACTAATGGTGATGACATAAATGCTCGATCATCCACATCTATAGTAGCAAATTGAACCCCTCGAAGAAATCTTCTCCAATTTACAGGCTGTGAGAGCACGAAAGATATCGGCCACTATCATTGGCGCCAAAGTATTGTTGTCCTGTGTAAGGAGAGTACTGGCAATCTTGGCAACTCTAATGTTGATTTTCCCGTCTTTCCTTGGAAATATTATCAAACCCAGAAAGGCTACCATGAAGGCAAAACGCCTATGTTCCTCCTAATTAGCCCGGTTTGCTTTGCTGCAGAGTTTGTTTGTTGGAACGTTAAATCCTCCAATGTCACCATATCTGCGGTATATAAAGTTCATAGTGCAAAACTCATGGACCAAATCTTCATTGTGAACATTTCTGGCTATTTTCGAAGAGTCGAGTAATCTGTGCACGGTGATGGCTCTTGGAGCGACCGAATATTTGTCTTTCAAAGGGACCTCATTCTTTCCGATATAATTAGCAATCTCTTCTAGTGTCAAAGTGAGCTCAAAGTCCGAAAAATGGAGCACATTGTGTGCGGGATCCCAGCAAGCGACTAAGGCTCGAATAATGTCTCCCCGGGGTATGATATCAAGCAGCCTGGTGAGACCTTTCAAATATTTTTTGACCTCATCTTGTCCATCTTGACCCAAATCCTTCCACCACAATCGTAACTCCAAAGTGATCTTATTCATTAGTGAAAATGGTTCGTTTGTATTGTGCTCATCCTGTACATTTATTAAAGGTGATTTAAACACATATTATTTGACTCAAAAGACAAAATATTTTTCAAAGGAAAATTGTTTTTCATCATTTTCAAAAAAAAAATCCCTATTTGCGAATACGGCCTTTCAATACTTCATCCGAAGATTTTAAGGCTATATTTATTATTTAAGGAAAATGACTCAAAAGTGGCCATTTTTGTGTAAACAACCTTCCGGTGTCCTTTCGGAACATTCAGCTATTTTCAAAAAATAGCACCACTTTAATTTATTAACATTTTTTGGTTATTTTTGAAAAAATGGTGGTTGGACCCATCAAGGGTTGCCTACGTATCTCGCCTAGTGGTGAGAATCAAACCAGCGTAGTTAGGTCAAATTGTTTTTAGAACAACTATTTTTAATATTGACAAAATTGACTTAACCGACTATTTTTTATAATTATTTCGAAATTTTCACAGCGTTTCGTCAGTATTTAGACATTGGTTTTGCTATTTTTCCATTTTCAGGTATTTAGCCGGTCAGCATAATGTCCCAAGACAAATAAATGCAATACATAATCATGATTGGTCTTTGATATCCGGGTTACCTGTCCTAGACGGACCCAACCCATGTGTTGAGTCCCCTAAGTCAAATATGATACAAATAATCATCCTAATTCTAGGCTCAATATCCTAATTTTCATAGGTTCTAGACTGTGCACCCGAGCAGACAGCTCGGATCGAGGAGGGGGCTACGTACCGGGGACCCGCGGGATCGTCCAGCTTAATAACTTTTCCGGCCTCTGTTTCTTATTTTGGGTATTGAATTCACAGAAATGGGAGTCTCAACCAGTAAGCACATCCCCAGATGTAATAAGAGAAGGGTTTTCAGTACAATTTTATATACAGTTCACGTAATATCAAAAAGCGATAAACACATAACACATTGATCAAAACATATAATGAAATCAGATATAAGCAAAAACAGAAATTTAACCGAGCTCGAATTCTTATACCCTGAATCGAAGTTTTGGGTTTCTATCCCCAGCAGAGTCGCCAGAGCTGTCACACCTCCTTTTTCTCTGCTTTTACACAATGCCCCGCTTTGTTTTTACTACACCCCCGAGAAAGGGATATATAACCAAAAAAGGAAGGAGTTTTTCCACTTAAAGGACTGTCGTAACGAGATTTATTTATTAAGATTTAGAGTCGCCACTTGAGAGATTAATGGTGTCTCAAGTCACTGATTCAATATCGAACCGAGAAAATTATGACATTGTTACTGTCCGCGAATCAGAAATCCCGATAAGGAATTCTGTTAACCTGGGAGAAGGTGTTAGGCAGTCCCGGATTTTGTGGTTCTAGCACGGTCGTTCAACTATTGTTTCTATTTTATTTGATTCCTTCGTATGTTTAGCTTTTATGTCTTATTAGTGTTACACTTTATCATTTTAAGAAGACTTTCAATGTCGCGAAAATGTATTTCAAGTCACACCGCACCAGTACGCCTGTGACTTTAGTACATTTCAACTTCCTCGAGATTAGGATTTGGGTCACATAAATGTGCACCTGTATTAGGAATGTATATTTATTACAAATCGTGCCTAAAGTATCTACGTCTTGTTAACTTTTGGATAGACCGTGAAATTTGCTAAACGGTCTTTCTGATTTCTAACATTTTTTATAGGAAATTATGGAGGGCCCCGAAACTATGCATTTATGATTTGGCGACGCTCATCTCCGTTTTTATTAAGGTTCATCCTAAAGTATACTATATTCTCTATTTCTATTTTTTCATCCTAACATAATTGTTTTCATATTAATTTCATATTATTATGTATCAGTGTCCAGGCCATATTTTATTACTGGACCTGGACCACGAACCAGCTCAGCGATTTGTAGAGAGGTACTGTGCTTCTGCAGCCCAACACTTATTTCCTTTTCCATATACAGGCATAAGTGTCATTTTATTTTGATCAAGGCCTGATTTCATATTCAGGCCCAAATCCTTCATATTTGAGGTATGATAATGGCTAACTAATAATTTCATAATATTCACTAATGAACATGTGAAAACTAAGTATTTTCGCAATCGCCAGTTTTCATATAATCACTTCTAATTAACTAATAAATCTAACACGGTAATTTATAACCAATGATATTATTCAACTAATCGAATTTGATAGCAAATCGCTACTAAAACACTAATTGCAAAATCATTTTTATCACTTTCATTTAACTAGAGAAAACAGTATTCTAGTTTTAATTAAACATGTTCGAATTACTATTATCAACTTGCAGAATGTCAAAACGAATTTATAGCTAAATCAACTTAAGTATTTACAAACAGTAACACAGTTTGAAATGTGAAACTATTTATACTTTTAAAATTAACTGATCCGAATTCGAAACTGAATTAATAGAATATCCATGTATTAATACTTCACATCTAATTTGTAATAGTTTCAAATACAAGCGTTTTAACTAAGTTTGTACCGGTTTTAGTCTTAGATTTAAGTGATCTTCTCTACCTAGCTTATTTATCATATAATTTATATCACTACTGCTATTACCGAATTAAAAGCATATGTCTAGTCCACTAATTATTAAAATCAAGTCCTAAATGAATTACAAGGATCTACGTACTTTTAAACTACATAATGAAATAATAAGTACACGACTAATTTAGCTAAACATGATTTTCATTTTATTTCTCCAATCAACAGCTCATTTACAACTCCAAGTCATAGTAGTGTACCTGGTTCAAGTAACAAATTGATGAGTCTAGATTTGGAGAAGAAGAAAAATTAGCAACAACAACAACGATATAACACTAGCAACAGAGAAGAATCAACACATCAAACCAAATTCCGGAATATAACCCAGCAAATTAACCCAAGCAGATTGGAAACTCAGCAAAGTCGAATAAGACCAATGAAGACGACTATCAGAGATTCCCAAAAAAAACACTCGAGTTAACAGGAAATCGAAATCCAATAGCACTTTAGTGTATAGATTTCAGAGATTTCAGTACTCTAATAACTCTGAAATTTCAAACTCTAAAATTCTCCTTTTTTAATTTTCCAACCTTTTCTCAAAATTTCCAACTCCCTTTAATTAGGGCTGAAACAACATATTTACAGAGTAGATTGGGAGGGAAATTTGGATTAATTATTCATATTTCCCGCCCCTACTTTTTTTCAATATTTCAGTTAAGTATAGGGTGTTTTTAATAAAAATGCACTTAAACCCCTACTAGAAGGTTCCAGGTTATTCTATACTATTTTATTGGGCGATAATAACTTTGATGCCCTCACTTGCTAAGGATTGTTACTCATCTACCATTTAACTATGCCTAGTTTACCCTCTTTTATTCATCTATTTACAGTAAAACCAGGCCCAATTGTCCCTTATATCCTCACTACCTCTACATTATTCTCAACAATACCATTTCCCATTCCCCCTTTACCCTTTAGAGTTATCAGTATTTACCCGACCTGCCCTTAGGTCTGTTTAGACCTAGGGTGTCTCAGCTTTGTAATATAACCACTAATGGAACTTTATTTTTTTACCCAGTTTAAGACTAAGTAGGATTTACAGAATTAACCACTTTCAGAAATAGCCACAAATAGCCTTAACAGTCAACGCTCACACCATCGCAACAATAGCCTATTTCATTTACACATCTAACCCTATCGAGATGAAGTGTTCATAGTTTAGGAAAAAAAAATACACATATAAATCATATTGCAGAACTAGCCATTTTTATGTAATTTGCAAATATAACCCTATTTCAACTACTTTTAACTAACCAGAATTCAGAGAGACAAAGATAATGGTTGAATCATGATTAATTAAACCTTTAATCGAAAAGAGATTTTTTACACAAAAACAATCAAAACAACCAATTAACAATATGTTTTTAACATGATAGCTTCAACTAAAACTAATAGAATACTTAATCGAGCACAAAGAGATCATACAAATATTCAGGCTTTGACCAAAAAATTAACACAGAAGCATAGAAGCATAGAAAATCGGAGATGGTTTAGATACACTTAGCTTTTGGGCTTCTTTTCCTTTTCTTTCTTTTCTTTTCTTTCTTTCTTCTTTTCTTTCTTCTTTTTTTTTACTTCTTTTCTTCATTTTCTTCCTTTTCTTGGTTCTTCAGAGACTCTGGGTCTTTTTCACAGTAGATCTTCCAGGTAGATCCCAAAAATCTAGTTTAGATGTGGGAAGGGTGTATTTGGAGACTAGGGTTAAGGCTTTGAAAGACTTCTGAATTTTGATGTCCGCCGGAGTAGGGTTCCGGTGAGACAATTTTGAAGATTTGGGGAGTTAGGCTAAGATTCGAGAGACGAGGCTCAGGTGGGCTGAAAGAGGAGTTTAAGGCGGTTTTGGGGTGTAAGTTTGGGAGACTGGTTCATACTTTGGGTGGTCATCGGCTAGGGTTCCCACGATGAAACTTCAAGAAACTATGGGAAATGGTTTGATGTTTGGGTGAGGTTAATAGGTAAACTGGTATATGGGGAAGAAGGGTGTTCAGGGATTGAGGCCTGAGTCGGAGAAGATGAACGGAGGTAGACCATCGGTAGGTTTCCGATGGTCTGTGGAGAGGGAGAAGGAGTTCAAGGCGGCTAGGGTTTCTAAATGAAGGGGTGTGTCTGTATAATGGTGTAATGAACGAAAGGGGAGGAAGATATGTATTAAAATTAGGTTATTAACTAACAACCGTTAGATTAGATGATACGAATGACCCAGATCACTTCCCCCTTTCAAACAATGTCGTGTATTTAATTGAAGCTTTTATCTCATCCGTTAGATTAGATCTTTGGACGGTTGAGATTCATTTAGCTAAACTACGTTGTTTGGTTTAAGTGTAACATCAACTATATCTGTTTGATTAATTAAATGAACGGTTGTGATTGTTTCTCTACAGGGCGTCATTTTGTTTATTTAGGAACCGCCTTACCTGGTCCGTTGATTGAGTATATCAACAGTCCTAATTCAATTGTTAAACGGTGTCATTTAAGTTTTTTTGCAGGGCTGGCCAACTGTGTTTCAAAATTGGGTCGGGTCTTGTAATTTTTTGGGCTAGCCTTTGTAATTGGCCCAAACACTTGTATATTTTCTTGCACTTATCTATTTTTGTATTTATATATATATTTTAACTTGTATTTAATTAATTAATTTCTATATTTTTTCTTGTATTTTACACCTTTTTTCCATAGTATATTATTATATTTTCTTTTATTTTGTAATTTTTATATTTTTCTTGGAGTTTTCTAATTTCTTAGTAATTATTCTACATTTTTTGGTATTTTCTTATTACTTGCATTTTGTATTTTTGTTTCAATTTTCCTCACTTTATTTTTCAACAATTAAAATACACACCAATATTTCCTATGCAATAATCAACCAATTTCAATCAAAAAATCATTTTATGTATTTTATTTGGGAATTAACTACTTGGGGCAAAAATCACGTGCTCACACCTATCAACAATGACCCATAATGCGTTGAACTTCTTTTGAATTTGAGGAAGTCCTACACACTACTAGAAAATAAATCTATGGCAACAGTAGGTAAACTGTTGTAATTGATAGGTAAATCGTTGCAATAGATATATTGGAATGGTTAAGCAACCGTAACATTCGCTCGTGTGCCAATAGATCTGCATCAACGGTTTTGGCAACGGTTTATGACATCGTTGCTATAGATCCAGCTATCGCAATGGTTTTCCTTGTGTTTGAAGCAACGATTGTGCAATTCAACTGCAATGGTTGAAAACCGTTACCATATAGTTTATGCAACGGTTAAAAATCGTACCGTATAGTTATGCATTGGTTGGAGACTGTTATAATATAATTTATTGCAACGATTATGTATTATATTGCAATGGTTATTTACAACTATTGTAACGGTTTCATTACGCTATCATAACAGTTTTGGTTCTATTGCATTGGTTTCAATTGCCAATTTCATCAGTTTGTCACATTTTTTGTAACGGTTTGCAAGACCTATCGGAACGATTTAGAATGTCTATGGTAACAACATTTGTACTTATTGCCATTCTTTTATTACGCTATTTTAAACATTTTTTTGACATTACTACCTAGATATATTCATAATTATAACCTGGAAATAATAAAATAAAAAGATAAAACACTTCATAATCTTTCATGTCCAATAATCTAAGAAATCAATAGTAACAAAATGTTTTAACCCAATTACATAAGTTTTAAAGTTCAACACTTCAAAAGTTAAAACTTCAAATGTTATAACAAAAGATTCCAAGAATATTGTCAACAACTCAAAGTTCTTCTTAAGTAAGGTCTAGATCTTCACTATCTCCATCTTCCCTTTCTTCGGTTGCTCCACCTTCTCCATCTTCCCTTTCTTCAGTTGCTCCACCTGCAAAAGGGAAATAAATAAAGTCATTAAATAAGAACAAGAGTAGTAGAATTTTTTCTAATTGTAACTTTGTAAGTAGAGAATGGGTTGGTTGCATCTTCCCTTTCATTCTTCTAACTGTAACTTTGTAAGTTGAGAAAATTCCAACATTTCAGCACTTAAAACATGCAGTTATGAAGTATACTAGACGCAACATGTCATATCTCTTAAAGAATATTGTAAAAAAAGAGATCACTTGAAACATCAATTAACAAACGCACATCACATTGGTGTAGATGTTGAAAAGAATAAAGATGGCTGACATAGTGACATTCTACCCTTAATTCCTAGATGCAAATTTATCTCTTGGTTGATTTGTGATGTGAGTTTTTGAGGGAAATAATCTTTTATCATAAGAAAGCTTCAAGTATGCTAATATACTTAGCAATTGTAGTCTCTTATTGCGCAAGGTTATTTTGTATGACAGATCACTGCTTCACAAGGTTAGCAACACGCAGTTATACTGAGAGAGTTGGCTTCAGGAGTATGTTTAGAGTTAAGACCTATTAGTGACTCGATAGGCTAAATTGAGAGAACTAACAGTGACGAAGTAGGCAGAAGAGTGTACACTTGTGCTATAAGTAGAGAGTGAGACATGTTTGCACGTGAAAGAACGAGCTTATCTAAGTTGGTCATCCAAATGACAAACTTGAATGACATGGATGGAATGGTCCATAACCATTATAAACTGCTTTGAAACCTATACACATCCTATGTGGGACATTTTATCTCTTTAACGATTTCAGTATTATATATCAAGTAGAGGATCACAAGGCTTATGAGTCCTGCCCCTATCCTTATGGCGTGTTCTTGAAAACTACACCTGATTAAGATGGGAAAAGGGCCCTCGTTTTTTCTTCTGAGAGGGAGGTTATATCCTATATGTGTCTGTATGTGTATTCAAGTGTGTTCTTGTGATTAGTTAGGAAAATCATCTATTTCTGCTGCTGTCAAAATGCATTAAAATACACATGGAGAAATCAGTGAGCCGCCCAATCAAAGAAAAAGTTTGGTTTTGACTCTCAAGTACGACGAGGAAAGATAAGCACAACAAGGCAAGTGTTCCAGTTGCAGCTCACAGTCAGTGACCAAGGACAATTAGTTTAACTCTTAAACATGAACCCTAAATTGCAACTAATGAATTTTGTATAAAAAAAATACTGAGATAGCATACACCAAAAACACAATTAATAATAATACCTTAAAAATAAAGAAAAAAGAGGAGGAGGAAGATAAGAAGAGTAGGTACTGATCTCGATTATTACTCTCAGTAGATAGACGATTGATTTACAGCTTGTTGTGCAGAGGAAGCATCTCCAGGTGAACAAGCATTGAAAGCTAGCATGCTGGGATCAATTAGTCTGCAACTATGTTATCGCAAGCTAACAAGATGTTTAGTTTGATAATGAGATGGAACTTACAGCAGTAGTTGGACTTTGATAGTGAGAAGAACCCATATTTACAAAATAGATGCAACCCTGGGCAGAAAGTGCCCAAAAGTAGCAAGCAAATGAACCGAGGCTATTATTGTAAGGATTTGCACAATTTTTGTGTAATTCACAATAAAATCTTCATAGTTTGAGAAAATAAACCTTAATTATTAGGTGTATGTTTAAGGCAATATAATACTTAACAATTTACAAATCATACTATATTTCTTCGTGGTCCCTTAATATTTTGTGTGTACTTACATATATGATAAATTTAAAAGTGGATATACAAATCTTATTAGACGTGAAAATGAAAGTTGGACTTAGCAATAGTTGGACTTACAAATTCATGCATCGGAAGAAGGACGACGTCCATCATTCAAGCTAACCTTTTTCTTAATTGCCCTTTTTGTTACAACCACTGGTTCATAACTTTAAACTCTTGCTCATTCTGTGTTAGTATGTGCATAATTGTGTATTATTCTAATATTTATTAATATATGTTTGTGATCTGCAGTTAATCTCACTTGGTTCCCAAAAATACAAGTGATGTTGTTCTTTTTGTTTCTACCACTACTACTTATTTTTCAACTTAATTTGTATAATAAAAGGCTAAAAAAGTGATCAAAATCAGTTCTATAGAAGATAACTACTACTATACTGTATATATGATTGGTCACAGTTCTGAAATAAGCTACCAGTTTAGGCTCGGATGACGTTCTTAGCTTGTGCATCAAACAAAATCTGAAGCTCATTTATTTCCTTTGGATGATAATACCACCAATTCATACATAGAGGAAAAATACTTCCTAAGATAATTCAGTGGAAAATGGAGCTCGTGCCAGTGAAAAGGTATATAACTTAAGTGTCTATTAGAACCAAAAATCATGTGCAAATATAGTGTTCCTCTTTCAAGATATAGTGCTTTCCTTTCTTTCTAAAGTTTTTACCTAAAATTTCTCATTACTCCCATAGCCACGCATCTGTTTGGCCTTATGTATTTGATACCCATTCCCCCAAGACCAACATAGGTGAATTTCCCCCTTCCCGAAATGGAGGCTTGCTTCGGGAGTCCTATGTGACAAGAAAGTGCCACAGAAACTCAAGGGGAGGTTTTATAGAGCCGTGGTAAGACCAGCCATGATGTACGGGGCAGAGTGCTGGCCGGTGAAGAACTCCCATGTTCAGGAGAATGAAGGTCGCAGAGATGAGGATGCTCAGGTGGATGTGCGGGCTCACCGGGTTGGATAGGGTTAGGAATGAAGTTATTCGGGAGAAGGTGGGGGTGGCACCAGTGGATGAGAAACTGCGAGAAGCGAGACTCAGGTGGCTCGGGCATGTGAGGAGGAGAAACCCCGATGCCCCGGTGAGGAGTTGCGAGCGGCTGACGGTGGTTGGCGCGTGTCGCGGTAGAGGGAGGCTCAAGAGGTATTGGGGAGAGGTGATTAGGCAGGATATGGCTATCATGCGGATTTCCGAGGACATGACCCTTGATAGGAACGCCTGGAGGTCTAGTATCAGGATTGTAGGATAGGGACTTATAGTATTACACGCTCTCCTTCCACGGGGTAGGACTGGGGGGTGGGGTTCACCCATATAGGCTTGATATATTGTATGGCATACCATTTTCTTAATGTAAGGTTTTACTAATGCCCTATGTTTTGTTCCTGTGTATCCTGTCCTTCTATATGTCAGGTTATTTTTTTTATTTTTCATTTTTTTTATTTTTTGTCTTTGTTTACTCATATATTTATGTGATTTACGCTAACATCACTAATGCTTGTCCTTTTCTTTATTTTTGTTTTGTTTTTTTCTTTTCTTTTCTCTTCTTGTCTTTGCGCCGAGGGTCGATTGGAAACAGCCTCCCTGCTCTATCGGGCAGGGGTAAGGCCTGCGTACATATTACCCTCCCCAGACCCCACCATGTGGGACTATACTGGGTAGTTGTTGTTGTTGTTAAACCTCCTGAAAAACCATTACACATCTGCAATAATTACTGCAGAGTCTACACTCTCTAGTTGAAGAAAGTGCAGGAGCTGCAGTAACCTTTTTCAATCAATCACTTTCACCCCCCTTCGGGCAAACTCCACCACTAATCCAAAGGAACTCACCAACATTTTAGGCCTACAACCACCCTAGAGAAGTGTGGCCTAAAATGTCAAGAAGTGTAGCATTTGGGAAAAGGCAACACTTTATGGCTTTAGGCAACGCTTTTGGGGGTGGCCTAAAGTATCGTAACCTTTGATTATTGGCCACGCTTTAAAAGTGTGGCCAATACGGTACAAAGGCCACACTTATAATTTCTGATATAGCCACGCTTTTTTGACATAAGGCTACACTTATAAAACGTGATTATTGATACATTATAGGCTACACTTAGAAAGTGTGGCTTCTAGAGCAACATTTACCATATTGACATTTCCCATTGGCCACACTTTATAAGCGTGGACATTTTGTCTACACTACAAAATTATTTTATTAGCCACAATTTTGTGCTTAAAAAATTATACTTGTTTACATCAAGTTCTCACACACACACACACACACACACACACTATATATATATATATATATATATATATATATATATATATATATATATATATATAAAGCATTAATTTAAATGATAAGTAATAGAATAAAAATAATTCAAATGCATATACTTGAAATAAATTTCAACAAAAGAAACACACAGTGTACTTTAATTTCCATAGTATTAAAGCAATACTCTGAGCTTTAATTTTTCCTTTACACCTGCCACGCATCCTAAAAATGCCACTCAAAATCTTTACTTTGGATTAAACAAGAAAATTCTCCTCCATTTCATTTTACACCAAAAAAGCTAAGCAAATGCAAGACTTAATCAAGTCGACTGCACAGTACCCACTTGGAGCAAAAAGCCAAAACAATCAACGATATGGAATATGACACAAAAATCGTCTACCAAAGGTCCCACTTAATTCCAAGGAAAGCACAAAAATAAATATCTTGTTCCAAAGGTCTTCACCATTCACTTTAATGATTCAAATTGATTTTTGGCTACCATTTCCAATTGCATCATCTGTATTTTCGTACACATTCAAAACAGAAAAATTAGGGAGAAATGCTTGTAACGAGAACAAGGATTAAAAAAAAAGCATGAAATACTTGAAATTAATTGGTAAAACCAACAATCTAACACATTAGCTTCACAGCCACAACTCAACAAAAGCTATAATAACATAGTAATCCCCATGAATGGGAAGCAAGTATCATTCATTCGGAAAATTGAGCAATTGGAAAATAATTCTCAATGGGAAGCAAACGAAAGACTGAAAATTCCATTTGATGAGTCAGGAAAACAGTGATTTCTGATAGAGGTATGCAAAATGGAACAATGGATATGAGGGTCATTAGTAACCAATACTAGGGAACAACATGAAAGATTTGTCCCGGAGGAACAACATGAAACATAGTAATCCCCATAATGTGTTAGATTGTATAATAACAATCTAACACATTAGCGCCACAGCCACAACCTATTAGTATTCAATGACACCAAAAAATGCTTCTCATTTTACTGGAACAATGATTTGAGTTTGTGATTAAATTAATCGTGATTATTGGCTTAAGTTAGAGCAATGCACAAAATTAGAATCAATTAACCAAAAAGGTAACGTAATATCTATGCATTGACTTCAGCAATCCCCATAAATGGAACTACAACTCCAAAGAACATTTCTCATTTGTTTACTGAATTTTAAGAAGAAAAATACATTATTTTAACAAACATATACTACCAAAAAGGACACATTATCTCACAAGAAGCCTATTAACAAGTTCAACAATGATAATACTCACAAAACCATCATAAGTATGATTTCATGCACTAACTATTTTGTTTTAACAACTGTAGCACAGAGCAGTAGATCCGAAATTTCTGTGTTGTTTAACGTTGTTTAAAGCCTCGACTAAGTTCGTATTGTATTTTGAGATGTGTCGGTATAATTAGTTAATGTCCCGAGGGCCTCCGGTGAATTTCGAAAGGTTAATGGAGTAGATTTTGGGATGAGATAGCTGCTGAGAACAAAATCTGCTGCTTTTGGACAGCATCTGATGTGACCGCTTCTGCGAGAACTTAGTCGCAGAAGCGCCAACGCAGAAGCGAGTAGAAAAGCGCCAACACAGGTTTTCCCTCTGGCGTTTGTCTGATTGCCCATAAAATTGCAGGACAGATTCCAAACGCGATAACAAGGATATAAAATGCACCAGACACCAATGACCCCAGAGTTACTCTCACTTATTTTGCCTTAGCTAACTCTAGAGCATACTTTAGACTTGAAATAGTCTAATGGCAAATATCACATATAATCAAAGATGAAGAAGCTAACCGGCCTATCTCCGAGTTAAGAATTTTCAACTCATCAAGAAAACACGCAATGTAGTGTGACCAAATGGTCGAATTGCCCAAAGCTAACAGCATAAGAAAAAATGCATATGCTAATCTACCTTTACTTAATTTATTATCATGAAAAAGCTAGAAGAAGTTATCAAACAATGTACTATAATATTGAATTTTACGCAAGTAGAAAAAGAAGTGCGGGCTAAAACGACGCAAAGATACTCCAAATATGGTGTAGGCACATTATTAACATTGCGTTTGTGCTGGATGAGTTTGTATCACAGATCTTATATGTTGTTTTGCAATTTGAACAGGATATTGAAAATGGTAAACTGAAGTTAGAACATGTCCAGATCGTAGAGGAAAATAGTGGGTTACATGTATAGAACCAGAAATTGTCTGAGGAAGCTTTGTATGCAAAAGAACTAGCATTCGCTGCTGCTGTTGAACTTAAAAACTTAGCTGGTGAAAGTCACAAAGCTCTCGTTACAGAATGCAAAACTATAGAAAGCGTTGTTGGCTGCTAGAGAGATGTTGAATTCTCGAAGTTCCATTACACAAACTGGTAACGTTGGAAGCCGAAAGCATGGTGAAAACCTAAGATCAGGGCGTAAAAGTCGGATCCCTGGCAGAGCAAGTGAAATTCCAGGAGCGATTCATGATGACTTTGACACATGGGACCTGGACCCTGAAGATCTAAAGAAGGAGTTGCAGGCCAGGAAACAGCAAGAGGCAAGCTGTCATAGATTGAAGAATTACTACCCTTGAAAGCAGAGTGATGAGTTCTTCATCCAAAGATAGAAACTTTTCAAGAAGAAACACCGTGAAACTGGCGAGCCCAAAGGAACAAAGAAGCCCAAAAATCCTACAGCTAAAGCTTTTCTACTAGATTAGAGTTACTGAACCAAGACTTGAATTCAAAATACATTGCTGATGCCATTAGAGCTTCCAACATTTCGACCACTTGTGATTATATTGAAGCTTGGAACAGTACATTGAAAGGGTTCTAGTGTTTAGGCATGGAAGTTGGATTTTTACGTGTAGATCAAAATGAAGAGATGAAAATTTGTGAAGCAAACAGGAAAAATACTTGGAGCCTTCTGTTAAAGATACCGATCAATAACCAACTTGAAAATATTTTTTCTATAGTCTACTTTCAAACATTATGTCCCTTTAGAATCTTAGTCATGGCAATAGATTCAGTTTCCTATCACACACTTATAGAAAACATGATTTTGTAAGTTACTTAAAATTGAGGTAGTTTTTGGAATTGTAAAATATCAATACCTTTTCAATATTCGGGGCATGAGTTGAGCCAGAAGAATGTGGTAGATTATTGCCTCTCATAGCTCGTGCACTACTTGCATCAACCGGTGAAGGAATATTAGATCCAACACACCCTTGTATGTCATGAAAATCCAGACCAGGGTTATTTTTCACAAATTGAAGAAGAAAACATCGCATTTCTTCTCTCATCACTTCCTTCATTTATTCCTTCAAAGAAGTTATTTTATTGGCATGCTGTTGTTTAAGTTTGGTGATTTCTTCATCCTTTTTAAGAGAGCTTGTCGTTACCGATCGACCATAGCATCTAACCAGACCAGGCTGCTCCTTTCCAAATACAGCCCTAAATGCATCATCTGCTGTTTCTCCGGAACTTTGACGATTCTGAAGTTCAGACTGTCAAAAAAAATATTATAAAAAAGATTATTAACAACTTTATATCTCAAATATCTAGAAAAGTAGATTTCAAATAGAATAGAGGTATATTATAGATGCTATAAAGAGTAGTCCAAAAGAGTATCATTCGCTTAAAGAAACACATTCAGTTAAAGAGAAAAAGTATAATAACAAGACTTAACTTGCAGCGTAACTTACTATTGCAACTTGAGTATCCGTATGAACTTCCTTCCCTTTCTTTGTACTAGTTGTAATAAATATTTCAGACTTTGATGGTTCCTCATTGTTCTCTTTGGTTGCCCGCTACAAATTACATCAAAGAAGATATAAAAAAATATCACTGTGTTCCGACAAAGTACAAAAAGAAATGAAAGTTAGATTACAAAGTGTCGACTAATATTACCAATGCCACACGCACTCTTGCAAAATTAATAGGTCCCATTCGATGCCTCCACTTTTGATTTTTCCTATTTTCAGAATTTAATTAGCACGTAGCCTAACAACAAAAGAAGTATATTAATTAGTAAATCAAAAAGGAAAAAATAGAGACTGTAACAATAGGTAAAAAAATGTAGGAATGCACGATTTAATCTTACTTGGACATTTTGGTCATCCCAATACTCAATCAATTGACGGAATTGAACTTCAGGTATTTCATTGGGACGATTTTGTAGCATTTCATCAATGGTAGCATTTTTATCAAAATACTTCATCTTAATATTTCTCTTATGTCGCTTCCAAGCATCACGAAGACCAGTCATTACCCACTTCTCCCTTCAGCTGGAATTATAATCTTGGACTGTGCAAAATAATACACACACATATATATATATATATATATATATATATATATATATATATATATATATATATATATATATATATATATATATATATATATATATATATATATATATAGTAGAAAAATACAAAAAAATATATAATTGAAAAATTAATTATTCTTACATTGACATATTTTCACATTCGTTGCTTAACATCCTTTGACACAGCATGCCAACTAGTATGCACCAAGGGGATAAATCTTGAATTCCTTGCAATTGTTCCTAAAAGGTTGGTCAAATTAGACACTCTCTTGTCAGTTGGTCCAACTGCTTGTCCTTTGTCAAATGTCACCTCTTCTCTTTCTTCATAACTTCTTGCATGAATATTCTTACATGTTGTTTTCCCTCGAACTATTTTCTTCTCTGCTGTCCCTAGATTAATATAACAAGCAAGACATAAGAAGAAGAAAAATTAAAATATGTAGAATAATTATAAGGTTTAAGGCATACCACCTGCAACACCATCGATGTTCATCTCCTCATCTCCAATATATTCATCATCACCAACTTCATCTTGTGCAGCAAAATTATCCAATTTTATTTCACGCTCATCAATAATAGGACAGGACATAAATCTGACTTCATTTTCTAGGTGATTATTAGGATGTTTTTCACCACCGACTTCTATCCCATTTTTTTAGAAATTGATTAACACTCGTCGATGGTAGGACTGAGTTTGTCTTTACCACTTTGCAATTTGTAGCTCCTGAATATCACATTGTTTCTCTTTTTTACCTTGTGATCTTTTAAGAATATGTAAAGTGCTAGGATCTACCTTTGCAGATGATTGTATTCCGCTCCCACTTCCACTCGGGAAGCTCAATCCTTTGAAATAAACCAGCGAGCCTCTGATGCTCGTACTTAACCTGCTGACTGTTCAAACACCAAGCCACATATGTAATCCTTCTTGATTCTCCGTCAGCAATAATGTTACCGCAAATCCTGATACATCTTCGCGGCACCCGGATAAATAGAGTACTGGGAGCTATGAGCCTCCTAGAAAATCAACTCTCAGAGCCAATCTACATTAGGCACAAAAACTCGACTCTACAATCTCAAAACTCCATCATCACCTAAGGTATCCGCTTGGCACCTCTGTGTTGCACCGTGTCTCTAAGGACATATAAATGAGGATCACCATACTAGCAATATCGGATATGCTCCAATAATGAAGAAGGAGCGGCTGTGCAAGCTAACACACGACTGGGCTCAGAAACATCCAGCCTCATGAACTGATTGGTGAAAGCCTGAACATCCAAAGCAAGCGGTCTCTCACCGACTCGAAAATAAGCTAGGCTACCCATATTGGCTGACTTCATACTCAAAGCATCGACCACCACATTGGCCTTTCCAGAATGATATAAGATGGTGATATCATAATCTTTCAGCAACTCCAACCACCTCCTCTACCTCAAATTTAACTCTTTTTGCTTGAACAAATACTACAAACTTTTATGGTCCGTGAACACCTCGGACGCCAAACCATATAGATATTGCCTCCAGATCTTCAACGCATGAACCATGAATGCTAACTCCAAGTCATAAACCGGATAATTCTTCTCATGAATCTTCAACTATCGTGAAGCATAGGCAATGACCTCGCCATCCTGCATCAATACTGTACCAAGCCCAATACGGGATGCATCACAATAGATTGTATTAGGCTCTGAACCTGTGGGCAAAACCAACATTGGTGCCATAGTCAAAGTTGTCTGGAGCTTGTGAAAGCTTGCCTCACACTCGTCTGACCACCTGAACTGAGCACCCTTATGGGTCAACCTGGTCATCGGGGCTGCAATAGATAATAACCCCTCCACGAACCAATGATAGTAGCCTGCCAATCTAAAGAAACTCCAAAACTCTATAGCTGATGCCGGTCTAAGCCAGTTTTTAATTGCCTCAATCTTCTTTGGATCCATCTGAATTCCCTTTGATGATATAATATGACCTAGAAATGCAACTGAACTCAACCAGAACTCACACTTCGAGAACTTAGCATATAACTTACTATCTCTTAGAGTCTAAAGAACCACTCTAAGGTGTTGCTCGTGCTCCTCCTGGCTGCGAGGATATATCAATATATCATCAATGAAGACTATCACAAATGAACCCAGATAAGTCTTGAACACTTAGTTCATCAAATCCATAAAAGCTACTGAGGCATTTGTCAACCCGAATGATATAACCAATAACTCAAAATTCCCGTATCGAGTGTGGCAAGCTGTCTTAGGGACATCAGATGCCCTAATCCTCAACTGATGGTTGCCAGAACTCAAGTAAATCTTTGAAAATAGCTTGGCACCCTAAAGATGATCGATCAAATCATCAATCCTCGGCAGCGGATACTTATTCTTAATTGTAACCTTGTTCAATTGCTGGTAATCAATACACATTCTCATTGACACATCCTTCTTTTTAACAAACAACACAGGTGCACCCCAAGGTGAAACAGTGGGTCTAATGAAACTCTTCTCAAACAAGTCTTGAAATTGCTCATTTAACTCCTTCAAATTAGGCAGGTCCATACGATACGGCGGGATAGTAATGGGCTGAGTGCCCGGAGCCAAATCAATGCAAAAGTCAATGTCCCAGTCGTGTGGCATACCCGGCAAATCTGAAGGGAATACTTCAGGAAACTCACAAAAAAGGGGCACATAATCTCAGCACTAGAATCAGGAACATATGCAAAATAGGCCAAATACCCTTTCTCGACCATACACCCAGCCTTCACATACGAGATAACAATGCGGGTAAAATAACTGGAGTACCTCTCCACTCTAAACGAGGCAAACCCGGTAAGGCCAAGGTAATATTCTTGGCTTGACAGTCCAAGATTGTGTGGTAAGGTGATAACCAGTCCATCTCCAATATAACATCTATATCAACCATGTCTAGAAGCAACAAATCTACACAAGTCTCAAGACCTTCAATCATAACTACACAAGAGCGATGGACTCGATCTACCACATTAGAAACACCCACCGATGTAGACATATAAACAAGAACACTCAATAAATCACTAGGCATGACCAGATACAGTGCAAAATAAGATGACACATTCGAGTACGTAGACTCCGGGTCAAATAACACTAAAGCATCTCAATCATAAACAAGAACCATACTTGTAATAACTGCATCTGAAGTCTCAGCCTCGGGCCTGGCTGGAAGAGCGTAACATCGGGGGCTAGGCCTTACCACCCTGGACCACATCTCTAGGACGATTTGCTTCTAGCTAGCCTCTACCTCTAGCGGCCTGAGCTCCACCTCTAGGACCTCTACCTCCAACTTTAGCATATCTACCCCCACCTATAGCTGGCTGAGCGGGCTGTGGAACATCTAGTGCATGAACCATGGCACATGAACCTTGATGCTAAGAGCTACTCGGTGCTCGAGGGCAAAACCAAGCAATATGACCCGTATTACCACAAGTGTAACAAGACCTCGGCTACTAAGACTATTGACCCTGATGACATGAATGACCATCCCAAAAACTCTGGAGTGATAGTGCACCGATAGGAGCTGGTGTTGCACTGTTAGGATGTAGATCAGAATGTTGCATGTGAGAGCCACGATCACCTGAAGCACCGTGAGAACCATAAAGACCTGACTGAAATGCCCTAGGAGGATGGCCCCTACCATACGAATCTCTACCTCCAGAAGAGGCACCACAAAATCTGCCTGAATGAGAGGGTCTCTTGTCTTCACCATGACCACCCCCTATGATAGTACCATACCAACTCTCCGGACCATATTGGCCACCTCGTGAAAAGATATCTCAGTCCCAGTCTCTCTAGCTATCTAGAGACAAATCGGCTGAGTGCGTCCATCAATGAACCATCTCACTCTCTCCCTCTTAGTGGGAAGTATGATAAGAACATGGTGAGCCAAATCAATGAATCTGGTCCCGTACTTGTTAACAGTCATAGATCCCTGCTAGAGGCACTCAAAATTTCTCCAATAGGCCTCTCGCTATGTGATAGGGAGAAACTTCTCCAAAAATAGCTATATGAACTACTTCCAGGTCAAGGTTGGTGATCCTACTGGTCTCGCTAAGCAATAATCCCTCCAAAAAGTCTTGGCGGATACAGGCAAGAAAAATGTGGCAAAATCGACCCCGTTGGTCTCAACTATCCCCATGTTCCAAAGAACCTCATGACAACTACCTAGATAATCTTGGAGATCCTTAGTAGATGCATAGCTAAAAGTAGTAGTGAAGAGCTTGGTGAACCGATCCAACCTCCACAAAGCATCGGAAGACGTAGCTGCTCCATTATCGGCCTGGGCTACCACACCCGGCTGAACTACCCCAACTAGCTGAACTGCTGGAGTCTGAATATGGGGAGCTACCTGCTCCGGAGTACGAGTAGCGGTAGTCTAGGCTCTTCCTCCAGCCTGAGAGATGGTTGATGCTACAGGAAGCAAACCTGCTCGGATGACACTTTCCATAAGGCCCAATAGATGTACCAAAGCATCCTGGAGTATTGGGGTAGTAATAAACCCCTATAGGACCTAAGCTGGTCCCACCAGAACTATTGGGGCTGGAACCTCATCATCAAAGTCAAACCGAGGCCCCGCAGCTGGTGTAGCTGCCCTGGGCTGAGCTTTGCCCCTACCTCGACCTCTAGCACGACCTTGGCCTCACCCTCTGCCCCTCCTGGGAGCTGCTGCTAGGGGCTCAAACTACTGGTCAGCGGATAAGGAAGCGCGCGTTCTCGACATCTACGAGAGAACAAGATAAAAATTCAATCAGCATTGAGAAACCAAACCGCACGACGGGAGAGAATAAAGATGAAGTGTTTTCTAACTCTATAGCCTCTAGGGATAAATATAGGCATCTGTGTATCGATCTCTCAAACTCTACTAAGCTTGTCTATGAACTGTGAGACCCATGTAACCTACAGGGGACATGATACCAACTTGTCATGACCTAGATTTCCTACCCGCAGGGGACGTGATGGCGCCTACTGATGTGAGCTAAGCATGCTTATAACCTAGTTACTTTATTAACCAATTATTTCCCTTTAACAAATGCAAGGAAACAATGTAATAACAGTGGAAATTTAATGTTTAAGCGAAAGACAACTATAAAATGACTGAAATCTTTGTCTATTACTTAAACTTAAGCCTTAATCACCCAAAACTTGGTGTCACAGTGTCACAGACGATCTATGAGTGATAAATACAAAGTATGAAAGTTAAAGACACACTGTCTCTGAAACAAAGAGATGAAACAGGAAAATAAAGGATAGAGGAGACACTAGGGACAGCGAACGCCTGCAGGTCTACCTTGGATCTCCGTGTGGACTGAAGGTAGCCTCTACACTGCGGTCCAAATACTACAGCACTGGGATCTGCACAAAATAGTGTGGACTGTAGTATCAGCACAGCGGGCCCCATGTGCTGGTTAGTGCCTAGCCTAACCTCGGCGAAGTAGTGACGAGGCTAGGACCATAGTACAAAATAAACCTGTGCAATTTAATATATATACAATGGAAAAGAAATGCGGAAAAGAACAGTCAAGTATAGGAGGGGGAGCACGTTGTGGGGAGATGTCAATTACAAATATCGGGACAAAAAGTAAGCGAGAGGAACAATATAACCCAGATCCAAAAAAAGGTTCATAAAATCAATAAATTTACGGCATCACCCTTCGTGTTGTTACTCTCGCTCTCACCAAGCAAATCATATGATAAAAATGTGCACGTCATCACCCTTCGTGTTTTTACTATCTTTCCTTACCGTGTAATCAATATAATTTCAGCATGGAATGGTACATCGTGCGGCACGGCATCACCCTTCATGCTTTACACTCATTTCTCACAAAACAAACAATGCACGACATCACCCTTTATGCTTTAACTCACTTCCTCACCCAAACGTCAATCACAAACAATAAGGCAAGAGAAATAAATGAAGTTATAATAAAAATCTCGGCAAGGGGAATAACGATTCAACATTTAAATCTCAGCAAGGGAACAACAACAAGCCAACAATAACCTGGCAAGGGTGACAACATACCATCTCTTTTCTTCCTCACTTTCACTTCGTAATTCGCTTCACAACTCGAGCCAATGCTCTAGAGGTCTAATTGTCACCTACACTTTCACAATTGGTTATACAACTCGAGCCAATGCTCCCAAATGTTCGTAGGTCACAATTCCTTCCACAATTTTATACAACGAATAGAAACCACCTCTAATGCAAGAATGATACAACAAGGTCATAATAATCACAATATAAAGACTCATGGGCATGTTAGACACTGACGTATAGATACTCGCCACCATGCCTATACGTCGTACTCAACAATATAGGACTCAACTCCTAATCCCTCAAGCTAAGGTTAGACCAAACACTTACCTTGATGCCACAAACACAACTCAAGCTTTAATTATAGCTTTACCCCTCGATTCCACCACCAATTCGCTTGAATCTAGCCACAAGTTACATAATTATATTAGTAAATGCTAAATGAATCCATTTGAATGCATGAAGATGAATTTTCCAAAGTTTTGCCCAAAAAATAAAAAATTGCCCCCGAGCCCACATGGTCTAAACCCATGGTCGAGCCAAAACCCAGTTACCCATTCTCCCACGACCCAAATATATAATTTATTTTAAAATCCGACCTCAAATTGATGTCCAAATCCCCAATTATGAAAAACCTAGGTTCTACCCAAAACACCCAATTTCCGCCATGAAAATCGTTGATTTTAAGTTGAAATCATGTTAAAAGATGTTAAGAATTGAACAAAGTTAGTTAAAAATAACTTACAACTGATTTGAAAAAGAAAGAAATCTTGACAAAATGCATAACTGTGTGTGTTTGAGAGATTATGATGAGTGCTAAAATTGGCTAAGTATAAAAATTACAGGTCTCAAATGTGGGAATTGCGTACAGGGGTTCGCAACTGCGACCCGACCTCTGTTGATATGGGAAATGCGAAACAGGGTTCGCAAATTGTGAACCCTTCAAGAATTTGGGACTTTTGCATTTGCGATGACCATGTCGCATTTGCGACTTCTGCATTTTCAACACATAGGTCGCATTTGCGATCATAGAGGATTTAGGTAGGCATCGCATTTGTGACGGATACTTCGCATTTGCGAAGAAGGCTGCCCAAGCCAACTCTCGCATTTGCAATGCATGGCTCGCATTTGCGAGAGAGGCTTCGCAAGCCTGCAGGTCAGAAACACACCAGCTATTTTTCAAAGTTAAAAATGTACTCGTGGCCTATTTAAAACTCACCCAAGCCCTCGGGGCTCCAAACTAAATACACAGACAACCTCTAAAATATCATACGGACTTACCCGTGCCATCAAATCGCCAAAAGAACATCATTAACAACGAATTAAACATCAAAATATATGAAATACTTCAAAACCTCGTTAACATAAAATTTAGCAATTTAGGTCTGAATCACATCAAACGACATTCATTTTTCACCAAACATTACAGAAATATCTTAAATCATATATAAGACTTGTACTAGGTGCTGGAACCAAAGTACGGGCCTACTACCAATATGTTCTAATCAAATTTCATTTAAAATTCCATTAAGCAGTTTCAGAAAATATTTTTTCTTTCAAAATTTATTTCTCGGGCTTGGGACCCCGGAATTCGATTCCGGGATTACATCCAAGTCTCATACCTTCCTATGGATCTTTCGGGACCATCAAATTATGGGTCTGGGTTTGTTTACCCAAAACATTGATCGAAGTCAAATTAATTTATTTTATAGTCAAAATTTATCATTTTTCGTAGATTTTCTAATTTAAGCTTTCTAACTAAGCGCCCGGACTGTGCACGCAAATTGCAGTAACTCTAAATTAGGTTTTTGAGGTCTCGAAAACACAAAATGTAACTTAAAAGCAAGTGATGACACATAATTTAATATTTATTCACTTCCTTACCGCACCTGATATTGCTGGACCACTAGTAAGTATCAAAGTCGACCCCTCGTCACTACTTCTTCGAGGTTAGACTAGACACTTATTAGGCACGTGTTGTTTTCCTATTCATACTATACTTACTGTACATTTTGTTGTAGATGCACATGTATGTCTAGTGGCCTCGTGGGCGCGGCAACATGGCTGATACAGAGACTTAGGTGAGCTGCATCATATGAGACGATCCGCATCCAGCAGAGTCTCCTTTAGAGTATTAAAATTTTCTTTTTTTATCCAATTTGTATTCCGGACAGTTAATTTATTTTAACTTATTTTTAGTAATTGATCATACACTTGTGGCACTAACTTCTCGCATGATGATGGGATGTTTAGTAATGAAATGGTAAACCTTTTTATTTAATTTGTACAACTCATCTGTTACTAGTGAAATTGAAGGAAACTTTATGATTTCAAAATATAATAAAAAAATTTAATTGATTATTTAGTATTGGCTAGCTTGATAGTGTGTCCGCGCCATCATAACTTTTAATGAATTTTGGGCCGTATCAATTGTAGGCGAAAACGTTAATTTAATCGTACCAATAGCTACTTTGTCACTATAATTGAAAATATGGCTATCTGATAAAACTGTCCAACCCAACTGATATTTCCAAGAAAACGTTGTCTCTATTTGATTTCTTAAAATTGAATATTGTTTGGTTCGATTATTTGCTTGAGCCGCACCAATGATGCAATATATTATGAATTTTTGAAATTTGCCATTTGAAAATGCAACCTGAAGATATCAAATTTTATTAAATCTATCTATAATTAAAAACCATTCTCTCTTCACAAATTAAATTTTTAAAATAATTCATATAGTTATAAGAAATTTTTATCAAGAAGTAATGTTGTAATAGTGCTGCTGTTAGATCCGTTATAAATGGAAGATGAATGTGAGAACTAAAATAGAACTCGACGCATATATTTACTACAACATGCTATCTCTATAGGTCAGAATCCTAGCCTATAATAACCTACAAAGCTAATTACTTTTCCTAGCTAATTCAAGGTTAATAAGTGGCACGATCACTCATAGTTAATGGCATTCTCGGCCCGCTCTTGCAATGTGGTCCCAGCCATCAATGGCCAGCTCATGCAGCTCATAGCTATAAATATCAAGAAAGGAAACCTCAAGGGATCTCCTCTCCTTCCCCATGGGGACTCTCAAAGTGGAGAGAGAAAGAGAGAGAGAGAACAAGAAATATAATCTCACAAAAGATATAACATGATTGTAAGACTCTAAACCTCTTCTTGGAGAGGCAGACCACACTAATGTCATCAATAAAAGCTGTCAATATTTTCCACCCTAATCGAGAATATTCTTAATTATTCTTCTTTACTTGCTTCTTGAATTTATTACGACTTGCTATAATTGGCCCATAATCTATGTATATTATTTTGTATTCACAAAGTATATGGTAACTTTTAAAGCAAACAATTTGGCGCCCTCTATTTGGATTTCCTAGCAAGATCGCGTAGTCCTTCCTAGAGCCAAAATAAAAGGGAACATAGGGAAAGAAAAAACAACCCAACTAAAGTATGCCTGCTATCTCTCCGATTCCCGACAGTGCAAACGGCAAGAAGAAGCCCCCCCACCCATGGAAGGATCCTTACGCAACATCTCCCCACACTCCCGATGGGGACCTTTGTCGGAATTGGCGCAGAAATATCCCGAGCCGAGCTCCACCTCAAAACCACCCACATACCCCGATTGGGAAGACAGCGCATAAGCTGCTCGAATCTCGAACCAAAACCAAGCTCCACCACTCAATACCCCTAATTATCGATAAAGTTCAACAATCGATAAAGTCTAACAACAGTTGAACTGGGACTTAGGCCATGTGCCTTCGCCAACGAATTTAACTACGGTTGAACCGAGACTCGGACTATGCACCCTCGCCTTCAAATAATTGATAAAGTTCAACAACAGTTGAACTAGGACTCAGGCCCTGCACCTTCGCCAACAAATTCAACTATTGTTGAAACAAAACTCGGGTTACGTGCCCGCGCCTTCAAACAATTGATAAAGTTCAACAAAAGTTGAACTGGGACTCAGGCCATGCGCCTTCGCCAACAAATTCAATTACGGTTGAATCAAGACTCGGGCTATGCGCCCTCACCTTCAAATAATTGATAAAGTTCAACAACAGTTGAACTAGAATTCAGGTCATACAACTTCGCGAACAAATTCAACTATAATTGAACCAAGACTCGGGCTACACACCCTCGCCTTCAAACAATTGACTAAGTTCAACAATAGTTGAATTGGGACTCAGGCCATACGCCTTTACCAACGAATTCAACTACGGTTGAACAAAGATGCGGGCTATGCGCCCTCGCCTTCAAATAATTGATAAAGTTCAACAATAGTTGAACTAGGACTCAGGCCATGCGCCTTCGCCAATGAATTCTATTAAAGTCGAACCAAAACCCAGACGGAACTCCTTCGCCGCTAAACTCATCGAAAACTCGATCAAATCAAGGCACGTGTTAAGCACCACAGCCATCCAAGTAAGCACGCCCGACTCGAGCTAAAATTAGAGAAACATAGAATTCGGCCTCGGTCGGACTACAAGGCCGTATTCTCATCATCACTGCTAGTATTCCGACCACGCCCGAACTGGGACTAATACTAAGTACCTCCGAATTGGGGGTCTGACTCGATCACCCCAAGTCAAGAAGAAAAGTCGCCAAAATCCAAAGGTTAACACACCTACTGAAGTCAAATATTAAAAGCAAACTGCCCCCTCAAACGCATACAACAAAAAAAAAAGAAAAAAAAAGAGGGAAATGCAAAACAGACACAAGGCAAATAACGTAAGGCGAAGGCAAATTCCTTTTTATTCATAAAACAATCGCGGGTCATTCCGACTTACACCAGGCCGAAAGCCGGCCAATTAAAATAAATAAAAAACAAATAACACAACAACAAATGCCAAACGGCAAAAAAAAAAAAGAACCCTCCTCTCTATTCGACGTTGTTCGTGCTCCCACCTGCGCCATCCGTGCTCCCACCTGTGCCGTCATTGACCCCTAGCATCGCTGCATCAAAACCGCATTCCATACAGGCCCTCCGAGCCCTTTGATGTGTCCCCTCGAAAGTAGCTTCGATCACGATACCGGCCTCCCACAGATTCTTGTATATGTCCTGTTGGGCCTCAGTATGAACCCAAATCTCACGAGCCTGACCAGAGAAAGTGCACTGCTCTCGAGGATGCCGGTCCTCCTCCTCTAGAATTGCAACCTGCCTCGTTGCAGCCTGAGCATCCCGCTCAAGGACACATATCCACTCCTCGAGGCCCACCACCCTGAAGGCAGCAGCGGCCCTTACCAGCGACAAGTGGGACTCGCCGGCGCGAACAGCCCCTTGCAACTCCTCATCCCTTGTCGAGGCATCATCCAGCTGACGCTTCAAGACCGCAATCTCCCCCTCCAGTACGTCCACCTTCGTACTCCACTCCAGTATGGCCTCTGTGACCTTGGCCAGACATAGGCGCTCGCACTCAACTACGACCCTCCTACCGGCCTCAAGCTCCTAATCTTTTCGACGGAGCTACTCTTCCAGGGTGCAACCCGGCCAAGCATTTGTTGTTCCTGGAGCTCCCGCCTCACTAATTCCTCAACCAGAGCTCGGCCACGGGGGTCGTTCCTCAAGCGCACATGCATCTCCCTAAACCTATCCCGATAGTGGCAAGACTTCTCCAGCACCCGCAAAAATACCGCCGAGCGAACGTTAGCTCGGCGGATGCTCTCCACCTCCAGCAAGTAAGCCTACAAAACAAAGACAGTGGTTCAAGCGGAAAATAAAACAAGGTAAAAAAAATGAATAAACCTTTTTATGAATACGTACCCTCATGCCCATGACGACCACCTCATTTATCAGCCCGATGTCCGTGACTTTCCTAGAGCACAACTGCCCAAACTGTGACACTAGACTCGAGCCTAGTAACAACAAATTTAAATCCATGGGAACCTCAATGAGGTGCGACCCCCTCTCCCAGTGGACAGCCGCATTCGTGAAGCCATCTCGGAACATGCGGACGTCCTCAGGGTCCAAATCCTATTCAGACCCGAATCCTTCTCTCGCAGCTTCTCTTCCTCCTCCTCCTCCCGCCGCATCTGCCTACGTAACACTCGGTCCAATGGCTTCAACGATCACTGAAAAATTCCCCACCCCCCCCCCCAATCTCAACCATGGGGGTCGACAACTGAGCCGCCTAAGCGATAGTTCCTTCACGACCTAAGACAGCTTGGGCGCCATCCACCCTTGATTCTTCCTCAGGGGTAGGCATTTTAGCGGTACCCTCCCTCGCCTCTAAAGGAGGGGAATCCACGTTAATCACCACAGGAGGAGTAGGCGTAATTACTACGGGAGAAACCAAAGTGAACACAACCCTACGCCTGATCAAGGGCCCCTCCTCCTCTTCACACGAGGACGACTCATCCCGAGGCGAATGGTCCTCGACGGCCCCTCGTCCCAAAATATGGGCCATGGGGGATGGGGAAGGAGCTGCAGAAGACTCGACCGATGCCGCCCTCGGTACGTGGCATGGCGCCGGCGTTGTAAAAAAATTGAGCAATCGCACCCAGTCGTCGGAAGGCCAGCTGAGGAGCCCTACCACGGCTCACCCTCTTTCTAGTAGAACAACAAAGTCAGTAAGTAGAACCCTAAAACCATGAACCAAGCAAAGTAAGGGACAAACTTCTCACCTACGGCCATGTCTCTCTCAGAAAGACGCCCACGTGCGAATCCCTTATGTGTGTGGGAGAATGACTTCCAGCCACACACCCATTCCTGTTAACAGGGTCGGTGGCAACCTCTCGGTTGCAGAGGCAACACAAGGCGACATTAGCATAAACAAAACAAAAAGGTAAGAAAGGGAAAAAATTGATTATCTCAGTAAAGAGACTTATGTACATGGTTCCAGGCCTCCGAGAACCCTAAAGGGGACACCACTAGATGCTCGTTCTGATGTAAAAGAAATGCTCGTAAGGGCGGGGCTCGACTTCATCGTCCAGTGCAGCTATCAGCCCTCTCGACCCACGAGGCCACACCCGAAGCATGGTGTCCCGTACTCGTTAGGGAGAATAAAAGGCGAGTACGTGCTGCAACGTAACCGCCCTGCCGGCCAGTTCCCCGTACTTCAGGAACATCGCTAATAACTTATATAGACAGGGGGTGAGCTGGCCTGGCCACAACCCGTAATAAGTCCACCACCTAGGTGGGAACCGGAATCCTGAACCCCAGCCTGAAGTGGTACGCGTAAAAGACGCAGTACCCTATGTGATCGGTGTAAACCCTTTCCTTGCTTCGGGCTAGTACTATATCAGCATGGGTAGGTACGACCCCCTGCTCCCTTAATCGGGCCATACCAACCTCCCCCATCAGCAAGGCTTCATCCACGTGGTCCTCCCCGCTATCGGCTGTGAAATTTATCGCTGGACCTCTGGGAAGGGGGAATACGTCATCCACAGGCAGAATTCCTCCGGTCTCTACCTGCTCTGCACCTCCCATCGTCTGAGGTGGTCCTTCGATCACCGGGGGGTTAACCGACAAGTTTATAGGAAGAGCTTCACGTAAAAAACTGCCTGCCATCACTTAGTTGTTAAAAGAAAGAAGAACCAAATTCAGTAACCAAGATGAAGTTTATCGTGATCAAGAAAAGGAAAAAGTGAATTTGTAGCAGGAAAAAGCTTCAGAATCACTCATACGAACAATGAAGTGATGAGAAACTGATACCTTAATTCACCTTTATAGGCAACATCAATGATTTCGGGAAAACCAACGGACATCATTACTTGCATATCTAACCGTCAAAATGGTTCGATTCTACCAAGATATGCGCCATCATGACAAGCACCACGAAGTTCCAACTCCGCCAATGCCGGCGGAACGTACCATGCGCCCACAAAATCCCAAACACACTGCTTGTACCGCACTCGGGCACGTTACGTATGTCCCATCTCTCATCGCCAATGATAGTTACGTACCAAGGCGAACTCAAGGATCAGAATGCAATTAAAACCTCGACCTCACCCGAATCACACTAGCGGGATCACGCGTCCTCATGATGAGGAGATACCCTAACTCGATCGCCTGATGATTTGATTATGTGAGAAAGTGATGGCACTCTACAAAATTCAGGCCGCCATTATAAAGAGCACGGTCTCAATCAAAGCGATAGTTACCTATTCCTTATTCGTAGTCTTTTAGATCGCTGTCAACAAAATCCGTTCATTGAGCTCGTGCGAGGAACGACCCCGATAAGCGGATGGACTAACTATATGGGTCAGAATCCTGCCCTATAATAACTTACAAAGCTAATTACCTTTCCTAGCTAATTCGAGGTTAATAAGTAGCACGACCACTCATAGTTAATGGCATTCGACGCTCGCCCGATACGATTAATAAAGTTACGGCCCCTCCGTTATCCTAAAATTAAACTTGCAATGTGGTCTCAGCCACCAACGGCCAGCTCATGCAGCTCATAGCTATAAGCATCAATAAAGAAAACCTCATGGGATCTCCTCTCCGTCCCCATGGGGACTCTCAAAACAGAGAGAGAGAGAGAGAGAGAGAGAGAGAGAGAGAGAGAATAACAAAAGAGAAATATAATCTCACAAAAAATACAACATGATTGTAAGGCTCTGAACCATTTCATGGCGAGGCAGACCACACCATTGTCATCAATAAAAGCTGCCCACATTTCCCACCCTAATCGGGAATATTCTTAAATTTTCTTCTTTACTTGGTTCTTGAATTATTACGACTTGCTATGATTGACCCATAATCTATATATATATTATTTTTTATTCACAAAAAATATGATAACTTTTGAAGCAAACAATATCAAACTACACATTACACTTTAATTTACTTAAGCAATACTACCTCATTTTTTCTGCACATTCTCCCGTTAAGATATTTTTTTCTTCTTTTTATGTGATGTGGGGCTTTTTTACAACTATCTGGTACACAAAGTATTTTGCGTTAACATATGGCCTGAAAACAAAATGTTACAAAGCAGTGAATTTATTCACACATATATAAGATTCGACCCCAATGGGTTATACTTATTATTTGATTCTGCCACTGCTACAATGAAATTATTATCAACTGCCAACCACTAGCCTTATATTCAGTGCACGGAAGAGGGCTGAATATACTCCTTTACTTTCAAATATTATTTATATATACCCTTTATTATATTATTGGGCTAACTATACCTTTACCGTCATACTATTGGGTTATCTATAACCTTACTGTCATACTTTGAAACAAAAATACCGCTATTTTGAATGGATACCAGGTGGCAACACCAGATTAAATGACTCATTTCCTTTCTTTACCCGACCGGCTTTTAAAAAATCCACAACCCGACCCCTATTTTCATTTATTCCGATTTTTGTTTTTTAAATTTTTTTCACAAAAATGAAAAAATTTGTTAAAAAACAAGTTCTTTTAAAAAAATGAAAAAATGAAAAAATAAATTACAAAAACGAAAAAAATTGATGAAAATAATTTTTTCAGTTTTTTAAAAATGAATTTCTTTCTGTTTTTACAATAAAAAATTCAGTTTATACAAATTTGTTTTTTCAGTTTATACAAAAAGAAAATCTTTAAAAAATTTAATAAAATGACAAAAAAAACATTTTTCAAAAATAAAATATTTTGTTGGAAATATTTTTTTTAGTTTAAAAAAAATGAAAATGTTTTGTTATAAACTGGATTTTTTTAGTTTTTACAAAAAAATGTTTTGTTAAAAAAATGATTATTTTTAGTTTTTACAATTTATTTTGCAAACTCTTCAGTATCTACTCAGTTCAAAAAAACAAAAATATTTGCAATTTTTTGTATATTTTATAAAAAGAAAATTCTTTAAAAAAATTGGAAAATAAAAATATGGTTCGGATTGTGGGTTTTTTTGTGAAACGAGTTGGGTAAAAAAAGGGATCATTTTAATCGAGTACTGCCACGTGACACTCCCTCCAAAATAGAGGTATTTTTGTTCCAAAATATGATGGTAGGGGTATGGATAGCCCAATAGTATTACGAAAAGTACATGTAAACAATATTTGAAAGTACAGGGGTATATTTGACCCTTTGCCGTTCTGTGTAACTAGAGACAGTTATTACCCAAACTATAAGCTATCATAATTTTAAAACTCCAATTTGGATGAGTAGAATAGTTTTTTGTATTTTTTATTTTTTATTAATAATTATCATATATGTATATTTATTAATTCAAGTAGTGTAACCAATTAATTCATTGTCCTAATATAATGTTTTGCTTCTCCTATTCTATATAGATAAATTCTATATATATAGACTAGAGACAGCTATTACTTAAACTACGGTTTAAGCTATCAGATCAAGGACTAAAATATATTATTTGTTATAGATCAAAGTAGTTAACTGCAAATTACTTCTAAGCCTAATTAATAACAAGTTCAACACCATGTTTGTGTATTCTAGTTTGGAAAAAAAAAAAAAACAAAAAAAAGAAACATAGTAGAAACGGGAAAATTTCGTGTGGTGGTGGTGGGGGGGGGGGTAGATATGTCATATGAGATGAGCTGGCAAGAAATAATAAGGATATTTTCAATTACCAACTCTTAGAAAGGAAATATTGTAAGGAAAAAGGGTGAATCATAAAAAAATTACCAATATACATCACTTACACTATATATTAATAAATAAATCTCTGAAGAATTTATGATGAATTATAGAAGTGCTAAAATACTATCCCAGCAAGCTTTTGGAGTTGAATCCATTTTTATTAATGGATAGAAAATCATCCGGTTGAATTTCTTCATTATTCATATAAAACATAAAAGACAAATAAACTTACAACAGATAAATGAAAATTAAACACTAAAATCAACCGTAAAATCGAATGTACTACATGGATTTGTCTAATTTTTTATTTGTTCATGTCTAAAATTGCATGCATCCTAATGAAAACATACTTTTTCAGATAAAAACGAAATATCGTGTCCACAGATACAACAACACCAACAGTCTGTTACAAAAATAATAATTTTAATATCTCAAAAAGAATATTTAAATTGTTGTCTAGATTCATTCTTTTATTGGGTCTTTATTAGACAAATTAATTTGAATATATATTAATGTGTTTAGTAGTAAAATAGAATAACTTTAAACATAATATTTTATTATTATTTAATGGGTTTCAAAGTTTGGATTTGACCAAAGAAAGATTGGTACTGATACGTTTTTTATTGGTTTTTAAAAAGCCTTTATGGCTTTGATTCTTTATACGTTATAGTAATGCTTGGAAATGATACGTTTGACAGTTTTACAAATCAAAGTGTGCATTTTCTTTGCACTATATATATATATATGCTTCTTCATAGTGAAAGGGAACAATATATTTTTTTTATTCTTTCCTTTGTGCTGGGTTTTCTTCTTATATATCTTTGTTGTTTCTGCTCCTAGTTTATACTAGAAGAGCTTGTTGAATCCTGGGGGACACGCCTAATATTATTTATCTCGGTGTAGGTGAAATATCCTTAAGGACAGTGTCTTTGACACGCCTCAAGCCAAACCGTATATTCTCCATAATTATTCAATTTTTCCAACAATCTTAAGGATATTTTACGTTGTTATTATGGAGAATAACGCTGCTAATGTTATTGTTGATGCAACTACATCTACTGCACCAGCTGTTTCTGTTGCTGTGCCATCACCAATTACCTATGCCAAACCTTTTCCCTGATGTTTCGAAAATTGAGATTTTTGGTGGAGATAATTTTAAGCGTTGGCAGGAACGAGTGCATTCTATCTTGGATATGCATGGAGTTGCTTTTGCTATTACCGATCCAAAGCCAAACGAAGCAACGTCCATTCAGATGGATCAATGGGTTCATGCTAATAAGGTATGTCGACATACTATAATTTCTACTCTTTCTAACGAATTGTTCGATGTCTATGTTTCCTACAAGGAGGCAAAAGAAATCTGGGAGTCAATGATAACAAAGTACACTGCTGAAGATGCTACTAAACAAAAGTTTGTAATTGGAAACTACTACAAGTGGGAGATGGCGGAGGACAAGGACATAACTGCACAAATCAACGAATATCACAAGTTGATTGAAGATCTCAAATCTGAAGATATTTCTCTGCCCGAACAGTTTGTTGCTGGTATGCTTATAGAAAAACTTCCCAAATCTTGGAATGATTACAAACAACAATTGAAACACAAACACAAGCAATTGTTGCTGAAGGACTTGGTCAAGCATATTATAATTGAAAATACAAATCGTAAGCAAGCTGTTGCTGACAAAGGAAAAGAGATTGCTACAAGAGCCAACCTGGTGGAGAACAATAAGCGACAGGACAAATCAAATAATAGGTACGATAAAGAAAATGGTTATAAGCCCAGAACCAACAATCAAACCTTCAAGAAAAAAGGTAACTGCTTTGTGTGTGGCAAACCTGGCCATCATGCTGCTCAATGCCGGAAGAGGGTTGGGAATGACAATCCCGCCAAGGCTAAAGTAAATTTAACTGAAGCCAAAGCGGATGACGTAATTGTTGCAGTTGTTTCCCAAGTAAACCTTGTGGCCAATGTGAAAGATTGGGTGTTAGATTCTGGTGCCACTAGGCACATATGTGCTAACAAAAAAGACTTTGTGTCTTATACCCAAGTTGAGGAGGGAGAAGAAGTTGTCTATCTTGGTGACTCAAGAACTGCTCCAGTTCTTGGAAAAGGCAAAGTTCTTCTCAAACTCACATCTGGCAAAACTTTGGCATTGAATGACGTGTTACATGTTCCTATTATCCGAGCCAATTTGGTCTCTGTGGGATTAATAGGAAAAGTGGGGGTGAAGGTTTCTTTTGAATCTGATAAGGTCATGTTGACCAAGAATAATAATTTTGTTGGCAAGGGTTATTATAGCCATGGCTTGTTTGTACTCAATGTTATGAATTAGTTTATCTTATATTAATAATATGCGTTATTTGTTGTAGTAAATTTGTAGTATTTATGTGCATTTTGATGGAAGTATTTTATGATCTAAAAATAGTTTTTGCTTATCTCTTGGTCATTTGGGTGAAATTAAATAATGATTGGTTTTTCTTCATATAACTATGAATTATTTATTTGAGATTAAATTTTACTGGAAATAATAATTATTTGTGGGGGCACACCAAGCCATTATAAATTTCATATCATAGAGGAGGATTCGAGAGAAATGATAGTCTTGTAGTCAAAAATAAATTTGAGTAAGCGGGTGCTATAATTATTGTGGTCATTTCTCAAGCGAATCTTATAGAAAATTGGGTGTTAGACTCTTGTGCTTCTAAATATATTTGTACTAACAAAGTTAGTTTTGTGTCCCAAGTTGAAGAACAAAAGGATGATTTGTTTATTTTGATGATTCAAGAAATTCTTAAGTTCTTGGAAAGGGAAAATTCTTTTAAACTCATTCTAAAAATATTACCCCCTTTAACTTGAAAGTTGTTGAAAATGTGGGGGTTACAATATTTTATTTTGGGTTTCTTAAATATACGGGTGAAGAAATTATTGAATTCTGACCCATTTCCTATTTAAGATATTTCCGTAGAAGTTAAAGTTGCTTCTATATTTTATAAAATTTTATTTTAGTGCTTGGCTACGGAAGACACATAAAGAAAACAAATTTTCATGTGTTGAAAGATGTTTCAAAAGGCACGAGTATAGAAGTCAAGTTTTATTTCATTTGAGATGATTTTATACTTTATTTGAGAAATACTACGCGTTAGTATTTTGTATGCGAATTTTCCACTGTATTAGAAAGATACGGTGATGATATTGAATCTCTGATTCATATGAGAAAAAACTAGCTAGCTATTGTGTGATCACCTTTTGGTAGGTGTTGTGGTATTAAAATTGCTTGGAAGTGAGGTTAATTAAGCGACCTCTTGTTGAGTTAAACCGACAATAATTATGTCGATGAATTGTGATTGCCAAAGCGTAATATTCCGCCAGGAGTTAAACCGACAATAATTTGTCGATGAATTGTGATTGCCAAGGCGCAATAACCATTGTAAGAAAATAAATCTCTCAATGGGAAGTGTATATATCTCGAGACGTTGTGTAATAAAGCAATTGCTTGGATATGAGAATTTTTTATATAAATATTATATGTAGTCAAAAGAGGATTTGGCCGATCCTTTGACTTATAAGTGAAACATCGAGGGGTTGAGACTTTTGCCAATTTGAGATGTATCAACGATGATGGTAACCCAACCTATGTGATTGGAGATCCCATGAAGTAGGTTCATATGGGTAATAACAAGTCATTCGTTGATCAAATGTGCACTATTAGAATATGTCTCTTCCTATGGTGTATGTGTGCATAGTGCAAGACTGCAATGAATGTGAGGTTGAGTTATTAAATTCTTAATCCAATAATCCATAGCCTTTTGTAGGTGGTGTATTGCACTGCAGAATACACTTGATGGATGGACCTATATGGGTGTGGAGTGGGGCCGCTCCTATGAAATTTGTGGCAAAATTTCTAGAGCACTCATGAAAACCAAGCGCGCGCATGGCCTATTAGCGCAAAACCGCGACAAACAACAAAGTGTGTGCGGGTATAATGTGATAGATAAGACACTAAACTTACAAAAGAATTTTTGGTTCATAGAAGTTTTGAACTTCACCATTTGTTCTGTAAGTTTAATCTTATTTTATCTAGGTCTGGTTCATAGTCCAAGAGACACCAGATTCGACGCATTATGCTTATTTGTGAAAACCCAGCGAAATATTTTTTCAAGATAATATTCTTTTTGAGCTATGTGGGGGATTGTTACAAAAATAATAATTTTAATATCTCAAAAAGAATATTTAAATTGTTGTCTAGATTCATTCTTTTATTGGGTCTTTATTAGACAAATTAATTTGAATATATATTAATGTGTTTAGTAGTAAAATAGAATAACTTTAAACATAATATTTTATTATTATTTAATGGGTTTCAAAGTTTGGATTTGACCAAAGAAAGATTGGTACTGATACGTTTTTTATTGGTTTTTAAAAAGCCATTATGGCTTTGATTCTTTATACGTTATAGTAATACTTGGAAATGATACGTTTGACAGTTTTACAAATCAAAGTGTGCATTTTATTTGCACTATATATATATATATGCTTCTTCATAGTGAAAGGGAACAATATATTTTTTTATTCTTTCCTTTGTGCTGGGTTTTCTTCTTATATATCTTTGTTGTTTCTGCTCCTAGTTTATACTAGAAGAGCTTGTTGAATCCTGGGGGATACGCCTAATATTATTTATCTCGGTGTAGGCGAAATATCCTTAAGGACGGTGTCTTTGACACGCCTCAAGCTAAACCGTATATTCTCCATAATTATTCAATTTTTCCAACACAGTCACTGCAATCATCATTGGTAGAGCATATTCTTCCACAAGTATTAAGTTGTGGCAATAATCTCCTCTCGAGTCCTGAGATATTAGGATCTATATCTTGTCCGGCGTTCGCTGAAATTCAATTACAATTTTTAAAATTATATTTTGGTTGGTATAAGATGAAATGCACACATTCAAACAAAAGTTTACCAATAACTACAGTTTAGACTTCTCAATAACAGCATCCTTATATAACAACCATTAACTATAAAAGTCAAATTTTTTTGTATCCGACTTTTTATGTTATGTTATAATATATGTTCTCTATAACAACACTTCACTATAGCATCCAAAAAATATAGGAACAAACGCGATTGTTATAAAGAGATTTGACTATATATATCAATGCGTAGATATTAAATTAATCTTATAATGTTGGAAATATGTACTTAGATTATATATACATATTAAGTATTAACACAGATTAATATATATAACTGTAATATAGAGTAAGAAAAATGGAATCTCACTAGTGGATGCCACGAGAAGAACAAGGAATATGAAACATGAGAACGTTATGCTAGAAATGAAACGACTCATCTTAGAAGAGTTATATGTGAGCATGTCATTACTTCTAAAAACCCGTAATTTATAGACATTTCTAATAATATTTATGGTAATAAACAAAGACTCTAGCTTGTATCATATATATATATATATATATATATATATATATATATATATATATATATATATATATATATATATATATATAGAGAGAGAGAGAGAGAGAGAGAGAGAGAGAGAGAGAGAGAGAGAGAGAGTTATTTCCTTTTTATTTTTTCCTTACTATGTCTTTAATTGTTTTATGTTTAAGTCTAACTCGGGCTGATCTCTCTTTTTAAATAATTCATTTATGATTTAAGATCTCTTCCATATGAATTCCCGATAATGATTCTTGCACTAAAGAACTAGTTAGAAGAATACAATTTTACCACATAGTTATGTAGTAAATTGTGGTTACCAATTGCTCAAGTTTCAAATAAGGAATAGACAAAATTCTAAATACATTATTTTAAGGATGCATGTAAAATTTAAAGAAGATTTTTTTTCTTTTTGGAGAAAAGGATAATTTCATTAATTAATAGAAGTTACGTGGCATTATATCACTATTAGTAATAGTAGAAATAATAATTGGACTATAGTATTTTGTAATTTGAATATATTTGTAAGTTATTTTCTTACGAATAATGTGGGTCAATAGGTAAGGCCCATAATTAATACTTAATTAATGAGCAAATCTCATCCGTCCGATTGGTTACTTGATGGACGTAACAGATAAACTGAGAACATCTATAAATTGGTCATCTCTCCACCCATTAGGGTTACTGCTTTTCCTCTCTTCCATCCCTAAAGTCAGCCGTAACGAAAGTTAGGGCAAGGGGCGAAAAACTGATTTACCGATTAACGCTTCCGCTTCAAGATAATGGATCCCGCTTCAGGTATGTTTTTCATTAGGATTATATGTAAGATTATCATGTTCAAGATCTGATCCTGATATGAATTATGTTTATGCTTACATGTGGTATCACGAGCGTGGATTGTTTGAACTAATAATCTTCACTTAAGAACCATTTTCAGCGAAACTGTAAGAACAGATTTATTCATGATCGTTTAAATCTGTACAATTGGAATTCAATCCCTAATGCCAACGAGATAAGTAAAGATCTGACCAATTAATGCTCTTTCACTATTTTCTTATTTCAGTGTATTGAATTTGGTAGTTTTTACTAACACAATAAAGTAGGGTTGTATGAAAAAGCCTAAGTTTCTGAAAAAGGCACAAATAGATTATGCTTAGCAGATTTAATTTGGAATCTCACATTAGGATTTCACATGAAATCATAAAGAATAAAATAATTTCGTATCCTTAAGCCCACTGTATGTTTCCACACACGGCAAACTAATTTATTGTTGAAGATTTGTGTAATTTAATTATTATGCTATCTTACTGGATAGAGCAAAGCTTCTTTAAGAAACATGAACTTAGGCTACAGTTTACAATAATAGTCTGGTCCGTTAGATTATTTTAAATATTTATTTCTTGGGCCATAAAATAATATGTTGTGGGCGATTAACTGATGAAGTCATTTATTATTTATTTTATATATGTGATTAATGTGTATATAGATTGTTTACATTATTCACATACATAAAATCTCGTGATCTTTATTTTGTGTGTGCAGTTATGTTATATAGTTTGTTAGTCACCAAAGTGACCAAACTATTTTGTTTATGAAAATATGCATACATAAAATTATAGTTTATCCATTAAATAATGAAATGCCTATAATTTAAAATTAGTGGATAAATTAATTTTTACTATTTCAAGAACTTAAGGATTTACCCAAAAGTGAATCAATTATTCTATGAATGGTGAATATGATGAGGTAAAATTAATATTCTTAGCCAAATATATATTGTTTGCCCAAAGATGGCATATATATTTGGTTAAAAATATTTAAATACCTATTAAAGACTACATGGCACTTAAATTAAGATAGTATGTCGTAGTATCTACCCAAAGCAGAATTACGATATGCTTTAATGTTTTGTTGAATCCATATTGATTGTGAGTATGTATTATCTATTTTGCAGCTATTCCTTTTCATTCGCTTGCCTCGTCTGTTACTGTGTTCAATGGATTGAGCTTCTCTGAATGGCGTGAGCAAATCCAGTTCCACTTAGGTGTGATGGATCTTGATTTGGCTCTCTGCTGAATGATAAGCCCGCTGTTATTACTGAATCGAGCACTGCGGATGAGAAGTCTTTCTATAAAGCATGGGAACGCTCTAACAGGCTAAGCTTATGTTTATGCGAATGAATATTGCCAACAACATTAAGAGTACTATTCCACAAACAGAAAGTGCCAGGGAATATCTGAAGTTTGTGGAAGAACGTTTTCGCTCTGCAGATAAGTCTCTCGCTGGTACACTAATGGCTGAACTCACGACCATAAAGTTTGATGGGTCGCGTAGTATGCAAAATCATATCACCGAGATGACTAACATTGCATCAAGACTTCAGACCTTGGGGATGAAAGTGGATGACTCCTTCTTCGTTCGGTTTATTCTGAACTCGTTACCTCCTGAGTATGGACCTTTTCAAATTAACTATAACACTATTAAGGATAAGTGGAATGTTAGTGAATTGTCCAGTATGCTTACTCGGGAGGAGTCAAGACTTAAGAAACAAGGGAGTCATTCAATTAACCTCATGAGTCAAGGAGGTGGTAAAGGACTTAAAGCAAAGGCCAACAAGTTCAAGAAGAAGAAAGAACATGCTAAAGCTCAACAGGATGCTAACAAGGAACGTAAGGCAGATACGCATCGTTTCTGTAATAAGGAAGGACACTATCAGAAAGATTGCCTGAAACGTAAAGCTTGGTTTGAAAAGAAAGGTACAATAAGTGATTTTGTATGTTTCAAATCAAATTTAGTAGAAGTTCCTAATAATACTTGGTGGCTTGATTCTGGTGCAACTGCTCATGTATCTACTACGTTGCAGGGATTCCTTACGATCCAAACTACAAATCCAAATAAGGATTTCTTGTTTATGGGAAATCGTATAAAGGCTCCAATTGAAGGCATAGGGACTTATCGTTTGATCATGGAGACTGGACGTCACCTTGATCTATTACAGACTCTTTATGTACCTTTAGTTTCTAGGAATTTGATTTCTCTTTCAAGACTTGATGTTTCTAGATTTGATTTTAAGTTTGGAAATGAATGTTTCAATTTATATAAGAATGTTATTTTCTATGGTTCTAGTTTTCTTAGTGATGATTTATACAAATTGAAACTCGATATTGGTTTTTCTGAATCTCTTCTTAATGTTTAACGTAATGTTGGAATTAAACGTAGTTCACTAGATGAAAGTTTTCCTTACTTGTGGCACAAACGTTTGGGTCATATATCCAAAGAAAGGTTAGAGAGATTAGTAAAGAATGAGATTCTTCTGAATTTAAATTTTACTGATCTTACTATATGTTTGGATTGCATTAAGTGAAAGCAAACCAACCATAGTAAGAAAGGTGCCACAAAAAGCACCCAGCTTCTTGAAATTATACACACCTATATTTGTGGACCCTTTGATGTTCCATCTTTTGGTGGAGAAAAATATTTTATCACTTTTATCGATGATTTTTCACGTTATGGATACATCTATTTGCTGAAAGAAAAATCAGAAGTAGCAGATGCTCTCAAGGTGTTTGTTAATGAAGTTGAAAGGCAATTAGATAAAAAGGTGAAAATTATTAGGTCAGATAGAGGTGGTGAATATTATGAAAAATATAATGAGTCAGGACAATGTCCAGGTCCATTTGCAAAGTTCCTTGAGGAACGTGGCATATGTGCACAGTATACTATGCCAAGAACACCTCAACAAAATGGTGTTGCAGAAAGGCGTAATCGAACACTTATGGACATGGTTAGGAGCATGATAAGTAATTCCTCATTACCCAAATCATTGTGGATGTATGCTCTTCAAACTGCTGTATATTTATTAAATAGGGTTCCTAGTAAGGCAGTTCCAAAAACCCCGTTTGAACTGCGGACAGGAAGGAAACCTAGTTTAAGGCACCTGCATGTTTGGGGATGCCCAGGGGAAGCTAGAGTTTATAATTCACAAGAAAAGAAATTAGATTCTCGAACAGTAAGTGGTTACTTTATTGGTTGCCCAAGGAAATCTAAAGGCTATGTGTTTTAATGTCCAAACCATAGTTCAAGAATTGTAGAAACCGGTAATGCAAGATTCATTGAGAATGGTGAAGTTAGTGGGAGTGTTGAAAAGCAAAGTGTGGAAATTAAAGAGGTAAGGGTCAATATTCAATTACCCAAAAATGTGCCTACTTCCACACAAATACCAAATATTGTTTCAGTTGTTGAAGAACACTTTGACAACATTGCGCAACATTTTGATGAAACACTTCATGAAGAAACTAACTCACAAATATCTTACACAACTGAACCACAAGAAATGCCATTAAGAAAATCTCAAAGAGTTAGAAAATCGGGTATTTCGGATGATTACGTGGTTTATTTGCAAGAGTCAGATTTTGACATTGGTCTTAATAAGGATCGGATTTCATTTTCACAAGCCATAGAAAGTAATGAGTCTGACAAATGGATTGATGCCATCAAGGAAGAGTTAAAATCCATGGAATACAATAAATTTTGGGATCTCGTTGAATTGCCTCAAAGTTCTAAAAGAATCGGGTGTAGATGGGTCTTTAAGACCAAACGCGATTCAAATGGCACTATTGAGAGATATAATGCCAGACTTGTTGCCAAGGGTTATACTCAGAAAGGAGGCATTGATTATAAAGAGACCTTTTCACCGGTCTCAAAGAAAGACTCGTTAAGAATTATTATGGCTTTGGTGGCTCATTATGATTTAGAGTTACACCAAATGGATGTGAAAACTGCCTTTCTTAGTGGAGATCTCGAGGAGGAAGTGTATATGGACCAACCATAGGGTTTCGAAACTAAAGGGAAAGGTCAAATGGTGTGTAAACTGAAGAAGTCAATTTATAGAATTAAACAAGCCTCACGGCAATGGTATATAAAGTTCAATGATACCATAACATCTTTTGGATTTGTGGAAAATACCGTTGATCGGTGTATATACCAAAAGATCAGTGGGAGCAAGTTTATATTTTTAGTCCTATATGTTGATGATATTCTACTTGCTGCTAATGACTTAGGTATATTGCGTGAGACTAAAGATTTTCTCTCTAAGAATTTTGAAATGAAAGATATGGGTGAGGCATCCTATGTAATTGGAATAGAATATTCTGTGATAGATCACAAGGATTATTGGGATTGTCTCAGAAAGGCTATATCGAAAGAATTCTTGAGAGATTTAACATGAACAATTGTTCAGCAAGAATTGTTCCAATTCAAAAAGGGGACAAATTTAGTCTCATGCAATGTCCTAAGAATGATGTAGAGCGAAAATAAATGGAATCAATTCCTTACTCTTCTATTGTTGGTAGTCTGATGTATGCCCAGACTTGCACAAGACCGGATATTAGTTTTGCGGTCGAATGTTAGGAAGATATCAGAGTAACCCAGGAATTGATCACTGGAAAGCTGCAAAGAAAGTTTTGAGGTACCTGAAAGGAACGAAGGATTACATGCTCATGTATAGGAGATCCAAGCATTTGGAAGTTGTTGGATACTCGGATTCAGATTTCGCTGGATGTATTGACACTAGAAAATCCACGTTTGGTTATTTGTTCCAATTAGCTGAAGAAGCAATATCATGGAAGAGTGTCAATCAGTCTGTTATTACTACATCCACGATGGAAGCAGAATTTGTGGCATGTTTTGAGGCCACAATTCATGCATTATGGCTGCGAAACTTTATTTGAGGACTTAAGGTTGTCGACACCACTACTAATGCCGCTGAAAATTTACTGTAATAATTCTGCAGCAGTATTCTTCTCCAAGAATGATAAGTACTCCAAAGGTGCTAAACATAAGGAATTAAAGTACTTTACCATCAAGGAGGAAGTTTAGAAACAAAGAGTGTCACTTGAGCATATTAGAACTGATCTAATGATTGCAAATTCGTTAATGAAAGGTTTACAACTATTTAAAGAACATGTACATAGAATGGGTCTTGGCTGTATTTATGACAGATGTATTTATGATGTTTTGACACTCTAAGCTCATTTATATATTTCTGATATACATTAGTGATTTCCTGTTTCTCATAATGGTGCGCACATTATTGTTTTGAGATATTACAGGATAAGTCTCAAAGAGACATTATTGTGGACCATAAAAATTTTATAGCTTATGAACCTGATACGGTAAAATTACTAATGTTGTAGTATATGAAAGGGAGTATGTAGACAAATTATGTATAACCGCCATAACTCACATTTACTTGTTTATCGTATTGTGGTATTTATGATGGACATTATAGAAGAGATTTGATTATTCGCAACTAATGTTCATATATTAAATTTTAATATTATGTGATTATTGGGTCAAGTGGGATAATGTAAGTTATTTTTTTACGAATAATGTGGCCCAATAGGTAAGGCCTATAATTAATATTTAATTAATGAGCAAATCTCATCCGTCCGATTGGTTACTTGATGGACGTACCAGATTAACTGAGAACATCTATAAATTGGTCATCTCCCCACCCATTAGGGTTACTGCTTTTCCTCTCTTCTATCCCTAAAGTCAGCAGTAATGAAAGTTAGGGCGAGGGGCGAGAAATTGATTTACCGATTAACGCTTCCGCTTCAAGATAATGGATCCCGCTTCAGGTATGTTTTTCATTTCGATTATATGTAAGATTATCATGTTCAAGATTCTGGTATGAATTATATTTATGCTTACAATATTACCAAAGTACAATAAGAATAAAAGAAACATTATAATTAGATTCTTTAGTTTGGGTTTGCTCACAGACCGGGAAATGAGTAAAAATTTTAAATATAAACTTTCCACATAAAAACATGTGATGCCACCTATAAGTTTTCTATTAATTACAGAATGAGGTAAATAAAAACTTATATATAAAAATGACTTATGTGATCAAGTCAAGTATATTCCTTTGTAATCTGTATGGGTCGGAATCCGATCCTATAATAATTAACAGGGTTAATCGTCTTTCTTGGTTAATGTAAGATTAATAAGAGGCACGATCACTCTTACTTAACGACATTTTATACCCAGCTGAGATGATCATTAAGGTTACGGCCTATCCATTATGTCTAAAATGACCTTTTAACGTGGACCCAACCACCAAATGCCAACTTATACAGTTCACATCTATAAATAACAAGAGAGGAAGCCAAACAAGTGGTTCCTCTCCTTCCCCATGAGGGCTCTAAAATATACAGAGCAAAACAAGGAGAGAGAATCAAAAAAATAAAGACGGAAAGATGGTAGATCCAAAGAAACATGATTGTAAGGCTCTGAACCTCCTTACGGGGAGGCACCACCCTATTATCATCAATAAAGATCACCCATATTTTTTGTCATTAGAAGAAATACCTTTTATTATCTTTTCCCTTGTTAGATTCTTGATCTATTATGACATGCTATGATTGTCCCTCAACTTACATATATTGTTTTTGTATTCATAAAGTAATCAGTATAAACAATTTGGTGCCGTCAGCGGGAATTTCCTAGCAAGATCGTGTAGCTCTTCCTGAAATCAAAAGCAAAGGGGAAACGTCGAGAAAGGCAAAAATAACCCGATCGGAGCAAGCCTGATCCACCTCGTCCACACACTCAGGACTCATGCCATGTGCCTTCGCCAACTAAATCAACTATGATTGAAATAGGACTCAGGCTACGCGCACTCGAATCCAAATAATCAACAATATTCAACCACATTTGAATTGGGACTCAAGCCATGTGCCTTCGCCAACTAATTCATATACGGATGAAATAGGACTCGGGCTATGCGCCCTCGACTCCAAATAGTCAACAATGTTCAACCACAGTTGAACTGGGACTCAGGCCATGTGCCTTCTCCAACTAATTCAACTACGGTTAAAATAGGACTCGGGCTACGCGCCTTCGACTCCAAATAATCAACAATGTTCAACAATGTTCAACCACAGTTGAGCTGGGACTCAGGCTATGTGCCTTTGCTAACTAATTCAACTACGGTCGAAATAGGACTCGGGCTATGTGCCCTCGACTCCAAATAATCAATAATGTTCAACCACAGGTGAATTGAGACTCAGGCCATGTGCCTTCGCCAATTAATTCAACTACGGTCGAAATAGGATTCGGGCAACGCGCCCTCGACTCCAAATAATCAACAATGTTCAACCACAGTTGAACTGGGACTCAGGCCATGCGCCTTCGCCAACTAATTCAACTACGGTCGAAATAGGACTCGGGCTATGCGCCCTTGACTCCAAATAATCAATAATGTTCAACCACAGTTGAACTGGGACTCAGTCCATGTGCCTTCGCCAACTAATTCAACTACGGTTGAAATAGGACTCGGGCTACGCACCCTCGACTCCAAGTGATCAACAATGTTGAACCACAGTTGAACTAGGACTCAGGCCAAGTGACTTCACCAACTAATTCAACTATGATCGAAATAGGACTCGGGCTACGCGCCCTCGACTCCAATTAATCAACAATGTTCAATCATAGTTGAACTGGGACTCAGGCCATGTGCCTTTGCCAACTAATTCAACCACGATTGAAATAGGACTCGGGCTACGTGCCCCCGACTCCAAATAATAAAAAATGTTCAACCACAGTTGAACTGAGACTCAGGCCATATGCCTTCGCCAACTAATTCAACTACGGTTGAAATAGGACTCGGGCTATGCGCCCTCGACTCCAAATAATCAACAATGTTCAACAACAGTTGAACTGGGACTCTGTCCATGTGGCTTCACCAACTAATTCAACTACAATTGAAATAGGACTGGGGCTACGCACCCTCAACTCCTAATAATCAACAATATTCAACCACATTTGAACTGGGACTCAGGCCATGTGCCTTCGGCAACTAATTCAACTACGGTTGAAATAGGACTCGGGCTACACGCCCTCGACTCCAAGTAATCAACAACGTTCAACAACGGTTCAAATGGGACTCAGGCCATGTGCGTTCGCCAACTAATTCAACTACGGTCAAGATAGGCCTCGAGTTACGCGCCCTCAACTACAAATAATCATCAACGTTCAACAACAGTGTAATTGGGACTCAGGCCATGCGCCTTTGCCAATATACCGACAAGCGAACTGAGGCACGGAGCAAGCACTCTTGCCGGCCAAGTGAGTATGTCTAACTCCTACTAAAGTGAAAGGCACGCGAGATTCGGCCCCAGCTAAACCACTGAGTCGCACTTCCGTCCCCACGGCGAATAGCCCGACCACGCCTGAAATGGGACTAAGGTCAGGACGAGCTGCCCTCGAGGGGGTGGCTTGCCTTGACCACTCGAGTCGCAAGGGGATCGGCTGCCAACGCCCAAAAATTAGTACCCCCGCTAGATTCGAAAATCAAAACCTAATTAACCCACCCCTTTCAAGACGCAAACAAAACAAACAGTAAACAAACGATAAAAGGGAAATTCCCTTTTGTTCATAAGGTAATCACGAGCCACACCCGCTTACATTCATCCAAATTCCGTCCAAAAAAAAGGGAAGAAGAAAAACAACAACGTACAAATAAAACAATAGCAACAACCACTAAAATGATGAAGAAACTACTGGTTTCACTCGGCACCATTCGCACCATCACCGGCCACAACTGCATCATCGCATACTCCACCTACACCGCCACCTGTAGCCTCCGCACCGTTGCCAGCTCCCCCAAGCTTCAGCGAGCTCCATCGTCTATACTAGTCATTGCGGCGTCAAAACCGCACTCCATACGAGACTCCCACGCCCTTTGGCGTGCTCCCTCGAAAACGGCTTCGCATATGATGTCGGCCTCAAACAAATGCTTATATACGTCCCGCCGAGCCTCAAAATAAACCCAAACCTTGCGAGGGTGACCCATAAAAGTGGACTACTCCTGGATACGCCTATTCTCTTCCTCCAAAAGCGCGATCTGCCCTACCGCATCTTAAGCGACCCGCTCTAGGACCCCAATCCGCTCTTCAAGACTACCCTCTCTGAAGGCAGCAACAACTTGCACCAACGACAACTGAGATTCGTTAGCGCGGATGACCCCCTGCAACTCATCCGCTCGGGCCAAGGCATCAGCCAACCTTCACTTTAAAGCTGGCACCTCCCCTTCCAACACGGCAACCTTCCCACTCCTCTCTGAGGTGACTTCCATCACCTTGGTCAAACACAAACGCTCACACTCAATCGAGGCCCTCCTTCCGGCCTCGAGCTCATCATCCTTCCGACGCAATTGTTCCTCTAAGGCCCTTATGCGACCAAGCGCATGGTTTGCCTATAACTCCCTCCTCGCCAACTCTTCAACCAAAGCTTGGTTATGGGGATCAGTCCTCATACGCACACTCATCTCCCTGCACTTGTCTCGATAGCGATGGCACTTGTCAAGCACCCACAAAAAAACCCACACCGAACGTTGGCTCGGCGGAGACTCTCCACCTACAACAGAAAAGCCTGCAACATGAGGAGCGACGGGTCAGGAAAGAAATGAAAAACAAGGTAAAGGGAAAGCAAATAAGCTTCCATCTCCGAACACGTACCCTCATTCGCATCACGGCCACTTTGTTCATCGGACCAACTTCCGTAACCCCCTCAACAACTCATTCTCTACCGCAGAACACAGCTGCCTGAATTGCGACACCAGACTCGAGTCCAGCAGCAGCAAATTCTCATCCATAGGAACCTCAATAAGGTGCGGCCTCCCATCTGGGTGAACATCCGCACTCGTGACACCCTTATGGAACATGCGGACATCCTCAAAATCCAAATCCAAGCTGAATGTGGACCCGTCTCCTACCGCTGGCACCTCCGCCTAAGGGGTACTCGACCCACCGATATCCACGACCACCTGGGAAACCTCCCCTAACTCAACCACGTGGGTCAAAGACTAGGCCGTTGGAGCAGCACTTCCTTCTCGATCCCCGCAGACCTGACTATCATTTTCCTTCGGCCCATCAATAGGAGTGCGCGCCACGACCGTGCCCTCTCCCGCCTCAAAAGAAGGAGAATCTAGATTTATTGTGACAGGGGGAACATGCGCAACCGCCACAAGAGGAGACGAAGTAAAAACAACCATGCGCCTATTCAAAGGCCTGTCTTATTCATCACACAAAGACGATCCGTCTAGTGGGCGGACGATCCCTAATGGACCTTCGTCCGAAATAGAGGACGGGAAGGAGAGGGAGCCACAGAAGATTCGACCGACGCGGCCCTCGAAACACGACATGGAACCGGTGCCGCAAATAACCTAGCAACCGCGCCAGGTGATCATTTCGAACTCAACCCTTAGGAAGAGTAGGCTCTAATAACTTTTACCCGATAATGGTTTTCCGGGGTCAATTCCTCAGAGAGCTTGATATTGGAGTCAAGTATTAGTGGAGACTAATTAAGTGGTGTAGCTCCTAATTGGGCTTCTAACAATTTTGGGTTTCTTCAATTATCAACTAATGATTTTTAACTACAATTATAACTAGAGATGCTAAATGATAACACTAAGTTGTATGCAAATAGGAAAAAGAACTAGGGTCGTAGCACTTGCCTAGGTGGCTAATTAACAAGTAATGAATCTCAATGTAAGGATGATAACATGGGATACATAGCTAACCGTTGCACTTAACTCTCACTCTAACACCTCTCAGTAGAGAGAGTGATTTTGCCCAATTGGCTCTCTCGAGACCAATTGAGTAGGCTAATAAGCCCGAGCAACTAATGGTTCAGGTAGGGTGATTACTCTCTCGAGGTTTAACCGGTTACTTGGGACTACCATTCTCATGAGTCCATCCCAAATTCCTGTTGAATTGATTGAGAGGACTTAGATTCTCTTTCTCAAGAAAAATCCCAATCCACTAAGCTAGATATAGTGTTTACAACCACCAAATCTTAGTTAAAACATACAAACAACCCAAATACTACACACCCAATATCATCCAAACATTAATCAACAACACCCATTAATTACCCACACTAGGGTTGAGCCACAACCTTAGCTAATGGGTTTAGCTACTCATGGAATCAATAGAAAAAGAAGAAATAATGGTAGAGAATGACAGAATATTGAATTAGAAATCAACTACAATTAATTCCACGTTCAAAACCAGTCAGAATAACCTAAAATAGGCACAAATACGTTGCCTCGTGATCAGCTGCTCGTACACTATATATATCTTAACCTAAAAAAGTAAAATATTCTATTTATACTACCTAAGAATATCTGGACAAAATGACTTGCTGCCGCATAGGGTAAAAGGTCTGCCAAATTTAGACTTCTAAATCATGGACGCGGACCGCAACAAAATGACATGCGGCCGCGTGGGTTAAGTCACATAGACCACATACAAATGATGTGCTGCCGCACTGTTGAACAATGCGGACTGCGTGAAAATGCTGCGCGGTTGCACTGCAGTCTTCTCTTCCATGCTGGGTCTCTGATCATGCCTCTACGCGGACCGCACTGTTTTGGAGTGCGGCCGCGTGGGATATTTACCATAGAATATTTTTCTTGCCCTTAGCATCGCGGACCGCGTAGAATTTGATGCGGTCCGCGTGAGATATTCCTCCATTTTTCAGCTTTCTGATTCTCACCTATGCGTCTGCATTCCAAATCAGTGTGGACCGCACAGGGTTCTTGACTTAATAGTTTTCCTAGTCTTCTTGTGCGGCCGCATGACAATTGTGTGCGGTCCACAATGGACTCCTAGCTCCTATTTCAGTTTCTCTCTTTATGCTTTGCAGATTTCACTCCCTTGTGAGCCGATTTGTAATTTTTGACATCTAACTGCTCAAACCTGCAATCAAAGCAGAATTTGTAAGCAATTAAGGACTGATTTATGTTAATTTATTCACAAAGCTTAGGCAAAGATGGGTATAAATCATGTAAAAATCACAGTTATCACCAGGCCGCCGAAACGCTAGCTGAGGAGCTCTGCCGCGATTCACTCTCCCTGTAACAAAGACAATGTCAGCCGAAGGATTTACTAAGCTTGAAACATAACGGGTCTGAAAATCATAAATTCTTACCGACGGCTTGCCCCCGGCCATGCTTCTCCCAAAAGGACGCCCACGTACGGATCCCCTCGGTATGTGGAACCATGGCTTCGAACCATTCGCGCTGCCTAGCAAATGAAGTCGGTGGTGACCTATCGGCTATAAAAGCAATGACAAAGCAATGATGACCTAAGCACAGTAAAAAATAAAATAAAGGAACAATGATTGCTGCTAAAAAATAACTCACATCTGTGATTCCAGACCTCCGGGAAGGCGCCACCAAGTGCTCGGTCCGAATGTAAAAGAATTGCTGGAATGGACGAGGCTCAACCTCGTTGTCTAATGCAGCTTTCAGCCCCCTATACCTACGCGGGCTCATCCGAAGCATAGTCCCCCGCACTCGTTGAGAATCGTACATCGTGAGTACGTGCTGAAGCATAACCGTCCTACCGGCCAACTCCCTATACTTCAAAAACATCGCTAGGAGCTTATAGAGAGGGGGTGAGTTGCCCCGGACACACCTTATAATAATGGCAGAAGTCCACCACCAAATTGGGAAGTGGGACCCTGAACCCCAGTCTGAAGGGGTACACACAAAAAACACAGTACCATGCATGATCGGTATGAACCCTCTCCTCGTGAAGAGCAAAGACAATATTGGCATGAGTAGGCATGAACCTTGCTCCCGCAGTTAGGCCATGCCAACCTCCCCCATCAGTGGGGCCTCATCCACTGGGTCCTCCCCTCCATCAACAGTGAAATCTAACACCGGGCCTCCAATTACAGGGAGTATTTAATCTATTGACGGGACCCCCCAGCCTCAATCTGTCCCCCTCGTCCCAGCACCGGAGATGGTCCTTCAACCACCGGGGGATTGACCGGTAGACCAACCAGAAGAACTCCATGAGAAGAAGAACTGGCCATTGCTCAATTGTTAAGAGAACAGAATGCAATGCCGGATTTGACGAAAAATGATAAAGCTCTTCAAAAAAGATAAAAGACTTTGAGTTCACAAAAAACAAGAGCTAAATCTCACAAGTAAGTAGTAGAATATCATGAATCGGATATCCCAAACCGTCTTATAGGTAACATAATTGATTTCGGGAAAACTGATGGATGTCATTAACTGCACATCCAACCGTCAAAAATGGTTCAACACTACCGAAACGGGCGCCGCCGCGATTAGCATCATAAATTTTTCGCCCGATCACGGCCGCCATGTCTCCAACCAAAGAAAAATGAAGAGCCTTATCGATAAGGGCGGAGTGAGCGCTACACCATTAAAATTTCGAGTAGACTATGTGTACCGTACTCGCAAAACTGTATACAGATTACTTCCCTTCGCCGACGACGCTCGTATACATTATGATGGGATCGTAAAATCGCCACATAAAAAAGGGGGAGGGGTGTCACGGCCTCGACATGAGCAGTCGTCGCCCGCTCCTCGCCCAAAAATTATCTACTTTACGATCGCCAAAGTCCGCTCATCAAGCTCGACTTCGAGGCGACCCTGATAAGCGGAGGGACTAACTGTATGGGTCGAAATCCGATCCTATAATAATCAACGAGATTGATCGTCTTTCTCGGCTAATGCAAGATTAATAAGTGGCACGACCACTCTTAATTAACGATATTTTATATCCGTATGAGATGATCATTAAGGTTATGTCCCATCCATTATGTCTAAAATGACCTCTTAATGTGGACCCAGCCACCAAAGGCCACCTTATACAGTTCACATCTATAAATACCAAGGGAGGAAGCCAAACAAGTAGTTCCTCTCCTTTCCCATGGGGGCTCTAAAATATACAGAGCAAAACAAGGAGGGAGAATCGAAAAAATAAAGATAGAAAGACGGTAGATCCAAAGAAACATGATTGTAAGGCTCTGAACCTCCTTACGGGGAGGCAGACCACCCTATTATCATAATTAAAGATCACTTATATTTTCTGTCATTAGAAGAACTACCTTTTATTATTTTTTCCCTTGTTAGATTCTTAATCTATTACAACTTGCTATGATTGTCCCTCAACTTACATATATTATTTTTGTATTCATAAAATAATCGGTAACTTTTGAGTCAAGCATAATCAAGTATACGTGGTGAAAGTGGGAGCTCCAATTAAGAATATTTACTTGACTTGACTTGATTTTAGATCCGCAATTTGATGAATGATGCTCGTAAAAATTAATGCTGAACTCGATTTATTTTTTAAAATTGAATATATTTTGGATTAGGTTGTTATTTTGAGCGACACCAACGACGCAATATATGCATTGTCCCATTTGAATATGCAACCTAAAGGATGGAGCCAGACGCTGTCGGAGTACCGATTTGATCGATATTTTTTAGCTTTTATTGTATTTATGTTAAGAAATTTATTACATATACATTAGATTTAAAATTCGTTATTAGCATTTGAAATCGTTCCGTTAAAATCTAGAACTCATAAAGTTAAAATTCTACCTTTGCCTCTAAAGTAAAGATGCTTTTCATGTTTTCCGTTTTAAAAATTCTATCTTTAATTTAATTTAATTTTTCTTCAACATATTTAAAAATTAAAAATAATCCATATAATTATAAGACATTTCTGGCAAGAATTAAATTAGTAACGGCGCTATTTTAACCCTAATTAAAAAAGTGGACTGCTAAATTTTAGATATGTCATCAATGAAAAAGACTTGACACTAAGCTATTGTTTGGCCAAAGACTTTGACATTATTTTTTCAAAAAGCTTTTGAAACGTCGTTTGTTTATAAAGTATGATCATACTAGGAGAAAAAATTAAAAAATTTCATGTTCCCAAAAATCGATTTAGGACAGTTTTTTGGGTGAACATTCTTCTTCCGTTCACAAAAGTTCAAGTTTTCTTCAATAAATGAATGTCCAAATAAAACTTCTAACTTTCAAAATTTATTTTTCAATGTAACTTTTAAAACTCCGTTTTTCATGTTTCAAGCAAATGGATCGTAAGTCCAGCCGCATTATGAGTTGATTCTTAATTTGACATTTGCTATGTTCATATATTGTATAATATTGGTAAGTATCGAGCCTAATCTTAATGGGGTAGTGACGATGCTACGATGGGGTATTACAATATAACCTGCATACAGTACAAAATAAAAGTAGAAGAAAGACATGATAAAATAAAGTAGTAACTTGCAAGGAATGAACATAGTTCTCGAAACATATCATCAGTGCTCAACTATAACCAATCCTTAAGTACAGTTTAAGACTACCGTCCAGCTAACACAATGAAGGAAAAATATAAGCATAAACATCATTGCGGTGTGTAATCGGATCCCAGCATATCCCAAAACATGTTGTAGCGTGCAACTCAATCCCATCGTATCATAATTACAGTTCACCCTTATCACACCATAATCCACCCATATTACACCTATTGAGCCGCACAACCTAATCCAACAGTATCAACGTCATTTACTCAGCAAGTACAAAAACTACACAATTTAAATCACATTACTCTTCACAGAGCTCAAATTCAAACCAAAGCATTAAGAAAAATTATTCAAGTTTTATTATAATTTGTATTCGAAAAATTTATCTAAAAAAGTAACATAATTAAATAAAAATATATTTTAATTTTAACAAAAGTACTACATACGCAGAAAAATTCATGTGGCGGGTAAGTGTATCTACACGATTTGGCACATCAGCATCTAGGGAGGTAATTTCTCAAAAGGCCTAGTTGAAGGGAGTAGTTAAAAGCACGAATTATTTATAACTATAACTAATAAATCGTGACAAGTTTAGATGGCGATAATTTTGCAATAAAAAAATATATACTCAATAAGATTCTTTAGTTTGGGTTTGCTCAAAGACCAAATTTGAATATAAAATTTCCACGTAAAAATAGTGAAAATAGCACGGGCTAGCTAATTTTCGGACTGGTCATTAAAAAATAGCCAGTATTTGTAAAGTTATTAAAAAATAGCCATTATTTTGCTGTAACAGGGACCGGTCCAGCATAAAATACTGAAGAACGGTGCACCTGTATATGAACTTCTAACATATTATGTTGGAACTCCAACATGCGAAAAGTTCCAACATAATATACTAAAAATTGGAGCACCTGTGTATGAACTTCCAGCATATTATACTGGACCTGTATATTATACTGGAACTCCATTTTAATATGTTTGACTTCCTGTATTCTTATGCTAGAACTTCAATATATAATGCTGGAAATCTAGTATATTATGCTGGATTATTTTCCAAATTTTGAACATCATTTTCGTTCTGATTTATCTTTATATAAAAAATTGACATAAAAAATAACATAGTTTTAATTATTTTTTATACTGTGATTATTTTTGAATGATCGCTTGTAAATCTAGCTGTTTTTTAACTTCTCCCGTAAAAACATGCGATGTCAGCTATGAGTTTTCTCTTAATTATATAGAATGAGGCAAATAAAAACTTATATATAACAATGACACGTGGGATCAAGTCAAGTCAATTATTTTGTAAATAAACTATACGTGGTGAAAGTGGGAGCCCCAATTAAAAATATGGACTTGACTTGACTTGATTTCAGATCCATAATTTGATGAAAGATGCTCGTAACAATTAATGCTGAACTCGATTTACTCTTTAAAATTGAATCTAGTTTGGATTGGATTATTATTTTGAGCGACACCAACGACGCAGTGTATTATAGTCCCCCGCACTCGTTGAAAATCGTACATCGCGAGTACGTGCTGAAGCATAACCGTCATATTGGCCAACTCCCTATACTTCAAAAACATCGCCAGGAGCTTGTAGAGAGGGGGGTGAGTTGCCCCGGACACACCTTATAATAATGGCAGAAGTCCACCAACCAAATTGGGAAGTGGGACCCTGAACCACAGTCTGAAGGGGTACGCATAAAAAAACACAGTACCATGCATGATCGGTATGAACCCTCTCCTCGTGACGAGCAAGGACAATATTGACTTGAGTAAGCATGAACCCTTGCTCCCGTAGTTGGGCCATGCCAACCTCCCCCATCAGTGGGGCCTCATCCACTGGGTCCTCCCCTCCATCAACGGTGAAATCTACCACCGGGCCTCCAATTACAGGAAGTATTTCGTCTATTAACGGGACCCCTTTGCCTCAATCTGTCCCCCTCCTCCTAGCGCCGGAGATGGTCCTTCAACCATCGGGGAATTGACCGGTAGACCAACCGGAATAACTCTATGAGAAGAAGAACTGGCCATTGGTAAGTTATTAAGAGAATAGAATAGAATGTCGGATTTGACGAAAAACGATAAAGCTCGTTACGAAAGAGAAAAGACTTTGAGTTCACAAAAAACAAGAGCTCCTAAATCTCACAAGTAAGTAGTAGAATGTCATGAATCGGATATCCCAAACCGTCTTACAGGCAACATAATTGATTTCGGAAAAACCGATGGATGTCATTAACTGCACATCCAACCGTAAAAATGGTTCAACTCTACCGAAACGGGCGTCGCCACGATTAGCATCATAAATTGTCCGCCCGATCACGGCCTCCATGTCTCCAACCAAAGAAAAACGAAAAGCCTTATCGATAAGGGCAGAGTGAGCGCTACGCCATTAAGATTTCGAGTAGACTATGTGTACCGTACTCGCACAACTGTATACGGATTACTTCCCTTCGCCGACGACGCTCGTATACATTATAATGGGATCGGTCTATCGCCACATAAAAAAAGGGGGAGGGGTGTCACGACCTCGATACGAGCAGTCGTCGCCCGCTCCTCGCCTAAAAATCATCTACTTTACAATCGCCAAAGTCCGCTCATCAAGCTCGACTTCGAGGCGACCCTGATAAGCGGAGGGACTAACTGTATGGGTCGAAATCCGATCCTATAATAATCAACGAGATTAATCGTCTTTCTCGGCTAATGCAAGATTAATAAGTGGCATGGCCACTCTTAATTAACAATATTTAATATCCGTATGAGATGATCATTAAGGTTACGTCCTATCCATTATGTCTAAAATGACCTCTTAATGTGGACCCAGCCACCAAAGGCCACCTTATACAGTTCACATCTATAAATACCAAGGGAGGAAGCCAAACAAGTAGTTCCTCTCCTTTCCCATGGGGGCTCTAAAATATACAGAGCAAAACAAGGAGGGAGAATCGAAAAAATAAAGATAGAAAGACGGTAGATCCAAAGAAACATGATTGTAAGGCTCTGAACCTCCTTACGGGGAGGCAGACCACCCTATTATCATAATTAAAGATCACTTATATTTTCTGTCATTAGAAGAACTACCTTTTATTATCTTTTCCCTTGTTAGATTCTTGATCTATTACAACTTGCTATGATTGTCCCTCAACTTACATATATTATTTTTGTATTCATAAAATAATCGGTAACTTTTGAGTCAAACATAATCAAGTATACGTGGTGAAAGTGGGAGCTCCAATTAAGAATATTTACTTGACTTGACTTGATTTTAGATCCGCAATTTGATGAATGATGCTCGTAAAAATTAATGCTGAACTCGATTTATTTTTTAAAATTGAATATATTTTGGATTAGGTTGTTATTTTGAGCGACACCAACGACGCAATATATGCATTGTCCCATTTGAATATGCAACCTAAAGGGTGGAGCCAGACGCTGTCGGAGTACCGATTTGATCGATATTTTTTAGCTTTTATTGTATTTATGTTAAGAAATTTATTACATATACATTAGATTTAAAATTCGTTATTAGCATTTGAAATCATTCCGTTAAAATCTAGAACTCATAAAGTTAAAATTCTACCTTTGCCTCTAAAGTAAAGATGCTTTTCATGTTTTCCGTTTTAAAAATTCTATCTTTAATTTAATTTAATTTTTCTTTAACAAATTTAATAATTAAAAATAATCCATATAATTATAAGACTTTTCTGTCAAGAATTAAGTTAGTAACGGTGCTATTTTAACCTTAATTAAAAAAGTGGACTGCTAAATTTTAGATATGTCATCAATGAAAAAGACTTGACACTAAGCTACTGTTTGGCCAAAGACTTTGACATAATTTTTTCAAAAATCTTTTGAAACGTCGTTTGTTTATAAAATATGATCATACTAGGAGAAAAAATTAAAAAATTTCATGTTCCCAAAAATCGATTTAGGACAGTTTTTTGGGTGAACATTCTTCTTCCGTTCACAAAAGTTCAAGTTTTCTTCAAATAAATGACCAAATAAAACTTCTATCTTTCAAAATTTATTTTTCAATGTAACTTTAAAAACTCCGTTTTTCATCTTTCAAGCTAATGGATCGTAAGTCCAGCCGCATTATGAGTTGATTCTTAATTTGACATTTTGCTATGCTCATACATAGTATAATATTGGTAAGTACCGAGCCTAATCTTAACAAGGTAGTGACGATGTTACGACAGGGTATTTACAATATAACCTGCATACAGTACAAAATAAAAGTAGAAGAAGGACATGATAAAATAAAGTAGTAACTTGCAAGGAATGAATATAGTTCTCGAAACATATTATCAGTGCTCAACTATAACCACTCCTTAAGTAAAGTTTAAGACTACCGTCCAGCTAACACAATCAAGGAAAAATATAAGCATAAACATCACTGTGGTGTGTAATCCGATCCTAGCATATCCCAAAACATATTGTAGCGTGCAACTCACCCTTATCACACCATAATCCACCCATATTACACCTATTGCGCCGCACAACCTAATCCAACAGTATCAATGTCATTTACTCAACAAGTACAAAAATTACATAATTTAAATCACATTACTCTTCACAGGGCTCAACTTCAAACCAAAGCATTTAGAAAAATTATTCAAGTTTTATTATAATTTGTATTCGAAAAATTTATCTAAAAAAGTAACATACTTAAATAAAAATATATTTTATTTTAAAAAAAGTACTACATACGCAGAAAAATCCATGTGGCAGGTAAGTGTATCTACAGGATTTGCCACATCAGCATCCAGGGAGGTAATGATTCTCAAAAGGCCTAGTTGAAGGGAGTAGTTAAAAGCACGAATTGTTTATGACTATAACTAATAAATCGTGACAAGTTTAGATGGTGATAAGTTTGCAATATAAGAAACATATACTCAATTAGATTCTTTAGTTTGGGTTTGCTCACAGACCAAATTTGAATATAAAATTTCCACGTAAAAATAGTGAAAATAGCACGGGCTAGTTAGTTTTCGGACTGGTCATTAAAAAATAGTCAGTGTGTGTAAAGTTATTAAAAATAACCATTATTTTGCTATAACAGGGACCGGTCCAGCATAAAATACTGAAGAACGGTGCACCTGTATATGAACTTGCAACATATTATGCTGGAACTCCAACACGCGGAAAGTTCCAAAATAATATACTAGAAATTGGAGCACATGTGTATGAACTTCCAGCATATTATGCTGGACCTGTATATTATACTTGAACTCCATTTTAATATGTTTGACTTCCAATATTCTTATGCTGAAACTCCAATATGTAATGCTGGAAATCTAGTATATTATGCTGGAGTATTTTCCGAATTTCAAACATCATTTTCGTTCTGATTTATCTTTACATAAAAAATGATATTAAAAAAAACATAATTTTAATTATTTTTTATACTGTAATTATTTTTAAATAATCGCTTGTAAATCTAGCGGTTTTTTAACTTCTCCCGTAAAAACATGCGATGTGGAGCTATGAGTTTTCTCTTAACTAGTGTACGTACTCGTGCGATGCACGGGCATAGGGCCGATACAATTGTTTGATTTATTTAGACATGTATAAGATGAATAAAAAAGTTCAACAACGAACAAATTATTTATACTTCGTTCAAGTATTTAACAGGATGATAAGATAAGGAAACAGTAATGTCAATTTGAAAGTATTCTGCATAAATCATAAAAAGGTTCAAAGTTATAAAAGGATTACTAAGATTGTGTAAGTGACATTAACAAATTTTACGCCATTTACAAACATTTCTTTAAACTCAACATATTGCGGAAGACTATAATTTATCCAAAGTTTTGTTTAGTACCAACAACTACGTACTGAATAATTACCTGCAAGTAACATAAAAAAAAAATTAAAGTACATATAACTTTTTTTAAACTATATTTTAAATATAAGTGTACATTTTGCAAACCTCGAAATTTTTGAGGTTCCATAAACTGTAAAGCAACAATCAAAGGTTCATCAATATCTTCATTCAAGTTAGGCTGAATTTGATCCACAAGTTCACTCCATAAGGTTGCCGTAATTCTGTTCCTCCTATAATTTTCAAAGTAATCAATCATCAAAAAAAAATGTAACGGTTTAAACTAAAGTTTTATATGTTGTATTATAACTTACTGATCGTCTTCAAGGTGCACATTAAGGAAGAGACTGTCATTATCTCCTTGCTTGTGAGTCTTAACATCTTCAAATTTCGCCACCTGACCGATGACATCTACAAATAAAAAGGTAACTTAACAATATTGTAAAATGTATGGTATTAATGGAATAGAACAATTACCAATTCATTCTGCTTCATCGACATCATCCTGATTTATTAGCTGCTCAAAAGGACGAAAGTTGAAGATATTCATATGAAATGAACAATCAACTATTTCCTCAACTGTTGTCCTTTGTGTGAATGTCAACCTCAAATGATGTGGTGTATTCTTTAAACTCAAGTTGTTTGGCACGACGACAAAGTAGTTCATACGATATAGACCAAGTTCTTGTATCTTTGTCTTAAAAAACTTAATTACATACTTTCCAATTGATGCCTGGATACGATCACCCTATAATAAAAATAAAAATAGATTAATAAGTACAATGTAGCATCGACCAAATTCCACATAAAAATACAATATGCGTCGATTTCTGAGAAATAAAAGAATTATAACTTGAAGATTTTACCTTTTCATCTTGTAAAATCAACTCAATACAATATGGTTTTCCAGGATTGAAACGATCAGGCAATTCCCACATTCGAACAACTCTAACTTTCAAATTCCATTGCATGGAATTGCTTGAAATTTGACTGATTTCGTGAATTGTTGTAACCATATTTGGAAAGTTAAGTATTGGCTGAAGAAAAATGGAGCTGATAGCACATTAGTAATACCACATTCCTATATAATATAACCACTGAACGTGGGAAGTAACTTCCCATTACCACAAAATGTGGTATTAAAGTTGTAAAACAGAACGTGGGTATGAAGACATTTTTTTTTAAATTTTTTGGTTTAAAGAACGTGGGAATAACTTTCAATTACCACAAAATGTGGTATTAAACTTGTAATATGAACATAACGTGGGTATGGACTTAATTTTTTTTTTTTTTTTTCGTTTAATCAATGTGGGAAATAACTTCCCATAACCACAAAATGTGGTCATAACCTAATAGCAACACTGAACGTGGGTATGAACTTTTTTTTTTTTTTGGTTTAATTAAGTGGGAAGTAACTTCCCATAACCACAAATGTGGTATTAACTTCCCATAACAACAGTGAACGTGTGGTTTTTTTCAATTTTTTTTTTGTTTTAATTAAGTGGGAAGTAACTTCCCATAACCACAAATGTGGTATTAACTTCCCATAACCACAAATGTGGTATTAACTTCCCATAACAACAGTGAACGTGTGGTTTTTTTCAATTTTTTTTTTTAATTAAGTGGGAAGTAACTTTCCATAACCACAAATGTGGTATTAACTTCCCATAACAACAATGAACGTGTGTTTTTTTTCAATTTTTTTTTATTTAATTTTTTGGTTTAATCTCCAACTTTGTTGGAGTATTGTCTGAATATTTGATACGTGTCACATTTTCAATTAACACACTTGGCAGCTTTGTATTGTTTTGCTTGTGTTATTCTATATTAATAGATTATACAGAATGAGGTAACTAAAAACATATATATATAAATGACACGTGTGATCAAGTCAAGTCAATTATTTTGTAAATAAACTATACGTGGTGAAAGTGGGAGCCCCAATTAAAAATATGGACTTGACTTGATTTCAGATCCATAATTTGATGAAAGATGCTCGTAACAATTAATGCTGAACTCGATTTACTCTTTAAAATTGAATCTAGTTTGGATTGGATTATTATTTTGAGCGACACCAACGACGCAGTGTATTATAATGAATCTATACCATTGTCCCATTTGAGTATGTAACCTAAACCGCTAAAGCAGGGTCTGAGTTAGAAGTTTGATTACGGGTTCGATCGAACGTACTACCTTTTGTTCAAACAATATATTTGTGTTAAGAAATTCATTAAATATATAAAAATATTACATTTAGAACCCGATTATTAGCACTTGAAGCAGTTCTTTTAAAATCCAAAATCTAGAAAGTTAAAATTTTAGCTCCGCCTCCGACCTAAAGTTGCTTTTCATGTTTTGCATGATCTGGCTCTAGCCTCCCCTTTTGAAAATTCATTCTTTCTTCCAAATTCAAAAATTAAAAATAAGCCCAAGAAGGGATGTAATAATGGTGCTATTTTTCAGCAACCCCAAATAAAAATATTGGCTTGGCTATTTTGGATATGTTACTAATGAAAACTACTAGACACTAAGTTTCTTATCAAATTGCTTTCTGTTAAAGTATAACATTTATGAATTGATCATAAGTCCAGCTAGATCCATTTGATTCTTGAATTTGACATTTGCTAGTTGGTTTTTCTACACATCTACGTAAAGCTATAGATTGCTTAAATATACAAACAAAAGATGCCCATTAATTCCTTTCAAGCAACAATTTTGCACAACATTATATTATGACTGAAACCATCCAACTATATATTTTTCTTCACAATTATTTTTCATAGAGAAGAAGAGAAAATTAATGGCTTTTCAAAAAGAATACCTTGATTTGTTCTTGGTCCCAAGTGGTCTAATTATTATGTTTGGTTATCATCTCTACCTGCTCTACAAATACTTCTATGTTCCCCATACTACTGTTATGGGCTTTGAAAATAATGACAAACGAGCTTGGGTTGAAAAAATTATGCTGGTAAGTTGTAATTACTAATATATTCTCTCAATATTATGTCGCAAAAATGCTTTGAAATAACATTTTCAATTACCATCAAGGAGTGTGATGAAATAGATCGGATCCATCTCCCCGTATTCAGAAGTCTCAACTTATTTAAAATATTAGCATTGATCATCAATAAGATCTTTACAACTTTCATTTGTCACTTTATTATCTTAGTACTTTAAGATTACGTTATTAGTGTCGTGTTGTTCGTAATTGTCAGGGGTCGTTTGGTACGCACACTAATTTTCTTGGATTATAGTCTTGAGATTATAATCTTTGGACTAACTTAACCCATAGGAGGTGGGATAGTAATGTCAAGTTTGATGGGACAAGGTGAGATATCATATATTAAGACTGGAATTAAACGTATAGTATGTTTGGTTGATGGTATAAATTTAATCTTATACCCTATCCATCTAGTTTTAGCCTCTATAGTAAATGGAGGTGCTAAAAGTTAGCAAGGACGTACAGTTCCCTTCGTCCGAAAATCACATTATGCGTAGGTTAAATTTTGAGAAAAACTTATGTACATGAACTGTTGAATCCACCTAACTTAAGCAGTGGCAGTAGCAAGTTTTTCATCAAGGAAATCCAAAATATAAAAAAAAAATAGACTCGATTATATATATATAATTTTCTGTCGGGGTTCGGAGGGTCTTCTGCCACCTATCTCCGCCCATGAGTGTAAGGGAAGCCTCTAGGTATAACAGTTTTGCATTTTTCTCTGTTAGAATATTTCTGGCTCCGCCACTTTCTCTCAATTATTATCTAAAAAGTGCTTTGAATATATATATATATATATATATATATATATATATATATATATATATATATATATATATATATATATAAATAATGTGGAATCTTGCAGGATGATAAAAAGAATATTGATACAGCTCTAGCAGTTTTAGGATCCAGCCTCAATGGAGCAACATTCTTGGCATCAGTTTCACTAAGTCTGAGTTTCCTCATTGGAGCATGGATGGCAAATAATAGTGTATTTAGCAGTGAATTAATATATGGTGACACAAGACTAGAAACCATGTCTATTAAGTTCATAAGCCTTCTACTCTGCTTCTTGCTCGCCTTTGCATGCTTTGTTCAATCGTCGAGATGCTTTATTCATGCAAATTACCTAATTAGCACGCCCGATACTGATATTCCAATAAGCTATGTTGAATTAGCAGTGATTAGAGGAGGTGATTTTTGGTCATTAGGACTTAGAGCACTTTATTTTGCTACACCTTTGTTGCTATGGTTTTTTGGTCCAATTCCTATGTTTGCTACTTCAATAGGGATGGTTTTTCTCCTACATTACCTTGACAAAAACACGAAGCAATTGCATTGTTATCGATCTTCTGCAAAAGGAAAGCAGCCGTACAAGAGACTTGAGGAAACGCGGAGTAGTTAGGGGAGCTATCGAGCATTACGTTATGTGAAATTTGGTCTAGTGTTTGCTGATGGTATATCAGAAATAGCTTCTATGTTGCTGCATATATCTTATCTTCCCTAGATCCCACTTGTGGAAATACACTTGATGGTTGTTATTGTTGTTCAAATTTGGTCTGGTGTGAGATGTGCGCCTAAAGCCTGTCAAGATCCTGATCATACCATAGAATGAGCTATGTATTTAAGATTGTACATATATGAGTTTTATTCTATGGTTATATGAAGTAACGTAAATAATTGTTTGTACCTAGCAGATTTTCTAACATATACTAGCAAGAACCATGCATTTGGCATTGGAATAGATCGCCTATTCATTAGCTTTAAAAAAAGGTTTTTTTTTTCTTTTTGTTATTTCTATATACATTGATCATAGCAAGGGCGAAAGCTAGAAGCCGGTATGTTTAACCAAAATATTAAACTTCAATTAAAACTAGAAAATAATAGAGAAATCGCGTTACTGATAATCAAGAGACCAAAAAAATGTAATAGGCTTTCAAGAATTAGAATAGACAGTAAAAAAAGATTGTATTTCAGTGATTGTTGTATGTTACAATGGGTTTAACTTCCTCATTTTATAGCTGACTCTAGAGGGAGGAATAAAACGTAAGATTTAATGAGCAATAAATGTCATTAAATAGGTTGTTACACAATCATTTGCAATAAATGCTGATCCTCTAACGTATAAGGTTTTTAATGATTGAATTTAGACTCCTTTCTGCCTTCAGATCAATGCTTCAAATGCTTTTGGACTCGTTGCTTCTGGATGTTTTGAATAGATACGGTGCTCGTATCTACTTCCTTTGTCTTCTGAAATCACGTTCTTACCTGCTTCAAATAGGCACGGGTTTTGCAGTCGTATTGCGTCCCGTGTCTATTTTATCCTCTTGTGTCTTTTGTTCTCTTTCCTTCAGAATACTAACCTTGCGCCTATTCCACGTGTCCTGCCACGTCATAAAAAAAATTCCCCAATACAGTTAGTCCCCCCCACTTTCCATTTGTTTATCATTTAAATATATGGGAAGTGGATGCTTAAAAAAGGGAATTTTTGTCACAATAAATGCTATGTCAGTATTGACGCTTCAGTTGTCTCTTCCATTTAATGCACCATATGCGTGTCACTTCTCCACTAGTTCTGCAAGTTTGCAGCCTTTTCTTTGCTCTACTCTCGAAGTGATGGTTACCTTTATTATAGGCATTTCATCATTACTTTTCCTGGTTTACCGTTCACTTTTCGTATATTCCTGTGATTTCTTCTTCTTTATCCTTTTCACTGAGTAACTCTTTGCTTCTTCCTTCTGCTCTTCTTTTGTCAAAACGTGCTGAGCCATGGCGTCTTCTAACCCTAGAAAAGTTCCAATCTTCGACCAATTCCCCAATGCTCCTGCAAGGCATAAAAGGGGCAGAACTGGCGCTCCTCGTGGTACGAGATCAATAAGGGGCTGCATATCCGGTTCTGCTATCCTTTCTAGCACTTCTTCCAAGGGATCTTTATCTAAAAAACCTTCTTCCAAGGGAAAAGAATCTGCGGAACCTTTTCATGAACCGACGGTAGACGAAATTGTACCATTGGACTTGTCTTTTGAGCATGATAAAGCGGTTCTTTGCGAGCAAATGCTCAAGTTGGATAAGGTTGATAATTACCCCTCTATAATTACTGAACCAATGATTCCTTTAATTCGGGAAGATTGTCATTGGAGAGCTAGTACCCCCATAGTTGTTCCCAACCCTAACCATAGTATTTCTTCTTACAACCATGGTTTTTCTTGTGTTTCTACTTACCCTTTTACTTTGGGATTTTCTCCTGCTATTGATCCAGTGATTCTTGAATTTTGTCACTTCTTTAAAATCTGTTTAGCCCAAGTCGGTCCTCTGGTTTGGAGAGCAGTAGCATGCTTAAGGTTTATTTCAACTAAGGCAGGTGTAAATTTTACCTTTCATCATTTGATTCACCTTTATCACCCCAAACTTTTCCGCAACAAAGTCTTTTCATTGATTGCTAGAGGAAAGAGGGTTTTGATAAACCCTAAAGATATTAATGACCGTGGTTGGCATGTACGGTTTGTAAGTGTTCCCACAGTTGATCTGGTTGGTGAATCCAACATGCCTTTTCCGGAGAAGTGGAACATGACCCGTACGTGTTTTTTTTATTTTTGCATGTCTATTTTTTGACATTCCATACTTCTGTTATTAAAGCACTTTTGTTTATCCTTTTGGAATAGCTATCATGGGATATGTGGAGATCATCCCTGATTTTCGTGCTTGGGTCGATGCTCTTTTGAAGGTTGTACCCATGGAGGTACGTACTTGGAAATCAATCTCTGCTAGGCGTGGCTGGAGCGTCAGAACTCATGGTATTCACTGGCTATTTCCTTTGCTTAGAATAAAAACTTTTACATACCCGATCTTATATCCTTCTTTTTGTCAGGATTTCCCAATCAAGGTATGAAAGCTGAAGCGACTCTTGCTCTTAGAACCTCTTCCCAGATAACTTCAACTTCAGGGAGGTCAGGAGATATTTTAATAAAGAGGAAAGAATTTGAGGATGATTCTGATGTGGAAGAAGATGAAGATACACCCTTGGTAGCTCGTCTCAGGTCTATGAGATGAGTGATAATTTCAGAAGATGAAGTCGAAGCTCCTCCTGCTACTGAACTTCCTCATGTTCGTTCCTCTAAGCCCGTCACTATTGTATCTGATGAAGAAACTATTCCAAATGAAACTCCCGAGTCTACTCAACGCCTTTTCCTCGAAGGTTTCGAGAGTGGTGATTTTGGCCCAGTTTTTGAGAAAATCCCCCTTTCAACTTCCGTTTCTATTCCATCTGTCTCTTTTGTCACTTCAAACAACCACACGGCTACTATTCCCACTCCCTCTTCTTTTCCAACTTCTGCTCCCTTGCCTGTTTCGAATTTTGCAAATATCACCGTCTTTACCTCCTCTACCGTACCTCCTTCTGTCAGCTGCGTAGAAGAGGGTCCTAACAATAGGAGCATGGCTATGAGGAGTGTTACACCTGAGGTTCCGGCAGACAGGAGCCTCTTAAGGAAGTCAGGCAGGGCAGATGCCTGGCTTAAGCCCCTGATTGGGGATATTGAGAAAGGAAAAATGGACAGCCGTAGCTGCCTGACTCTAATGAACGACATAGTTCATAACACTTTGAGGGTATGTTTCTTATCTCTCTTTTTTAAGAAAAAGCTTTTCTCTTGATTTCCACTCATACACATTTGTTATACAAGGCCAACCTTATAGGTACGGAGCTTATGGGGAGAATTTCCATTTTGGAGAAGAAAGCTCGTAGAGATGACCGAGCTATTTCTGAAGCTGAAAGGAAGGCTAAGGAAGCGGATGCCCAAGCAGCTAATTGGCGAGAACAGTTGAGAGATGCTCAGAAGAAGGTTACGGATTTACAGGAGCACAGCCACAACTTAGAGCAACAAAATCGAACTTTGGCTTCTGAATTGGATGGGGTTAAGGATTCCCTTGGCGAGGTGGAGAAAGAAAAAGAATGTCAAGAATATTCTTTTTCTGAACAGTTGTCTAGGTCCAGCGAGGAGATTAGGGAGCTTAAGGTTCTCTTGAAGAAGAAAGAGGAGTATGCGGGAGAGCTAATGCAAACCTTATCTCAGGCTCAGGCTGATTTGCAAGCTTCCTATGATAAGGCCCGTACCTTGGAAGAATCTCGTGCCTCCCTGGAAGTCTCCATTAACTCCGCTTTGAATGAAAATCAATTGTTAAAGGATGAACTTACTTTAAGGAAGAAGGATTATGCCCTCCTTGAGGAGAGTTTTGATGCGGAGGTAAGCTGGGCTTTCCTGATTTCTCGTCGGGATGCCTTAATGGAAGCTAGCCAAGAGGGTTTCGACCTGAAGTCTGAGTTGGCCAAGGTTTTGAGCACTATTGAGATGAACCAACAATCTCCTCCTTCTGATGACTTGACCGTGGCTAATGATCCCCCCAATGAGGGAGTTACTCCTGCCGCAATTCCAGCTACAACAATCGAGGCTGCCGTGCCTTCTTTCCTTCCTGGTGATTCAACTATTTATGCTTCCTTAGCATCCGTAAATCATGCAAATGAGGAGGTTAACTTAACAGCGTCAGAGAGGTCTACTTCCTCGGGAGCGAGTTAAGATTTTCAATTTTTGAATCAGTCCCCAGTTTATGGGATATTTGTATAATTTTCTTATTTTGTAAGGATTTTTTGTTTGAAACCTTTATATTTTAGAGATTAATTAATACCTCTTTATATTTTATTCTTTCCTATTTTCGTACTTAGGACTTATGGAATAATTTTGCATTTTTGTCCTTTTGAAAATGCTTAGTTGATTCACTCGTGGACTTGTCAACACGAGGATTTGCATTTTTATCGTTTTAGAAAATGCTTGATGATTCTACTCGTGGACTTATTAGCAGGAGGATTATAAAAGAGGGCCCTTTTATATATTGGCACTTAATGAAGAAGACGTCTCAACTTCATAAATGGTGCTATAAGATGAAAGAAATAGGAAGCACATGTTTGTGTAAAGTAATTTGGACAAGTTTTTATTCATTAACTTGAGCAAATTTTGAATAATACATGCGTTGTAGTACGTCTATGACTTTATCGCAACTGTTTTCCGTGCAACAAATTTTTTAATAAAAAATACACAAGGTTTTCATTTACAACATGTTTTAGCATATAACCATAGTCCTACCTTTAGAAAGGACTTGAAAAGTGTCTAGAACATTGAAAAATATTTTTTGCAGAATAAAATGTAGCTTTTTGTAGCTATTGCAGCATTTAGTTTTCCTTTGAACTCCCGTATCTCTTTTGTGGTCTCACGGCTAATGTTTTGCACGGAGCTACCTTTTGCATGGGTTTTTTGAATTCCCGTATATTTTTATGGTCCCGTGTCCACTCTCTTGCTCAAAGCTATCTGTACTGTGCAGTCCCCAAATGTGCAGGCGCTGTAGGGATGTGGCCTTGAGTATTTTGGTTGTTACTCGTAAGTTGACCCTTTCCCTGAAACAAAACATACGCGGGACTCGAAAACATAGTTTTCAGATGTAGACTGCCTACCCGTATGTATTTCCATCAGATCTGTGTAACCTTAGGCTTAGAATTTATGAGTATTCTATTTTGCCATGCAGGTTGTATCTCATCATTTGGTACGGGTTAGGATTTGTGCCTAGCATCTAAAACCGTTAGTAAAATCACGACAAACAATAGGCATTATAATTTCCAGTAAAGGCTAGCAACTTTCTACAGAAACTCTATTATAAGACTTGAAAGGCTTTTCACGTGTTAGTTGAAGAGTTCTGCACAAATTGGCTATATGTTGCTTGAGATATACTATAATCGAATATATCTACCTTAGAATATACTTTCTAGTGATGACTGAGGCAAAAATCATCTACGACGTTTTTTCTTCTTAGGTGTTGCATGAACCGTAGCTTTTACTAAAAGGATATCACGTACATTCCAAGTTGACTTACCTCCTAACTTTTAACTTCTCTATTTGGCGCTACGAGATGCATAACACCCCATAAACTTGACGACTTCCCCATGGTGTTGGGAACTTCATGATTTGATGCAAGATCGATGGAACAACACCCATCTCGTGGATCCATGGTCTTCCCATGATTATATTGTATGCCATCTCCAGATCTATTACTTGAAATTTGGTATCTTTTTCTATACCTTCTATAAAAGTTACTAAATTTACCTCTCCTTTAGTTACTATGCTGGAGTTATTGAATCCTGATAAAGTATGCGCCTTTGGGATCATCTTGCCTTCCATTTGCATAACCCGTAACACCCTTAGTAGGATGATGTTTGCTGAACTTCCTGGATCAATCAAGAGTCTTTTTATTTTAATATCATGTATGAGTAAAGATATTACCAGTGCGTCGTTGTGGGGGGAGATGACTCCTTCCATGTCTGCATCGTCGTAAGCAATAATTTCTCCTTCCCTAGGTTGGCGTTTGCGTTTCTCGGGCATAGTTGAGAGTTTGAAGAATTTGTTGGAAGATGGATACGTTACCTCATATATACCTTCTTCCCCATTTATAACATTCACGGTTCTCTTAGGTGACCGGGGTTTCGGTGGTTCTTGTCTATTTTTCATGTAAGACTGCTTTCCTTTCTCACTAAATAATTCGGTGAGATAACCCTGCTTCAATAGATGGTCTACTTCACTTTGTAGAAGCCGACATTCCGACGTCTTGTGACCATGATCATTATGAAATTCACACCAATGGTTTGGATTACGTTTATTTGGATTTGAACGCATCTCTTTTGGCCATCGTACTTTATCTCCCATGCCTCGTAAGACAGCTACGTGTTCTGAGGTGGTAACATTGAAATTATATCCACCGAACTTTGCTTTTGAACTTCCGTCATCATCATATAGGTCATGCCTGTTTCTATCATTTCTAAATCTAGAAGAGGAACCTGAGTCTCTACCCCTTGATTTTTGATCATATCGCTGACTTTCTTGCTTCGTTCTTGAATCTCTTCTTGCAGGGCCCAGATATGGATCGTACCTGCTCCTACTTGATCTTTTTTCGGTTTCGGACCTCCGGGACCGGCTCCTTTCATCGCGGGAATGCATGGTATCTTCTTCAATTCTGAGCTTTGTGATGTACCTGTTATAAACGTCGTTCCACGTTGTAGCAGGAAATTCACGTAGGCTTTCCTTCAGCTTTCTCGTAGCTTCAGAACTTTTCTCATTCAGGTTGCCTATGAAGGCTATGGCAGCCCAATTATCTGGTACCCGTGGCAAAGTCATCCGTTCCCGTTGAAACCTATCAACGAAATCTCTGAGTAATTCCGTATCCGCTTGTTTAATCTTGAGGATGTCCTCCATCCTCTTTTCGACCTTTTGCGCTCCTGAGTGTGCTTTTATAAAAGTATCTGCAAGCTCACCAAAAGAGTTAATAGAATTTTCAGGTAAGAGTGAGTACTAGGTTAGGGCTCCCTTCGTGAGTGTTTCTCCAAATTTCTTAACCAAGACAGATTCGATTTCCTGCTTGGTTAAATCGTTCCCCTTAACGCCTGTGGTAAATGCCGTCACATGATCTCGAGGGTCAGTTGTACCGTCATATTTTGAAATATCTGGCATTTTGAACTTCTTTGGAATAGGAAGAGGGGCTGCACTTGGCTTCCAGGGTTGCTGAGAATACTTATCCGCGTCAATCCCCTTAATTACTGGGGGAACTCCCGAAATTTGTTCGATCTGTTCGCTTTGTTCCTTGAGTTGTGCATGCAGGGTTAGTATCATGTTTTGTAAATAAGAATTGTTTGCATTACCTGTATCCCCTTCACGTGGTTCGTTGGGAGATCCTGCATTCGTGTTATCAAGACCAGAGCGAGGGTTCTCGAGAGTGTTGTTATTAGGAGTAGGGGCAGGTGAGGAAGATGGTAACCGATCAACCAAAGCTTGGACGGCTTGACTGACTCGTGCGTCGATTATGCGCTGAAGAGTTTGTTCAACCCCTTCAAGATGTTCCGGTTGCTCCTGTTCACTAGAAGTAGGTATGAGAGTGCCTTCTCAAGATTGACGTGGAGAGGCTGGAAGGGACAAGACCAAATTATCATTGTTCAAGTCCCCTTGATCGTGAGGGACCTAGTTTTCAACATCGTTGTTGTTGTTGTTGTTGTTGTTGTTGTTGTTGTTTTTGTTTGACATGACGTTCTCAACAAATGAAATGTATAAGTTCTAGAAAGAATCGATTATCAGATTCCCGGTAACGGAACCAATTTGTTTAACCAAAATATTGAACTTCGATTAAAACTAAAAAATAAGAGAGAAACCGGGTTACTGATAATCACGAGACCAAAAAATGTAATAGGCTTTCAAGAATTAAAATAGATAGTAAAAAAGATTGTATTTCAGTGATTGTTGTATGTTACAATGAGTTTAACTTCCTTCTTTTATAGTTGACTCTAGAGGGAGGAATAAAACATAAGATTTAATGAGCAATAAATGTCATTAAATAGGTAGTTACACAATCGTTTGCAATAAATGCTGATCCTCTAACGTATAGGGTTTTTAATGATTGAATTTAGACTCCTTTCTGCCTTCAGATCCATGCTTCAAATGCTTTTTGACCTGTTGCTTCCGGATGTTTTGAATAGATACGGTGCTCGTATCTACTTCCTTTGTCTTCTGAAATCACGTTCTTACCTGCTTCAAATAGGCACGGGGTTTGCATCGTATTACGTCCCGTGTCTATTTTATCCTCTTGTGTCTTTTGTTCTCTTTCCTTCAGAATACTAACCTTGCACCTATTCCACGTGTCTTGCCATGTCATAAAAAAAATTTCCCCAATACACGGTATGCAGTTTAAGACGAATCCAGTAACTTTTACTTAAGAAGTAAATTTGCAATAAAAGGTTCAATAAGTATGTACATTCATTGAATTTAGAATTAGCACTTGAAACTGTCTTTTTAAAATTTAGAACCTAAAAATTTGAAATTCTGCAACCGCCTCTGATAGCAAGAAAAACTACGAAGCCCGATAGGGATATTGATTTCTGCATTGATCTGGCACCGGGCACTCCGCCTGTTTCTATTCCACCGTATCGCATATCCTTACCAGAGTTGAAGGAGTTAAATATTAGTTGCAAGACTTGCTAGAGAAGGGCTTTATCAGGCCTAGTATTTCTCCTTGGGTTGCACCGGTGTTATTTGTGAAGAAGAAGGACGGTTCGATGGGGATGTGTATTGACTACCGGCAATTTAATAAAGTGAAGATAGAGAATAAGTATCCACTGCGGAGGATTGATGATTTGTTTGATCTGCTCCAGGGAGCAAGGGTGTTCTCAAAAATAGACTTGAGGTCTGGCTACCATTAGCTAAAGATCAGGGTGGATGATATTCCTATGACAGCCTTTTTCACTCGGTATGGGCACTATGAGTTCTTAGTCATGTCTTAAACAATTATTTCAGGTATTTAATAAAACTTAGAACATAATATCTAGGTGACCAAGAAGTATACATCATGAATTAGGACCAAATGTCAAAGACTATTAGCTTGCCTACTCATTTTAGACTTGTTGAACGTGAGCAGTTTTAAATAACAAAGCGTACTCTTATAGCTGCAGGATTTTAATTGCCCTATAGGCTTGCCTAAGTGCGTAACAGTGATATACTAAAAGCATAATATCTATTAGGAATGCAGTAAAACAGTGATCAATTTTAAACGAACAACTTGAGATCCCATAGACATGCTTTCTAGTGGTACTAATTTTAAGGAAGTAATTGAAAACGTATTTAAAGAAGCAGATAGATTAATTGAATTAAACGAATTCAGAACAAACATGAATTGAATTGATTTATTTAACTAAACTGGTTTTATGTTCGATAGGCATGATGTCTACTAGAGCGGAATTTAATACGTATAGGCATGGTATCTAATTATTAAAAGTTTACTTTTGAACTTATATGCATGATTTCTAAGGAGACGAATTTGAATACATGTTGTAATGAAAACTGAACTTCAATTACTTTACACTCTATAGGCATAATATCTAATTATAAAGCTGATTGTAACCTTATAGGCATGATCTCTATTATTAAAGCCATTTAAATTCTATAGACATGGTTTCTAATTGTGTGGAAGTAAAGCAAATATAACAAACACATTTGAATCAACAAGCACCCTATACGCATTGTATATACAAAATTTACCCAATATATATAACTACCCTCCCCTTTTCATTAACCACCCACCTCTTTGTTTACAAAAAATATTACAGACCAATGAATTAAAATATATAAAATGTTACATAACTAAATAGAAACTAATCTATAGGGAGCCTGCAGTAGGCTCAAATGACATCCAAGCCTTCAATAGCAACATATGCCAAAGTTTCATAGCCAATTTCGTGTCTAGGCGTGTCAGAGTTTTCTAAGAATCTCAAGGATCTCGGTCGGTTCTCACACCTAGAAATTTTCTCAAATAATAAGTTATTGAGGTGCAGTATGAAAAGGCCAGCTCTGACATGCCAGAGTTCAGAGAGATCTCAAGTGTCTCAAGGCAGTACACATATTAGAGGAACAACACCTAGTATTCTAAGAGTAAGTAGGAGTGCATGGCAATTTGAAAGAATTTAATAGAAAGGTCTTAAGACTGAAAAAGAACTTCTGAAATGCCATTAGTGCTAAAACTGTTTAAGGTAAACTGAGAAGAAAATAATTGGCAATCAGAACTAAGTCGTAGAACAAGTTTTAAGAACAACTTTCACACAAAGGGATAAGGAGTTGAGAACATAAAGGGTACCTCTTGATGGAGAATACAAACGACATGACATAGATAGTGTTGAGAGGTGTTCCACAAATGCAGCAAAGAACATAGCAGAAATATGCATCTAAACCACATAACTAGAATTAATTAAAAGAGATTGACTGGCTTAGTAGGAGTGAAGCATAACATTAAAGGACATAAATGAGCATGTTGGGCAACTATTAACAATAGAGGCATGCTAATTATATAGAAGCAGAGTTTAGGAAAGACAGTAGTTAGTCCAAACAGGCTTAAGCTACATATGTAAGCATGCTAAACAAGACATCAACCATGCAAGTAAAGTGGAACATACTAATCATAGATTTGAATATGCAGTATTAGACATGCTTGGATAAGCATTAAACAGAAACATGAATAGACTTAGGCCATATGAACTAAAGCTGTAAGTAAACACATATGTTTTATTCTTAAACATTTAATCAAAAGAATACATAGTTAAATAATGAAAAGCACAAGATGTGAGAAAGGTAGTGTGCAACTGCCAGCATTGGCTTGCAGTCGGCTAGAATGGCAGAGATCACAAATAGAAAAAATAGCAGAAAGAGAGCCTTTTAGAGTGTAAAAATATAGTGGTTTTCAAACTATTGTTCGTTGTCCAGAAGTTAAAACAAGAGGGGGTTTATATAGTAATCAAAAGCTTAACAAAATAAGGTAAGAGATCAATTAAGTAGCAAATCAGGAAAGTTCGTGGAATCAATCACAAATGTAAATTAGCAAGACCTTCCTTTAATCAAGGGTTAATCAAATCATAGGTAAAAGCATGCTAGGTATTTATGGAAAAGAATCAAGTAATGTTTGGGTATAGAGTAGATAATTGGAGGTAAATGAAAAAAAGTTTCAATTAACGAAAAATCAATAAGAATCATCAAAATAACAAACATGGAAAGGGAAATTAATTAAGGCAAGCAATTCAATTAAATTGAGTAGAGAGGTAACAATCAAAAGTTTAAGGAAAAGTGTTCAAATCAAACCAAGAATTAGGGAATTCAGAATAATCAAGGGTTCATTCAAAGAGAAAATCATGAAATAGTCAGCAAGTTTATCAAATAAAATAAGGTACGAAATGAAAAGTCAGGATTCAACACATAATTTTAACAAGACAAATAGTTAACACGAAAATGATTCAAGGAGAAAGATACAGGTCTTAACATGAATAGTCAGGAGGAACACATGCATATATAATTAATGAAAGGTTGAACTAAGAAATTCAATAGAAGCATATTAGGAAAAGAAAATCAGTAGAACCCAAAGCAAGAACACAGCCGATATACCAGTACTTAAAAACCAAACGAATAATATGTAATGACCTGACCAGTTGTTTTGTCTTTTAGAACCCCTTTCCCTTAAATAACACTCCCAGTACTTGCGTTAGATACTTTAGGACTTGCGGGGATGGTTGGTTCGGTATTTGGAAGAGCTTGGAGTGAAATATGCCAACTTGATTCCTTAGGATTTTCTTAAAAAGATAAGTTTGACCTTAGTCAACATTTTGAGCAAACGGTAGGAAAATATGAGATCTGGGCATATGCCCTGTATTGAATTTCGAGGTTCCAAACCCGAGTAATGAATTTTTATTAGAAATTACTTATATGAAGTTTTAAGGATTTAAAGAAAAAAATTAATGATTGATTTCATAGGTACGTATGTTGGTTTTGAAGCCCGGTACAATTTCGAAATATAATTTAGGACTTTTCTGTAAAATTTTGTGTCAATCCGAATAGTTAAAAGATGTTTTGGCCCATTAGAGAAAAATTAAGAACTTGAAGTTCATAAGTTTTATTCATTTGGTTTTAGGGGGTAATTTCTAGATTTAACGTTGTTTCAGATGTTCAGAAGGTTCAGGTAGGTCCATCTCACAATTTCAGACTTGCCGGTATGTTCGGGCGGGGCATGGGAGCCCTGAGTGTCAATCGGATGCGGCTCGAGTGAAGTGGAATTTTTGGGAAAGGGCTGAAGTTTGCTGCTTCTATCATAACCATACTTGCGAATGATGGATCGTAGGTGCGAGACGGCAAAAGCAGTCCTTCAAATGCAGAAGTGGCCTCGAGCACCCAGGCAAGGAACCGCAGAAGCGGTCCTAGCTATTTTGGCCCATTTTGCATATGTGGTCCCCTGACCGCAGATGCAGAAATCAATGAAGTATTGAGGTTCATTTAATACGGGTTCTATATAATTTTTATCACATTTACACTCTTCCATTGGGCGATTTTAGAGCTTTGGGATAAGCACTTCACCTAACATTTTGAGGTAAGTATGTTCTACCTATTTCTAGTTTAATAATTATGTCTTAGGTAGATTAAATAATAGTATTAAGGTGAAACCATGTGGTTAGAACAAAAATCTAGGATTTTAATAAAAGTTAGATGTAACTACAAAATTTGTTATGAAATAAATTAGAAATCATATATTATTGATCCATAAGACGTAGATAACAACTTTCTTTGAAAAAATTCAGAATTCGGGCACGTGGGCCCGAGGTCGAATTTTAGAAAACTTGTGTTAATGGTTGGAAAATTGCTTAAGTAGCTTGAATTCGATCTTGTGAATCTATATTGACTAGTTCTTACTTCCTTTAACTAGTTTGGGATCGTTCAACTACTAATTGAGGGCTTGGACTCATTTTTTGTATTGGAACTGCACTTTGGAGCGAGGTGAGTCTCCTTTCTAACCTTGTAAGAGGGAATTATCCCCATAGGTGTAATAATTGAATTAATTGCCATTATATGCAAGGGTTATGTACATACTAGGTGATGAGAGTCCGTGTGTAGCAACTATTATGTTAAGTCCGGGTAGTCTAAGACCTACAATCATGCTCTACGTGATATTTTTGTGAGTTGATGATAAATTCGGATTCATATAAACTATTTTGATTAACGTAAATGAGACTAGTGAAGAAACCTTATCCTGTTTGGTCTTTTAAAGGAGAATTTTGGGTATTCCAATGAAAAATGACTCCTAAAATATATATTATTGTTTGCTTGTTGATGATCTTATTTATAATTGACCGCGACGCATGGGTGATTCGCGAACAGAGTAATAGACGCATTTCTGGTTCAAGCCGTTCGTCCCTTGGCAATGCACAATTTACTTTTATGTTGGATCGGACCGTACGTCCCATGGTTTTACTTGTGTATGTTTTGATTAGCATTTCTTTGAGGACTGAATTTCATATGTGTTGAAATATAGGTGAATATCCATGATAATACTTGGGAAAGAACTGTTATTCCATGACTATTAAATGCTAATACCTTGTTCCATCCATGCTTATTATAAATTGTTCTCACATTATTTGACACTAGTAAGTATCAAGTCGACCTCTCGTCTCTACTTCTTCGAGATTAGACGGGATACATACCGGGTACATATTATTTATGTACTCATACTACACTTCTATACTTAATTGTATAGGGTCTGAGGTAGGTGTATGTGGCTATTAGTCTGGTGCGCATCTCTAAGAGGACTTGAGGCTTCTACGGTGAGTTGCTTCCATTTTATGCCATTCAGTAGCCTGAAGAAGCCTTTCCTTATGTATTTTTTATGTCTATTATTTTTCGGACATTAGGATAGTGTGATTCTTTTGTATATTCTACTAGTGGTCCACAGCTTGTGACATCAGGTCTTGGCACACACATTAGTAGACTATTTTTTGGGGTTGCATGGTTATTATGACCTTATTAATCGTTTCTGATTTCATTTCAACTTAAAGAATTATATCAACTATTTCGAGATAAAGGTAAATGACAGTTTAGTTAGTATTTTTCTTCGCTGGCTTGCCTATCAATGGTGTTGGGCGCCATCATGACATATTATTGAAATGGGTCATGACAAAATGGTATTAGAGCACTAGGCCCATGCAGGTCTCACAAGTCATGGGTAAACCTAATAGTCTTGTAGATCGGTATAGAGATGTCTGCATTTATCTTCGAGAGGCTATAGAGTATTAGAAAGAACTACTCTTTGTTAATTCTTATTATGTATCGGTCTAAATTGCCTTCTTTTATTCTCTCATAGATGGTGAGGACACGCATGACTGATGTTCCAGAACTGTCCAGAACTACTCCTCCCGGTACTCGAGGCCGAGGCCGGGAAAGGGCACCGGCCCGTGGTACGGGACGATGGCGTCTCGGAATTATTCCAATAGTACCACCAGCAGATCTTGCAAGAGATCCTATTATTGAGTAGCAGGACAAGGTGCCCGCAGCTGAGCCCACCCCGGTAGACTTTATGATAGCATCGAGATTTCAGGAGGTCATGGGCCGTATACTTTGGTTCATGGATTCTATGAATCAGGCTAGTTTATTTCTAGCAAATCCATCTACCTCACTTGCGGGAACGGGAGCATAGAACCCTAATGCTTAGACTCGTGGACATGCAGCTGCAATGTATTAGACTCCGGGTGAACTACCCATAGATGGGCCCAACCAGTTGCTGCAGTGGCACCATAGCTCAGACCAGCTACAAACCGTGATCCACAAAAGTTATTGGATAGATGGACTAGGATTCACCCTCCTATCTTCGGGGGTGAATGACATGAGGATGCCCGGGACATCATAGGTGCAGGGACGGAATGCACAATGTGATGATATTGGAGTAACATGGAGTTGACTTCACTACATTTCAGCAATAGGGCAAGGACTATAGAAGGTGGAAGTCCTTTCTTCTTGGTAGACCAGTAGGTTCTCCTCTCCTCACCTGGGGTCAGTTCACCCTGTTGTTTTGGATATGTATATTCCATCCTCTGAGAGGGAAGAGCTATGTCACCAGTTTGAGCATCTTGAGTAGGCTAAGATGTTTGTGACCAATTATAATTAGGTTCTCTGTGTTGTCTCACCATGCACTCACAATATTTCCTATAGATGCAGAGAGAGTGAAGAGATTTGTTGTGGGGTTGCACCCTGGTATTCGAGCTAGCATGGACCTAGAGGTAAAGATGGGTACTGAGTATCAACTAGTAGTCGGGATTGCTCGTAGGATTGAGGGGTATCGCCTGAGGGGTAGAGAGAAGATTCAGTAGGACAAGAGGCCCTAATTTTCAAGAATGTTCAAAGGTGCCCCAGCTAGGTGTAAAGGTGACTTTGGGAGATGCCAACCCAAAAGACCTCATATTCAGCACCACCGCCCTCTCCCGAAGGTACTCCAATGAGACCTTATTTCAATGCGATGTTAGAGAGTTCCTCTAGCGGGTATTGTAGTTATCAAGATTCTTCTAGTGCTCACTTCAGCGTTGTTCCAGAGAGTTCCTATCGCCCACCAACCATCTAGGGTTCTTCCACTAGGTGTTTGGGTCAGCAGGCTCAGACTCCAAGGCAACAGGCTTTGGTACTGAGAGTGTGCTACAAGTCTAGAGATCTGGGTAACTTAAAGAGGACCTGCCCAAGGCTTCGGGGCAAGGCTGTATAGTAAGGTTAGCAGCCCATGATTTCAGCACCAGTTGGCCAGCCACCTAGAAGTGGAGGGAAGCTGGTATGGGTCGTCCTAGAGGTGGAGGTAAGGTAGAGAGAGGTCAACTAGCTATTGCTCAGTCACGTGGAGGCCATCCAGCCGGCGCTCCAGCTATATTCTATGATCTTTCGGCTAGGCTAGATGCATTGGCCTCAAACGCCGTCATCACATGTATTATTTCCATTGGTGGTATAGATTCTTTGGTATGATTTTACCCAAGGTCTAATTATTCATATGTATCATAATTGTTTTCTCATTTCTTGGTTCTTTATCTTGAGCCTTTGGGCACTCCTGTTCATGTGTCTACTCATGTGGGTGATTTTGTGGTTGTGGATCAGATCTACCAGTCCTGTGTGGTCACATTCGATAGTTACGAGACTAGAGCAGATCTTCTGTTGGTTGATATGATCGATTTTGAGGTCGTCCTAAGCATGGACTGGTTATCTTCATATCACGTTGTCCTATATTTCCATGCCACGATTGTTTTACTAGTGATGCCAGGGTTACCAAGATTTAAGTTGAAGGGCTCCATAGTCGATACTCCCAGTCGGGTTATTTCTTTCTTGAAGGCTCGGTATATGGTCGAGAAGGGGTGTTTGGCTTATCTAGCTTATGTTCAGGATATCACCATAGAGTCTCGGACGATTGATTCAGTTCCACTAAATCCGCTTGTAAATTCTTGGTGTAATACTCACTCGTAAGTGATAGGTGTCAGAATTTCTCACTAATCCGGTGTGATCTGTCCCATCCATGTATGTTCAGGGTCGTAGAGTTATAATCTTCCAATTAATAACAATGATAGCTTTTATAGGATATGTACTACCTTGACTTCAGATGAGATTTTGGGGAAGTTTGGGAGTTCGCTGATGTGTTTCCCTCTGATCTTCCTGGCATGCCACCGGATCGTGATATTGATTTCTATATTGATTTGGCTCTAGGAACCCAGTATATATGTATTTACCTGTAACGTATGGCACCTAAGGAGTTGAAGGAGCAGCTTGAAGAGTTATTGGTGAAAGGGTTTGTTAGGCCAAGTGTATTGCCTTGGGGTGCACCAGTGTTATTCGTGACGAAGAAGGATGGGAATATGCGGGTGTGCATTAATTACCGCTAGTTGAACAAAGTCACCATCAAGAACAAGTATTTGTTGCCTCGTATCGATGATTTGTTCGACCACTTGCAGGGTGCCATGGTGTTCCCTAAGATTGACCTAAGGTCAGGGTATCATCAGCTGAGGATTCGGAACTCAGATGTACCGAAGATTGGATTCCGAACTGGATATGGCCATTACGAGTTTTTGGTGATGTCCTTTGGCTTCACTAAAGCCTCAGCAACATTCATAGATGTGATGAATAGGGTATTCATGACTTATATTGATTCATTGGTTATTGTCTTCATTGACGACATCTTGATATATTCTCTTAACCTAGGAGAGCATGAGCAATATTTGAGAGTAGTGCTTCAGACCCTGCAGGAACATAAGTTATACGCTAAGTTTTCCAAGTGTGAGGTTTTGCTAGAATTAGGTCATTCTTGGGACATATTGTGTTAGCAGAGGGTATTAAGGTGGATCCTAAGAAGATTGAAGCAATTCATAATTGGCCACATCCTACCTCAGTGACCAAGATCAGGAGTTTCATGGGGTTAGCAGGTTATTAGAGGCGATTCGTGCAGTTCTTTTTATCTATTGCGTTACCTTTGACTAGATTGACCTGGAAAGGTACCACATTTCTGTTGGTCTGATGATTGTGAGGAGAGATTTGAGAAGCTCAAGACAACTCTAACTAAAACATCAGTTCTTGTATTTCCTTCCAACTCGAGGATGTATACGGTGTATTGCAACGGTTCACTCGTTGGCTTGGGATATGTATTCATGCATGAGGGGCAAGTTACTGCATATGCTTCACGTCAACTGAAGGTTCATGACAAGAATCATCCTGTGCACGATCTAGAGTTGACCATAATTGTTCATGCCCTTACGATATGAAGGCATTATGAGTATGGGGTGTCATATGAGGTTTATACCAATCAACGTAGCTTACAACATTTATTCAAGCAGAGAGATCTTAATTTGAGGCAACGGAGGTGGCTTGAGTTACTAAATGATTATGATATCACCATTCTTTATCATCTGGGCTAGGCACGTTCGGTCGCAAAATCATTGAACAGAAAGGAAGAGATTATGGGTTGATTGGCATTCATTCCAGCAGCGAAGAGGCCGCTAGCTTTGGACATTCAGTCCTTGGCTAACAGGCTTGTGAGGTTGGACATTTTAGATCCCAGCTGAGTTCTTGTGTGTGTAGTTTCTCAGTCATCATTATTGGGACAGATCAAGGCCCGATTGTTTGATGATCCACATTTGGCGGTTCTTAGGTAGATGATGCTTCAGGGAGGTTTCCATAGGAAAGGATGGTGTTTTTTGACTCCAAGGTCGGTTATGTGTCCCTAATGTTTATGGTTAGGGAGAAGATCCTAGAGGAGGCACACAGTTCGCGGTATTCTATTCACCCGGGAGCTACGAAGATGTATCCCGACTTGAAGCATTATTGGTGGTAGAGGATGAAGAAAGACATAGTAGAATATGTGGCTAAGTGTTTGAATTGTCAGCAGGTCAAGTATGAACACCAAAGGACAGGTGGTCTACTTGAGTAGATGCCTATAGTAGAGTAGAAGTGGGAGCTCATCATCATGGATTTCGAAGTTGGGTTAATGCGGACCTTGCTGACGTTTGATTCAACGGGGGTCATTTTTGATAGGTTGACCAAGTCAGCTCAATTCATTCCAGTGGAGACTACTTATACAGTAGAAAGGTATGCTTAGATTTATTCGAGAGATAGTCCGGTTGCACGGTGTGCTTGTTTCCATAATATCTGATATGGGCCCTCAGTTCACCTCCTATTTTTGGAGAGCCATTTAGAGTGAGTTAGGGACCCGTGTAGGGCTCAGCACATTATTCCTTCCATAGATTGACGGGTAGTCGGAGCGGACAGTCAGATGTTGAACGATACGCTCAGGGCATGTGTGATTGACTTTAGAGGGCAGCAGGATCACTTATTGCCCTTGATGGAGTTTGCATACAACAACAGCTATTAGTCTAGCATAGGGATGGCTCCATACGAGACTTTATATCATCACTATTATTGTTCCCCTATCGGATGCTTTGAGCCGGGCAAAGCTAAGTTATACGGTACAAATTTAGTACGAGATGCATTGTACAAGGTAAAGTTGATCCAGGAGAGGCTACACACAGCTCAGTCCAAAAAAATAGTTATGCGGATCAGAAAGCACGCGATGTATCATTCATGGTCTGGCGAGAAAGTTCTCTTGAAAGTCTTGCCAATGAAGGGCATTATGAGGTTCGGGAAGAAGGTCATGTTGAGCCCAAGGTTTATTGGTCCCTTTGAGGTTTTGAGGAGAGTTGGGGAGTTTTCCTATGCGCTTGCGTTACCCCCAGCTTATCGGGAGTTCATCCAGTTTTTCATATGTCGATGCTTCGGAAGTATCATGCCAACTTGTCCCATATGTTATAGTTCAGTACTATTTAGATGGATGAGAACTTGGGTTATGAGGAGGAGCCAGTAACCATTATTGATAGACAGGATCACCCGTTGAGATTCAAGAGGATATCTTTGGTAAAGGTCAAGTGGAGGGGCTAACCAGTCAAGGATGTTAACTGGGAGTCTGACGAGGGCATGCGAAGTAGATATCCTCATTAATTGAGCAGCTTAGGTACTTTTCTATGTCCGTTCGAGGTTGAACGCTTGTTTAAGATGTGGAGAATGTAATGACCTGACCGATCATTTTGCTTTTAGAACCCCGTTCCCTTAAATAAAAATCCCGTTCTTGCTTTAGTTACTTTACGACTTGCGGGGATGGTTGGTTCGGGATTTTGAAGAGCTTGGAGTGAAATATGATCATTTGATTTCCAAGGATTTTCTTAAAAAACAAAGTTTGACCTTTGACAACATTTTGAGAAAACAGACCCGGATTCATAATTTGACGGTCCAGAAAGATCCGTAGGAAAATATGGGATCTAGGTGTATGCCCAAAATTGAATTTCGAGGTTCCTAACCCGAGTAATGAGTTCTTATTAGAAATTGTTAATCTGAAGTTTTAAGGACTTATAAAAACTAATTTAATGATTGATTTCATAGGTATCAGGCTCGTTTATTGGTTCCAAAGCCCATTATACGTTTGAAATATCATTTAATACTTGCGTGTAAAATTTGGTGTCAATCCGAGTAGTTTAAGGGCGTTTTGGCCCGTTGCAAGAAAATTAAGAATTTTAGGTTTATAAGATCGATTCATTTGGTTTTAGGGGTGATTTCTATATTTAACATTGTTTTTGCGTGTTCCAAATGTTCGAGTAGGTCTGTCTCATGATTTCAAACTTTTCGGTATGTTCGGGCGAGCCATGGGAGCCCCGAGCATCAATAAGATGAGGCTCGAGGGAAGTGGAAATTTTGGGGAAGTGCCGAAGTTTGCTTCTTGTATCGTAATCGCACATGTGGTTGGTGGAGCCCAGGTACGAGACCATAGAATCAGTCCTTCAATCGCAGAAGCGACCTAAGGCACCCAGACAAGGAACTATAGAAGCGGCACCCCAGCCGTAGAAGCAGCTCCGCAGATGCACCTTGGAGACCACACAAGCGGTCAAAGCTATTTTGGCCCATTTCGTAGATGCGGTCCATTTCTTGCAGATGCAAAACCACATATGCGGTCCCTTGACCGCAGATGCAAAAATCGCTGAAGTAATAGGTTCATTAAATATGGGTTCTTTGTAATTTTTATCACATTTTCACTCCTCTATTGGGCGATTTTAGAGCTTTGAGAGAAGAAATTCACCTACCATTGTGAGGTAAGTTTGTTCTAACTATTTCTAGTTTAATAATTATGTCTTAAGTACATTAAACACTAGTATTACGGTGAAACCATGGGGTTAGAGAAAAACCCTAGGGTTTCAATAAAAGTTAGATTTAACCATGAAATTTATTATGGAATAAAGTAGAAATCATATATTATTGATCCTTAGGACGTAGAGAACAACTTTCTTCAAAAACTCTCGAAATTCGGGCACATGGGCTTGGGGTCAAATTTTAGGAAACTTGTGTTAATGGTTGGAAAATTGCTTAAATAAACTGGAATCCGATCATGTGAATCTAGATTGACTAGTTCTTACTTTGTTTAACTAGTTTTGGATCGTTCGGCTCCGAATTGAGAGCTTGGACTCATTCTTTATATTGGAACTGCACTTTGGAGCGAGGTGAGTCTTCCTTCTAACCTTGTAAGCGGGAATTATCTCCATTGGTGTAATAAGTGTCATTATATGGGGGGGCTGCATAGATACTAGGTGGTGAGAGTCCTTGCGTAGGTGCTATTATGTTAAGTCCAACTAGTCTAGAAATATTATAAAAAAACCACAACCATACCAAATTAACTTTTACATAAAGTGGCACTTTTCGCCATTACGTAACGACAAATTTAATGATATAATACAATAAAATTTAAATAACTATCAAAATAAATATTATATTTAAAGTAATAGTGCAATACAATACAATATGTAACAACCATCTAAATAAGTTTAAAGGCAAGTGAAGCACATGCTTGTCACAACCCGGAATACCCACCGTCGGGAATGTGATGATGCCTAATATTTCATTTGCTAGGCAAGCCAATGTTAGAACAACTTATCAATTTTTAACAATTTAAATTAGATAATGAGGAAGAACAAAAATAATTTAAATAGAGCAAAGTATAAATGCATAAGCTAAAGCTACAAAACATCTATTGATAATCCCTAGACTCAGTGTCGCAAGTGCACGGGCTACTAGAATAGTACATACAAGGGTCTGAAACAAATACAAAGTCATTTGAATGAAATTACACAGCTAAATAAATGAAAAGGGAAGGGGACTCCAGAAGCTGCAGGCGCTGAGTAGCAATACCTTAATTCTCCGCAAGGTGTCCAATCTGAACTCACTAATAACAACCATTGAGATCGACAATAAAATATGCACAAAAAGTGCAGAGTATAGTGTGAAGACAACCGACCCCATGTACTTTGTAAGTACCGAGCCTAACCTACACAAAGTAATGACGAGGCTAAGGCGGGTCACTCACACTACAATCAGTAAACAATATATATAATGTCACGCCCCAAATTCATGGGACATAACCAGTGCTCGACCAGGTATCCCTAGTCAAGTGGACCTGGGTGCCTTTCCTATCCCACACGTACCCATATTTTCATTGTCCATTAATCAAAGAAAGAAATGTATTTACAATTAAAACACCATATTTACAAAACATACATAGTCACTTAATGAGGTTTACAACTTTCATCGCCCAATATGCAAAATACATATTTACATAAGTTCGCAACCCACATTTACTATCTATAGAGCCTCTAAACATGAAAAAGGGATGATATGGTAATTGTCGGTATCAAGGCTCCGGCTAAACCTTATACAAATATCAAAACAAGATCCAAAATAAAAGCGGCATGAGCCACACAGATCCCCGGAAGGAAATAGGCTCACTGATATGCCGGAGAGATTCGTCACATTTACATACTAATTGCTCTTATATTAGCTTGTTTCATTGCAAAATGTAGTCCATACTTATGTGATTTGGTGGTTTTACAGATAAAGAGGAAAAAAAGACCAAGGACACAAAAATGGATACAAAAAGATAAGAAAGAGGGCAAGTTGTGCAAAAGAGCCAATCTGCGGACCAATATGCGGTAGCATACTGCATGTGCGGACCGCAAATAAGCAACCAAATCGCAGAACTAAACAGTGAATGGAGCTGAAATGCACGACAAGAATGCGATGTCTTTTTCGATCGCACATTCAATATGCGGTCCGCACTTCTGCCGCATAATAAACACAAAGGAAACCTAAGAGGCAAGTCTCCGGTGCTTTCTGCGGTCGCACAATCAACATGCGGACCGCAGAATGGTGACGCGATCAACACATGAACAGCTAAGGTTCCTATCCGCGACGCCGCCTCTCAAGATTGTGGACCGCAGACTTATTATGCGACAGATCTGCGGTCGCATACGTGACCTGGAAGGGTAAACTTGTCCGTTTTTTGTCAGATCTTGGTCCCTCTATAAATAGCTTTTTAGAATATTGTGTAAGGGCATCTTGTGCAGACTTTATACTACACTCCAAGACTTTATTACTTCATCTTTTTGGAAGCTTTTGGTTGAAGAATCTTTTACTTTGTAGGCATTTATGACATTTATTACACCTTGTATTTTATATTTTAGCATGTGTGGCTAAACTTAAATACTAAGGTTGTGAACCCTAAATGGGTGTTATGTAAATGGGTGTTTAACATTGAATATATGCATAATGGTTGGTTGATATTCCTTCACTTCTCATTCTTCATTTATTATTGGTGGTTGCAAACACTAATTAAAGCCATTAAAGTCCTACCTTACTTGGGAAAGTGGGTTAGATTTTGGAAGAAGTAAAGAACAAAAACTCGAGGCCTTACACCTCGTTTAATAGAATCGCTTAGGGATAAGTGGGTTTTATTTGGCATTTATTGATTGTTATACATTGTGACTCTTAAACTTTTGGGAAAAAGCAAGAGAGGAAATACTACTCAAGTATTGGGAAATATTGGGTAGTTTCATAGAAATCAATTGCATATCAATAATCAACCATTAGAAATATATCATATTAACACCGATGGCATTACACTACATTTATGGGAACACAACCTTGGTTTAATCAATTCTATAGATTATTATATTAGGCATTTTCACTAGTTAAATATTCTAAATCAACCTTCACTCATACTATCACTCTTACACCATTTCTATGTCACTTCTAACGAAATATATTCAAGATTTGAGTCGGGTAACACACTAATTCAAGTGATCATTTCACACCTATTCCCTGTGGGATTCGACCCCAACCTAGTTGGGTTACTATATTTGACACCGACCGCCTTACACTAATTGTGAAAGTGTAATTTGAGCGTATCACTCACCAATTCAGCTGACAGGGAGTGATGATGAGCTACGGTCGGTGGACTAGAGTACCTGCTATGGATCCACCTACAATCATAACAAGAATGTAGCGCCCCCGACAAAAAGGGACGTTAGTACACTTGAATTGTACTGGTATGTATGAACAAGCTTGCTCCAAGAAAACTCAAACCATACACAAGTAGGTAACAATAATAGAAATAACAATCAAATGCACAAAAAAAGGGACAATCAAGCCAAACAAGTTTTCAATCTCTCATGTTTTCCTCCTTCCACAATTCTACACCAATGATTTCACAGTTTGCTCAAATGTTGATTTCAATTGTGATTTCGATTAATTTCCACCCGTATTACCTCGTCCACCCTTATAACCTCGGCCACCCTTATCACCACAACCCACACCTTATAACTTCGTGTTGCAGCGCACAACCCGATCCCACCATATAGTCACAATTCACAAACAACACAACAACAATTGACAATTCACAAGGATCAACAACAACACTTCTTAAGAAATAACAACAACGATTTACAGGTATTTCCATAACCATCAATATTATTTTCCTTCATATCCAACAACTCACATGTGCTTTACATTACAACGACAATTGCCCACAATAAGGCATAGATGTGGTTATCACAGTTATTCCAGTTGCATTATTCACAATTTTCTTCCAAAATTTGTTTCTCAACTCTTACCACATAACACTTTCACAATCACACATTTAGTTTATTGTCAGTTACTTGCACCATTATATCGGGAGACTTAACCACGACACTCAATCAAACCAATCACAAGAATGTCACAACAATGACAATAGTTTTCATGAATAAGCCACGTAGATATCACATACCAAACATTTGTACACCAAGCAAGGTGATTCTACAAGGATCAAGATTAGCCATACATACCTTTCTTGAGCTTTCCTTTAATTACTATGATATTTCGGAAATTCTATCAACTTCAATCTATTCTTAGACATAGCAAAATTGAACACAAATTAGAAAGGTATTCATAATTCTAGCTCATTTGAGCATTTTATCAAACACTAGTTGAGCATCGTAATTATTAACTATCTTTTACAAGGTTTCTTCATTCTCCACTCAAAACTTTACTTAATTATGTTCAATAATCTCCCCATAAACCTAAGTTGTGCATGCATGAATACAAAAATACTAATACACCCAAGAATCACACCTCAATAACCCATCTTATACCCCAAACTCGAAATTAAAGTCTAGGGTATAAAACCTTACCTCTTAGATGAAGAACTTGCGGTTGGGTTCTTTTATTATTAAAGGTTGATGCAAGGATTGGATGATTATGAAACTAGCCCTCTTCTTTATCTTTGTATATGATCTTCCCTCTCTCTAAAATTAGTAAGAAATGACCCCCAAAATGAACCCCAAAACTAATATATTAAAATGGGGCCGGGTTATAAAAATTAGAAAATTAACCCTCAGATGTCAATTCTGTTGTAGCAGAATAGAATGCAGAATGAACATGCGGGCCGCAGAATGCACCCCAAAATTTGTGCCTAAAATGGGGCTACACTGGTTCAATTTGTGGTTTGATTTGCGACTGCAGATTAAAAATGCGGACCGCATAATTGACATTAAGATCGCAGATCTGACATGACACATGATCGCATTTTGCAGCCTTTGGTAATATGATCACAACTTTGCTTTGGAATGTCCAAATGACGAACGGCTTGAAGAGTTAGAAAATAGACTCAAAGACCTTTCAATTTATAGGTTATTAATCATATAAAACATTATAAATATTTATATATGCTCATTTAAAGTGGAGCCTTGTGCGAATCCATTTGGAATTTTAGCCTATTACGAAAATTTTCCCATTTGGCATACACTTAGGCTTCCATTTGGACCTCACATCACTTACCATAAGACTTATACTCATATCTACCAAGGCTAATTGATGTCCACCATGTTAATAGAACATAAAATATAATAATTAGCCTACATGGCACCACGAAATCCTAGATTAGTTAGAAAATTTTTTTCGGGGCCTTACATTCTCTCCCCCCCCACTTAGGATCATTCGTCCTTGAATGAGGAGTAGAGTCTTCCCCAAACACATTATCATCACACATCTCTTTTCTAATCTACCTCAAGTCCCTAAATTTTGACTAACTCCAAAATTCTTCAAAAATTTCGGTAGAGTCTCTTTTATAACTGGGCCTATCCACCTGTCATAGAACCACCAAAACCAACCTAAAAACATATCCACAACTCGACAACGTACCATAATGTATATATCAATATCAAGAACCTCACCATTAGAGGAAACACATTAACACGACGATACCTGGACATGGACCGCACACTTTAAAATCATAACACCTAGAAGGTACCTTTCAAATCAAAACCAACTGCTGTGCAATCAAGAGAAAATATTTTATTCCCACAACACTCTTGGCCTTCAATGGCCTCTTATATCTACAGACTTTGCCAGAATACATTCACATGAATAATTTCGACCCCTAAACTTACTTAAGGAGGATAACAAGGAGATATTTCACATAAGCTTACTATCCACTAACTTAACCTTCAATAATTTCCACCGGAATGATACACAATTGATCTCCACTTACTTTCTTGGACATATACATGTGAATCTACAAAATATATGGCGAACAACTATAAGGACACTTCATACTCCGGGTGCAGCCTAATGTGGAATACATTTATGCAATATGCACGTGTTTCACTTTGAATATTTAGTGAATTGCGACGTTGGAAAAACGTATTTTGAGTCACACCGCAACCAATACGCCTGTGACTTTTAACACGTTTCGGCTTCGCCGAGATTTATTATTTGAGTCACATTAAATGTGCACTCGTACTAAGTAAAGTATATTTTGGAATCGCGCCTACATCGTCTAACAACTTGTTAATCTTTTTGAAAGGTCATGGAATTAGCTATCAACCTTCCCGAGTCTATTATATTATTATTCGTTTATATGGGGGCCCCGCTATTTTTTTTTCATGCGAGGCTCGTCCCACTCAATTTTTATAGTCCAATCCTAATATACAACTATATTTTCTATCATTTGGTTTTTCCTTAGTCAATTAATTGTAATTATAATTTCAGAATATAAGTCCAGGCTATTATTATTTTATGTCACTAGGCCTGGACACTTTGGGCTCTCTTAACAGTATAGCTTTTGCATCTAGGTTTCAGAAACCCAGATATTGCTGGAGCTTAAACTCGGAAGCCCAGTTTCGAAACAATTCTGATTCGGGCCTTCGCCATTAATTAGGCCCAAACCAAGTGAAATCAAAAATGAGAAATAGAAATTGGAATTCATCATATATACAAATATTCAGAATCAAAAGAGAGAAAATTCGGATTATATTTATTCAATGAGGAGAAGCAATAATACAAAATTACAGTGTCAGTTTCGAATCACATCCATCTAATGTGAATGAAATTCAACTAACAGACTACTTTTGCTTTTATATTTCAACAACTAATTTAAACCATTGAAATAGGTTATTTGTTGGCTAAGATGACAGAATGTTACTCAACTATACGAAATAGGATTACTACTAATTAATTCACTAATTGTGACTTCTTGTAACTTTCAGAGAACTAATTGTATTGAACATTAAGCCAATTATGTAACACATTCTATTAACCATATGATTAGCGACTTCATATTTGGCTACTAGTTTTATTCTATATCATTTTTAACTATTATTAGATTGTTCAAAGCGAGTTAACAAATGTCGAATTAACCTAATTATCACATGCTGGTATTGTTATGAATATGTCTGTTATGAACTTATTTTCTAGAAATTAACTGAGTTAATCTAGTTACTAACCTATTTTTAGATAACTAGGTGATTTTGATTACTATCACTACTCTAATTCTACTTACTACTCTATTACACTGTTTTCAGCATCTGTTCGTGCTTCACATCAACTACTTATACAACAATTTCGTACTGAATTACAGATTTAATTACTTGTATGCGAAAGACAAAAGCAAATACAGAAGCAGTTATCAAAAAATCATCTCGATTTATTCATTATCTTCAGATTCACTGCAGTTACATGTTGAAGTTTCAGCTGTGTACCTGATTCAGCAATGAAAACCTTATGACTCTAAGGGAGCAAGAATGAGAGAATAAGTAGGTTGATCACAGCAGCAAAGCAACAACAGTAGTGATGAATTAACACAGCAACCAATTGAAATTAACAGTCGAACAGGAGTTCCAAGTTCAGCAAAACAGCAATCCAGTAGCACAGAAGAAGAAGAAAACCAATAGAAAACCCAGCAAAACCAAGAGATAATAGAGGATTCCTACAGATTTCAGAATAGTGCTCGACTAAACCTAGAAATTACTCCTAGTATATGATATTTTTTGTTTTCAAAATGTATTCTCTGAATTCATAAAAATCCATCCCTTTTTCAGGCTTTATTCAAGCCTATTTATAGGTATAAATGGTGAAGTTTTGAGGGGGAAATGTGAAAAAGTTATTCCCAATTCCCTCCCCTTAATTCTTTTGTTTATTACACTTTAGTACTAATTTCAGATTCAAAAATGCCTCCCAGCATCTGCTGGAAGGTTCTATTGGCTTCTATTTGGGGTCAATTACTAATGTACCCTCATTTGCTAAGGTTCTTAACTAATGAGCCTTTTTGTTGGGTCTATTATACCCTTTTTTGTGCATTATTTCAAAAATACTAGGCCTAAATATCTGATTTATCCTCATAGGCCCTATTAAATCTACAATTATGCCATTTTTCATTCCTTTTATGCCCCTATTATTAGTTACTATTTACTCGACCTATCTAAGGTCTCGGTATTCAGATTTTATGTCTTATTTAACTTCTGGTCATTGTTTCATAATTTATTTTAAACTTAGCCAGATTTGGATTTTAATTTCTTTTCAATTTTAACTTCTTTAAAGAGGTATCTCTCATTATTGTCTGTTTTTATTGGTTTGCAGGACTAGCCTGCTTATTTGTTAACGATTAAACTCTTTCAGATTTAGCTAGTCCAGTGCTTTGGACTTGGCTTTGCGAAATTAGTCATTATTGTTCAATGGCTACTTAGAATTAGTTTAAGATTTGCAAAACTTAGCCAGTTTTAGATTGTAGCTCATTATTACAAAGTTAACTAGTTTCAGAACTAGCCAATTGGATTTAAGCCTAAGGATTTTACAGAGTTGGCCAGTTTCAGTACTGACCACTCTATTGTTATTTCAATTATAACTATTTTTATGTTATTTTCAATTTTAGCCTAATTAAACAAGTTATCATGCTTTCAGAATTAGCCAGTTATCTAATTATTTGTCTAATACAGCTATAACCAATATCCCCTAGAGCATAATAGGATTAATTGTTCCAAAAGAAAAGCAGATTTATAACAAGAAATCATTTCAAAGAAGAAACTAATCCAACATGCAACTGACTAATCAAAGAAATCAAAGAAAAACATAACTAACACAGAAAAGCATGCTTAAATAGAATCAAAGATAGGGACAAGGGACTTAGCTTGCAAGATTCGTCTCCTGAGCTTCCCCGTTTTTTCAATTTTCTTTTTCCTGTTCTTTTCTTTTTCTTTCTTCTTTTCTTTTTTTCCAGTTTTATTTTCTTTTTCTTTTCAGATTTTAGACTTCAGATTTGAAGTCTTTTATTGGGTGTTTGGTGAAGGAAATAGGTCTTAGAGACATAAGAAGGTGTTTTTAAGGGTAGGGTTATTAGATGTGCCAGAGTTAGGGTTCCGGTGACATGTTCTAGAAGATTCGAGACATTTGAGTGATATTTGAAGGAGAGTGGGTTCATGGGGTTAAAGATCAAAGAAAGATTGTTTAGGGGTGTTAATTTGAAGGCCTGTGTCAAAGGTTGTGGTCACCGGAGAAGAACTCCGGTGGCCGGAATTTCTAGAAAATTAGGGCTTTTGGGTTTTCTCTGGTTTTTCATGGAGGTTGGGTGTAGAGAAGCAAGAAAAGGGTGGTTTGGGGTTTAGAAATGGCCGGAGACGGCCATGAGAAGTGTCCAATTTCCATGGCCGGTGAGAGATGAACGAAGAAGAAGAAGAAGACCAGGGCGGCTAGGGTTTGGGTTTAGGAGAATGGCTGGTCCCTGAAGAGACCTAGCCTATATATACTCTTGATGCATGAATGGATCTTGGCCCTTGGATCGTCTTTGATCAACGGCCAGGATCTAATGGCCCTTAAGCAATGCCGTTTAGTCTTTAAGTGGAGACCAATCTGTCTCCGTTGGATCTTATAGATGGACGGCTCAGATTTAATAACGAAGTTGTGTCGTTTCAATTAAACTCAAAGATCAAAATTCAACTGTTGGATTAAGTAGATGGACGGCTCGGATTATTTGTTACATATCAATTGGACCGGTCTTTTTAAATTAACTGGGCCAATGTATTTGGGCTTTTGCATTTGGCCCAGTTGTGTATTTTTGTGTATTTTTCATGATTTTAATTATTATTTTTTTGTATATTTTCTTGTTGTATTTTATTTCTCTTTTTATATTCTTTTTCAATTATTCAAATTCTTTTCGTTTCCTATTTTCTCTAATTTTTTTTGATATTTTTTGACATTTTTTGCTATTTTTCTTTATTTCCGGAATTTACTTGTATTTTTGTTAACTTCTTTTTAATTCCTTTATTGTGATATTCATACTTAACCTATTTTTTTTTTATAATTTTCATTTTAAAATTGTTCGAACACAAAAATTTATTTTATTCAATCAAAATATATAATTGCAAACAAAAATATTATTTATTTTAATTTTTTGAATTTTATTGCTTAGGGCAAAAATCACGTGCTCACAGCTGCCCCTCTTTGCTCGGTAAGACAAAGAGTTTCAGTGCAAAGACAAGTGAGCATTAATGAGAGATTTTTTCCCACTAGCATATTCCGTGAGAAGCATTTTGAAAACCTTTTGACCGCACCCTGCCTCAGAGGTTGCCTACATATCCTGGGCTAAACAGGAATCAGGTCAGTGTAGTTCGGAAAGGTATGGTAGTTTAAAAATACCAAGACTTTGCTGCTGTATTGCTGTTGCTATGACCACTGACTTATTCCTTATTACACCAGGGATAAAATGTAAAATGAAGAAGTTATTCTAAGCTATAATCCTACGAATTACAATGGTTCCTATCTACTTTCTTGTCTTCTTATTCTTCCTTGTTTTTCTTGATTTTCCATGCTACCATCCTTCTTTTTTGTTGATTTTCTTTCTCTTCCTTTCTTTCCTTTTGGTGTGACTTCCAATTGTACTCCATGCTTTCAAATTGATACCTGCTTAAAACAAAACAAAAACAACAAAATTTTTCCTCTGCCCCAGTGTGGGCTTTTCTCATGTTACGGTGTTACTCATGTTAGCCAAAACAAATTGCAAAAATTAAAAAATTGCAGAAATGTATTCCCTTGTTATACAGGTGGGCGCCTGAACAGAAATTAAAAATTGCCGAAATGTATTTCCTTGTTATACAGGTGGGCGCCTGAACAGAAATTAAAAATTGCAGAAATGTATTCCCTTGTTATGCAGGTGGGCGCCTGAACAAAAATTAAAAATTACAGAAATGTATTCCCTTGTTATACAGGTGGGTGCCTGAGCAGAAATTAAAATTGCAGAAATGTATTCCCTTGTTATACAGGTAGGCGCCTGATGCATGGAATGCAATGCAGAAAAATATTCCCTTATTATCCAGGTGGGCACCTGATGCATGAAATGCAACGCGGAAAAATATTCCCTTGTTATCCAGGTGGGCGCTTGATGCATGAAATGCAAATGCAGAAAAATATTCCCTTGTTATCCAGGTGGGCGCCGGATGCATGAAATGCAAATGCAGAAAAATATTCTCTTGTTTGATTACTGGGGTATGAAGATGATACCTTCTTGCTGTTTTTGGTATTTTCCTTGCTTGATTGAGTGAGTACACCATTATAGATTCCTCCTTTTATTGCTGTACTTCTTTTTGTGTTTTTCTTCGTCCACACTGATCACATTCACTTTAAAGTGATTAGTGAAAAATTGAATCCTTATTGTTCTTGTCTAAATCAAAGAATAATTTTATTTGTTGTAAACTGCTGGCAACTTGCATTTTGCTGCTTTTGTTTCTATTACCTTCCTCTTTTTTGCTTTTTCCTCCGCTATGCAGCCTTTCGCTGGATCTCCTTTGTAAGCTCCTTTTGTATTTCCTTTGTTTCTCTCTCTCTTTTTTTTTTTTGGCTTTGATCACCGTCCTTCTTTATTTCCTCTTTTTTTTCTTTTCTTCCTTTTCTCTTTTCTCTTTTTTTTTCGACCCAGTTTTATTTCAACTCTTATTATAAGGGGCTGGTAGTTAGCCTTCAATGGGCAAATTGGTTTTTTAATCAATGAAATGCAGAAATAAATAAATTTTAAAGGATAAGGGTGATTTGGAGTAGTGACAGAACTTATCTGGGTATGTTGGCTGATTCCTCTGACCATGCCATGTATTTAAACTCCGATCCAGTCTGTCCAATCGAATTGCCATTATCTCAACTCCAACTTTCTTTCAACCCAAACCAATCTTATTTTTTGTTGTTTTTTCTCAAAAATAGTTCTCACGGTCGTCTTACAGTGCCGATTAAGGTTTTCACCAATAAGACTCCCTCATTTATTTTTCTCAAAACTCACCATCGCCTTACAGTACCGGTTAAGGTTTACACTGATAATACTCTCTCTTTTTATTCCCTCAGCCTCACAATCGCCTCACGGTGCCGGTTAAGGTTTTCACTGATGAGACTCTCTCATTTTTCTTTTTTGTTCTTTTTGTTTTCTGGACCACCAGTACTGTCCATGCCCTATTTTCCTTTATTTTCATTGTATTGTTATTTTCTTGAAATTGATTAGAAGGTCTTTCTTTGGACCATAATGTGGCTTTTGGATGGGTTCAGAAAGAAGGATATAAAGGCTCAAAATTTACGAGGGTTCAAAAATATTTACAACTCTCGGAATTATAAAACATAACTTCTGCCCCAGTGATAATAGGTAAATTTGACTATAATTATACCCTAAATAATCACACTTTATTATGAGAATAATGTTGTTATGAGGACAAAATGCTTTGATTAGTGTTTGATTGTGTTTTACAGGTACATGTGATGCATTGGATGCCTTAAAAAGCCATTTTGAAGCCATAAGTTGATGAAAAGGCCAAGAGAAGAGCTAAAGTGAAGAGGGCTGGACGAAGCAGTAAAGAAACAGAAGCACTGTTCATCCGCGGTCCACTCGCGGTAGCGGATGAACCGCGAAAAATGAAGCCCTCTGAAGTTTGACTGTTCGCGGTCCGCTCGCGGCCGCGAACGAACCGCGGAGGTCCCAGCGGCAGTAATCCCAGTTGGACTCTAATTTAGTTTTTAAGCCCTAAAACCTCTATATAAACTCCTAGTTTGCCCCATAGAGGCATGTACATTATTTTCTTCAATACTTTTGCAAGGCTTTAGTAGGAGAGATTCCTCTCAAACTCTTTCTATTATTTTATATCAAGCAATTCTTTATGATTTCAATTATTATTCTTGTTTCTTCAAGCATGAGTAGCTAAATTCTTTTCTAAGGTTTTGATGGAACCTATTGAGTGATGAACTTATCGTTTAATGTGATTACAAATTGTGACTTAGATTTCTATTTGTTCAACTTCATTCTTATTGTAGTTAATTGGTAGAGCTCCCAATTAGCGGTGCCTATTTAGTGTGCATAACTTGGAAAAGAGTGCATATTTAGGTTTATTGTTGAACAACACCACACCTAGGTTATTAGAGGAATCTATAATTTTAGGCGTAAAGACGGGGTTAGGAATAATGAAGTCTTGGGTGCAATCTAAAGTGAACTATTCAAATTAAAGCTTGCTAGGGTAGCTCGGGAGAGTGCACTTGTAAATTATTGTAGTTGCTCGGGAGAGGGTTATGATAAACATAGCGTTCATGATTGATAGAATATATTAACAATTCGTATGAGCATAACGATAAGGGATTCCGTCAATAGGGGAAATCAATACCTTAGTCTTTCTCTATATTATTTCATTCAACATTCAATTCTTTCTTTTAAAGCATTCTTTATTTCTTGCAAAGTAGTTGTTCGAATCCACACATATATATATTCAAAGTTTGGGAACTTGATTCGGAAGTACTTTTGGGGTTGTGAAAGTTGCAATTGGTAGGTTAATTCTCTGTGGGATCGATCTTGGACTTATTAAACCAAGTTATATTGACTACGACCGTTGCTTGGACATGAATCAATTTTGGCGCCGTTGCCGGGGAATTAACGGAATTATCAATTGCCATTGACAGAACTTCAAGATTCTTGTGTATTCAGGTTCTTTCTACACTCTACATTGAATATTTTGACGTTTGTTGATTTGGGTATTCGGGTGCATGCCTAGAAAATCTGCAAGGACTGGAGAACTAATTGAAGGACTCTCAGACCCCGAGCAAACTTTTCGGGCACGTAACAAAGCCATCAAACAAATTCAACAATCTCAACAACCAATCAAACTAGACTTCGACATGGGTGACATGAACGCTCAAAACCAGCAAGCCGGGCTAAACATGCAAGAGGCACAGGAGGCACAAGAAGGTGCATTGTTCGACTGGGCACAACCCACAACGGATAATTTGGCAACTGCCATCGTTGTGCCAACAATTCAAGCTGAGTCTTTCCAGATTACCAACAACATGCTTCACTTGTTGCAAAACAAGGGATTATTCTCTGGGTCTCAGGTTGAAGATCCACAGCAGCACCTCAAAAACTTTCTATCAATATGCAAAACACAAAGGCAACCGAATGTAACTCCGAAAGCTATCAGATTACTACTTTTTCCATTCTCAGTTACAGGAGCAGCACAGATATGGCTAAACTCACTCCCAATAAACTCCATTGCAACTTGGGATGAGTTAGTCAAACAATTCCACAACAAGTTTCATCCACCTAACAAGACAGCTCAACAAATTGATGAGATTGTGAGCTTCAAGCAGAAACCAATGGAAACATTACATGAAACTTGGGGCAGATTCAAGGGTATGCTTGTTATGTGTCCTCACCATGGGATCCCCGAGCAGATGTTAGGCCAAAGATTCTACATGGGGCTTTCAGATAGTATGAAGAATATTGTAGATATTTTAGCAGGTGGGGCTTTTCTGAACAAGACTTGGAGAGAGGGCCAAAATTTGTTAGACAATATGGCTCAAAATTACGGGTGGACGTCCAGGAATGCTCCTATCACACCAGTGGTACACTCTGTACCTCTGGATCCATCCAACACTCTGGAGGGGAACGTGGCAACTTTATTGACACAAATGAGCATCATGACAAAGAAGGTGGAAGAATCAGGGGTTAAGCAGCAAGTTCACATTGTAGATACTACCAATTGTGGTTTATCCACATTTTGCATTAGCCAACCCATAGGTAATCCATGGTCTGCAGACCAAGAACATCATCATCAGCATGAAGATATGAACTATGTGGCTAACTATGGAGGACAGCGACAAGGCAATCAAAACTGGGGCCAACAGGCTCCAATGCAGTATAGACCTCCACAGCCACAATTTAATGCAGCGGGTATGAGGCCATCACACAACATGGCTCCATATCCTAGACCTCAGAATTTCGGCAATCAGCAGCAGGGATATCATCCACCCCCACCACCACATGGGGGCAGGCATGACGATGGGTTTGCAAGGTTGGAAGCTATGATGCAGCAGGTAATTGGGTCAAATGCTAAGACCAATGAAAGAATAGATGCACATGATGCAGCGATCAAAAATATGGAAGTGCAGATGGGGCAGATTGCTATGTCACTTAACAATCGGCCTCAAGGGACATTACCTGCAGATACTAAAACGAACCCAAAGGACCAAATCCCAAAGCAAATAATGGCAGTGACTCCGAGAAGCGGTAGAGATCTTGATGCTGAGAATGAAAGTGAGAAAATTGACAGACAGGCTGAGACACCTACTCCATTGCCCATTGAACCAAATGAATCCACTGGGTTGACAAAAGTCACAATCCAGCCAATTGCTGAAAATAAAGAAGCACAACAGGGAACGGAGAAAGTAACGGAAATAGTAGAACAGCAGATTGATGAGAGAGTGGCAGACAAAGATAAATCCCAAGTCACCGGGAAGAAGAGGCCTCCACCACCATTCCCCCAAAGGCTGGCCAAACACCAAAAAGATGAACAATACAAAAAGTTCTTCGACATGCTCAAGCAAATCCAGGTAAACATTCCATTAATCGAAGCCTTAAAAGAGATGCCTGGTTATGCTAAGATGATGAAGGATTTAATGTCACGGAAATTTGATTTCCAAGACTTGGCCACAGTTACACTCACACAGACTTGTAGTGCAGTAGTCTCTAGACCCATTGCTGAGAAGCTATCTGATCCAGGTAGTTTCACGATCCCATGCACTATAGGGAATTATGCCTTTGCTAAGTCTTTATGTGATTTGGGGGCAAGCATTAATCTCATGCCCTTAGTTGTCTATAAGAGGTTAGGTATTGGGAGAGCCAGACCCACCTCTATGCTTTTACAGCTTGCTGACAAGACGGTTAAGCGTCCATTTGGCATTATAGATGATGTGCTAATCCAGGTTGGGAAGTTCGTGTTTCCCGCCGATTTTGTTATTCTTGATTGCAGGGGTCGACGAAGAAATTCCCCTAATCCTGGGAAGACCATTCCTAGCTACTGGGAGAGCCATAATTGATTGTGAAACTGGGGAACTCAAGATGAGGTTGAATGATGAGGAGATCATCTTGAATGTACAAAAATCCATGAGGCGCCCTAGCGAGTTCGCAAATTGCTCTCTAGTTGATGCGGTTGATGTAATAGTGGAAACCGACGATGCAGAATTGACTATCGAAGACCCACTGCAAGCATGCCTGATGAACATGGAAGAAGTAAATGGTGAAAGTCTGGCCGAATGGGTATTATCCTTGGAAGGCAAGGGATTTTGGAAGCGAGAGATCGAATTCGAACCCCTACACCTAGAAAAAAGAGAAAACCCACCAGCAAAGCCATCCATAGAAGAGCCACCGAAGCTTGAACTTAAACCACTACCATCACATCTCAGGTATGAGTATTTAGGCCCTAACTCCACATTACCTGTTATTATCTCATCTAGTTTGTTAGATGTGCAGGCTCAAAAGCTTATACAGGTACTCAAGGAATGCAAGACGGCCATTGGGTGGACCATGGCAGACATAAAAGGGGATCAGCCCAGCCTATTGCATGCATAAAATCCTCCTGGAAGATGGACATAAACCTTCCAGGGAACATCAAAGAAGGCTGAACCCCAACATGAAGGAAGTGGTGAAGAAGGAGGTAATAAAGTGGCTAGATGCGGGAATAATCTTCCCAATCTCAGACAGCAGCTGGGTGAGTCCGGTCCAATGTGTACCCAAGAAAGGAGGCATGACGGTGGTGAAAAACGACAACAATGAACTGATCTCAACAAGAACCGTCACCGGATGGAGAATATGCATGGACTACAGGAAGCTGAATCTAGCCACTCGCAAAGATCGCTTCCCACTTCCCTTCATTGATCAGATGCTTGACAGGTTGGCAGGGAGGCCCCACTTTTGCTTTACGGATGGATACTCGGGGTACAATCAAATCTCCATAGCCCCCAAGGATAGAAAGAAGACCTCCTTCACATGCCCTTATGGTATCTTCGCCTTCAGGAGGATGCCATTCGGACTATGCAATGCACCTGCCACTTTTCAAAGGTGCATGATGGCTATTTTCACCGACATGGTGGAAGACATTATGGAAGTGTTCATGGATGATTTCTCGGTGGTTGGAAATTCATTCGACGAATGCCTGGCCAATCTGAATAGAGTATTACAAAGATGCATGGAAACAAACTTAGTACTAAACTGGGAGAAGTGCCACTTTATGGTTCAAGAAGGTATAGTACTTGGGCACAGGGTTTCAAGCAAAGGCATTGAGGTGGACCGTGCTAAAGTCGACATCATTGCAAAGTTGCCTCCACCAACATCCGTCAGGGCCATAAGAAGCTTTCTTGGACACGCCGGTTTTTACCGGAGGTTCATTAAAGACTTCTCCAAAATATCAAACCCTCTCTGTAAGTTACTTGAGAAAGACCATTCTTTTGTTTTTACTGACGAATGCAGGATTGCTTTTGAGGAACTGAAAAAGAGGCTGGTCACAGCACCCATCATCATTGCCCCAGACTGGGATCAACCGTTTGAGTTAATGTGCGATGCAAGTGATTATGCAGTGGGGGCAGTACTGGGCCAGAGGAAAGATAAACTGATGCATCCAATATACTATGCAAGTAGAACTCTGAGTGGAGCACAGCTAAACTACACAGTGACGGAAAAGGAGATGCTAGCGGTTGTGTTTGCATTCGACAAATTTCGGTCCTATCTCATAGGATCAAAGGTAATCGTCTACACAGACCATGCAGCCTTAAGATATCTAATTGATAAAAAGGACTCTAAGCCACGCCTAATTCGTTGGGTGTTGCTTCTCCAAGAGTTCGACCTCGAAATCAGAGATAGAAAAGGCATTGAGAATCAAGTAGCTGACCATTTGTCAAGACTTGAAGGAGCTGAACTTGTCAAAGAGAGTGGGGAAATTCTGGAAACTTTTCCAGACGAGCAATTGCTCACAACTACTCTCCTGAATGCTCCATGGTATGCTGATTACGCTAATTATCTGGCCAGTGGCATTGTTCCTTATGACCTATCATCGGTCCAGGAGGAAAAGATTTTTTCGTGAAAGTCGGTATTATTATTGGGATGAACCATACTTGTTTAGGATATGTCTTGATAACATGATCCGGAGATGCGTCCCCGAGATAGAACAATCTTCAGTTTTGCAGGCATGTCACGCTTCAGCATACGGCGGGCACTTTGGAGGAATTCGTACAGCTGCCAAAATACTCGAGGCCGGTTTCTATTGGCCGAGAGTATTTAAGGATGCACACTTGTGGGTGAAAGGTTGCAACGAATGTCAACGCACCGGAAACATCTCTCGGCGTCATGAGATGCCAATGAATCCAATTCAGCAAGTGGAAGTATTCGATGTCTGGGGAATAGATTTCATGGGGCCCTTCATTAGCTCATACGGAAATAAGTACATACTTGTTGCTGTTGACTACGTGTCCAAATGGGTGGAAGCCGCAGCACTACCCACCAATGATGCTAAGGTAGTAGTGGGATTTTTGAAGAAGAATATTTTCACCCGGTTTGGGACTCCAAGGGCCATCATTAGTGACGGGGGCACACACTTTTGCAACCGAGCCTTTGAGAAATTATTGGCCAAGTATGATGTTAAACACAGGGTGGCCACTCCATATCACCCGCAAACTAGCGGACAAGTTGAGGTCTCCAACAGGGAGATTAAAAGTGTACTGACCAAAACAGTGAACGCTACAAGAACCGGCTGGTCCAGGAAGCTCGATGACGCACTATGGGCATATAGAACAGCATTCAAAACACCCATTGGCATGTCTCCTTACAAATTGGTGTTCGGAAAAGCTTGTCACTTACCGGTTGAATTAGAACATAGAGCGTGGTGGGCACTGAAACAATTGAATCTCAACTTGGATGAAGCAGGTAAAGCAAGGTTGACTGGATTGCATGAGTTGGAAGAATTTCGGTATCTAGCATTTGAAAATACAAGATTGTATAAAGAGAGGATGAAGCGGATCCATGATCAAAATATCGTTGAGCGTACCTTCAAAAATGGGGACAAGGTACTACTATACAATTCAAGATTACGACTGTTCCCAGGTAAATTGAAATCAAGGTGGTCAGGACCCTTCAAGGTAATTGAGGCATGTGAGTCAGGATCTGTGGAAATTCAAACTATGGATGGATCACGTACATTTAAGGTAAACGGACAGCGGTTGAAACAATACATAGGCCTGGATGACATGGAGGACAAGATAGAATTGCAGTTGGATGAACCTAAAAGGTCCAGCGAGCCGTAAAATGCGCTAAGCTGAGTCGTGCCGCGACGTTAACTCAGGCGCTACGTGGGAGGCAACCCACGAACATGTTGTAAGTAATTTAATCTTAGTAGTAAGTAATAAGGAATAAAAGAAAAAAAACAAAAAAAAAAATCTTTTGCTGAAGCAGTCGAATGTTTTTCATAAAGGAGCACTGTCCGCGGTTCACCCGCGGACCGCGGACGAACCGCGGAAAAATACCCTCTCTGAACTTCTCTGTTCGCGGTCCATCCGCGGTCGTGAACCAACCGCGAAAAAATGCCTCCTCTGAATCTCGACTGTTCGCGGTCCATCCGCGGCCGCGAACGAACCGCGAACAGTCGCGGTCAGTTCCGCGGTCGGCAAAATTTAAAGTTTTTTTTTAATTTTTTTTCCTCCCCCCTTTTCTAAACCCTAAAATAACTTAACCCCCCTTTCCCAACACCCCAATCAGCCGCCCCTCCCCTCTCAAATCTCCCTCTCTCTCTAAATTCAAAACCTCTCCCTTCTCTCTAAAAATCCCCATCCCTCTCTTCTCCAAATCATCCCTTTCTTCCACCCCACTTCCCCATTACTATAACTTGTAAGTTTCTCTACTTCTCTCTTTTATTTTGCTCCATTTTTGTTAGCTTTTGATTGTTTAGTTTGTATAAATATTTAGTTAGTATTAGTTAGGGTCCATTCATGAATGTTGCTTGGTTTCTCATTGTGCTTTTAATTTTGTCACGAAATTACTCTAAGGAACCTTGTTCTATGATTGATGTTTGGTGAAGAATGAGTGTTGGGTTTTCAATTGTGTTTATGATGTTGATTTTATGATTTGGAAACCCAATAGTAGTTCTACCATATATATGTGTGGTTGGCTAAGTTGGGGCACATTACCTTGAGCATAATAGACTAATGAAAATTAGGAGACATAATGCCCAACTCTTAAAATGGTTATTGAATACTTTTTGGGGATGGACTAAGTCAATAGGGTACTAGTATGGGTGCCAAGAACTAAGTGTGGGGTACGCAATTGGGCATGTAGGAAATAGTTAGATAAAGAGTTTGTGGGAATTACACATAATTGATGGTCAATTGTGAATTATCAAGGATGGCGAAGTCTGAGTAGCCTTCCACTAACTAACAGTTTATACACTTTTTGGCTATCTTAATTGTACAGGATCATGGCTCCAAAGAGACCGCGACATGGTGCTAGCTCATCCAGGCAACCAACTTATGATGAATCTCGGTTTGCCGATGAAGGGGCGGAAAATGCATTTCACATCAAAGCAAACAAAAAGTGGCTTCAAGAGGTTGAAGTGGACAGAATAGCCATCCGCTCGGAAAAGCCGGAAATGTATGATGAGATCCGACGACGAGAGATGGAGTTCCTTTTTGAAACACCCACTAAGGTAAACAAGATGCTTGTCAGAGAATTCTATGCCAACGCCCCGTACTCCTCGGTGAGACAAGTTTTCGTCAAAGGTAAGCTAGTAAATGCTCACATTCCCACCATTCGGCAGGTACTTCGCCTACCACTACACACGAGTGATATTGATTATTACCATGATAGGCCAGGTGTCACATGGGACATGCTAATTGAGGCCTTATGTGTAGATGGTGTTCCAGTATGGATTAGAAACCAAACTCTGCATTCTAACTGCTTCACACACATTGCCAAATGTTGGTTCTCTATAATTTGCAACCGCATTTTGCCCTCAAGTAACACTACAGATGTTAACTTTAATAGGGTTGTGTTGACTTGGTGTTTGGTAACACACCGGGATGTTGATATTGCCCGGGTTATTAGTGACGAGATGGTATTGAGGGGATCCTTCACTGCCAAGGGTTTCTATTACCCATCTCTTGTCACTACCTTGTGTCTCCTCTACCACACCCCAGTTACTGATACTGACGGTGAGCTACTACCGAAAGCTCCATTTAGAGCTGCTACTATTCGGGTTGGACGAGACACCACACCCATTGACTTAGATGATGATGATGATCCTGTACCGGAGGCCCGGGCCAGCCACTCCATGGATTCAGCTGGACCTTCCAGGCCTGCTCCTCGCGGAGCAAGCATGTCTAGATCCGAGTCCACACGACCTATGTTGAGGTCAATGGAGGAGGAAGTGGCTGCTCTGCGCACTTCAGTTGACGGTCTACACACACGACTAGATGCCATGTCCACTAGGCAAGCCCGGTCACAGAGAACAGGTTTATGGCATGGTTCAAAGCACTTGGGAGAGCATGCCATGTCGACCCATCCACTGTTTCCGACTCCGAGTGAGTCACAGGTAAGTTTTCTTAAACCCTATTGTGCTTTCATATTGTTTATGCCATGAGGACATGACATAGTTTTAAGTGTGGGGTGGGAAACTTATCTTGTACATGATGTATATATTAGTGTAGTAAGTAATATAAAATAATAAAAATACAAAAAAAATCAGAAAATTTTAAAAAAAAAATCCAAAAATATGAGTAGAGGACTCTTCCTGATGACGGACTATTTAGGACAAGTACTCTTGAGGGAAGTAGTCCACGTAGGAATTTTTCTTTCTTTTATTTTCTTTTTTAGGTAGTGTATCATCTCACCCTTGGTTTTTCTTTTGACCACGGTTCTTTTCCAAGGGTTTTTATTTGAACCGGGGTTAGGTAGATTTTTCTTTTCTTAGGATTAGAGGTAAAAGGGCAACATGTAACCCCGAATATGCACATTAGCAAAAGCGTAAATTGAACTTGAGAATGTATCTTATAAACTTGATTGTAGAATCTCAATATGCCTTAAATTGCACAATAATGCTTGCTTGAACATCGATAGGATTTTGTAGATAGACCGGATTCCAAATGAGTTGCATGCCATGTGTGTGTGAGGTGTTTTCTTACATTGTATGTTGTACATGATGCCTAGAACTTGCCCTGTGTGTTTGCAAAGCGAAATAGAAGTTGTTTGGTTGTAGAAAGGATAGAGGCATTTCTTTGTGTAACCCCATATATCAATAGACATGAATTCACCCGTACATTATATCTTACCCCCTTTGAGCTTAAAGCCTATTTCTTTGATAACCCTTGAATGTTCTTCAAATTATTATATTTGTTCTACTTTACCTCCTAGAAGCACTTGTATTGTAATGAATATGCAAAAGTTTAAGTGTGGGGTAAAGGGGAAATTGAAAAGGGAAAATCAAGAATGAATGGTAGAAAATAGTAAGCTGGCCAAAATAATATAAATGTGTTGCAAAGCAATGAGAAAAAGAGCTATATCAATGTATATATGAAAATTACAAAGGCCAGTTACACCAACAAAAGAAAAATGGAGATTAAAAGTAAATAAAGGTGAATAAATGTTTATGGGAGACATAAGGAAGAAAACTAAAAGGGAAAGTGGTGAAAGAGAAAGAAAAGTGCTTAGGGAGGCTAGTCACTATACCCAAAAGTATCCTACCCGTCCCATAGCCTACATTACCACCCTTAAAGACCTCTTGATCTATGATTGGATAACTTGATTAGTGGAGTATTACACTAGGGGCAAGCCTATGGTGTGTCTGTATTCATATAAATGTTCTTTGTTGAGAGTGAGTGAATTTTTCTGATATCTATAAGTTCCATGTATTTGAATTGTTAATGTGTGGGGACTTCTCTCAATAAACTTTTGTGAGGGCATGTAATTCAAGAGGAAGAAGGTAAATTTGCAAGTTTTTGGTAATAAGTAGAGTAAGTGATAATGTGCGGGCATGAGAATTTACAGTTAAGTAAAGATTATGCATATCTTAGGTTGTTCATGTATAATAGCTTTTGTGACATATTTTGGGGGAGACAAATTTTTGTTAATTGGCCTAAGGTGTGATTAAAGGTTGCTCGAGGACGAGCAAAGGTTTAAGTGTGGGGTGTTGATAATAGGTAAATTTGACTATAATTATACCCTAAATAATCACACTTTATTATGACAATAATGTTGTTATGAGGACAAAATGCTTTGATTAGTGTTTGATTGTGTTTTACAGGTACATGTGATGCATTGGATGCCTTAAAAGCCATTTTGAAGCCATAAGTTGATGAAAAGGCCAAGAGAAGAGCTAAAGTGAAGAGGGCTGGACGAAGCAGTAAAGGAACAGAAGCACTGTTCATCCGCGGTCCACTCGCGGTCGCGGATGAACCGCGAAAAATGAAGCCTTCTGAAGTTTGACTGTTCGCGGTCCGCTCGCGGCCGCGAACGAACCGCGGAGGTCCCAGCGGCAGTAATCCCAGTTGGACTCTAATTTAGTTTTTAAGCCCTAAAACCTCTATATAAACTCCTAGTTTGCCCCATAGAGGCATGTACATTATTTTATTCAATACTTTTGCAAGGCTTTAGTAGGAGAGATTCCTCTCAAACTCTTTCTATTATTTTATATCAAGCAATTCTTTATGATTTCAATTATTATTCTTGTTTCTTCAAGCATGAGTAGCTAAATTCTTTTCTAAGGTTTTGATGGAACCTATTGAGTGATGAACTTATCGTTTAATGTGATTACAAATTGTGACTTAGATTTCTATTTGTTCAACTTCATTCTTATTGTAGTTAATTGGTAGAGCTCCCAATTAGCGGTGCCTATTTAGTGTGCATAACTTGGAAAAGAGTGCATATGTAGGTTTATTGTTGAACAACACCACACCTAGGTTATTAGAGGAATCTATAATTTTAGGCGTAAAGACGGGGTTAGGAATAACGAAGTCTTGGGTGCAATCTAAAGTGAACTATTCAAATTAAAGCTAGCTAGGGTAGCTCGGTTGAGTGCACTAGTAAATTATTGTAGTTGCTCGGGAGAGGGTTATGATAAACATAGCGTTCATGATTGATAGAATATATTAACAATTCGTATGAGCATAACGATAAGGGATTCCGTCAATAGGGGAAATCAATACCTTAGTCTTTCTCTATATTATTTCATTCAACATTCAATTCTTTCTTTTAAAGCATTCTTTAATTCTTGCAAAGTAGTTGTTCGAATCCACACATATATATATTCAAAGTTTGGGAACTTGATTCGGAAGTACTTTTGGGGTTGTGAAAGTTGCAATTGGTAGGTTAATTCTCTGTGGGATCGATCTTGGACTTATTAAACCAAGTTATATTGACTACGACCGTTGCTTGGACGTGAATCACCCAGTTTCAATATGTGGGGGATTTTTGGATTTTTCTTTTATTGTGACTGAACCTTAGTGAGGCTGCCTACGTACCCTTTCGGGATCAAGTCAGACGTAGTTCAAACTACGTCAATAATTCATTGTTGCTTTTGACTTTTTTCCGATTTTCTTTTGTCTTTTTGTATGCATTTTTCTTTTGCTTGCATTTTCATTTATTTGCATTTACCTTCTTCTTCTTTTTTTCATCATTTTCATCATTTTTCCATTTTTTCATTTTTTCTACTTTCTCTTGTATCATGAAAAATTCTGAGAGAGGGGTATAAAAGAATAAATCAAATAAGGCTCAATGGGGATGTCAATGGATAAAGTGTTTGGATAGAGAATAAAATGCCTTCATCATTTCAATTACAAAATCACAACAAATATAATTATACAAATGAAAAAGGAATCATACATAATATCTCTTGACTGCATCTGAATTGATAGCAGTCTCTACGCATTTCCCTTCAACATCTGTCAGATATAGGGCTCCATTGGACAATACCCGTGATACCATGAATGGTCCTTGCCAGTTTGGTGCAAATTTGCCTTTTGCTTCAGCCCAAAGTGGCAGAATTTGCCTCAATACCAATTGTCCCACTTCAAATTTCCTAGGACATACCTTCTTATTGTATGCTCTAGCCATTCTCAGCTGATATAATTGCCCATGGCAAATCGCTGCTAACCTCTTTTCGTCAACCGGATTCAATTGTTCCAATCGGGCTTTTACCCATTCATCATCATCGATCTCAGTTTCTACTATGATTTGAAGGGATGGTATCTCAATTTTTGCGGGTATAATAGCCTATGTTCTATACACCAATGAATAGGGTGTGGCACCAATCGAAGTACGTACGGTTGTGCGATAACCCATAAGAGCGAAAGGTAACTTCTCATGCCATTGCCTTGACTCTTCCACCATTTTTTTGAGAATCTTCTTTATATTCGTATTTGCAGCTTCTACTGTTCCATTTGACTTTGGTTTGTAAGGTGTAGAGTTACGATGCAGGATTTTAAATCTTTGACATGCTTCTGCCATGAGGTGACTGTTCAGATTTGCCCCATTGTCTGTGATAATTACTTTAGGAACTCCAAAATGGCATATGATATTTTCATGCTCAAAATCCACCACGACCATCTTTGTCACTGCCTTATATGTCTTCGCCTCCACCCATTTGGTAAAATAGTCAATTGCGACCAAGATAAATCTGTGTCCATTAGAGGCTGCAGGCTCTATCGGTCCGATGACATCCATGCCCCAAGCAACAAATGGCCAAGGTGCTGACATCATATGTAATTCATAAGGTGGGGAGTGAATCAAATCTCCATGTACCTGACATTGATGGCATTTCCTCACATATCTAATACAATTCCGTTCCATGGTGAGCCAATAATATCCTACTCTCAGTATTTTCTTTGCTAAAATGTATCCGCTCATATGAGGTCTGCAAGCTCCCGCATGTACCTTAGTCATAATCGTGTCAGCTTGTTGCGCATCCACACATCTCAATAATCCCAATCTGGTGTTCTTTTATTTACAATCCCTCCACTAAGGAAAAATCCATTTGCCAATCTTCTTATAGTCCTCTTCTGATCTCCAGTGGCTTGTTCTGGGTACTTTCCTATCTTCAAGTATTCTTTGATATCATGATACCACAACTCTCCATCAAGTTCTTCTTCCACAGTAAAGCAATAAGCATTTTGGTCATGCACATGTATCTGAAGTGGATCTACATAAGTTTATCTGGATGATGCAACATAGAGGATAATGTGGCTAGAGCATCTGCTACTTCATTGTGCATTCTTGGGATGTGTTCGAACTCTATCGATTGAAATCTCTAGGATAGTTCATGTAGACAATGCCGATAAGGTATCAACTTTAAATCTCTTGTCTCCTATTGTCCGTGAATCTAATGTATCAAGAGATCCTAGTCACCCATGACCAACATCTCTTGAACACCCATATCTATTGCCATCCTCAATCCCAATATACATGCTTCATATTCAGCCATATTGTTGTGCATAAAAATCGAAGCTGAGCGGTAACGGGATAATGCTGACCCGTTTCTGAAATATGTTCTATTGCAATTCCTAGTCCTTTACTATTAGTGGCTCCGTCTAGGAATGGAAAACGGTGCGGGGCGGTGCGGGGCGGGGCGGTTTTTCAGCATTCGCGGGGCGGGGCGGGTTACATTGTTTGCGGGGCGGGGCGGGGCATAATTTTTTTAAAAAAAATTAACGCGGGGCGGTGCGGGTCGCGGGTTGCCATGAGTTGTTCAATTGATTATCTTCTAGTATATAAATTTTTATATCATCATACTAAGATTATCTATATATAATAACAGATAACATAAAAATACAATAAATAAATATGGTATAATTGATTAAAATGCACCGATAATGTAATAATATTTACACCGTAAATGTACACAATCCTTACAAAATTAGTACAAGAATTAAATAAGAAAATGGAAATTTGCACATGCGCTAACATGCGTGAACTTACAAATGTATGTTAACTGAATTGCTATGTAGTTAAACTTAATGCAAACGTGTATATTTTCAAATCAATTTCGTTTGGGTGAGATATATACTTTCGAATTATAATATTATGATAATTATTCTACAAATTTATCACCCAAAACATACACCCTCGTTATACCAATTCACTAGTCAACTTGTGATGAACAGACGATGGAATATTACCTAACAATATCTAATACAAATATAAAAAAATTACTTGGTTTACTAGATCGGATTAAAAAAATTTAAAAAATTAAAATATATATATGCGGGGCGGGGCGGGGCGGTTTTTCGCGGGGCGGGGCGGGTCGGTTAAAATTAGAAAAATTTGTTTTGCGGGGCGGTGCGGGGCGGGTTGGAGTCTTCGCGGGTGTGCGCGGGTGTGCCCCGTAACCGCCCCGCCCCGCACCGTTTGCCATCCCTAGCTCCGTCGAAGTAAATTATCCAACCTGGCTTGTCATTTTGCTCCACTTCTTCAACATGCATTGCCTCCTCATCCGGAAAATATGTCTTTAGTGGCTCATATTCATCATCCACCGGATTTTCTGCTAAGTGATCTGCAACTGCTTGCGCCTTCATTGTCGTACGTGTTACATAAATGATGTCAAATTCTGTGAGCAGAATCTGCCATTTAGCAAGTCTTCCTGTAGGCATGGGCTTTTGAAATATATGCTTCAATGGATCTAACTGTGATATCAAATATGTGGTATAAGCTGACAGGTACTGTTTCAGTTTATGAGCAACCCAGGTTAATGCACAACACGTTCTTTCCAACTGAGTGTATTTTACCTCATAAGATGTGAACTTTTTTCTGAGGTAATATATCGCCTGCTCTTTCTTTCCAGTCTCATCGTGCTACCCTAGTACGTAGCCAAAAGAATTATCTAACACAGTCAAATACAAGATCAAAGGTCTTCCCGGTTCCAAAGGAACTAACACTGGAGGATTAGCCAAATATTCTTTAATCTTATCAAAAGCTTCTTGGAATTCATCAGTCCAATTTACCGCGGCATCTTTCTTTAACAATTTGAAAATAGGCTCACATGTTGATGTCAGCTGTGCAATGAACCTACTGATATAATTCAACCTGTCCAATAAACTCATTACTTCATTCTTATTCTTCGGCGTAGGAAAATTCTGGATTGCTTTTATCTTTGATGGATCTAATTCAATACCATGCCGGCTTACTATAAACACCAATAACTTTCTTGAAGGCACCCCGAAAGTACACTTTGCTGGATTGAGTTTGAGATTATATCTTCGGAGCATCTGGAAAAACTTCCTCAAATCTTTGACATGAGCACATTGCTTTTTGGACTTAATGATGACATCATCCACATACACTTCTATCTATCGGTGCATCATATCATGAAACATGGTAGTCATTCCCTCATATATGTAGCCCCGACATTCTTTAGCCCAAACGGCATCACCCTGTAACAATATGTTCCCCGAGGCGTGATAAAGGCTGTCTTTTCTGCATCTTCTTCGTCCAATAGGATTTGATGATAACCCGCATAACAGTCCACAAAAGAGCCAATTTCATGCTTGGCGCAGTTGTCAATTAATATATTGATATTTGGCAATGGAAAATCATCATTTGGACTGGCCTTGTTGAGGTCTCTGTAATCAACGCACACCCTGGTTTTTCCATCCTTCTTCGGAACTAGCACAACGTTAGCTAACCAGGTGGGATATTTAGTAACTCGTATGACATTTGCCTCGAATTGCTTGTTAACTTCTTCTTTTATTTTCACACTGATGTCCATTTTAAACTTTCTTAACTTCTATTTTACTGACCGGCATTCCGAATAAATGGGCAATTTATGTACCACCAGATCAGTGCTGAGTCCGGACATGTCATCATAGGACCAAGCAAATATGTCCTTGTATTCATGTAACAACTTGATTAGATCTTTTATGAGGGCAGCCTCTAAATATACACTGATCTTTGTTTCTCGGACATTATCCTTACTCCCAAGATTAATAGATTCTGTCTCATTTAAGTTCGGTTTGGGTTTTTCTTCATATTGATTCAAATCTTTACTAATTTCCTCAAGTATTTCCTCATCCTCATATTCTACTTCACGCTCATTTTCAATTTCATGGATAACTATTTGATTATCAAGACTGGACCGGGAATCCTTTATGCATGACATATAATTGGAATCAGCAAATATTGAACTGTACAAAAAGAAGAAAGATAAAATAAGGCAAAACTGGAAGAAAGAACGAAATTGCATTTCAATGATTTTTTCAAAAAGATAACAGAGGTTGGATACATTTGTTTTTGATGGGGTGTGGGATTACAAAACCATACAGCTTTTGGAAAAATAAAATATTGTAAGGCTAACTACTACAACTCCCTCCTGATCGGAAGACGAGTAGCTTCCCAATTATTAAGTGTAGTGTTGGGTCCCACGAAATGAACATCCATCCTACTCGTTCCCTCACCCATCTCCAACATATTTACATTCTCAAACAGCATCTCAAACCTTGCTAGAAGCTCCACATCTGGCCTTATTTCAGCATAACTTGGCATAGCAGTTACCAAATGTCTTCGTGTACCAGGCCTAGTGAAGGAGTCGGATAATTTTGGAATTGGTTTTGGGAGGGTCCAACTTTTCTTCTTCATTCTCTTGGCTCTTTGGATATTGGCATAAGTAGGCTTAAAACCCAGGCCAAAGGTATCATTATATCCCAGCAAGTGGACTGGATGTGTTATCCCTTGTAGAGTTATCCCTAAACCTTTTCCTGGTGCAAACCCATTTCTGATCATTTTGTTTAGCCACCATTACTGTTGTAGGAGCCATTGTGGGATTTGGCATGCTCTCCCCTTCGGATATTTTGGTAACTACCACAACATCCATCACTTGATATGCCCACGGGCCCTTGTCCCCTTCAGTTTCTTCAAATGACGTTATGGTGTTACAGACATCATCATCTCTATGTACTATGATTTCTTGTTGTTCCCATTCAAATTTCACAATCTGGTGTAGAGAAGATGGTACAGCTTTCGTCGCGTGGACCCACGAACGTCCCAGTAACAGATTATAAGAAACAGCAACATCCAGCACTTCGAACTCCATGGTGAAGTCCACCGGTCCGATAGTACAGCACAATGTCCCCTGGAGTATTCTTGCCTCCCCCATCAAAGCCTCGTACACACACACTGTTTCGACGGATTCTATCAGGATTGATTTTTAGCTTTCCCAAGGTTGAGAGTTGGCAAATGTTTGCACTTGACCCGTTGTCTACCAGAACACGGGTAACCACAGATTCTTCGCAGTTGACGGTGAGATAAAGTGGTTTGTTATGATCTGTCCCTTCAAGTGGCAATTCATTATCTGAAAATGTTATCTTGTTTGTCTCAAAGATCTTATTCATGATTTTCTCAAGATGGCAGACTAAAATTTTCTCGGGCACATGTGCTTCGTTCAGAATTTTCATCAATGCCTTCCTGTGCTCTTTAGAATGGATTAACAATGATAGCAATGAAATCTACGCAGGCGTCTTTCTCAACTGCTCTACTATTGAATATTCTTGATCTTTCATCTTTTTCAAGAACTCTTCTGCTTCTTCTTCAGTAACTGCTTTCTTCACATGGTTCGGATTTTCCTTCACCACTTTTGTTTTCCTCAACTCTTCCGAGGCAAAGCATCGCCCGGAACGAGTTAAGCCATGTGTTTCATTGACTTCTTCTATAACGTCCTTCCCCATGTACGTCACTGTGACTTTGTTATAGTTCCACGGTATGGCTTTAGTTTTTACAACTGGCATCTGTACCACTAGCTTGATGACTACAGGTTCCACATACGCTCATTTTACTGTCAACAACAGTTTAGCTTCCAGCACTACTACTTTCATGGCCTCGACCACTGATGGCTTCTTCATTGGCAACTCGGTTGTCGCTTTCTCTTTATCAACCTCTCTTTCCACTTTGCTATTGGCTTTTATCATCATCACTAATTGCGAAGGTTTCCTACTGCTCTCTCCCTGTTCCAACTCTATCATGTGCGTCTCATGATGGGCTGGCAATGGGTTCTGTGTGATTTTGGGAGTTTCTGGAGCCTGCACCTTGATCCTCCTGGTATCAATAAGCTCTTGTACGGTGGACTTCAAGTGCCAACACTTTTCAGTATCATGTCCCGGCGCCCTAGAACAATATTCACATCGGACTGATTGGTCAAGGTTTCTCGGTGGTGGGTTTGGATGTTTTGGCTCAATAGGGCTTAGCATCCCTAGCTCCCTCAAGCGATGATAAAGGCTGGTATATGACTCCCCTAACAGAGTGAATGTTTTCTTTGTTTGGGCTTTGTTTTCTCTTACTTCCGGATCTGGACGGAAGCTATGTCTATTTGGATTTTTATATGTTCTGGAAGGTGGGTAAGTGTTTTGTGTGTGGTAGACGTTTTGTGGAGTTTGGGCTCGCCATACATGTGGAGGCGGTGGGTAATGTTAAGCATGTGGGACGGAAAAATGTGGAGTGGTGGGTGGATAATATGGTGGAGGTGGGTTGTAGGGTGCTGGTGGGTATGGTTGGTATGGACGAGGTGGGTGATGGTATGTATTTTGGCCCCGAGACCACGGTATACTTTCAACAACTGTGACCTCCTCCTTCTTCTTTTTACCAATAGATCCTCCTGTTCCGGTTTGTATCGCCTGATTCGTAGCCTATAGCCAAAAAGCTCAGGATTTTATTGGTTTTCAGTCCTTCTTATACGAAACTTCCCATTTTCACCACTTCATTTAAAGTTATCCCAATTGCTGATACCAGATGACCATAGTTAGTAGGCTCTAAAGCATGTAGAAAGTAGTCCACCATTTCTGTTTCCTTCATTGGAGGGTCTTCCCGTGCAACTTGTTCCCTCCATCTATACCCGTACTCCTGGAAACTTTCCCCGGGTTTCTTCTCCATTTTTGTTAGCGACAGCCTGTCTGGAATTATCTCCAAATTGTACTTGAAGTGGTTAGCGAATGATTGAGCTAGATCATCCCAGATGAACCATCTGGTGTGATCCTGACGGGTATACCACTCCAGTGCAGAACCGCTCAAACTTTGGCTAAAATAAGCCATCAACAACTCATCTCTTCCTCCTGCACCATGCATCTTACTACAATAACCCCTTAGATGGGCTACCGAATCCCCATGTCTATCGCACATATCAAACTTAGGTAGCTTGAATCCAGCCGGGAGTTGCACCTCTGGAAACAAACATAAATCATTATCCACGACTCTCACTTGGCCTCCTAGCCCTTGTATGTTACGGAAAGATTGTTCAAGACCTCTCATCTTCCGTGCCATCTCTTCTTGCTCCAAGTTTCTGACGGGCTTTTCTTCCGTCAAATCCATAAGTGGTGTATAGGAGTCATGCTTCCTGAATGTTGGCTCCGATGGATAATAATGAGTGTCTTGAACATGGAACACTGGTTCACTCGATGATTTGTGTAGAGCGGCAGGTGGTGGTGCCACATATACTGGGGCGACCTGAGGTGGTTGTGGTGGAATTTGTTTGGATAGTTGTGGTGGTGCCTGTGAATTGTGGCATAGTAGTGTTGGTAATTTGGGTACGTGGAAGATGAGTTCATGGTAGGTGGTTCAGGATTAGGATTTGCCGGAGAGACGTATGCTGGATTGGCTGGATAGGCGGGCAAAGGTTGACCCCTGGACCAGGCTTGGTACATTTTCGACATTTGTTGCCTTAGCTTATACATCTTCTCTTTCATACCCGCAACATCTACAACCTCTTCTTCATGTACTAGGTCCATGATTGTAGGTTCAATCTCCTGAGTTACAGCCTTAGCCATAGCTTTTGATCGTGTATTGTAATTGTGATGTGCCAGAATGCCAGTTTCCAGCTGAAAATCTGATTCTCATCAACAACAAAACTCGTTAATAGTTAGCTCGTAAGGGGTAGAATGTAATGATTAAAATCACAACTTTTGCCCTTGATCATTATGCATCATTCCGACATCTATTCCTCTTTGAACCACCATTTTCTTTTCACCTCTGTTTTTTCATTGCTTTTCTATTCATCTTTTCCCTTTTTTTTGTTTTCTTCTTTTCCATTTTTTTTTCAATTTTGTTTTCCGTTCCCACATCTTTGCCTATCGCCCATACAATTTGTATAAAAACAGAAAGAAAATAACAACAATTTCTTTTAAATTTCTTCATTGATACCTAAAAACATCGGTTACAAATGATGTTGTACTACAAATGCAAAAGGACTACAAATACAAAATGCATGCCCTACAAATACATTAATGCTCTTAGTGCCCGCGAGACGTCGTTCGGTCTTGCCGCGGGCCTATATGCTAATCCACTTTGGAGTTTATCTAGGTCAGACATTACTTGATTTACAGAGAACTTTACTACTGACGTGAATGTTGCCTGGGACATATCTTCACACAATTGGCATTTCCTGGTGATGTACTGAGCTATGTTGACGATTCTCTCTCGGATGACCTCTTTTTCCTGAAGCAGCCTGCTAATCTGTTTGGTGCGAGCATCTAAAGTTTGTGCGTTCTCCTTTTATAGTTGTTGTAGTTCAAATTCTAACCGAGCCATAGCCATGTAACAATGTTCTCGTTCTACTTCAAATTCTTTGGTTAGCTTGCTACTTTTGACTTCGGCTGTAATGACTTTCTTTCTCAATAGTGCTACCTCAACCTTGTGTTCATCTTGTAATTGCTAAACCATTCTAGTTCTTTCCTCGGCATTTCTGGCTAGTTATCTCCGAACCCCGAGTAACTCCTTTTCTGCTTTATCAAGATCGAAGCTGTAGTCATTCACTTTGCGCCGAAGATTTTCAATTAATTTCTCATCTCGGGCTAGGCGAACTAAGGTTTCGGCTGCGATTTTCATTTTTAAAATTTGAGACTTTAAAATTTCATTCTCTTTTCTTAGCTACTTCTTCTCTCCCTCGTCAGATGCCTCTTGTAAATTGCTCTAGAATTTGAGATCTCGAAATTGATTCTCTAGCAAGCTGATCTTGGCTCTATTCTCATTTTCTCTGGCCACCCAATCTCTGTGCTCCTTAGACTGCTCGGCCAGTTCTTGAATGTGAGGCCTTTTCATTGGTCTATCATGCTCGACATCCCGACGATACCATGCAGCATACCCTGGCAATACTTCTCCCTGAGCTCGGTTTCCCACACAAGTGTCTACTTTCAAGATTTGGCATTCATTCCAAATCTGTCGAAACTTTGCTTCCGGGAATTGTCCTTCCGGACTAATCTCTACTACTTGTAAGCTGAGGTCCCCGCCTTTTGGTATAACTTGATAACTCCCAAGCTGTTGTAATACTCTGTACGGTGCATAAGGCTGAATGCTTTTAAGACCTATGATCAAGAAATGCGACCATTCCGTTGGCATGTATTTCACCTCATCGAGGGGCAACCATCCGTATGCCCAATCAATTTGGCCGGCAGTCAACGATTGCAAATATAAAATCCAACCTTTTGCTCCTTCCGGTAGCTTAACTTCTTTTTTTCTCATATAAAACTCTTCAATGTACGTTTTCTCAGACGAACCATAACTCGAGAACGGAGGATGACAACACAAATGTTCTATCAACCAAATCTGGAGAATCAAATTGCAACCCTCAAAGAAGTCTTGCCCCGCTTTACAGGATGTGAGGGCACGGAAGATATCAGCTATAATCATTGGCACCAGTGTGCTATTATCTTGCACAAGAAGAGTACTGGCCACCCCGGCGACCCTTGTATCAATGTTTCCATCTTTCCTCGGGAATATGACTAATCCGAGGAATGCCGCTATAAAAGTAAATCGCCTATGCTCTTCCTACTTGACTCGGTCGGATTTACTGCAGAGCTTGTTCGTAGGGTCGTTGAATCCCCCGATATGACAATATCTGTTGTAGATGAAATTTAAAGAACAAAATCCATTAACCAAGTCTTCGTTATGGACATTCCTGGTAATTTTCAGAGAATCGAGAAATCTGTGCACTATTATCGCCCTCGGAGCCACCAGGTATTTCTCTTTCAGGGGAACCTCATTTTTCCCGATATAGTAAGCAATTTCCTCTAAGGTAGGAGTGAGCTCAAAGTATGAGAAGTGTAGAACATTAGTTCATTTTGTACTGTGCTCATCCTGCACATTTATTAAAGGTGATTTTATTCAGAAAAAAAGGAAAAATATTTTTTTCAAAGACAATTTTCATTTTTTTTTGGACAGAATTAGCTTTTTTAGACTATTTATTTTGAGAAGAAAAAAAAGACATAATTTCAAAGTGGCCATTTTTGCCAAAACAACCTTCCGGCGTCCTTTCAGAACATTCAGCTATTTCTAAAAATAACAATCACCTCGATTATTTGAAACTAGAATTCAATATTTTTTGGTCATTTTCTAAAAGGGTGGTTGGACCCGTCAAGGGTTGCCTACATATCCCACCTAATGGCGACAATCAAACCTGCGTAGTTCGCTCAAATTATGTGACCAATTATTTCCACAATATTGTTCTTCCTATTTTTTTTCAGATTTTCTTTTCAAATTTTCCAACAACATTTTGCTAATATCTCAATGCCTTTTTTTCGGAATTTTCTCTTTCTTTTGTTTTGTTTTTTGAGAATTTTGCCAGTCTACATAATGATCCAAGACAATTAAAATGCAACATATAATATGCTTGTTCTTTAATTATCGGGTCACCTGTCCTAGACGGACCCAACCCCTGTGTTGAGTCCCCTAAGTCAGTTATGATGCAAATAATCGTCCTAGACTTATGTTCAATATTTATGGTTTCATATGGTGCTAGACCGTGTACCTGAGTGGACAACTCGAATCGAGGAGGGGGCTACGTACCGAGGACCCGCGGGGTCGTTCGGCTTTGTTACTTATCCGGCCTCTATTTCTTATTTTGGGTATAACTTAACAGAAAGGGGAGTCTCAACCAGTAAGCACATCCCCGGAGGTAAAGAAGAGAAGGGTTTTCGGTACAATTCTATATATACAATCCACGTAATATCCAAGCGATAAAAACATGTAACACGTTGATCAAAGCATATAACAAAGTCAAATAATATCAAGAATGATAATTCTACTGAGCTCGAATTCTTAAACCCTGAACCGAAGTTCTGGGTTACTTATCTCCAGCAGAGTTGCCAGAGCTGTCACACCTCCCTTTTTACTACCTTTTTGATTTTCCCCGACTGGGAGAATAAGCTATACCTCAATATTATAAATACCTCGAGAAAGGATATAATAACAACGAGGCAGGAGTTTTTCCAAATAAAGGACAATCGATTCGGAATTTTATTTAAAATTTTAGAGTCGCCACATGGGAAAATAATGGTGTCCCAAGTCACCGGTTAATCCCGAATCCGAGGAAGTTGACTCTATTTAACAGTCCGCACAACAAGAAATCCAAATAAGGAATTCTGTTAACCCGGGAGAAGGTGTTAGGCACTCTTGGATTCCGTGGTTTCAGCACGGTCGCTCAACTATCATTCTTGATCCTTAATTGATTTTATTATATGCTTTTAAACAATATGCATGTGTTTCACTTTGAATATTTTATGAATTGCGACGTTGCAAAAACGTATTTTGAGTCACACCGCAACCAGTACGTCTGTGACTTTTAACACATTTCGGCTTCGCCGATATTTATGATTTGAGTCACATTAAATGTACACTCGTATTAAGGAAAGTATATTTTAGAATCGAGCCTACATCGTCTAACGGCTTGTTAATCTTTTGGAAAGGTCATGGAATTAGCTATCAACCTTCCGGAGTCTATTATATTGTTATTCGTTTATATGGGGGCCCCGCTATTTTGTTTTCATGCGAGGCTCGTCCCACTAAATTTTTATAGTCCAATCCTAATATACAACTATATTTTCTATCATTTGGTTTTTCCTTAGTCAATTAATTGTAATTATAATTTCAGAATATAAGTCTCGGCCATTATTACTCTATGTCACTAGGCCTGGACACTTTGGGCTCTCTTAACAGTCTAACTTTTGCATCTGGGTTTCAGAAACCCAGATATTGCTGGAGCTTAAACTCGGAAGCCAGTTTCGAAACAATTCTGATTCGGGCCTTCGCCATTAATTAGGCCCAAACCAAATGAAATCGAAAAGGAGAAACAGAAATTGAAATTCATCATATATACAAATATTCAAAATCAGAAGAGAGAAAATTCGAATTATATTTATTCAATGAGTGTCACACCTCCTTTTTCCGCACCCGCGAGGGCGCGATGGAGATTTTCCAATTAAAGGACAATCGAAACGAGATTTGTTTATTTAATTCAGAGTCGCCACTTGGGAGATTTATGGTGTCCCAAGTCACCGATTAAGTCCCGAATCGAGGAAAAGATTGACTCTGTATACAGTCTGCGAAACTAGAAACCTGGATAAGGAATTCTGTTAACCCGGAAGAAGGTGTTAGGCACTCCCGGATTCCGTGGTTTTAGCACGGTCACTCAACTGCTATTTTTGTTTCTATCTGATTTCTTTATATATTTCAATCAGGTGCTTTTAATGTTCCGCTTTTCAATTTTAGAAGAATTACGACGTCACGAAAACACATTTCGAGTCACACCGCAACCGGTACGCCTGTGACTTTAATGTATTTCAATTTCGCCGAGAGTAAGGTTCGGTTCACATAAATGCGCACCCATATTTAGGAAAGTAATTTATTTACAAGTCGTGCCTAAAGAGTCTATCATGTTGTTAACTTTGGGAAAAACCGTAAAATTTGCTAAACGGTCCTCCCGAGTCTATAATTTTTTATAACAATTATTTGAGGGCCCCGCAATTAGGTGTTTAGTGCGGCGAGGCTCATCTCACTCTTTTATTAAAGGCCAATCCTAATCCGGCTATATTTCCACCTATTGGTTTTAAATTGAAATGGAATTTTATTACCTATAATTATCAGCCCAAACGAATGAGCTATGTATTCCAGATCTGGGCGATTTTTGTTAACAGTCAAGGCCCAATCTAAAGTTAGTCGGCCAGACCACACTGTTATTAATGCTTTAGGCGTGAATCAGCACTACTTGTTTAGCAAAATCTATGATGAAGCTGAAGTTGCGGGTGTTCATGTTCCTACTATTATTCTGATATTTGTAAACTGAATAGACTATTTAAAGATTATGTTGATATTATACTAATTATTTTAATTCTTGCTGAGACCAATACAATCATAATTCTCATGGCTCCTGAATTTAATACTAAACTCCTTGATTTGATAATTAGATTCATACACTATCATGTTTCCATTCCGGATGAATACAACATAATTCCTGGCGAACGTAACTATTTTTATTATTGCAAACTACATCGAATCTATATAAATTCCTGTAATATGTATACACGACTGTCTTAAAACAGTATCAATTAAACCATAACAGTCCAAAGAATAGAATTTAATCACAATTGCACTGTTCTTAATGAATACAAAATGCTTTGACAAAATCTATATCCACTGAATTCAACCATGCATTAATGAGATATTAACAGCAAACTCATCAGTACAAATTGACTCTTTTCATTTTTTGTATATGACTTGAATTACAGCAGAGAAACAGCCTATGTACCTGGGTATTGAAGAGCAAAAGAGAGAGAGGTCAGTGATGAAGCAGCAAGCAGTTCACAGCAACAGCAGTAGGCACTCAACCAACAGCAACAAAGAAACCAAACAGCAACCAGCAGGCAGTTTGACAATAACCAGTCAAAAAATAACCCAGCAAAACCAAATGTGATTCAAGAGTCGATTACCCAAGACCAATTATAGCGGAACCAAACCGTCACACCAATGCCAACAAATGAGAATTTCAGGCAGTGATTCACTCAAAAAATACCAAGTTTTGACCTGAAAACAACTGATTCCTAGATGATAACCACTGGAACACCCGATGTAACAGTATGATGTGGCCTTTTTGTGTGAAACAGTATTTCTCCTTGAGGCTGAAAGGTAATCAAAATACTCCAAATCCCTGTGTGTGTATACCTCTCTCTATATGTTTCCGAGTCACCTCCTAAGGTCTGCCTATCACTGTATTTCCCAGAAATACTTCCCCAATACTCTCTATCACTGTCTATGTCTATCTAGAGTCTCTGTATGTATGAATGTCCAAGGTCTGTGTGTATCTATATGTTTCAGAATTCTCTCTCTGTTTACTGTTTTTTTTCTCTCCAGGTCTCACCTCAGAATGCCCCTCCAAAATCCAGTCCCAAGCCTATATATATAGCTTTTTAAAACAGCTCCTAATGGTGCCCCTAACTAAACTAATACCCCTGCCCATTCCTATCTCTGTCAGCCCATTACCCCCTCTGTTTTTCCACTACATTGTGTCTAAGTATGGGTTCATTAATAAAGATTATTAACGGGGGACAACTGGTGGTGAACTCTGCTGTACGGCAGGTTCCACCAGGCTGTGCACTATGTGCAGGGCATTTTTGAATCTTAAAGTGTGCTAATTCTAACTAATAACTGGGGGTAATCAACCACATCATATCCAGGACTCAATTTAGTCACAAACAATTCAAGCATTTAGCTTGGATAATGACTTCGGATCAAATCACCAATCTTAATCAACATCCAGTGTTCTAACGGAAAATTCGTATAACTAAGCGACGACATTCAATTAATTACAACACATAACATGGATAACAAATTAGTCGGCAAAACAGTGATTCTACAAATCTCGGCTAAAAATGCAAACCAAGTATTCGATGACGCTATTCGAAGCGAATACACATCTGACCACATATGTAATCATCAACAAATAACATAGAAGAGTAATTGACCAAATAAAAGGTCCTTGAGAAGAAATGACAAATATGGACGGCCAACAGGAATGAAAAGAAAATCAAACGAATTGAACTAAACAAATATACAAACAACAAATATCTAATTGAAATAGATAGGAAAAAGGGAGGTTACCTCGAAAGAAATTGAAATCGAAGCAAGAACCGGGCCATTCTGAGCTTAGACTCGAATTTGGAGTCTAACGGACTTTAATTGAGATGTTTTCAAACGAAAACATCCCAATTAAATTCTATTAGGCCTCAATTTCTCTCGAATCTAAACGGAGACCCTAATTTTGAAATCTAGGGTTCATACGACATTTTTGGGGTTTGAGGGGTTAGGGCTTGATTCGAACCAGACCAACCACGATTTGGTGATGAGGGAAGCTAGGGAAGTGCTTGGGATGAATTTGGGGCCGATTGGGATAGATTCTAGTTTGGCTCGAATCTTCAATTAAAGATTCGAAAGGTTCCAGCTTGATTCGAACCAAACTATGCACGGATTCGAAGAGAGGGGGTTAGGGTGATCATGCGGTGTTGTTTTGGTGGCCGGCGGCGTTGTTGCCGCCGGGTTTTCAGGCGAAGGGAGAGGAGGCGGCGCTAGGGTTTGCACATCGTGTGATAGAGACGATGATGAGGGAGGGAATGGGGGCAGATGCGGGGTTTGGGGTGGGGGGGTAAAGGGTTGGTATGTTAAAATTGAGGGTTTATTTCTAGCCGTTCGATCTGATGATATCAACGGCTTGGATACGTTCATTAATGAAAACGACGCCGTTTGGGTAATGGGGGAATGGACCGGGTAAGGCAGTGAGTTGGGCTTGGTTTCGTCCGGGTTCAACTGGCTTGGGGTGGGTTTTGAGTTATTTGTTTGGGACTTGTTATATTTAAATTGGATTTGGCCCAATCTAATTTCCTCGTCCTATTTTCTTTCTCTTTATTTCCTATTTATTAACCAAAAATCTAAAATACATTACAAAAATCAAATTAGTTTGTAAGAATACTAATTAAGTTCTTATTATAGTTAAATTAAACTAAAATCACACAATTGGGACATTAAATGCTAAAAATACAAAAAATACATATTTTTGTGATTTTTCTATTTTTTGTCAAATAAACTTGATTACTTTTAATTGTGAATTAAAACCTAAGAATGCAAACGCAATATATTTTTGTATTTTTCTTAACTTAAACAAACAAACATGCTTAGCCAAATACAAACAATTATCCAAAAATGTCACGAAAAATCTAAAAAGAGCACACAACGAAAAGATTACTTTATTTTGAATTTTTTGGGAGTAATTCTCATGTAGGGCAAAAATCACGTGCTCACAGCTGCCCCTCTTTGCGCGGAAACATGAAGAGTTTTCGTGCAAAGATAAGTGAGCGGATACGAGCGATTTTTGCCCATTCAAGCACTCCGTATGAAGCATTTTTTGGAGAAGTTTGACCGAACCTCGCTTCAAAGGTCTCCTACATATCCCTGGCTAAAAGGGAATCAGGTCAATGTAGTTCGGGAAGATTTGGTAGCTGGGACTACCATGACTGCTGTGATCTTGCTGTTACTGCTGTTGCTGCTGTTGCTGTTGCCACTGCTCAACTGATCTCCTTATTACACCGGGCTAAACAAAAATAAGAAGCTATACTAAGTTACAGTACTACAAATTCTTATCTATCCTTTTTAACTTGATCTTTTCATGCTCCTTGTCATCCTGCCGGCTCTGATGTTTCTTCACATGCTTCTTCTCCTCTGACAATTGTTATCTCGGCCTATCTTGATTGCCGAATTCCGACCCTTGGTCCCTTCTTTGTGATCTTCGAGCTATTCTCCTTTGCAATCTGAATCTATCTTTTCTGATCCTTGTTGCCTCCCTCTGCTTACGAACTTGGATTCATGCCGGAGATTTATGTTACATTCACCCGCTTTCCTCAACCAAATTAAAAATAGATCGCCACTCCATTCTCCAGGCGGGCTCCCCGACTTCAACTACTACTTCAAAATAAAATCGCCACTCCATTCTCCGGGCGGGCTCCCTAACTTCAAATACTACTTCAAAATAAAATCGTCCCTCCATTCTCCAGGCGGGCTCCCCGACTTCAACTACTATTTCAAAATAAAATCGCCACTCCATTCTCCGGGCGGGCTCCCCGACTTCAACTACTACTTCAAAATAAAATCGCCACTCCATTCTCCGGGCGGGCTCCCTGACTTCAACTACTACTTCAAAATAAAATCGCCACTCCATTCTCCGGGCGGGCTCCCTGACTTCAACTACTACTTCAAAATAAAATCGCCACTCCATTCTCCGGGCGGGCTCCCTGACTTCAACTACTACTTCAAAATAAAATCGCCACTCCATTCTCCGGGCGGGCTCCCTGACTTCAACTACTACTTCAAAATAAAATCGCCACTCCATTCTCCGGGCGGGCTCCCTGACTTCAACTACTACTTCAAAATAAAATCGCCACTCCATTCTCGAGGCGGGCTCCCTGACTTCAACTACAACTTCAAAATAAATCGCCACTCCATTCTCCAGGCGGGCTCCCTGACTTCAACTACAACTTCAAAACTAAATCGCCACTCCATTCTCCGGGCGGGCTCCCTGACTTCAACTACAACTTCAAAACTAAATCGCCACTCCATTCTCCAGGCGGGCTCCCTGACTTCAACTACAACTTCAAAATAAAATCGCCACTCCATTCTCCAGGCGGGCTCCCTGACTTCAACCACTACTTCAAAATAATATCGCCACTCCATTCTCCAGGCGGGCTCCCTGACTTCAACTACATCGTCTAATTTCATCCCATCCCGATCGCCTTCCTTTGTTTTCTGTACCATTTTCTTCTTCCTGTATCGCCCATTGGGCCACCTTTTCTTCTGAATTATCTTGTCTTGGAATTGCTTTCCCCCTGGGTTGTATTACTTTGGCTGCTGGGGATATCTTTGGAACTGTTTACTCACCTATTGGGGATAATGCTGCTGAGGAAGTATTCTTTGTTTCCTTCACCCCTCATTCTCTCTCGGACTTGCCGGGGTTGAAAAGTTATGGACCGGGGATCACCCTGGCGGGGGACCCCTTTTCCTCTTCCTTCTTCCCATACCTCCTCTGGGACTCACTCTTTTGCTTCTTTGAACGAATTATGGGATATAGTACTGCTGGGGACATCTCGAAACCATTGTTTCATTTTTCCAACAACTGCTGGGGGGTGATACCAGGCTCAAAGATCACCCCATCGTGTTGTCTGGCCTCTCTCAAAACTATTCTGCTCGGAGCTGGTATTTCCCGAAATCTTGTGTTGCTTTCTACCCTTATCCACTGGGTCTTTGCTTTCAAGAAAATTTTCGCAACAGGAGAAAATTTTATGCCCCAGTTTGATAAACTTCTGGATGGTATGCTTTTCCGCCAACGAACCTTCTTTTCCTGCTTTAAATCAAAGAAAAATTGTTAGTTTCAAAACGCAGTGAGTGGTCGTGCCACTCTTGTTGGGGCCATTCTCTTTCAGCTGCTTGGCCTCTCTCGAACTTTGAGGACGACGTTGACGCTTGCTGGGGACGATGTTCTTTCCACGAACGGTTCCTCATCTTTCTTTTTATTCCAATCTTTGGTTCGATCCGGTTCTTTTTAGCCGGTGATCTGTTGCGTGAAATCATCTTTCGGACGTGCCACATGTGTCCATCATACTCCGTAATTCCTGCGAACCTTCCAATCAACCTGTCGTCCCAATCTTACTATCGGCACGACTTCTGCCTTATTGCCTCGTTCCACGCCTATTCATTTTCATTATACTGCTTTGGGAGACTTGGTAGTAAGCTTTGAAAAATTAATTTTCGAAAAATGAAAGAAAAGAAAAGAATGCTGACCGCAAATGACAAAAGAAAAAGGGAAACTTTTCTGAACTCAAAAATAGGAAAACTTATCTGAATGTGTGCCTGATCCAATGGTTATGCCGCGCCTTTGAGATTAAACTACCCGGTCTATTCATGTCAATCACTTTCTGATGCCGCGTTCTGCTAGAGGTAAACGGATGTCCAAACCTTGTCTCATGCAGACATCTTGTAACCATCTCGCCATGTCACCTCACGGTGCCCTTCAGAGGGTTTTCACTAATGAGATTCTCTCATTTCTCTCTATCTCCCGTCGCCTTAAGGTGCCAGCAAAGGTTTTCACCGTAAGACTGTCTCATTTTATTTCTCTCAACTTTCTTCGCCTTAAGGTGCCCGCGAGGGTTTTCACCATTAAGACTCTCTCATTTATGCTTTCTTTCCCTGTGGTGGGGTATCACCCCTGAGATTCCCTCTAGAGCGTTATCCCCTTTCGGCTTGTGCATCCTGGATTCAATCGAGGGTCGGGATGTCACTTTTGGCTTTCATTCAGATTGACTTGGCATTTCTCAAATACTGATCGAGAGGTCTTTCTGGTTCTTAATGTGGTTTCTGTGCGTGAGGCTGAAGAAAGGGGTTTAACCTCGACGGTTAGCTTATTACAACTTTCGGAATCCACACTATCTTTCAAACGAAACAATGACTTCTGCCCCAGTTTTGTTGCTTGGGGGATCTTTGATTTTTATTTTATTATGACCGAGCCGTGTGGCGCCTACGTATCCTTCTTGAGGAATCAGGTCGAACGTAGTTCACTTTTTCTTGTGTTTTTTCTTTGTTTCTTTGTTTCTTTTTCTATTTTGTTACGCATCTTCCTTGATGATTCCGAAAGAGGGTATACGAAAGAATAATTAAGGCTCAAAGGGGAAAACAAGGGTTAAGGTGTTTGGGTAGTAGAAAAATTGCCTCTGTCATTTCATTCTCCGAAAAATGCCAAATACACACAAACGAAACCAAATGTTGACAAATACATTAAAGAATTACACGTAATATCTCTTAACTGCATCGGAATTGATAGCCATATCGGTGCATCTTCCCTCAATATCAGTTAGACATAGAGCGCCGTTGGATAATACTCTAGTCACCACAAATGGTCCCTGCCAATTTGGAGCAAACTTGCCTTTCGCTTCGGCCTAATGTGGTAGAACTCTCTTCAACACATGCTGTCCCACTTCAAATTTCCTGGGACGTACCTTCTTGTTATATGCTCTTGCCATTCTCTTTTGATACAATTGGCCATGACATACTGCTGTCAATCTCTTTTCGTCGATCAAGCTCAATTGCTCTAATCGGGTTTTGACCCACTCGTCGTCATCAATCTCAGCTTCAGCGACAATTCGGAGGGATGGAATTTCAACTTCTGCTGGTATTACTGCTTCAGTCCCGTACACCAACAAGTAAGGAGTTGCACCTACCGAAGTCTGGACGGTAGTGCGATAACCTAACGGTGCGAATGGTAACTTTTCATGCCATTGCCTAGACCCTTCTACCATCTTCCTCAATATCTTCTTAATATTCTTGTTTGCTGCCTCGACCGCACCATTTGCTTTTGGGCGATACGGTGTGGAATTTCGGTGTGTAATCTTGAACTGTTGACATACCTCTTTCATCAATCCACTATTAAGATTTGCACCGTTATCTGTGATGATTATCTTTGGAATTCCAAACCTGCAGATGATGTGGGAATGTACGAAATCCACCACTGCCTTCTTGGTCACGGATTTGAAGGTTTTGGCCTCCACCCACTTGGTAAAGTAATCGATCGTCACCAGAATGAACCTATGACCATTGGAAGCCGCGGGTTCTATAGGTCCGATGACATCCATACCCCATGCGACAAACGGCCATGGTGCTGAAATTGTATGTAATTTAGTTGGTGGAGAATGAATCAAATCTCCGTGTATCTGACACCGATGGCATCTTCGCACGAAACTTATACAATCACGCTCCATAGTGAGCCAATAATATCCTGCTCGAAGAATCTTCTTTGCCAATACGTACCCGCTCATGTGTGGTCCACAAACTCCGGAGTGTGTATCTGTCATCACTGTTGTGGCTTGACTTGCATCTATACATCTCAACAATCCCAAATCTGGGGTTCTTTTGTACAACACCCCTCCACTAAGGAAAAATCCGTCTGCCAATCGTCGGATAGCCCTCTTCTGATCTCCGGTTGCCTGCTCCGGGTATATCCCCAACCTGAGGTACTCTTTAACATCATGAAACCACGGCTCACCATCCACCTCTTCCTCTATCATGTTACAATAAGCATGTTGATTCCGGACCTGAATATGTAATGGATCGACACGAACCTTGTCCGGGTGATGTAGCATTGACGCTAAAGTAGCTAGAGCGTCGGCAACCTCATTATGCATCCTTGGGATGTGTCTGAATTCTACTGATCGAAAGCGCTTGGTCAGATCATGCAAGCACCGACGATACGGGATAAGCTTTAAATCTCTGGTTTCCCATTCTCCCTGAATCTGATGTACCAGGAAGGTCCGAGTCCCCCAAGACCAAGACGTCTTGTACATCCATGTCCACTACTAATCGCAACCCCAAGATACATGCCTCGTACTCAGCCATATTATTGGTACAATGAAAACGCAGTTGACCAGTAACAGGGTAATGATGTCCTGTTTCAGATATAAGCACAGCCCCTACTCCGACTCCTTTTGCGTTCGCCGCCCCGTCGAAGAAGAGCTTCCAACCCGGCTCCTCGGTTAGTCCCAACCCATCAATCTGCAGTACTTCTTCGTCTGGAAAATATGTCCTCAAAGGCTCGTATCCGTCATCAACAGGATTTTCAGCTAAGTGATCGGCCAGGGCTTGAGCTTTCATAGCCGTCCTTGTCACGTATATGATGTCGAACTCCGTAAGTAATATTTGCCATTTTGCTAACCTTCCTGTAGGCATAGGTTTCTGGAAAATATACTTCAACGGATCCAAACGCGAAATGAGGTAAGTGGTGTAAGAAGACAAATAATGTTTCAACTTTTGGGCTACCCAAGTCAAAGCGCAACATGTCTTTTCTAGATGAGTGTACTTGACCTCGTGGACTGTGAATTTCTTACTGAGGTAGTAAATGGCCCGTTCCTTCCTGCCAGTAGGATCTTGCTGCCCCAGTACGCAGCCGAACGAATTCTCCAAAACCGTCAGATAAAGAATCAGGGGTCTGCTCGGTTCGGGCGGAACTAGTACGGGTGGATTTGACAGATACCCTTTGATTTGGTCAAACGCTTCCTGACATTCTGTCGTCCATTCTATCGCCACGTCTTTTTTCAATAGACGGAATATGGGTTCACAGGTTGCCGTAAGTTGGGCAATAAACCTACCGATGTAATTCAACCTTCCCAACAGACTCATTACCTCTGTTTTATTCTTTGGCGGGGGTAACTCCTGAATGGACTTGATTTTGGATGGGTCCAACTCAATGCCCCGTCGGCTGACGATGAATCCTAGCAACTTTCCTGATGGAACTCCGAATGCGCATTTGTCCGGATTGAGCTTGATGTCGTATCTTCGAAGTCTTTGAAAGAACTTCCTGAGGTCAGCAACATGGTCTTCTTGACGTCTGGATTTTACGATCACATCATCCACGTACACTTCAATTTCCTTGTGTATCATGTCATGGAATACCGTAGTCATCGCCCTCATGTATGTTGCCCCCGCATTCTTCAAACCAAACGGCATCACCCGGTAACAATAAGTCCCCCACGGTGTGATAAAAGCCGTCTTTTCTGCGTCCTCTTCATCCATCAAGATCTGATGATATCCCGCATAACAGTCCACAAAGGATCCGATTTCACGTCCAGCGCAATTATCAATCAGGATATGGATATTGGGAAGCGGGAAATTATCCTTAGGACTCGCCTTGTTGAGGTTGCGATAGTCCACACATACTATGATATTTCCGTCTTTCTTTGGCACCGGTACTACATTAGCCAACCATTCAGGGTATCGAGTGACACGAATGACTTTCGCCTGCAACTGCTTGGTTACTTCCTCTTTGATCTTTACACTCATCTCCGTCTTGAATTTCCGCGGTTTTTGCTTGACGGGAGGATATGCCGGATCAGTGGGTAATTTATGAACCACTAGATCAGTGCTGAGTCCCGGCATGTCGTCGTACGACCATGCGAAAATGTCTTTAAACTCCATGAGTGTTTTGATCAACTCTTCTCTCAGATTGGGTTCAATATGGACACTTATTCGGGTTTCTTTGACGTCATCCGCATTCCCCAGATTAACGGCCTCGGTATCATTTAAATTTGGTTTGGGTTTTTCCTCGAAGTGACTTAATTCTTCACCGATTTCTTCTACGGCTTCATCATCGCCGTACTCTGACTCACTCTCGTCACTTCTTATTTCATGCGTTATTATTTCCAAACCCGATTGACTTTCTAGACTGGGTTGATTAATCTTTAAGCACGCCATATCATTAAGATCAGTTGAAAGAATGCTGTTCAGAAAAGTAAAACGAGGGAAAAATAAACAAAATTAGACACGAAGGGAACCAAATTTCATTAATGGGAATAGTACAAGGAAAAACAAACTTGCAAACTTAAATCAAAATGAACTAAAACAACTGGATTTTACTCCGGGGACAACCCCCAACACGGAATTTCGAAAGAAAACAATCCAAAACAAACTACAAGGACTCCTTCCGGACAGGGAGAGGAGTAGCCTTCCAATTATTCAGTTTTGCTTTTGGTCCCACAAACTGTATCTCGGCATGGCTGGATCCTTCACCATCCTCGAGCATACATACATCCGCGAATAGGTCCTCGAACTTCCTTAAGAACTCTTCGTCTGGCCTAATCATAGGACCGGGAATCTTTGTCGTCGGATGTCCTCTAACTCCAGACCTGACGAAAGATTGGGAAAGGCGTGGAACAGGCTTCGGGAGCATCCATGTCTTCTGCTTATTCTTCTTGGCTCGCTGGATGTCCTCTAATGTCGGCTTGAATCCCAAGCCGAAGGTTCCCAAGTTTTCGACCACTGATACCGGTTGTATGATTCCTTGCAGAGATGCACCTAGACCTTTGCCGGGTATGAAACCGTGTCTCAACATTTCATGAGCCACCATGACATCTGCATTAACTATTCTGTCATTGGGAATGCACTCCCCTTCTGGAACTCGGTTGGCGGATACCACATCGCAGATCTGGTACACCCACGGCCCAACATCTTCTTCTGTCTCAACAAAGGGGACGATGGTGCCTGGTTGTAGATCATTCTCTCCATGAACGACGATCTCCTGTTGGTCCCACTCAAACTTGACGAGTTGGTGTAAGCTGGATGGAACTGCTCTTGCGGCATGGATCCATGGTCGCCCTATCAGGAGGTTATATGACACCACCATGTCCAGCACATGGAATTCCATGGTGAACTCCACTGGCCCAATCGTCAAGATCAACACTATGTCCCCAACCGATGCCTTGCCTCCTCCATCAAACCCTCGAACACATATGGTTCTTGCGTATCCTGCCGATGTCCACTTTCAACTTGTCCAGTGTAGAGAGAGGACAAATGTTAGCACTGGACCCATTATCGACAAGGACATTGGTAACCACCGACTCCTCACACTTTACCGTAAGATATAAAGCCTTGTTGTGCTCGGTGCCTTCCTCGAGCAATTCATCATCGGTGAAGGTGATCCGATTCGCTTCGAAGATCCTATTGGTGATCTTCTCCAAATGACTCACTGAGATTTTATCAGGTACATGTGCCTCATTCAGGACTTTCATCAAAGCTTGCCGGTGTTCTTCAGAATGTATCAGCAAGGATAGCAATGATATTTGCGCAGGAGTCTTCTTCAATTGCTCTAAGACAGAGTAGTCATGCAGCTTCATCTTTTTAAGGAATTCTTCTGCCTCTTCATCAGTTACCGGCTTTTTCAATGTTGCCGGGGTGATCTTCCTCAACTCCGCGAGGGCAAAACATCTCCCCGAGCGGGTCAAACCTTGCGCTTCGCAAACTTCCTCTTTCACTTCCTTTCCTTTGTAGGTCGTTGTAATCCGAGCATAATTCCATGGAATAGCCCTGCTATCAGTTATTGGCAATTGTATTGCTGGCTTGATGATGAAAGGATCCATTTGAACGCCTGCTACCGTCAAGACGGGCTTGGTTGCTGCCCCTGGTACAACTATTTTTGCTTCTCCCGGCCTCACCGGTACTCCGCTCACACTTCCCTTTCCTGCTTCCGACCCTCCTGGTATGTCCTTCTTGCAACTGGGTGACTCATCAAGGCTTGGCCCATTCCTCATTCCTACCCCGCTAGACTTGATCATCATTACAGTTTGAGGGGTTTTCTCATTTCCTTCTTCTACCCGTACCAACTCGATCATGTTGGTCTCATGATGAGTTGGAAGTGGATTTTGGTTGATGTTGGGCTCGGTTGGAGTCTGGACCTCAATCCTGCGAGTGTCGATGAGTTCCTGGATGGCTGTTTTCAACCTCCAACACTTTTCCGTGTCGTGTCCCGGACATCCTGAGTAGTATGCACAATTTACTGAATGGTCCAGATTCTTCGGAAGAGGGTTTGGTAGCTTAGCTTCAACCGGATTTAACAACCCTACTTGCTTCAACCGGTGGAACAGACTAGTGTAAGACTCCCCCAAGGGAGTGAAAGTCTTTGGCCTTGGCGCCCTGTCGCCCTTGAATGCCTGGTTCGGACGAAAACTCGCGCCCGAGGGGTTTCTGTAAGCTCTTGGGGGTGGATAATTGTTCTGCGGGTTTGGTGCACGCCACGGTGCATGGACGGGAGGTGCGACATATGACTGAGCATGATGGACAGTGAAATGGGGATCAGGTGCTGGATAGTAGTGTTGCGGGTAATTATATGGATTGTGGAAGTAATTTTGGTGGTGAAGCTGGGGCGGGCTATATTGGGGTGCAGGGCCTCTGTTTCCGAACCATGTCCCGGACTCGACTGCCGCGACTTCCTCTTTCCTCTTTTTCCCAAGTACTCCTCCAGTACCACTTTGGATAGCCTTGAGTGGTGGCCTTCAATGCTGAATAGCTCATGATCTTGTTGGTTTTCAAACCTTCCTCGATCATAGCCCCCATTTTTATCACCTCAGTGAATGACTTTCCTACGAACGTCACCAGATGTCCGAAATAGGTTGACTCCAGTGTTTACAAGAAGTAATCCACCATCTCGCTCTCTCCCATAGGCGGATCCACCCTAGTTGCCTGTTCCCTCCAGCGGAACCCAAATTCTCTGAAACTCTCGGCGGGTTTCTTTTCTAACTTTAGCAATGACAAACGGTCCGGGACTATATCGAGATTGTACTGGAACTGGCCAACGAATGCTTGAGCCAAATCGTCCCACGTAAACCATCTGCTGGGATCCTGCCTAGTGTACCATTCTAGTGCGGATCCCCCCAAACTCTGACCAAAGTAAGCTATCAGAATTTCGTCCCGTCCTCCAGCTCCTCGCATTTTACTGCAAAACCCTCGCAGGTGGGCTACCGGATCACCATGCCCCTCGTATAGGTCGAATTTGGGCATTTTAAACCCTGCTGGCAACTGGACATCCGGAAATGGACGCAGATCCTTGTAGGCGACACTGACCTGGTTGCCCAAACCGTGCATATTCCTGAAGGACTGCTCCAGGCTCTTAACTTTTCTAATAACTTCCTCGTGTTCCAAACTTTGGAAGTGCTTTTCCGGTTCTGCCGGACTATCCCAATGAGGGGTGTGTGGGTGTGGTTCAGGAGCCCTGAAGGTAGGCTTGGGAGGATAGTAAGAACTGTCGTGGATTTGAACATGTGGCTCACCGGGCGACTTTTGTAGAGTAGCAGGTGGGGGTGCCACAAAAACGGGGGTGACTGGAGGAGGATGTTGCTTGGCTGGTGGGATTTGGGTGACATAAGGGTTTTCCCCTTGGTAGTATGGATAAATTGGGGCGCTTGTCGATGGATCGAGGGGTGGATGTTCCGGGGCTGATGCGAGGGTAGGGCGATTCGGTGAAGACTGTTCCCTGGCCCAGGGCCAGGTGCATCTCTGTTATCTGTTGTTTCAACCGGTCTACCTCTTCTTTCATGATTTGTAACTCTGATTTTTCTTCCTCGAGGCTCTTACCAGAACTAGACATGCTTACTGTAATCGGTCCTTTGGATCTAGTACGGTAATGATGGCTGGCCAGTATATTCTGTCAAACCAACTGCTAAACTTTTCCGGAAATGCAACAAACTTGTTAGTTTACCGAGTTTGACAGATATGTTATAGCACGTTGGATGCAATGCACCTAACCAAATAACCCTTTCTACATGCACTCGTAACATGCGTCATTCCAGCTTTTCTCTTTTTCTCTTTTTCTTTTTCTTCTTTTCCTTTTCTTTTTCTTTTTTTTTTTTTTTGAAAGCCTTATTGTTATTAACCTTTGCATTCTTTTCCTTTCTTTTTAGTGGTGGTCGAATCTTATGTGGATTGCCTACGTATCACGTCCCCGCGTGAATCAGACCGAGCGTAGTTCTGGTAACAAGATTGTGGCAAAATTCAGTAACTTTTATATCAAATAAAACCTTAAAGTTACAAAACATGGCTTACAATAATCGACAAAATAGAGGAATGCTTGACTCGAAAAATGAAAAATAAAATGCCAACCAACTTGACTCGATATTTCGAAATACATTTTTAAATCAGAAGTCTAATGCTCTAAAATTCCTGGGAGCCCGCGAGGCATCATTCGGCCTTGCCGCGGGCCTTGGTGTGAGGTCCTTGTGCAGTCCCCTTAAATCCCTCATGATCTGATGAACATAGCCCATAACCGAAGCAAAAACGGCAGGGCGGGGCATCTGTTCGCAAGCTAAACACTTCATAGTGACATAGTGCCCTATTTCTCCAATTCTGTCCTTGATCATGTCCCTTTCTCTGAGTAGCTGCTCTATCTGCTGGTTTTTCGCTCCCAATCTTCGAGCATTGTTGGTGACTTGGTCTAGGAGCCTATCTACTTGTTCTTGTAGTTGGGCCATCAAATCGTGACAATGGTCGAGGTCTGTTCTGGCATCTCGGGCTTGCTTGAAAACCCGCTCCCTGAGGATAACATTTGCTTCCCTTAGACTAGTGATGATCTCAGTGTAATCTTCTTCTATCCGTTGCAGGTGAAGTGCATGTTGATGTGCCTCCTTTCTCCAGCTAGCGCGGACCCTCATTGTTTGGGCCTTCGACTCTTCCAATTCTCTTTGGACATCGGCAACTTGGCTTCTCAAACCCTTTATCAATTTTTCGTCCGCTCGACTCCTCAATTGTCTGTCAGCATCCCTTTTCATTTGCTGAATTTGAGCCCTCAAAAAGTCATTTTCCTGTGCCAACTTCTTTTTATCTCCTTCGTCGGTGGCGGCTTGCATATCTTTTTCAAATTGGAGATCTTGGACCCGTTGCTCTATCTTGCCGATTCTTGTTCTGTAAACCTCTTCCTTAGCTAACCAGTCCCATTGTTCTTGTGACGCTTCAGCAAATTCCCTGAGGTGAGGTCTTTTGGCTGGTCTTTCCCCGATGTTTCTCCTTTGTACCAAGTAAGATATCTGGGTACAACCTCTCCTCTAGCTCGATCCTGTACACAAGTGTTTGCCTCTAGATATTGGCATTTGCTCCAGATCTGGCGGACCCTTGCTTCCGGGAATTGACCGTCGGGACCAATTTCAATAACATGGGTACTCAGGTCTTCTTCTTTGGGTACTATCTGGCACCTCCCGAGCTGTCTCAACACCCGATGGGGCACATAAGGTTGAATGCTTTTAAGTCCCATTAAGAGAAAGGGGGACCTAGCCGCTGGCATGTACACGATTTTGTCTATCCGCAACCAACCCAACGTCCATTGTATTTGACTTGCGTTGAGAGCCTGAAAGTATGCCCTCCATGCCAATGTTCCTTCAAGCAGGACGGCCCTATCAATCCTTGTATAGAATTCGCTTATGCAAGTTTTCTCAACCAACCCATATCTCAAGAATTGGGTGCGGCGACACAGGTGCTCAATCATCCACATTTGTAGCAGTAAATTACAGCCTTCGAAAAAATCTCCCCCGGCTTTGCAGATTGTGAGGGCTCGATATATGTCCGATAGTATCATAGGAGCAAGAGTACTTTTGCTTTGGTCAAGCAAAGTACTGACGACTCCGGCTACCTTTATATCAATGTTCCCGTCTTTCCTTGGGAATACCACGAGTCCTAAAAAGGCTATCATGAAAGCAACTCGTCTGTGCTCCTCCCATTTCTGGCGATTACCCTTGCTGCATAATTTGTTTTCTGGCTCGTCGAAACCTCCCGCATGACCGTACCTTTGATAGATGAAGTTTAAAGTACAAAACCCTTGTGCTAGATCCGGGTTACGTACCGTTCTGGCCGTCTTCAGTGAGTCTAAAAACCGGTGTATGGCGACAACCCTGGGGGCGATTAGATATTGATGCCCCAATGGTATATCAATGTTTCCAATGTATCCGGTCATCTCCTCCACAGTTGGGGTGAGCTCGAAGTCCGAGAAGTGAAAGACATTGTGCGCGGAGTCCCAATATGTGACTAAGGCTCTTATGATGTCCCCACGAGGTTTTATTTCAAGCAGACCCGTGAGACCTTTCAAATACTTTTTAACCTCATCCTGCCCTTCTTGGCCTAGATCATCCCACCATAGCCGTATTTGTACCGGGATTTTAGTCATGAGTGAAAAGGGTTCATTTTGAATCGTGCTCATCCTGCACATTTATTTAAAGAAAACGATCATTTTGGCTGGCAATGATTTTTCAAAATTTACAGATTTTGGTATATATTTTTTTTGAAAAATGGCAAGTTGGACCCGACGGGGGTTGCCTACGTATCTCACATCCAATGAGAATCAAACCCGCGTAGTTCGGTCCGTCAAGACAAACTATTTTCTTTTATTGACCGACAAAGAAAACACATTTTGTTAAGAAACACACTTTCTTTTATTGACCGACAAAGAAAACACATTTTGTTAAGAAACACATTTTCTTTTATTGACCGACAAAGAAAACACATTTTGTTAAGAAACCCATTGTCGGCAAAGTCAACCTTCCGTTGTCTCTTATTAGCAAACTATTGACTTTGTTGGTAAGACACATTTTTGTATTTTTCTGAAAATATCTATTTACCCATACTGTTTCCTTTTGTTTTTCGTTTCTCCTCAGTATTTAAAAGCCGGTCAGCATGCAAGTTCGAATAAATGCTTGAAACAAACATGGCATAGCAGGATGGTCTTTCATTTCAGGTTGCCTGTCCTAGACGGACCCAACCCCTGTGTTGAGTCCCCTAAGTCAAATGCAACGTGATGCAAATAAGCGTTTCCTACTAGGGATCCGGTATGCGGTTATGTTATTCTAAGTTAAAAACCTCGGTGCATGATCTAGACTGTGTACCCAAGCGGACAACTCGGGCTGAGGAAGGAGCTCCTTTCCGGGAACCAAAAGGCCAACCGGCTTAGAAACTTTCCGAGCCTCTTTATTATTTCGGGGTATGACACTAACAGAATAAGGAGTCTCAACCGGTGAGCACATCCCCGGAGGTGAGAAGTGAAGGGTTTGCGGCACAGTTTTATATACAGTTCACGCAATATCAAAGCGGTAAACATATAACAGTTTGTATATATACAGTGCAACTAGTATCAAAGCGGTAGACATGTGGCACGTTAATTAAACATGTAGTAAAATCAGATATAGACAAAACAACAATTTAACCTGAGCTCGAATTCTTAAACCCTGAATCGAAGTTCTGGGTTACTTATCCCCAGCAGAGTCGCCAGAGTCGTCACACCTCCTTTTTTTTTCATTGCACACAACGTAAAACGTAAATGCGTCACTTAAAGGACAATCGAAATGGGATTTATTTAATTAATTCAGAGTCGCCACTTGGGATATTTATGGTGTCCCAAGTCACCGGTTCGAATCCCGAATCGAGGAAAACTTTGACTCTATTTAACAGTCTGCGAACCAAAAATCCGAATAAGGAATTCTGTTAATCCGGGAGAAGGTGTTAGGCATTCCCGAGTTCCGTGGTTCTAGCACGGTCGCTCAACTGTCATATTTGGCTTATTTATCTGATTTTAACAAATATGAACATATGTGCCAATTTTAACTTTTGAACCGCTTTCATCATTATTATTATTTTAACAAAGAATTGCAACATTATGAAAACGTATCTCGAACCACGTCGCACCAGTGCACCCGTAGTTGTCAACACATTTCGACTTTGTTGAGATTTGGAGTTGGGTCACATAAAATGCACACCCGAATTATGGAATGTAAAAATTATTAAAGAACGTGCCTAAAGTGACTAACGTGTTATTAACTTTGTGGGAGGCCATGAAAATTTGCTAAATGGAACGTCCCGAATTCTAAATATTTTAATAAAGTAATTAAAGAGGGCCACGCGATTTGCGATTTTATTTGGCGAGGCACACCCCTACTTCCAATTTCAAACGATTTCCCTCAACAAAATAAAACTACGGATGCTCATCTCAATACAGGTATTTTGGTTTGAATTGATTTACCCGTTTCAAAACAATCTCATATACAATCAGAATTAATATCTTGTTAATCTAAAATATATTGAGCAGATAAGGCCATCACTTCATTGAATTGATTATATTTTACCATTTGTCTAAGAATAAATTTCCTAAATAATTCAAACAAAACAAGCCAAGAAACAGTATACTTTCTTATTATACCCATATATTTTCTAGTGAAAAGATTAGTCTTTATAATTTCTTCAACACTCAGATTTATAACCTTTATCAAAGCAAAACAAAAAAAATATTATAATACCATAGCATAATACAGTAGAAGCCAATAGTGCATATTTATTAAAGAACTAAGAAAATTAAATAAGATACTAAACAACAAAACAGATCCAAATAAAAAATGGAAACAGAAAACTTAGGAACTCTTTGAAATTTCTCCTGTAAATCAAGTGAAAGACATCAGCGGGAATAATGGACCCAAAGCCAAAGTCACGACCGGAGATGCCGAACGAAACAACCAACCGGCGACCTCAAATCCTACTCGAAAGGAGAGATGAGGAAGTTACATGCTCTATGTTTCTGCTGGATTTCTGGCAGGTGAGTGAGGAGATGGTTGGACGGGGCTGTTAGTGGTTGTTGTTGGGGACGTGATATGGTGGTCGACGGAGTGAGACTGCTGGAGTGACGAAACAGTCTCGACGTGAGGGAGGGATATGGTGGTTCAGACGTTGAGGAAGAGCTGTCCGGAAGTTGTTAGTCGTTGCTGGACGACGGAAAAAAGGCTATTTTGGTGGTGGTGTTCGAATGTTAATGGAGGGTTGTCGACGGAAAGTGGTCGATGATGTCGTAGGAAAGTTGGAGAGTTTTTCGCCGCAGCTACAACGTTGGTGATGGTTCAGTCGTGGTTATGGCTGGTTTTTCGCTGCGGATGATGGCAACGTCGTCGCTCGATGTCCGACTGGATGGAAACGGGCAGTGGTCTGCGACATGATGAGCATGCAAGACGATGGGACTGTTTGGTCGCTTGGTATGATGAAGATGGAGTAGCTGTGGGCCGTTGGTCGTTACTGGATGACGCAAACACAGAAATGGCTGGAGCTGGCGATGGTTGTTTATGGGTTGAGGTCGTGGGAGCTGTTTGTGGTGGTTGTTTGGCGAGGGAGATGGGGGCGTGGAGGAAATGACAGTAGCGTTTTTGGTTCAGTTTATTTTTAAAAATGGAAGAGATGAGCTCAACAGTGTATTTTCTATATTCCAAAGCAAAAAAATACTCTCCAACAGTAGCCTCCTCCTTCGTTTTCTTTCAAAAAATGACCAAGAAAAAAAAACACTCACCGTCGCCTCATGTTTCATTTTCTTTTTCAAATAACCCCCAGAAGACCCCCCTCCCTCACGTGAAGTCCTTGTTTGCCATTTAATATGAAACCATCGATGCTCCTTTCTTTCTTTGTCTTTTTGTATTTGTCCATTTTCTTTTGTTTTTTTCTTCTTTTTATTTTTTAATCATTCTCCCATCCCTCCCCCTTAGTGTAGTGTCGTGTGTGTAGTGTGTATGTATGGGTTCTTTTTGTCCGTGTTCCCCGTGTGGTGAACTCGGATTATTATGGGCTAAGCCCGAAAATTATAAAACCGGGTAGTTTGAACCCGAATATTATTTTTCGCCCGGAATCAAGAATGAGAACACGGTGTTATTTAATTAATCCTACGTAAGAAAAATAACTACAAGACTCACTATTAAAACAAATCTATTTTTTATATTTTTCAAGATTAAAGTTACCACAAAATACTAATTATATTATTTTTTTGTTTTGTAATTTTCGTTTTTAATAAAGACAAAAAATATAAAGTACTATTTTGGTATTTTTCAAATTTAAAAATGACTACGAAACATTAATAAAACTATATTTTTGTTATTTTTCATTTTAAGGTAAAAATAAAGTAAAAGAGTCAAATTTAGCTAAAATAGCTATATTAAAACTAAACTAAATATTTTACGCTAAAAATATAAAAAATCTCTGGGAGGGTCAAAAATCACGCGTTTACAGCTGCCCCTCTTTGACTGAAAACACAAAGAGTTTTCAGACAAAGAACGACTAGACAAGTGTTTTTGACCCGACCCTTATTCGGAGGGACTAAACTAAAAGAAGAGGAATGTGACCGAGCCATTGTATCTGAGCTGCCTACATATCCTTGGCTATAAAGGAATCAGGCCACGTGTAGTTCGAAAGTGAGTGAGGAAGGGGTATACCGAGGTAGAGAGCCGGTCGAGGTGCCGTTTCGCCGAGGTTCCGTTCCGTCGAGGTTCCGGTCCGTGGTCCTGCTATTACATCAAGAATCAAAATATGAGAAAGACTAACTAAGCCTATCAGCTACTAGTTACAAGATTCCTATCTATAAGTCTTCTGAAGCTTGATCTTGAGTATTGGTTGGTGCTTCATGCAGACTCTAAATTTGAACCTTGATACTTGCTAGTTGCAGGTGCTGCTTTTCGGATCAAGACCAGGTATGCAGTACTCGTGACCTCGGCCATGTCTTGAGCACACCACATCTTTCCTCAACTTTTGCACTTGGATTAACTCCTTGCCTTTTTCATTGTGACTAACTTCTGTTGATCAACTCGGACAGTTGACTCGCATTCTGGTCGCCAGCTTCTTTTGTTGCTAACTTGCATTACACTCCAAAGTGAATTCCCTGACTTGTGATCTTCGAGCTATTCTCGGTCGAAGTCTGAATCTATCTTTTCTGATCCTTGTCGCCTTCCTTCTGATTCATGCTGGGGATTTCCGTTACACTCTACCACTTTTCGATTGTTCACTATCCTTATCAAATCTTGGAAACTGAGACGTCGTTCTGCTTTTCTGGCGGGCTTCTGACTTTAACAACAAACTCTAATCATAAATTGCCATTCCCTTCTTCAAGTGGGCACCTGACATCTCAGGAGAAAGATTCATCGGACTGAGATTTGGATGTCTTAGGAGAAAGATTCATCGGACTAAGACTTTGATATCTTAGGAGAAAGATTCATCAGACTAAGATTTTGACGCTAGGAGGTAATTCCTCAGACTAGGTCTAAATTGTTGTGATCTTAGGAGAAAGATTCATCAGACTGAGATTTTGATGTCTTAGGAGAAAGATTCATTAGACTAAGATTTTGACGCTAGGAGATAATTCCTCAGACTAGATCTAAATTGCTGCCTTACTTAAAATCTTCCAATTGTTGCTTCATTCTTCTTGTTGCTTTCATCTAAAACATCCAATTGTTGTTTTTCACTTCCTATTAAATTATCTTTAACTATAACTTCATAAACTAAATCGCCACTCCATTCGTCAGGCGGGCTCCCTGACTTCAACTATAACTCAAAATGAATCGCCACTCCGTTCTTCAGGCGGGCTCCCTGACTTCAGCTACAACTTGAAAATAAATTGCCACTCCATTCTTCAGGCGGGCTCCCTGACTTCAACTATAACTTCAAAATAAATCACCACTCCATTCTTCAGGCGGGCTCCCTGACTTCAACTACAACATCAAAATAAATAGCCACTCCATTCTTCAGGCGGGCTCCCTGACTTCAACTACAACTTCAAAATAAATCGCCACTCCATTCTTCAGGCGGGCTCCCTGACTTCAACTACGACTCACTAATTTCATCCCATCCTTATCGCCTTCCTTTGTTTCTTGTACCATTTTCTTTTTCCTGCATCGTCTCTTGGGCCATCCTTTCTTCTGAATTACCTTGTTTCGGAATTACTTTCCTCCTGGGTCATGTTATTTTCTCTTGACTTCTGGGGACATCTTTGAATTGATTACTTACCTATTGGGGATAATGCTGCTGGGGAAATCTTCTTTATTTACTCCTTTTCCACTTCCTTCAAAACCAATCTCCCGAAATCGCTGGGGATTAAAATGTCATCAGCTGGGGATTACCCTGTCTGGGGATCCCTTTTCCTTCTTCCTCTTTCCAAAACTCCTTCGGGGCTCGTGCTTCGCTCCCTTGAAAAACTTGTAGGATATAATGCTGTCGGGGAAATCTCGAAATCAGTGTTTCATTTCTCCGAGAACTGCTGGGGGTGATACCGGCCTCTTGCCTTTATGAACGCAAGCTTCCTCGTTTTGTCCTGTCTGCTGGGGGTATAATTTCCTCTATCACAGCTTGTTGTTTTCTTTCTTTCAAAGCTGCTAGGGATAACCGGGTTCAAAGATCATTTCCTCGCGTTATCTGGCTTCTTTCCCCAACCGGGTATTTGGTTTCGAGAAAATTTTCGCAACGGGAGAAAATTTTCTGCCCCAGTTTGAGAATCTTCTTCGTGGCATGCTTTTCTGCCAACAACCCCTCTTCTTCCTGTTTCAAATCAAAGAAAAATTAGTTAGTTTTAAAATGTGGTGGTTGGTTGTGGTGCTCCTGCTGGGGATGGTTCTCCTCTTCTTTCCCTGCTCTGCGTTTCATTGTCAGACCCTGCCGGGGATGTTATCATTTGATGATATTCATGCTGGGGATAGTTTTCTCCTTTCTTGCTTCCCGCTTTCCTTGACGACTCTTTATTTGTGAACCTTTCCATGTGGTTTTCCACTGACCACCCGAATTCCTATGATAGTGACCCTTCGTGAAGACCTTGCATGTTTTACTGGTGAACCATTTTCTTTGTTCACCCTTGTCACTGAAAATACCTTTCTGCTGGGGATATCTCCTCTTCTTTGGCAGTATATCTAAGGAATGGGCATTTCCCGACCTTTGAGTCTCATTGGCCCTGACCACCCGAATTCCTATAATAGTGACCCTTCGTGAAGACCTTGCATGTTTTACTGGTGCCATTTTCTTTGTTCACCCTTGTCACTGAAAATACCTTTCTGCTGGGGATATCTAAGGAATGTGCATTTCCCGACCTTTGAGTCTCATTGGCCTTGGCCTCGAGGTCATTAACCTTCATTGAGATATCCTTTTCACACCGATCCACCCCTTTGTCGATTTCCTATTGCTGGGGAATATCCTTCTGGACACTGGCTTTGCGCTTAATCCCTCCTCACTTATACCACTTGGGTGTACCAATCAAATTCCGTCTTGCATAATTGGAAAGCTGATGGAAAATTTTGAAGTCATTTCTTACAAACAGACTCTATTGGGGAATTTTTATGAAAGGAGAAAGATAAAAGGAAACAGAATAAAAGACAAAAACGAGGGTGACTCTCTAAAAAGAAAAATTATAAAATAACCCTATCAAACGTGGATACCAACTCTAATGGACATGACATGCACATATAGCCTACCTTCCGTCGTTAAACCCCCTTTTGTAATCTTCTCCTGGGGCTTTCCTATCTCATTTCCAACCTTCGTTCGACTTGTAGTGCCCGAGGGGTTTTCACTACCAAGCCTCTCTCATTTCGGTTTTCTCTCAGCTTTCATCGCCTTATGGTGCTTGTGAAGGTTTTCACCGCTAAGACTCTCTCATTTGTGTCACTTTTCCGTTGGAGATTGGTGGTGCTACTGCTAAGATTCTCTCATATTTCTTCTGCTGCAGATCCGAGTCTTTTCCTGATGGGAATCAGAGTGTTATGTTCTGATAAGACTTCTCTCATTTGCCCGACTTGGCCTCTTTTAAAGATTGGTCAAAAGGTCTTTCTTTGGACCGTAATGTGGATTTGGATAAGGCTAGAAAGAAATGGTATTAAAGGCTCGAAACAAAACAAAATGGGTTCAAAATTACAACCTTCGGAGTCTACATCTTCCTTTATAAACACAACTTTTGTTGCCCCGGTTTCTAGCTTGGGGATTTTTATTTCTTTATTTACACTATGACCGAGCTGTGAAGCGCCTACGTATCCTCCTTGAGGAATCAGGTCAAACGTAGTTCCCAATTCCTTGTTTTTCTAGTTTCTTTTTTTTTCATACATTTTTCTTTTTCTTTTCTTTATCTCTTTTTGTTGTTTTCTTTTTCTTTACTTTTTTCTTTATCCCTTTCTTCTCTTACCTTTCAAACTTGTGTTTCTAGTCTTTGCAACTAATTCCGAAGGAGGGGTATGAAAGAATTTAAAGTAAGGCTCAAAGGGTTGACGATGGATAAAATGTTTGGATAGCAGAACAAAAATGCCTTCGTCATTCCAATCTTCAAAACATGCCAAGCGTAAACAACACAATTAATATTCGTCATATCCTTAAAGCACTGTTGGGTGACACTCTCATTTTCATTATTATGAACGACCCATGTCAATTTTGGAAGCTTGCCTTTAACGGTTTTCTTTTACTTGCCCCAGTTTCTCATGACTCGGGTTTCGAATAATCTCAAACCGATCTTACTTCATTTAAATATCTCGATCACCTCCCAATGGTTTTGTGATTAACTTTTAAGATCAGGGCCAGAACTATGCGCGCACGTCATGTCACTAGAGCTAGCAGAAAAAGAACTATAGGAAGGAGAGGACTAAATAAGAGAAAATGTCTAGAAATAATATAAAATAGGTCATTGCATTAACCGATAAAACAACGGCTCGAACAACCAAAAAACAAAACTGGGGTACAATACTTAGAACGAACCTAGACCCCTTTAGATGAGACACTATGATCAAAAGAAAAATACAAGGATAAAAGGTTTGAGCCACAAAACAACATTCGGATTACCATTATGAAATAACTCGGACAAATAGAAATGACAACAAAATAAGCCACCACAAATGACTCTCCAATTGATAAGCCTGACATTTAGCCACGAATTTGATTATCAGAACCACTATGGCCTTCTCTTATTTCAGTCGGCAAATTCCCGAGTGGATTCTCATATTCCGTGCCACCAGGCATCGCCGCCAGAAAGTGTGTATCATCAGGTGCACGTAATGGATTCAGCGCGATATTCTGGGTGTCACTGTTATGAATCACAATCAATCTTTCTTGGATCATCCTTTCTATTTCCCTTTTCAAATCCCGACAACTTTCCATGTTGTGCCCCTAGGCATGGGAATGGTATTCACACCTTTTAGATGGGTCAAAGCTCCTTGCACGTGGGTCCACATGATTTGGAGGGATGGGTGCAATCATGTCCTGTTGCTTTAACTTCTCAAATAAGCTTGCATAGGAAACTCCTATTGGTGTGAAACGTTCCTTCAACTTTGGTTCCCTTCTATACCCTTGGTTTGGAAGTGGGTTATAAGGTATTTGGAAATTTTGTGGAGGCCGGTAGAGATTTTGTGATGCTTGTGCTCGCTTTCTTGGATGATTTGATGGCTGAATAACATACTGGGGTGGATCAACTGAGTATGGTGGGTTCGGAGGTGGATGGTAATGCTCAGGGTAGTTATGGAAAACCTGTCGAGACATCGCATACCGTCGAGGTGTTCTTCTGGAACCTTTTCTTGACCCTAATATCATCATGACTTCTTCATCCCTCTCGTTCGTGTCACTAGATTCAAATTGGACAGCCTGAGCTGCAGCCTTGAGAGCCGCTTGACTTATAATTCTGCCTGTCTTAAGACCGTTCTCTACCATTTCTCCCATTTTGATTACATCCAAGAAGGATTGACCAACCGCAAATATCATGTTTTGAAAATAATCCGGATCTTGAGCCTGAAGGAAGACAATGATTAACTCGTGGTCATCCATGGGTGGCTCGGCACGAGCTGCTTGCTCTCTCCATTTAAGGGCATATTCCCTGAAATTTTCACTTGATTTCTTCTTCAGATTTGAAAGGAAAATGCGGTCTGGGGCAATGTCAATGTTGTATTGGAATTGTTTGACAAAGGCATGTGCCATGTCGTTCCAGACGTGCCAGCGAGATGCATCTTGATCCCAAAACCATTCAGAGGCTACTCCTGTAAGGCTTTCCCCAAAGTAAGCTATTAACAATTCTTCATTTCTTCCCAGACTCCTTAGTTGATTGCAATACCTTTTCAAATGGGCTATGGGATGTACATGTCCATCGTACTTTTCAAATTTGGGAATCTTGAAACCAGGTGGCAAGTGGACATCGGGAAACAAGCATAAATCTTTGAAAGCAACACTCTTTTGACCTGCCAACCCGTGCGTGTTTTTCAACCGCTGTTCTAAGCTTTTCAATCTTTGGGTTATTTCCTCCTGTACCATCTTTCGGGGATCTTGCGTTGTCCGATTGTCACAAACCAACCACCTTCTACTTACTTTACAATTCAAGACAAAACATGTTAGAATGGACTCAGACAGTCCTTATCAAATTTTTTATTTTTTATTTTTATTTTTATTTTTTATTTTATATTTTATATTATATATACACATATACAGTTGTGGTCGAATCTTTTGGAGATTGCCTACGTATCATGACCCCGCATAAATCGGACCGAGCGTAGTTCTTGCAAATTAATGCAAGAAATAAAGAGATGTTTATTTGATTTTTGATTTTTTTTTTTGAAGGAAATTTATAGAAGCCGACTCCCACTATAAACTTGTGTAGGAGATTCCTACAAGAATAAGAATATTTTTGGTGTCAATTATGACTATTTCTACAAAATTGGCCACATAATGGCTTATTTGACAAAATGGCTATTTTTGCAAAATTTATTTAAGAAAGATAAAACTTGAAATTTTTTTTATCCTGTGGCTCATGGGGCATCGTTCGGCATCACCATAAACCAACACAAAACTATTTTTTCATAAATTGGCCATGTAATGGCTTATTTAGACAAAGTGGCTCTTTTTGCAAAATTGTATGTAAGAAGATGCAAATTCAAAATTTTATCGTGGGGCCTATGGGGCATCGTTCAGCACCGACACAGGCCAACACAAGACTGAGAAAGTTCAAATGCAAAAATGTAGCTATTTCAGTAAAATTTCGGTCATGTAATGGCTTGTTTGATGAAGTGGTTATTTTTGTAAAGTTGAGTGATGACTCAAAACTTGATTTTTGCGGATACAGAGCCTTTCGACATTTCCGCGAGGGAATATTTCAAGGCTGTGTCCAAAATTATTTAAAAAAAATCCAAAGTGGCTATTCTTGCAAAACAGCCTTCCGGCGTCTTTTTTAGGGACGTTCGGCTTATTTTAAGCAAGAATAGAATCACCCGACTTATTTATAACAAAATCAAAAATTTGATATTTTTTGGTTATTTTTGCAAAAGGGGTGTGAACCCGGACTTGATTTTGCGGCTATGGACTTGCAACATTTCCACAAGGAATATTTCAAGGCTGTGCCTGCAAATTATTAAAAATGATTTAAAGTGGCTATTTTTGCAAAAAACAGCCTTCCGACGTCCTTTCGGAACATTCGGCTATTTGCAAAAACGGCATCACTTTGATTTTGTTGAAAACTAAAACTTCGACATTTTTTTTTTTTAATTTTTTGAAGGGGTGGTTGGACCCGATGAGGGTTGCCTACGTATCCCACATCCGGTGAGAATCAAACCAGCGTAATTCGGTGAGAATCAACCCCTGTGTTGAGTCCCCTAAGTCAAATGCAACGTGATGCAAATAAGCGTTTCCTACTAGGGATCCGACATGAAGTCATGTTATTCTAAGCTCAGAACTTCGGTATGTGATCTAGACTGTGTACCCGAGCGGACAACTCGAGTTGAGGAAGGAGCTCCTTTCCGGGAACCAAAAGGCCAGTCGGCTTAGAAACTTTCCGAGCCTCTTTCTTATTTTGGGGTATGACACTAACAGAATAGGGAGTCTCAACCAGTGAGCACATCCCCGGGGGTGAGAAAAGAAGGGTTTCGGCACAGTTTATATATACAGTTCAAGATAATATCAAAGCGGTAAACATATAGCAGTTTGTATATCCAGTGCAACTAGTATCAAAGCGATATACATATAGCACATTAATTAAACATATAATAAAATCAGATATAGACAAAAACAACAATTTAACTGAGCTCGAATTCTTAAGCCCTGAACCGAAGTTCTGGGTTGCAATTATCCCCAGCAGAGTCGCCAGAGCTGTCACACCTCCTTTTTCCGCACCCGCGAGGGCGCGATGGAGTTTTTCCAATTAAAGGACAATCGAAACGAGATTTGTTTATTTAATTCAGAGTCGCCACTTGGGAGATTTATGGTGTCCCAAGTCACCGATTAAGTCCCGAATCGAGGAAAAGATTGACTCTGTATACAGTCTGCGAAACTAGAAACCTGGATAAGGAATTCTGTTAACCCGGGAGAAGGTGTTAGGCACTCCCGGATTCCGTGGTTTTAGCACGGTCGCTCAAGTGCTATTTTTATTTCTATCTGATTTCTTTATATATTTTAATTATGTGCTTTTAATGTTCCGCTTTTCAATTTTAGAAGAATTGCGACGTCACGAAAACACATTTCGAGTCACACCGCAACCGGTACGCCTGTGACTTTAATGTATTTCAATTTTGCCGAGAGTAAGGTTCGGGTCACATAAATGCGCACCCATATTTAGGAAAGTAATTTATTTACAAGTCGTGCCTAAAGAGTCTATCATGTTGTTAACTTTGGGAAAAACCGTAAAATTTGCTAAACGGTCCTCCCGAGTCTATAATTTTTTATAACAATTATTTGAGGGCCCCGCAATTAGGTGTTTAGTGCGACGAGGCTCATCTCACTCTTTTATTAAAGGCCAATCCTAATCCGGCTATATTTCCACCTATTGGTTTTAAATTGAAATGGAATTTTATTACCTATAATTATCAGCCCAAACGAATGAGCTATGTATTCCAGATCTGGGCCATTTTTGTTAACAGTCAAGGCCCAATCTAAAGTTAGTCGGCCAGACCACATTGCTATTAATGCTTTAGGCGTGAATCAGCACTACTTGTTTAGCAAAATCTATGATGAAGCTGAAGTTGCGGGTGTTCATGCTCCTACTATTATTCTGATATTTGTAAACTGAGAAGACTATTTAAAGATTATGTTGATATTATACTAATTATTTTAATTCTTGCTGAGACCAATACAATCATAATTCTCATGGCTCCTGAATTTAATACTAAACTCCTTGATTTGATAATTAGATTCGTACACTATCATGTTTCCATTCCGGATGAATACAACATAATTCCTGGCGAACGTAACTATTTTTATTATTGCAAACTACATCGAATCTATATAAATTCCTGTAATATGTATACACGACTGTCTTAAAACAGTATCAATTAAACCATAACAGTCCAAAGAATAGAATTTAATCACAATTGCACTGTTCTTGATGAATACAAAATGCTTTGACAAAATCTATATCCACTGAATTCAACCATGCATTAATGAGATATTAACAGCAAACTCATCAGTACAAATTGACTCTTTTCATTTTTTGTATATGACTTGAATTACAGCAGAGAAACAGCCTGTGTACCTGGGTATTGAAGAGCAAAAGAGAGAGAGGTCAGTGATGAAGCAGCAAGCAATTCACAGCAACAGCAGTAGGCACTCAACCACAGCAACAAAGAAACCAAACAGCAACCAGCAGGCAGTTTGACAATAACCAGTCAAAAAATAACCCAGCAAAACCAAATGTGATTCAAGAGTTGATTACCCAAGACCAATTATAACGGAACCAAACCGTCACACCAATGCCAACAAATGAGAATTTCAGGCAGTGATTCACTCAAAAAATACCAAGTTTTGACCTAAAAACAACTGATTCCTAGATGATAACCACTGGAACAACCGATGTAACAGTATGATGTGGCCTTTTTTGTGTGAAACAGTATTTCTCCTTCAGGCTGAAAGCTAATCAAAATACTCCAAATCCCTGTGTGTGTATACCTCTCTCTATATGTTTCCGAGTCACCTCCTAAGGTCTGCCTATCACTGTATTTCCCAGAAATACTTCCCCAATACTCTCTATCACTGTCTATGTCTATCTAGAGTCTCTGTATGTATGAATGTCCAAGGTCTGTGTGTATCTATATGTTTCAGAATTCTCTCTCTGTTTACTGTTTTTTTTCTCTCCAGGTCTCACCTCAGAATGCCCCTCCAAAATCCAGTCCCAAGCCTATATATATAGCTTTTTAAAACAGCTCCTAATGGTGCCCCTAACTAAACTAATACCCCTGCCCATTCCTATCTCCGTCAGCCCATTACCCCCTCTGTTTTTCCACTACATTGTGTCTAAGTATGGGTTCATTAATAAAGATTATTAACGGGGGACAACTGGTGGTGAACTCTGCTGTACGGCAGGTTCCACCAGGCTGTGCACTATGTGCAGGGCATTTTTGAATCTTAAAGTGTGCTAATTCTAACTAATAACTGGGGGTAATCAACCACATCATATCCAGGACTCAATTTAGTCACAAACAATTCAAGCATTTAGCTTGGTAATGACTTCGGATCAAATCACCAATCTTAATCAACATCCAGTGTTCTAACGGAAAATTCGTATAACTAAGCGACGACATTCAATTAATTACAACACATAACATGGATAACAAATTAGTCGGCAAAACAGTGATTCTACAAATCTCGGCTAAAAATGCAAACCAAGTATTCGACGACGCTATTCGAAGCGAATACGCATCTGACCACATATGTAATCATCAACAAATAACATAGAAGAGTAATTGACCAAATAAAAGGTCCTTGAGAAGAAATGACAAATATGGACGGCCAACAGGAATGAACAGAAAATCAAATGAATTGAACTAAACAAATATACAAACAACAAATATCTAATTGAAATAGATAGGAAAAAGGGAGGTTACCTCGAAAGAAATTGAAATCGAAGCAAGAACCGGGCCATTCTGAGCTTAGACTCGAATTTGGAGTCTAACGGACTTTAATTGAGATGTTTTCAAACGAAAACATCCCAATTAAATTCTGTTAGGCCTCAATTTCTCTAGAATCTAAACGGAGACCCTAATTTTGAAATCTAGGGTTCATACGGCATTTTTGGGGTTTGAGGGGTTAGGGCTTGATTCGAACCAGACCAACCACGATTTGGTGATGAGGGAAGCTAGGGAAGTGCTTGGGATGAATTTGCGGACAATTGGGATAGATTCTAGTTTGGCTCGAATCTTCAATTAAAGATTCGAAAGGTTCCAGCTTGATTCGAACCAAACTATGCACGGATTCGAAGAGAGGGGGTTAGGGTGATCATGCGGTGTTGTTTTGGTGGCCGGCGGCGCTGTTGCCGCCGGGTTTTCAGGCGAAGGGAGAGGAGGCGGCGCTAGGGTTTGCACATCGTCTCTGATAGAGACGATGATGAGGGAGGGAATGGGGGCCGATGCGGGGTTTGGGGGGGGGGTAAAGGGTTGGTATGTTAAAATTGAGGGTTTATTTCTAGCCGTTCGATCTGATGAGATCAACGGCTTGGATCCGTTCATTAATGAAAACGACGCCGTTTGGGTAATGGGGGAATGGACCGGGTAAGGCAGTGAGTTGGGCTTGGTTTCGTCCGGGCTCAACTGGCTTGGGGTGGGTTTTGAGTTATTTGTTTGGGCCTTGTTATATTTAAATTGGATTTGGCCCAATCTAATTTCCCCCTCCTATTTTCTTTCTCTTTATTTCCTATTTATTAACCAAAAATCTAAAATACATTACAAAAATCAAATTAGTTTGTAAGAATACTAATTAAGTTCTTATTATAGTTAAATTAAACTAAAATCACACAATTGGGACATTAAATGCTAAAAATACAAAAAATACATATTTTTGTGATTTTTCTATTTTTTGTCAAATAAACTTGATTACTTTTAATTGTGAATTAAAACCTAAGAATGCAAACGTAATATATTTTTGTATTTTTCTTAACTTAAACAAACAAACATGCTTAGCCAAATACAAACAATTATCCAAAAATGTCACGAAAAATCTAAAAAGAGCACACAACGAAAAGATTACTTTATTTTGAATTTTTTGGGAGTAATTCTCATGTAGGGCAAAAATCACGTGCTCACAATGAGGAGAAGCAATAATACAAAATTACAGTGTCAGTTTCGAATCACAACCATCTAATGTGAATGAAATTCATCTAACAGACTACTTTTGCTTTTATATTTCAACAACTAATTTAAACAATTGAAATAGGTTAGTTGTTGGCTAAGATGACAGAATGTTACTCAACTATACGTAACAGGATTACTACTAATTAATTCACTTATTGTGACTTCTTGTAATTTTCAGAGAACTAATTGTATTGAACATTAAGCCAATATGATTAGCGACTTCATATTTGGCTACTATTTATATTCTATATCATTTTTAACTATTATAAGACTGTTTAAAGCGAGTTAACAAATGTCGAATTAAACTAATTATCACATGCTGGTATTGTTATGAATATGTCTGTTATGAACTTATTTTTTTAGAAATTAACTGAGTTAATCTAGTTATTAACCTATTTTTAGATAACTAGGTGATTTCAATTACTATCACTACTCTAATTCTACTTACTACTCTATTACACTGTTTCCAGCATCTGTTCGTGCTTCACATGAACTACTTATACAACAATTTCCTACTGAATTACAGATTTAACTACTTGTATGCTAAAGACAAAAGCAAATAAAGAAACAGTTATCGAAAAATCATCTCGATTCATTCATTCTCTTCAAATTCACTGCAGTTACATGTTGAAGTTTCAGCTGTGTACCTGATTCAGCAATGAAAACCTTATGAGTCTAAAGGAGCAAGAATGAGAGAATAAGCAGGTTGATCACAGCAGCAAAGAAACATCAGTAGTGATAAATTAACACAGCAACCAATTGAAATTATCAGTCGAACAGGAGTTCCAAGTTCAGCAAAACAGCAATCCAATAGCATAGTAGAAGAAAACCAGTAGAAAACCCAGCAAAACCAAAAGATAATAGAGGATGACTACAGATTTCAGAATAGTGCTCGACTAAACCCAGAAATTACTCCTAGTATATTATAATTTTAGTTTTCAGAATGTATTCTCTGAATTCATAAGAATCCAGCCCTTTTTCAGACTTTATTCAAGCCTATTTATAGGTATAAATGGTGAAATTTTTAGGGGAAAATTTGAAAGAGTTATTCCCAATTCCCTCCCCATAATTCTTTTCTTTATTACACTTTAGTACTAATTTCAGATTCAAAAATGCCTTCCAGCATCTGCTGGAAGGTTATATTGGCTTCTATTTGGGGTCAATTACTAATGTACCCTCACTTGCTAAGGTTATTAACTAATGATCCTTTTTGTTGGGTCTATTATACCCTTTGTTTTGTGCATTATTACAAAAATACTAGGCCTAAATGTCTGATTTATCCTCATTGGCTCTATTAAATCTACAATGATGCCATTTTTCATTCCTTTTATGCCCCTATTATTAGTTACTATTTACCCAACCTATCTAAGGTCTGTGTATTCAGATTTATTTAACTTCTGGGCAATATTTCATAAGTCATTTAAGACTTAGCCAGATTTGGATTTTAATTTCTTTTCAATTTTAACCTCTTTAAATAGGTATCTCTCATTATTGTCTGTTTTAATTGGTTTACAGGACTAGCCTGCTTATTTGTTAAGGATTAAACTCTTTCAGATTTAGCCAGTCCAGTGTTTTGGACTTGGCTTTGCAAAATTAGTCATTATTGTTCAATGGCTACTTAGAATTAGTTTAAGATTTGCAAAACTTAGCCAGTTTTAGATTTTAGCTCATTATTACAAAGTTAACTAGTTTCAGAACTAGCCAATTGGATTTAAGCCTAAGGATTTTACAGAGTTGGCCAGTTTCAGTACTGACCACTCTATTGTTATTTCAATTATAACAATTTTTATGTTATTTTAAATTTTAGCCTAATTAAACTATTTATCATGCTTTCAGAATTAGCTAGTTATCTAATTATTTGTCTAATACAGCTATAACCAATATCCCCTAGAGCATAATAGGATTAATTGTAGTCTAATAACATGAACTTATCACAAACATAGCCTTTTATATCAATTTGCACACATAGCCACAAATCAGAATCATTTATCATCTAACCAAAACTGAGAGAGAAATTTGAATATGGTTGAATTTCAATTAAACAACTTCACAACTCAGATTTTAGGCATAGTATATCAGATTTGACATAGAAGATATATTCAGAATATTTTCATGTTAGAAACTCACAAAACCCTAAAGGCTCGAGCATATTTAATCAAGTGTAATAGACAGTTTTATCAAAGAGACCAGTGAAGCATGTTATGAAAAAGAAAAGCAGATTTATAACAAGAAATCATTTCAAAGAAGAAACTAATCTAACATGCAACTGACTAATCAAAGAAATCAAAGAAAAGCAGAACTAACACAGAAAATCATGCTTAAACAGAATCAAAGATAGGGACAAATGACTTAGCTTGCAGGATTGGTCTCCTAAGCTTCCCCGTTTTTCTATTTTCTTTTTCTTGTTCTTTTCTTTTTCTTTCTTGTTTTCTTTTTTCCAGTTTTATTTTCTTTTTCTTTTCAGATTTCAGACTTCAGATTTGAAGTCTTTTATTTGGTGTTTGGTAAAGTAAATAGGTGTTAGAGACACAAGAAGGTATTTTTTAGTGTAGGGTTATAAGATATGCCGGAGTTAGGGTTTCGGTGAAATGTTCTATAAGATTCGAGACATTTGAGTGATATTTGAAGGAAAGTTGGTTCATGGGGTTAAAGATCAAAGAAAAACGGTTTAGGGGTGTTAATTTGAAGGCCTGTGTCAAAGGTTGTGGTCACCGGAGAAGAACTCCGGTGGCCGAAATTTCAAGAAAATTAGGGCTTTTGGGTTTTCTCTGGGTTTTCATGGAGGTTGGGTGTACAGAAGCAAGAAAAGGGTGGTTTGGGGTTTAGAAATGACCGGAGACGGCCATGAGAGGTGGCCAGTCTCCATGGCCGGTGAGAGATGAACGGAGAAGAAGAAGAAGACCAGGGGCGGCTAGGGTTTGGGTTCAGGAGAATGGCTGGTCTCTGAAGAGACCAAGTCTATATATACTCTTGATGCATGAATGGATCCTGGCCCTTAGATCGTCTTTGATCAACGGTCAGGATCTAATGGCCCTTAAACGATGCCGTTTAGTTTTTAAGTGGAGACCAATCTGTCTCCGTTGGATCTCATAGATGGACGGCTCAGATTTAATAACGAAGCTGTGTTGTTTCAATTAAACTCAAAGATCAAAATTCAACCGTTGCATTAAGTATATGGACGGCTCAGATTATTTGTTACATATCAATTGGACCGATCTTTTTAAATTAACTGGGCCAATGTATTTGGGCTTGTGCATTTGGCCCAGTTCTGTATTTTTGTGTATTTTTCACAATTTTAATTATTTTTTTTGTGTATTTTCTTGTGCTATTTTATTTCTCTTTTTATATTATTTTTCAATTATTCAAATTCTTTTCATTTCCTATTTTCTCTAATTTGTTTTGATATTTTTTAACATTTTTTGCTATTTTTCTTTATTTTCCGGAATTTACTTGTATTTTTGTTAACTTCTTTTTAATTCCTTTATTGTGATATTCATACTTAACATATTTTTTATTTTCTAATTTTCATTTTAAAATTTTTCAAACACACAAATTTATTTTATTCAATCAAAATATGTAATTTCAAACAAAAGTATTATTTATTTTAATTTTTGGAATTTTATTGCTTAGAGAAAAAATCACATGCTCACAGTCATCTCCTAGAGTGTAGGGAAAATATGTTATCAAGAATAAGAAAACTTTGGCACCTTGAATGCGATAGGGGTTTCAAAATAACTGAAATGGAATTGCACTCCTGACATTAGCTGTTACAAGGAATCTATGTCGTAAGATCGTGTGGATGAAAATGAAGTTAAACACTTGTGAGATTATCATAGTTTAAGTTGATTAACCTTTCCCTATAATTGATCCTATATGAGAAAAGTAAAGATACGAAAACTTAGTCATTCAAATCAATATGCTCATGACATGTGCAAAAATCTGAAGGTATCTAATCTCACCCCCCTTTTAACGTGTAAAACCACATAGCTCTGACATTTAAATGTTGGGATGAAGTCATGTACTGGTTAGAGTCATTCTAATGGTTAACATGATGCTCCATGGAGAAAGAGAAAAATGACACTCCTATTCACCCAAGGATGTGTAATACCAAGGGTAGCGAAACTCCCCTCTCATGACAATGATAGAGTCAATCACTCTAGAAGCCGAGTGATAAGAAAGCCATGTGACCCAACTAATCCAACCCATTTAAGACTTTTGAAAAAGGTATACACTTTGGTTTGAAATCATGGCAATTGAATCTTGAACTTTAAGGAAAAGTATTACTGTTGAAACCCACGAGACAAGCCCCCGTGGTCTTAGAAAATCAATAACAGTGGCGAAAAGGAACTTAAAACCACTACGAGTTTGTATAAGACAAGACCTCAAAGCGCCCATATGGATAAATTCGAAAGAATGAGACGTCTTAATGCATTTATCGAGGAGAGGTAACTTGGGTTATTCATAGGGACAAGCAGAGCAGGTAAATGATTGTTAGAAGAGCATCTTCATGGAGTACCATCATTATTTATTTATTCTAAAAAAAGGAATATGTCCCCACCCTTCATGCTATAAGACTTTCTCTTTTGATGACATGAAACATAAAAAATGAGTTTTTACAATGAGAGTTATCAGATTAAAATAGATGGTAGGGGAGCACAACTAAGAGCACCACTTGGAATCGACAAGCTTAAACAGAGTTGAAGACATTAGACGTCCGTAGAAAAGGGGAAATTTACCCACTCTCAGGGCGCTTGTAGAGTACATAAAAGTAAGGATAATTAAATTAGATTATATCGTTGGATAACTAGTCGAGACATTGAGATTATATCGCATTGAAAATTACGGATAAACAACAGACGATGCAAGACAGATGGAAAGAAATGGAAAGAGCCTTAAGGAAGTAACATTTACATTGTAACCACTTAGGAACAATGGTAATATAAAACGATTATAAGAAGCTACATTTTCTTGAAAGAAGGTCTCTCTATGTAGTCACGTGATGTATAGCTCCAAAATTCAAAAATCCAATTACAATTAGCAACTCTACTTCATAATGAAGCACTACAACACACTTCTATACAACCAGCTTTTATGAGCCATATTGGGAGATGTTATAAGGCATGACCAAGAGAGTCTTGTACATATGAATGTGTTACTAGGTGTATTTCTCCTTGGTCAACGCAAAAACCTATAGGCGAGAGTTAGACTGATAAGTAGATCGTTGGACTGGCACATGTGTAGCTAATCTATTATCGAGAGGAGATCATTGGATCGCAGCAATTACGACATGCTATCAAACGTTGATGAACTTGAAGTGATACGGAACCCAATGAGATAGTATAGAATAACCATGGAGGGTTTGTTTATGTTCCTAATAAGTTCTTCAAAGATTTTAACTTGAGAACTACCCAGATGCTAATGAAAGACAGAAAAACATGAGAAACTGGCGTTCTGCTGTAATAACCCCCAAAGGTGTGCTTGGTCTTGACGGAGAGCCTAGTAAGGGTCCTTACGAGACAGAAGGTGTTACAATGACTCATAGAGTGATATGTTCTCTCATAGTTATCGAACAAGTGTGGGAAAACTAGCATAATAAATTCACTAACTAAAGCACACAATTAACACATGTTATGGAGGTGTAAAGAGGAGAAAAACATTTGTTATAATTTGGACACGCTTCTGTTATATTAGCTACCAACTACAATATACGACCATTCCACAAGCAACCACAATACCAGGACAAGGTGAGCTACTTACTGCGGGATGTCCCAAGTGGTCATGAAAGTTATAGCGACACATGATCTTCCTGCGACGTGGACTTGAGGATTTCAATTTTTCAGAGAGACTTTATATTCATGCAGACGGTAACCATTTCGATTGACATGCGCTCATGTGAGGTGTTAAGGTACGCTCTTATGCTATTAGGCAGTGAGAAGATTTCATGATGATCTTCGCAAGAAAATAGATTGACTAATCAAACCATATAAGCCATACACAGAACTGAGTAAAAGAGTGACTCACGATGGATCACAATGCTGGGATGCTTTGCATGGAACTTGACACCACATAGGTAAACTTTACCACGGTGCATGTATAGGCACAAGCGAGCAGATTTCGTCCATTTAAATAAAGAGATTCTATAAGAAATTCATCGGATATAATCCTTTGGTGAGGATTTTAGGAAAAGCAAGTGGGAAATATCAATCCTAGTGTTAAACACAATTCAAGGGAATAATTATAAAACTTAATTCCATAAGAATGTAAATATAAGAATTCATAATAGAGTGGATTCACAAATAGTGCATCTCATTCAAAAAGTCGATACATGCAATGTTTTATTATTCAACATCTTGGTAAGACCATGTTTATGATAATCTTCAATATGGATGTACATATACAATGAGTAGAAATCTTCATTTGACTCCCTTAATGACGTTAAGTTGATAGGAAAATATCTTAATCGATACTCCTCGACTCCACATCCCTAACGTACTTGGGTAACATACTGATATACTACATGATCTGATGGTGCAGATACATCAATATGAACAATGACACTCCCTTCTTAGCGATATTTTTACCAATCCATCAACATCTCAATACATTCTCCTAACAAGTCCTTGGGTATCCACTCGGACTCAATGGTGCGATAAACCCCTCCTTACATGCCTCAAATTTGCGGATTATGGTATCAAAGTTAGCAATCTTTGAGAATATGACTTAGAGAGGAAATCTACTCCTTAACTTGAGCTCTATCACACGATTGGAGTACTACTATAGAATGTTGAAATTCTTAAATGTCCGAATAGCACTTAATTTATAGATGTGGTCGACAACACACCGATAAGAAGGACTCTACTTGATACGAATCCGAGACATCCTAGGACACTTTAAAACCTTAGGCTCTGATACCAAGTTTGTCATACCCCAAATTCATGGGACATGCCCGGCGCTCGGCCGGGTATCCCCAGTCAAGCAGACCTAGGTGCCTTTCCTATCCCACGCGTACCTCATATTTTCGTTGTCCATTAATCGAAGAAAAAAAAATTCATTAGAATTAAAACACCATATTTACAAAACATACATAGTCACTTCATGAGGTTTACAACATTCATCGCCCAATATGCAAAATACATATTTACAAAAGTTCGCAACCCACATTTACTGTCTACGGAGCCTCTAAACATGAAAAAGTGATGATATAGTACTTGCCGGTAACAAGGCTCTGGCTATACCTTGTATAAATATCAAAACAAGATTCAAAACAGAAGCGGCATGAGCCACGCAGAGCCCCGAAAGGAAAGGGGCTTACCAATTTAACTGACAGGGAGTGATGATGAGCTACAGTCAGTGGAGTAGAGTACATGCTATGGATCCACCTACAATCATAACATGAATGTAGCACCACCGGCAAAAAGGGACGTCAGTACACTTGAATTGTACTGGTATGTATGAACAAACTTGCTCTAAGTAAACTCAAACCATACACAAGTAGGTAATAGTAATAGAAACAACAATTAAATGCACAAAAACGGGACAATCAAGCAATATAAGTTTTCAATGTCTCATGATTTCCTCATTCCACAATTCCACACCAATGATTTCACAATTTGCTCAAATGTTGATTTTAATAGTTATTTCGATTAAGTTCCACCCTTATTACCTCGTCCACCCTTATTACCTCGGCCACCCTTATCACCACAACCCACACCTTATAACTTGTGTTGCGGTGCACAACCAGATCCCACCATATAGTCACAACTAACAAACAACAGAACAACAATCAACAATTCACAAGGATCAACAACAACACTTCTTAAGAAATAACAACAGCGATTTACAAGTATTTCCATAACCATCAATACTATTTTCCTTCATATCCAACAACTCACATGTGATTTATATTAGAACAACAATTGCACACAATAAGCCATAGATGTGGTTATCACTGTTATTCCAGTTGCATCCTTCACAATTTTCTTCCATAATTTGTTTCTCAGCTCTTACCACATAACACTTTCACAATTACACATTTAGTTACAGTTACTTGCACCATTATATCGGGAGACTAAACCACAACACTCAATCATACCAATCACAAGAAATTCACAACAATCACAATCATACCAATCACAATAATTTTCATGAATAATCCACGCAGATATCACATACCAAACATTTGTACACCAAGCAAGGCGATTCTACAAGGATCAAGGTTAGCCATACATACCTTTCTTGAGCTTTCCTTTAATTACTATAATATTCCGGAAATTCTATCAACTTCAATCTATTTTCAGACATAGCAAAATTGAACACAAATTAGAAAGATATTCATAATTATAGCTCATTTGAGCATTTTATCAAACACTAGTTGAGCATCTTAATTATTAACTCTCTTTTACAAGGTTCCTTCATTCTCCAACCAAATCTTTACTTAATTATGTTCAATAATCTCCCCATAAACGTAAGTTGTGCATGCAAGAATAAAAAATACTAATACACCCAAGAATCACACCTCAAAACCTCATCTTATACCCCAAACTCGAAATTAAAGTCTAAGGTATAGAACCTTACCTCTTAGATGAAGAACTTGCAGTTGGGTTCTTTGATTATTAAAGGTTGATGCAAGGTTTGGATGATTATGAATCTAGCCCTCTTCTTTCTCTCTCTCTATATGCTATTCCCTCTCTCTAAAATCAGTAATAAATTACCCTAAAATAAACCCCAAAGCCTATATATTAAAATGGGGTCGGGTTATAAAAATTAGAAAATTAACCCTCCGATGTCAACTCTGCTATGGCAGAATGGAACGCAGAATGAACATGCGGGCCGCAAAATGCACCGCTAAATTGGTGTCTAAATCTGGGCTATACTGGTTCTATCTGCAATTTGATTTGCAACCGCAGATTAAAAATGCGGACAACATAATTGACATTGAGATCACAGATCTGACATGACACAGGATTGCATATTCGAGCCTTTGGTAATTTGATCATAACTTTGCGTAGGAATGACCAAGTGACGAACGGATTGAAGATTCGGAAACTAGACTCAAAGACCTTTCATTTAATATGTTATTCATCATATAAAACATTATAAATATTTAGATATTCTCTTTTAAAGTGGAGCCTTGTACGAATCCATTTAGAATTTTAGCCTATTACGAAAATTTTCCCAATTGGCATACACTTAGGCTTCCATTTGGACCTCACATCACTTATCATAAAACTTATACTCATATCTACCAAGTATAACTGATGTCCACCATGTTAATAGCACACAAATATAATAATTAGCCTACGTGGACCACAAAATACTAGATTACTTAGCAAACTTTTTCGGGGCCTTAAATATAATAAAGGCAGAAAAAGGAATTACGGAACAAGGTAAGAAAGCGATCTACAAATAATAACTACTACATCGAGTAATAAGCCAATGTAGTCCAAAATTACCAATCCTTAATATTTCAAATGAGAATACCGGAAACCAACACAACTCAAGGAAATAGAAACACATAGGTTGTTGCGGCGGTCAATCCCAAACCTACCGTACAACACAAAATCCTTTCTTATTTCAGTGTAGTAACATCAACAACAACAAATACCATATATATGTTGCGGTGCTTAACCTAATTCCACCATATATCAATATCAGTATCATTATTCACCCTTATTTCATCATATCAATGAACACTTATTTCACTTGTTGGGGCACTCAACCTGATCCCATCATACAATAACAATTCACCATTATTCAACCATATCAATCCACCATTATTCCACCATATCAATCCATCATTATTTAACCTATTGTGGCATGCAATCTGATCCCACCATATCTATACCAAATACTCAATGTGCATACTAAATTTAATAATTCAAATAACGATAACCTTTATGATCAATAAACACAAAACTTGTGATGATCCGACCAGTTGTCTCATGAGTTACCGCTATGTTTCTTCCATTTCTGCTTCTTATTGCTTTGTTTATCTGTTCCATGTGTGGTCGGTTTGGTTGGAACGTGTTCAAAAAGGTTTTGGTAAGGTTTGAGACACTTAGTCTATTTTAAAGAAGCTTAAGTTGGAAAAGTCAATCCGATGTTGACGTATGTGTTAGAGGGGAGGGATCGTATGTAATTTCCGATGGTTCAAATAGCTTCATGAGGTGATTTGAGACTTAGGAGCATGATCGGAATGTTTTTTGGATGTTCGGAGTGGATTTTGGCGTGATTTGGCGAAGATGAAATTCAATTCTATTTGGGTGATTGTGGATTGGCTGACCAAGTCCGCGCACTTCATTCCTGTGTGTACTACCTATTCTTTAGAGCGGTTGGTATAGATCAATTTTCAAGAGATTGTTCTTTTGCATGGTGTCCCAGTTTCCATCATTTCAGATAGGGGCACTCAGTTTACTTCACAAATTTTGGAGGTCTGTGCAGCAAGAGTTGGCTACTCAAGTTGAGTGAGCACATCTTTTCACCCTCAGACGGACAAGTAGTCCAAGCACACTATTCAAGTATTCATCCAACCTCCCAAAGGTAAGGGAAGTGTGGATGCGATGCATCCACATAAAATCTGAAGATTTGGGTCTTTAAAACACAATTTCGGGGTTCATTTCCCCCATTCTATTAGAATGATTTCATTGTCTTGGTATGAAATTCCATCACTCCTACACTATTATTGACAAAATATTCTCATAAAATACTTAGATTTTCAAGAAAATCCTTCAAGAACTCAAATGAGGGTTTTGCAAGATTTCTTCCAAAAGGTAAATCCTACACCTTAGACTTACATATACGGATATATTATGGTAATATAAGTATGAATTGAGTGTGGTAATTTGTGGTGTAGTGATGGGAAGCCATAATTTTCCAATATATATACATAATTATTGCATAGATTGAAAGAGTGATTATTTGATATGATTTGTTGGTTGGATGTGAATGGTTGATCACACGTGTGATGTTAGGAGTGTAAATTATTAAAGAATAATGGTGGGATGAATTGTTGGATAATGGTTAAAGTTGGATGAACTAATACTATAGTTATGAGGTGTAAATATCTATACCTACAAGGTGATTAATAATAGGCCTAAATGGCATAAGTTATGGAATTTATTACTAATATCGGCCTTATTGAATGTTGTATTGTAGATTGAAGCTACTTAAGGGTAATGCATTGTGGTGTCATTAAGGGGCAAGTTTCAGGTATGTACGGCTAAAACCCCATCTCTTAGAAATTGAGCTTCCATGGTGGCCGTGTAAGTGTTGTTAGTTCGAAACGAGATTGATGTAGTACTTGTTATGTTAAGTGAATTATTGTTGTGAAAGTGTATGTGGTAGGTACTTATTCATATGTTTAACATGTTATTCGTGTAAATGGAGGATGTATGTAGAACATGATCTATGTGTTAAATGTCATGCGAAGGTCACTTTGGGACTAATATACCAAACTTGACGAATTCCTCTCTATGTTTATGATTTAATTTGCCCTTGTATGTGCCTATGATCTTAAGTGACAAAGTAAATGCCAAACATGGGAATAATGTAAAACTTGAATTATGCAATATGGAAATTGTGGCCTGAAGTGTCGGAGAACTAATACTTGTGTAACCAAAGATTGGTGAGATGAATAAAAAAATATTGGTAACGTATCGAGGAGACGGCTAAGCCGATCGGGCCATGATCGGACGCCATGATATATATATCCACATGGTGGTAATGTATGATGATTGAAACTAGAAAGTGTTAATGAAATTATTGTAACGTCTCCGTGAGATGGCATAGCCGATCGGGCCGTGATCGGACTCTGACTCAAAGAAGCGGTGGTAAAGTAGACAATGATGCAACGATGTGAGATTCTCCAATCTAAAATTCAGAAATTTTGTGAAAATCATGTTGAACTCCTTACATTGTGGACATGTTCCTTATTTAAAACCTTGTTGTCTTTATGATTTCCTCTTTATTCTTGGATGAAGGTTCTTTCTAACTAGATGGTGTTTGGTTATATATACTAGTACAATTTGATGGAACTAACGTCCCTTTTGCCGGGGGGGGTCTATATTTTTTTTTATGAATGTAGGTGGTTCCATAACGGATAGTGCTGATCGTGCGTAGCTGAGCATCCTCCTCTTAAAGTCTTGGTGATCCCATTTCTCCTTCAAGGGGGTTACGTTGTATATATTGTGCTATATATATCCACTTTTGAGGTAGAGCCGGGGCCTTGTCGCCGGCATTTTCATACTGGTCTTTTGTATCCTTAGAGGCTCCGTAGACATATGTGTGGGTTATGTACGAGTATTGCATGGTTCTACATACTATGTTGTAAATCTAGCTCTCACCTTTCTAAAATGTAATTGTGTGGAAACTTGGAAACACAACTATGGTTTAAGGTTGGGATATAAAAAGAACTAACCGGGTTTAATGTACTATCTTTACTATTATCTTAATAAATGAATGTATGGCTTCCTCAACCTTATTGAGATTGGTAGAAAGTGTTGGATAAAGCTTGCTTAGTCGGTTACTCGGTTGAGTGCCGGTCGTGCTCCTCGATTTTACTGTGTGACACTTGCCTTCATATGCCCGAGGTAATACTTTTCCCTTTTCATTTGCACTGGATTCGCTGTTTGTAGATATCGAGCAGTCCCCTGGGGCGAGGAAGTTCCTTTCTGACGAGGGGAAAGAATTGTTGGCCTTCGGGCCGAGGGATGATGGTAATAAGAGGGATCGGCATCGGCAGTGCGACGAAGACTTTGGCAGTGCTAGTCGTGCTTGTATTTCCGAGGACGAGGAGTCGCCCGAGTATGCTAGTCCCGGAGTGCCTGATTCTCGGCCAACTGTTCCTTTGAGGTCGCAGAGGCATGATTGACAAAAGTGTGTTCTGATTTTGAGGAAATCTGTCGGCTTTACTTTGTGGTGAGTTTATGCACAGTTTCCTTGTATCCTGTGTCTTCCTCCTTATATTGAATCTTTCTTGCATAGCCTTGCGTAAGGCTTAGGTCTGAGCTACTCTGTCAAGGGGCCATGTTCAAGAAAATTCTTGATGAGGGCGAATCCCATAGGCTCCTTTGCCAATAGAAGGAGGTCGAGCTATACTATTGGAGATATAAATCGTACCGGAGCTCAAACTATGAGAATTATTTGATAGGGCAGGTAACTTCCTGCAGTACGTGCTTTGCTCCTTTCTAACCTTAAGGCTAATTTCCTCTTGCCGCATCAGTTGCACAAAAAGGCGAAGGCCTTAGAGTACCTCAAAGGTGACGTAAATCGTGTCAGAGCTCCTTGAGAGGAGCTAAGAGTCCAAGTGCAGGTTCGAGATTTAGAGGAGAAGAGTGCCTTGTCAAAGGTCCCTACCTTCAAGGTCCAACTTAGCTTAACTCGTGACAATGCCAAAGTTCCAGTGGATACGATTGGGAAACTTGAATCCGATCACTTGAACGTTAGAGCCGACATAATTGATGCTCGGGCAGAAGCGTCATTGAGTCGGACAACGGCTGATCATGAGATGGCGATTCATGAAAAAGATGTTTCTAATTCCCAAGCTGAGATGTAGCGAGCCCTCAACCGGGAGAAGATGATTGAGGCATATTATCACGCCCCAAATCGAGGGACATGACCGGCGCCTGACCGGGAAGTCCCAGTCAAGCGGACCTGGGTGCCTTTCATCCCCACGCGTTACCCCTGTGTTGATTGTTTCTCATTAACCAAATATTTTACTAATCATAAGTGATTTCATAATAAGCAAACAAAACCATACGAGTGATTCCTTAACAAGTTTGCAGTTTTTACAATGCCCGACATAACATAATATATACATAAGACTGGAGTCCCACAGTTTACATGTCTACAGAGCCTCTAGGATACAAAAAGGGAATACAATACTTGCCGGTAACAAGGCTCCGGCTATACCTTACAAAACCAAAATGAAATCTAAACAGAAGTGGCATGAACCACACAAGGCCCCGAGGAAGAAAGGGGCTCACCAAAACGGGTAGTGGAAGGAGAAGGATACTACTGCCGATGAGCTGAAGTGCCTGCTACTGATCCACCTACAATCATAACACGAATGTAGCGTCCCCGGCAAAAGGGACGTCAGTACACTTGATTTGTACTGGTATGTATGGACAAACTTTGTCCCAAGTAAACTCAAGTCGTTAAACAAGGATCACGATGACAAGACAGACAATAGATTACATCAAGAAATCGATTAAGCTAACTATCCATGTTTTCCACCTTTTACTCATTTTAGATAAGCCTCAACACAAGCACGTTTAAGGTCAACAAATAGAACAACAACCAATCAACCACATAAATTGCAACTAGTCAAACATAGGGGCAATCAGTGCCCCCCAGGTTGCAAACTCTCCTGCTGTCTTCTTTCACAATTTCATATCAAAATTTTGTTTCAATTTCATTTGCGATTTCGATCGCTTTCAATCCTTATTACCTCGTCCACCTTATTACCTCGGCCACCCTTATCACCCCAACCCACACCTTATTTCTTCATGTTGCGGCACGCAACCCGATCCCACCGTACAGTTTTCAAACACAACAAGCACAAACAGCAGATAAGGTACTACACACAATTACAACAAGTTCAAATAAGCAACATACAATTCGATCCATGATCTCAAATACTTTTCAAATTGATTTCACAACCAAGTTATCATGTTTCCACATTCAAGAGTGCCCACACAAGCATGTTCAATGATTTAGCACAATTCAAGTGTTCCAAATTCCTTCCACAATAAGCCATATATGCTATCATAATGGTTGTTCCCAATTCTTTACCAATTTCGGTTCCCTTTTTATCTTTCAATTCACATTTCATACCACACCACACGTAGTCAACATCAATCGAACGCCCAACAAAGAAATCAAAGAGTTACATACAATTTCTCAAATTAACACATGCCAAAACAATTCGCACACATTTGGGCGATTTTACAAGAATCAAAATTAGCCATACATACCTGGTATCGAGTTTTCTTCCTTTAAATTCCTACTTTATGCTTACCCAAGCTATCCTATCTTTGCCGACCTTGTTCTTGAAGACTCTTACTTCTACTCACTTCTTTTTACTAAAAATCAAGTTCAATAATCATGCATGAGTATAAAATTCCATTTCAAAAGCTATTATATGCAAACCTTCCTTTACCCAATTTAAAACTGAAAATTTGAGAAAATAGCTAGGGTTTTTACCTTGAAATGTTTTGGGGAAGTTGAATCTTTGCCCTGGAATCCTTTGGACTAAATGGTTGGAACAATCTTTGAAGATGAAGAACTTCTCTCTCTAAACCCCTCTCTCTCTCTCTAATTTTGGTAAGATGATATGATAAAATGAAGGGGAAAGGCGTTATATTAAAGAAGAGATCGGGTCAAATTTTATAAAATTTCTGGGCCGAGTCAATTCTGCGGTCACATCTGCGATCGCAGAATCAACATGCGGTCCGTAAAGTGACCACAGAATGACCTCAAAATTTACACAAGTTCTGTTAAGGAATGCGACCATAATGCGGTCCGTATTCTTGATCTACGGTCGCAAAGTGCACCGCAGATTCATTATGCGATCGCATATCGACCGCATTTTCAACATGATTTTGGGAAACCTTCTGGTAAACTCTGCGGCAAGAATGCGGTCCGCATAGCAGATCTGCGATCGCATTCTTGACCGCAAAATTGACACTTTTCTGGAAAAATTGATTCCTTACATTTTTTAAACTTAAATCACTACCAAGGGTCCGAACCGCGGCGAGCAAGCTCGTCGCGAAGAATCCTACGCATTCCTAACACATCATTCGAACCACGACACCATAGCTACTAGGTTTTATGCACAAAAACTTTTACGGGGCCTTAAATATATTCACGGTAGATATATAAAATAGGTACTCGGGGAGGTCAGTGTAAAGGGCTTCGTTCTCTCGGAGGAATTGGCTCGAACAAGGGCAAACGAGTGTGATTCCCAGTCTCTTGTTGTTGACGTTGTGGTTTGACAAGTTATAGCCCTTTGGCGCAGAGTATAGATTTTTTCATTTTGTCGCTTTGTTTTCGATATTCGTAGGACATACCTATAGATGGAGAATGCATTTTTTGCGCATGTAATATATATGAGGCCTGTAGGCTTGCTTAGCTGGCTATAATGGATCTTACGCTATTTTTTACTCGTGGGCTTTTTTGTAGGCTTTGTGAGCACGTGATTTTTGCCCTAAGCAATTAAATTTCAAAATATTAAATAATACAAAAATGATTTTTTGTTTGCAATTGTGTGATTTGGTTGAAATACCAGTATTTGTTTGAAAACAAAATTGAAATAAAAATACAAAATAAATCAATTAGAAAATATCACAAAAATTGGAAAAAATAAGTAAAAGTGCAAAAAATATCGAAAAATAGAGTAAAAATGCAAAAAATATTAGAAAATCAAGGAAAAAATGCAAAAATGAGAAATAAAAGAAATATGTTAGTTGTAAAACAAACACAAATGAAAAATGTACAAAATATAAAAAGAAAATACAAGAAAAATAAATAAAATACAAGTTAAAAAATAATGAAATACAAAAATACAATACATTGTATAATTAAATATTGGGCCAAATGCAAAAATACACAGCCCAAGCGTATGGTTCACAGACCAGGCATATGGTACAATGTTTAAAAACAATCACAGCCGTTCATTATGGTAGATCTAATGGCTGAGACCAACGAGCCACTAAGTGAAACAACGTAGTTTTAAATAACTAATTTTGACCGTTCAAATAACTTGATCTAACGGACTCTATATGATCTCTCATTAATTTACATGATAGCGTTTAGGCATAGATGATCCTGGCCATTCATTTTAGTTGATCCAATGGCCAGGATTTATCAACCCATGATCGATATATATACTCCCTTCTCCCCGTTTAGCTGTCATTACACACACAGATTCATATCATATTAACCCTAGCCGCCTTAGGTCGTCTTCTTCCTTCCTCCACTATCTCCCATGGAGACCACCGGAGGCTGTTACAGTCTCCATCTCCGGCCAACACCAGGCCACCAAACACCTTCCCCGATCCTTAAACCACCTTCAACCACCTTAGAACCCCATTAAACACGATCAAAAACCAACAAACCCCCTTTCTTAAAATCTAGGTCGGCGGAACCCTAGCCGGCGACCACCCTAAAGTATGAGCCAGGCCACGAAATTAACACCCTATGATCGTCTTTAAATGATCTTTCACCCCATCTAAGTGGCTTTCTTCGAATCTACCCCTAACTTATCGAATAAGCAGAAAATGCTCGCCGGAACCCTACTCCGGCAAGTACCAAAAATAGATCCCACCCCAAAACACCACCCTAATAGCCTCATATCTCTTCTCTTACACCCAAAAGTAAACCCTAATGACCTATTATTGAAATCTAACACCCCAGAGACTAATTGTCTCTTAGGGTCTCTAAAAATCAAAGGGTCTCTAAGGGCCAAAGCTGCAGCAAAAGGAAGGAGGAAAACTCCAAAAGAGGCCACAACTGTACCCTTTGGAAGAGTACAAACAAGAAGGAATTTGTCCCTTACCCAATGCAAACACTAATGGATGCACCAATTTGGAACATAAGGTCAGTAAATACTCAACAAGCCTTTTAAATGCTGACCAAATTATATAGGAGGAATAATTTTGAGTTTATTGGCTTGATGGAACCAATGCAACAAGCAAGAACATTAGAGAAGTACAAAAGAAGAATAGGATTTGCACAGACAATTGCTAATGCTTCAAATAAGATACGAGCATTCATTGATGAAGTTTATGAAGTAACAGTTCTCTTCAACATGGCACAACAGCTAACTCTATGGCTTTTACACACAGAAACACATGTGGAATTGGTCCTTACACTAGTATATGCTAAATGTGATGCTATAGAGAGAATTGAATTGTGAGACTCACTGTACTATATGGCAAGTGACATGAATACACCATGGCTAGTTGGTGGAGATTTTAATGTCATATGGCATGAAGAGGAGAAATTTGGTGGTTTACCAGTCCATATTAATGAAATTGATGATTTTAGGCATGCATTAACACTTGCAACCTAACAGATCTTGGATTCAAGGGTAGTATCTTTACTTGGTGGAATGGAAGGGGCAGATGAAGACTGTATTTTTAAAATGCTGGATAGATGTCTAGCTAATTCAGAGTTTCAGCAGACCTTTCCAGGGATAGAAATTCAGCATCTACCCAGGATTGGATCAGATCACAGCCCTATGCAGATTAAATGTGACATAGAGAATCCTCCTGTGTAAAAGCCATTCAAATTTTTGAATTTTTGGGTGGAACATGAAAGTTTTAAACAGGTGGTCAAAGATAACTGGACATCAGACTTCAGTGAAAGTCCTTACATTCACTTCAATCACAAATTGAAGAAGGTAAAGAAAGCACTTTCACAATGGAGTAGGGAGGCATTTAAGGACATATTTCAAAAGATAGCTAGACTACAGGAGGTGGTGATTGTCCATGAGTCTGAATTTGAAGCTAATCCTACAAATCTAAATAGACAAAGGCTGCAAAAAGTACAAGCAGAGTTGACTAAATTCCCAGCTCTGGAGGAGAAGTTCTGGGGACAAAAAGCAGGAATGGCTTGGTTCAAAGAGGGAGACAAGAATACTAAATTTTTTCATGTTCAAGTAAGGGGAAGAAGGAAGAGGCTGCAGCTTAATAGAATTCAAAATAGTTAGGGAACTTAGATAGAGGAGGATGATCAAATAGCTGCTGAAGCTATTAAGTTTTTTGAGGACCAATTCACTGAAGCTGCAATTCTAACCTCATTTCATATCATTGATAGGGTGCATTTCCTTATTAATGAGGAGAAGAATGCAGAACTTACAAACCAACCAACAAGAGAGGAAGTTAAGGGAGCAGTTTTTTGGCCTTAATGGGGATAGTTGAGGAGGTCTAGATGGATTCACAGGTAAATTTTACTAGGCATGTTGGGACATAATTGGATATGATATGTTTGATATGGTAAGAGCTTTCTTTAATGGCCATGATCTCCCTAAATGTGTAACTCACACAAATCTTGTGTTACTACCTAAGAAAAAGGAAGTAGCTACATTTTCTGATCTAAGGCCCATAAGTCTCAGCAATTTCTCCAATAAGGTCATCTCGAGGATACTACATGAAAGGCTGGTTGGCACACTACCCCTATTGATATCAGATGAACAAGTAGGTTTTGTAAAGTGCAGAAGTAGGGCTGAAAACATTCTTCTCACTCTGGAAATTATGACAGATATGAGACTTAGAATAAAGGCAGGGCCAAATGCCATCATCAAACTAGATATGACCATGGCATATGATAGGCTCTCACGGTTGTTTCTAACAAAAGTCTTGAGGAAGATGAGCTTCACAGAAATATTCATAGGCATGGTGTTCGGAATTTGTGTCAAATAATTGTTATTCAGTGCTCATAGATGGCCAAGCTCATGTTTTTTTCAAATCTACAAGGGGAGTGAAACAAGGAGATCCACTATCTCCTACTCTCTTCATTCTAGCAGCAGAAGCTTTGTCTAGGGGATTAAATGCTCTACATGATAATCCAGCTTTCTGTGGATTTGGGATGCCGAAGTGGAGTGCTAAAATTAACCACCTTGCCTATGCAGATGATACTATTATATTTTCATCTTCAGACTCTACTTCTCTTGGTTTGCTTATGAAAGTATTGGCAGACAATGAATCAGCATCTGGACAATTAATAAATAAGGCAAAATCTGTTGTGTATCTTCATCACCTAGCAGATATAGAGGTGGCTAACAGGGTGGAGCAGTGCACAGGCATAAGAAGGCAGGAATTTCCTATAATTTATCTGGGATTCCCCATATTCTTTGCTAGAAGGAAAATGGAGTATTATCAACATATGATTAAAAAGGTTCTAGACAAACTCCAAACATGGAAAGGCAAGCTATTATCTATGGGAGGAAGGGTAGTTTTGATTGCACATGTACTACAAAGCATGCCAATCCATTTGTTATCAGTTGTTAACCCTCAAAACAATGTGATTAATAGGCTACATAAGATTTTTGCTCAATTCTTTTGGAGAAGTTCAGTCACACACAACAGTATACACTGGGCATCATGGAATACCTTATGTATGCCATATGAAGAGGCAGGGATTGGATTCAGATCATTTCATGATGTAGCTAAAGCCTTATTCTGCAAATTGTGGTGGAACTACATGACTAATCACATTAGCCTATGGAGTTCATTTATGAACCAGAAATATTGTAAGAGGATGAATTCAGTGAAAGTACCTTGGAGAGAAGGTTCACATGTTTGGAGGAAGATGCTAGAATGTAGAGATTTAATTGAACACCAGATAAAGTGGAATCCTAGAATGGGCTCTTCACTATTTTGGTATAATAAATGGATAGGTCTGGGGGCATTATTCTTCCTGGTCCCTCAAAATTTTGGTGTTGATGAGGCTGTTTATAATGTGTGGGATGTGGTAGAAAAAGGGGATTGAAATGTTGAGAAACTTCATGATGTCCTGCCCCAGAAATTTGCAGAACATATCCTTGATAATATAAGACCACCTGTAGTTTAAGGATTTATGGATACCCATGTTTGGATGCTGAAACCTAAAGGTTTTTTCAGTGTTAAATCAGCCTGGGACTATCTTAGAAAAAGAGCAGAGCCAATGGCTGCATACAAGAAGATTTGGGTGAAAGGTTTGCCATTCAAAATAGCATTCTTCACGTGGAAGGTATGGAGAAACAGACTTCCTTTGGATGAGTTCTATAAGAGAATTGGATACATAATGCCATCTAAATGTTGGTGCTATGCTGAACCTAGGGAGGAAACAACCCAACACTGCTTATTCACATCATATGCAGCCACAAAGATATGGAGCTACTTTCTAGGACATGCAAGCATAGCTATAGAAGGCCACATTGCATTAAGCCATCACCAAGTGTTGTGCAGCAGAGGTCATCCCAAGAATGAAGCCTATTATGCAAGCATTACCTTCTATAATAGTGTGGGAATTATGGAAGAGAAGGAATAGCTACAAATATGGGGATGCAGTGACCATCAACACGGTTGTATATCAGATTTCCACAACCCTGCAGTCCTTGATTAAGGTAAGGAAACCAGGGATTAAAGAAGTTCCCCACAGATGGCCTGACATGATTAGGATGATGGAACTATATACTCTTAAGCTTAAATTTACAAAAGTTATGTGGGAGTTACCAGAACAAGGATGGGTTAAGGTAAATATAGATGGGGTTGCAAGAGGGAATCCCGGAAGAAGCTCATTTCGATTTGTTGTTAGAGATGATCTAGGGGATGTTCTATATGCACATGGAAAGGAAATACCAGACGGATCAAATACAACAGCAGAAGGAAAGGCAATACAGGAAGCACTGAAGTATTTTATACAGCAAGGATATGTGTTGATTGAACTACACACAAACTCAATGCTGTTGAAGAAGGTTATTGTTGGAGAACGGAAACCACCCTGGACACTAAGCAGAATCATGGTGGAAATTCAAGACATGACTAGCAGAGTTCAAATCAGAATAGCTCACACTTTCAGAGAAGGCAATAAGCTAGCTGATCACATTGCCAACTATGCCTTGGACATAAGAGAACTAGAGTGTCATGGATTTGATGATTTGGACAGTCAAGGTAGAAGAATAGTAAACTCTAACAAATCATAATGCACATACATAAGAGTGGAAGTTGCAGCAAGATAGAGGAAGGAGCTGCAAGGAGAATGGAGCTACATTGTAGCACAATATCTTGTCATCACACTCAAAGCCATATGGAGGAAAATGTGATGAATGTTTTTACTAACAGCTTTTTTTGTTTTTCAGGTACTAGCAATGCACAAGTGATCTATGTGTTAATGGAAATCCTATTGGTGGTATTAGTGCTTAGCACTCATTCTAATGGAGGGATATTACACATAATCACTTATATAGGGAGGGAGACATCTTGTGTCTCAGGCACAAAGGGAGCAGAGTTAATAAGGAACTTATGCACATAGTATGCAGACATTAAAATTCACAAAATTTGGGAACATAGCTGGATGATGCAATTGTGGTTCTACATAGTTGGACTAAAGGTTACTGACAGTATCAAATGGATGAAGCACACGAGGAACTACAAGGCTGACAATAAACTTCGTTGGATGAAGCACAGTAGGAACTACATTACCAAACAAAGTGGAGAAATAAAAGAACCATGCTCAGGGAAACAACAAAGGCATACAGTTTACATAACATGGTTTTCATTTTTGCAGGTACTTACAAGCTAGCTATAAGCTATGCTCTAAGTAAAATTGAGGTGGTGGTATTAGTACTCTTATGTACTCAACCCACCTGGTGGAACTTAGGCATAGCAAGTAGCCTAGTAACAACCAGCCTCAATTTCTAAAAATTAACGAAAACACACATGAAAGGAGAAGCAAGCACTTCCACTCAAAGAGGTCACATCAGAACCATGTTCAGATACCTCCATGGTCCATATACACTGTGGACCCACACACAATACAAAAGTAGTGCTGACAGGAACTCTAACTGGATGAAGCACATGATCATTATACACAGTGGAGGAAAAAAGGAACAACATGCAGGGAAGCAATTACGTGTCAATGCAATGTACTCTTTTGGTTAAGGATGTTCCAGGTGGTGTTATTAGTACTTAGTACTCAATCCACCGGAGAGGAATTAACCATAGAGTACAACTGAAGTACAAGGAAGGTCACAGTCTTCACTTATAGGGATAATGACTTCCAAGTACACACACATCAGAACTCAAAAGCTCATAAGGGTGCGGACAACAAATTTTCCCTCTTTTCTAAAAGGGAATTGCTGGATGGGGTACGAGATAGAGAACTACTAGGCAGGTACAAGTTCATACAGTTTACAAGGAAAGCAGAAATACATAAAAGGCGTACATGCAAGAAGAAAGTAAGGAAGAAAAGGAAATACAAAGGTTGTACTAGACAGGGCATCTACAACAAGCCCACTGTAATATGCAGCAGAGGTTCATTGGCACATGATCTCCTTTGGAACAGCACATACACCATGGCAGCTACACAGGGCCTTAGATATCAATGAGGCAAGGGCTCACACCAGTGCACCCACAAGATTTATGAAAAAGACAAGAGAAACAGGGAAAGCGGGTATCAGATCTATTAATGCAACAAAAAAGGATAATGAAGAAGCTAATACAGGGAGAGAAGAACTTACCAGAAAAAGGGCAATCCACTTTGATGTCGCAGCATCTCCAGGCTATTAAATCTTTCAACAAGTAAGGTACACAGGGAGATAGCAGCGACTTCCAAAACAAGAACAAAAAGAAAAGTAAATGGAGATAAAAGAAAAAGAAAAAGAAAGGAAGGAGAAGTTTGGAAATGATTACCTGGGGAAAGTTCTTTCGAGAGATGGAGCATCAATAGTATTGGAGCTCAACAGACAGGTCTTCAGGCGAGGAGATGAATGGACTCATGCAAAAATAAAATAGGAAGAAAACCATGAGTCAAAGACGAGGATAAAAAGGAGAAAAGGAAAACAAAATGAAGAAGAATAAGAGAAAAAGGCAATGGAGAAGAAGGCATAAGGAACTAGAAAAAAGGAGGAAAAGAAAGAGTTTTACCTGAATGAACACACACACTTGGGTGGTCAAAGTCCCAGTTGAGACGGAGATGCTCTGATGGTGGAAGATCGGAAGGTAGTAGATGGCCTTGGGGAGAGACGAAGGAACGTCCATGGGAGGAGTCTCTGGGAAGAGGGAGCTGAAGAGATGCTTTGGGAGGTGAAAATGAAAATGAAAGGACGACCTAGTGTTATTCATTTAGGAAAGTGTCTAGAAGAGTGTATAGTGTCTTACAGTTGTCGTGCATTATGGGTGTATAAGAGGCTATTATTTAAGCTCTTAAATTATCTATAGGAGAACAGTGGCTACGCAGGCAAAATGAAAGAAACATATGAAGTGGCTATACGTATAAGAAGGGGCTATGGGAGTAATAAGGAGATGAGACTAGGGCATGGCTATGATAGTAAGATCAATGCGGACTTGGGCTGGAGGATGCAATACATTGGGCCTGGAGAGTGGAATAATGCTGAATTCGTATGGGCTATATATGTCAGGCGCATAAGGGAGAGTTTTGGGCTGGTTCACGTGGGCAATTGGGGCTGCTATTGGACTAGGCGTATCTACAGTGGCTACAGGCGGCTCGTTTGGGCCTGTTTATTCTAGTATGGGAAATGGGCTGTTCGATCAGTGCAAATGAGACACAATTGGGCCAGTGGGTCCGAATTGGACTGCTGGTTTATTTTTTCTAATAATCATAGGGTTTTTATATTTATCAAATGTTATAGTCATTATGTGAGATCACTTTTGAGCATATTGCTTAATTTTGATCATAGGTACTATGTAGTAGGCAATGTTTATTTTTCAATCACTTTAGATATTCTGACACTATTTTTGTATTTCCTTTATTTTGTTGATATATATAAAAACTATCCCTAGGCCCTGCCTAGTGGATTATTAAAAAAAACCCATTTTAGTTGTTCATCTTCTCTAAAATATGATTCTTTTTGTTTTTCGAACTTTATTCTATTAACTTCTTCATATGTCTATCATGCTCAGAACTTGAAACTTATCTTATGCATGCTTTGTATCTCTATCTTTGTATCTTGATTCATACTTGCCCTGAATCTTATGCATGTCTAAAGTCATCTAAGTATTTCTACGTTTTTACAGTAACTGCGCATGAATCATATGTTAAATATGCTAGTTTTATGTGATTGCTCATTATTCTGTCTCGATTGCGTTTTAATTGATTGGAAATCAACCATTATCAAATTTCTCCTCTGAGTTCTGATTAATTGGAAGTTAATTCGTGATTAGGGTTATTTCTGCAAAATAACATGAAATTGGTTATATTTGAAACTTGACTGGTGTGTTAGTTTCTTCTGAACTTCTGAGTGCTTATGTGTATTTAGGTTATATGTGTAAGTGCTTGTGTGGCTATGTTTGTTAATACAATATGAGTTTTGATTAGTGGCTATCTTTGTAAAAGGGGCTAACATTGAAATAGACTATAGTCTGAGATTGGTTAATTATTAAAACAAGTCTTAGGGTGCTATGTGTTAAATACATTCAAATTACCCAATCTTGACAGACCTAATGTAGGTCGGGTAAATACACATAAATGAAAGGGTAAAAGGGGAAGAATAAATGGCATTTCTGTAGATTATATAAAGCCTGTGGGGATATAAATGACTTTGTTGCTTGGTTTTTCTTAAAATACTTGAATAATAAAGGGTAGACTAGGTAGAATTAAAAGGCATTAATGAAATAAACCTTAGCAAGTGGGGGCAATTGAGTAAAACCCACCTAATAGAATCTAATAGAACTGCCCAGAACCTTCTAGCAGGGATCTGAAGGCAGTTCGATATATCTTTAGTAGACCATTATGTAACTAATTGAAATAATAAGGGGAAGGAAATACAATTATTTTATTTGAAATTCCCCCCAAAATACGTCTATAAATAGGCTTCTAATAAGCCTGAAAGGGGTACCACATTAGAGGGCTGGATTTTGAAAATTCAGAGATTTAGTTCCAGATTTTCAAATTCGAAAATTAGAAAGCTGATTAACTCGAGTGTTATTCTAGGAATCTTTGTTGGGCCATTTCTTCACTTGTTTATTTCGACTTTGTTGGGTATTCCAATATTGCCTGGGTTGATTTGTTGGGTTCTGTATTCTGGAGTTTTGGTAGTTGTTGTTGTGTTGATTCATTTTAGTGTTGTTGCTATATCGTTGTTGTTATTGCTGATTATTCTTCTTCTCCACTCTAGACTTATTGGTCTATCATTTGGATCGGGTACACTACTATATCCTGGAGTTTTAATTGAGATGTTGTTTGAAGAAATAAAAATGTTAATCATGTTTTAGCTAAATCAGTCGTGTATCTGTCATTTCTTTATGTAGTTTAAAGTGCTTAGATCTTTGCAATTTGTTTAGGAATAGTTGTAATAAATATAGACTCTATGAATTCGATTAGAGTAAAATAGTAGTACATAATAGTATAGTTAAACGTAGTTAATATTTATCACCTAATTCTAAAACTTAAACAGGCTAATACACATCTAATACACTTAAATATATATATAGGTATGTTCTGAAACTAGACGTATAAATTGGTACTTAGCCATTTTGAATTCGAAATCAGAACCATATAATTCAAAAAGTATAAGTAGTTCAGCACTTATTACCGTTTATATACACTGAATATGAGTTATCCACAAATCTGCTTTTAAACCTTGTGATTTTCATTAGTTCAAGCATGTTTAGCTAATTCAGAATACTGTTTTTCTTTAGTTGAAATAAATTGACAAAATAATCATGTAAACCAATACCATGGTAACTACTTGAATATCTGAACCTACTATATAGAATAATAATTCTGATACAAATTACTGTTTTAGAATGTCAAATCAGTTGCTAAACATTAAAATTAGTAGTGGTCAGAAAATGTAACTTAGCAATGTTTGAAATGATTAATTAGCAGCACTGAATAATACCCCGCTCAAATACTGATATTGAAATATTAGCTTTGCTTCAATTCGTTCGTATAGTCTGGGCCTAGTCATGGACATAGGCCCAAATCTGGTCAAGGTAGCATTCCTGCCTTCGAATAGGATCAGTGGTATACGTTGGGCTCCAGAGGCCCAATTATCTTTGATAATAGACTATTAAGCAGTCTAAAGTCCAGGCCCAATAAGGAATAATAGCCTGTACTCTAATATTATAGTTTGAAATAGTAACACAAAAAAAGTTATAGGAAGGAAAAACAAAAATAGAAAATATAGTGTGTGAATAGGATTGAACTTTAAAAATAAGGGACGAGCCTCGTTCCGAATAAAAAACATGTGGGGCCCCCAAATGAATTCTAATGTAAATGTTAGACTCGGAAGGACAGTTTAGCAAATTCCACGGTCTTTCCTAAAATTAAAAGACGTGGACATTATAGGCACGATAAACAAAAATACATTCCTAATACTGGTGCACATCTTATGTGACCCAAATCTATAATCCCGATTAAGCCGAAATGCATTAAAGTCACAGGCTTACTGGTTGCGATGTGATTTGAAATGCATTTTTGCAATGTCGTAAATCTTAAAATTAATAAAAGCAGAATATTAATAAAATTCGAAACTGAAGCATAAAAGGAAATCAAATATAACAAATACGGCAGTTGAGCGAACGTGCTAGAACCACGGAATTCGGGAGTGCCTAATACCTTCTCCCGGGTTAACAGAATTCCTTATCCGGATTTCTAGTTTCGCGGACTGTAAAACAGAGTCATAGTTTCCTCGGTTCGGGATTAAACTGGTGACTTGGGACACCATTATTTTCCCATATGTCGACTCTGAAAATCAATAAACGAAATCACGTTCCGAATGTCCTTTAATTGGAAAAACTCATTCCCCACTACTATTGTTATATCTCTTTACGGGGTGTAATATTAGATAGTTGGGACATCATAAGAGAGAAAGAGGGAGGTGTGATAGCTCTGGCGACTCTTCTAGGGATAAGAAACCAGAACTTCGGTTCAGGGTTTAGAATTCGAGCTTAGTTAAATTGTTATTTTGGTTAAATCTGATTTTATTATATGCTTTGATCAAAGTGCTATATATTTACCGCTTTGATATTATGTGAATTGTACATAAAAATTGTGTCGAAACCTCCGGGGATGTGCTTACTGGTTGAGACTCCCCGTTTTGTTAAGTCAATACCCAAGAAGAAAATAGAGGTCGGATAAGTTACAAAGCCGGATGATCCCGCGGGTCCCCAGTACGTAGCCCCCTCCTCGATCTGAGTTGTCCACTAGGGTACACAGTCTTGTACCATGAAAAATCAGGATATTGAGCCTAGATTTAGGACGTTTATTTGCATCATATATGAATTAGGGGAATCAACACAGTGGTTGGGTCCGTCTAGGACAGGTGACCCGGATATCAAAGACCGAGCATGATTATATATTGCATTTATTTGTCCTGGATTATTATGTTGACCGGCTAAATACCTGAAAACAAAAAAGAAGGAAAAAATTGCAATTTTTAGAATACCAATACCGAAATATTAACGAAATGCTATTGAAAGTTTGAAAAGAAAGTTGAAAATAGTCAGAAAAATTTTTGTCGAAATAATTGGTCGTAAAACAATTTGACCGAACTACACAGGTTTGATTCTCACCACTAGGAGAGATATGTAGGCAACCCGTGACGGGTCCAACCACCCCTTTTCAAAAATAAAAAGAATGTGTCAAATTCTTATTTTTGTCAATAAAATCAAAGTGATGCCATTTTTGAAAATAGTCGAATATTCCGAAAGGACGCCGAAAGGCTGTTTGTGCAAAAATGGCCGCTTTGAAGTCATTTTTATTTAAAAATAATAGCCTTGAAATTTTCAAATGAAATATGGAAAGGTTATCTCTTTTGAAATAATGAAAATTGTCCTTGAAATGATTTTGTTTTCTTTTGAATTAAATAAATCACCTTTAATAAATGTGCAGGATGAGCACAATACAAAATGAACCCTTTGCACTAATGAACAAGATCCCTTTGGAGTTGCTATTATGGTGGAATGATTTAGGCCAAGATGTATAGGATTGGGTCAACGAATATTTAAAAGATCTTTCTGGGCTGCTAAACATAGTACCTCGGGGTGATATTATCATAGCTCTAGTTGCTTGCTGGGATTCCGCACACAACGTGCTCCACTTCCCGAATTTTGACCTCACTCCGACATTGGAGGAAATTGCTAACTAGATCGGAAAGGGTGAGGTTCCCTTAAAAGACAAGTATGCGGTTGATCCAAGGGCTATTACTGTGCATAGATTCCTCGACTCCCTAAAGATTGCCAGAAATGTTCACAATGAAGATTTGGTCCATGGGTTCTGCACTATGAACTTTATATACCGCATCAATGATCCAACAAACAAACTCTGCACCAAAGCGAATCGGGCTAACTGGGAGGAACATAGGCGTTTCGCCTTTATGGTAGCCTTTTTGGGGTTGATCATATTTTCGAGGAAAGATGGGAATATCGACATTAGAGTTGCCGGAATTGGCAGTACTCTCCTTGTACAGGACAATAGTACGTTGGCACCAATGATAGTGGCCAATATCTTCCGTGCTCTCACGACCTGCAAAGCGGGAGAAAATTTGTTCGAGGGGTAATTTACTTCTTCAAATGTGGATGATAGAGCATTTATGCCGCCACCCTCTATTTTCAAGCTTTGGATCGTCTGAAAAGACATGTATCGAAGAATTCTACATGAGGACAAAAGAGGGCAAGTTGCGAGAAGGGTCAAAGGGTTGGATCACATATTTACGGTCACTGACTGCTAGCTAGATAGAATGGGCATATGGATGGTTGCCCCTCAATGAAGTTATATATATGCCAGTAGAAGGGTCATATTTTTTTGTTAATGGGTCTTAAGAGTATCCAACCTTATGCGCCATACCGAGAATTAAGGCAACTCGGAAGATATCAAGTTGTGCCAAAAGATGGAGACCCCAACCTTCAAGCAATAGAAATCAGTCCTGATGGGAAATTCCCAGAAACAAAAATTCAGCAAATATAGAATGAATGCCAATGTCTGAGAATAGACACCTGTGTGAGAGATCGGGCTAGAGGAGAAGTATCACCGGGATATTCCGAATGGTACCGTAGAGATGTTGAGTATGAGAGACCGACGAAGAGGCCTCATATTCAAGAGTTTGCCGAGCAGTGTAATGAACAAAAGGATTAGACGTCCAAGGAAAATGCATATCGAGCCAGAATCAGCATGTTGGAAAAACAATTTCAGGACCTCATATTCGAAAGTAGCCTACAAGCAGCAGCCGATGAAGGTGAAAGAAACAGCTGAGAAAAGAAAATGAAACATTGAAGGCTCAAATTGTGAAAATAAGAACAATAACCAAAACCCCAGTTCGACTTACCCTGGATGAGAAGCTAATTGAAAATCTATGGCGCAAGGTAAACTATTATAGCTTTGATCTAGATAAAGCTAAGAAGGAACTAGTTGGGGTTCAGAAACAATTGGCTAAGAATGCCGAATTAAAAGATGAATATAATGTTGAAGTATCCCGATTGAGGAAGAAGATCATTACAGCCGAGGTCAAAAGTAGCAAACAAACCAAAGAATTTGATGTAGAGAGAGAACATTGCTACATGGCCATGGCTCGGTTAGAATTGAAGCTACAACAACTTCAAAAGAAGAACCATCAAACCTTAGATGCTCGTGCCGAACAGATTGGTAGGTTGCTTCAAGGGAAAGGGGTCATCAGGGAAAGAATTGTCAACATTGCTCCATACATTACGCGGAAATGCTAACTGTGCGAGGATATGACACAGTCAATATTTACCGCAGCAGGAATGATCTTTGTGAAACAAGTAATGACCGACCTGGATAAACTCCAAAAGGGATTAGCATATAGGCCCGCGGTAAGACCGAACGATGTCTCGCGGTCACTAGGAGCTTTGATGTATTCATAGGGCATGCATTTTTGTATTTGTATTTTTCCGCATTTAGAAGGTTGTAGTACAACATTATCTTTTGTAATCAATGTCTGAATATCAATGAAAATCCTAAAGAAATTGTCATTATTTTTCTCTTATATGCAAATTGCTTGAGCGATAGGCAAACATATAGGATCAAAAAACGAAAAAAAGGGAAAGAAAAGAAGAAAAAGAAACAATGAAAGCAATGAAATTGATGGGAGGAAACAAAATAAAAAGAAAAAGCCGAAAAAGAAAATTGGCGGGTCAAAAGAAGAATAATAATGTCGGGATGATGCATAATTGTCAGGCAAAAGTTGTGTTTTAAAACTTGTGATATTTATCTATTATGATCTAAATATTAACAAGTATTGTTGTTGATGAGTATCAGATAAAACAGTTAGCAACTAGCATTCTGGCACATCACAACTACAACACTCGTTCTAAAAGCATGACAAAGGCAGTAACCCAAGAAATTGAGCCGACAATCATGGATCTCGTGCAAGAGGAGGAAGTAATAGATGTGAATAGCATGAAGGAAAAAATGTATAAGTTGAAACAACACATGTCAGAAATGTACCAGGCTTGGTTAAGGGGGCAACCCTTACCTTCTTACCCAGCTAACCCCACATATATTCCTCCCTCAAACCCAAACCAAGAACCACCCACCATGAATTCATCTTCTACATATCCCGCTTACTCGTACTACTATGCCACTACATCACAAGTACCACCACCCCTGCCTAAACAAGCTCCACCACCACCACCCCAGGCCGCTCCCGTGTATGTGGCACCACCACCAGTCACTTTACATAAATCCTCTAGCGAGCTTGTATTTCATGTCCAGGATAATCATTACTACCCTCCAGAACCCACCTTCAGAAAACATGATTCTTACACCCCACTCATCGACATGGCAGAGGAAGAGAAACCTACTAGAAACCCAGAGCAAGAGGAGATGGCTAGGAAAATAAAGAGCCTTGAGCAGTCGTTTCACAATATATAGGGTCTGGGAGGCCAAGTTAGTGTGGCATACAAGGACTTATGTTTGTTCCCTGAGGTACAGCTACGCGCCGGGTTTAAATTGCCAAAATTTGACATGTATGATGGCCATGGTGATCTAGTGGCCCATCTGAGAGGATATTGCAGCAAAATGCGTGGAGTTGGGGGAAAGAATGAACTACTTATGGCCTACTTCAGTCAAAGCCTCAGCGGCTCAGCATTAGAATGGTACACCCATCAAGATCATGCCCGATGGTTCATTTGGGATGATTTAGCTCAATCATTAGCAAACCATTTTCAATATAATCTGGAAATCATCCCTGATAGATTGTCATTGACCAAGATGGAAAAGAAGCCTAGAGAAAGCTTTCGGGAGTATGGTTTCAGGTGGAGGGAACAGGCGGCCCGTGTGGATCTACCAATGAAAGAAGGAGAAATGGTAGATTGTTTCCTACAAGCTTTGGAGCCGACATACTACGGCCATCTGGTGTCTGCGAACGGAATGACCTATAATGAGGTAGTGAAGATGGGGAGTTTTGTGGAAGAAGGTCCAACAAAGAACAAGATTATGAGCTACTCAGCCATCAAGGCTACAAATCAAGCAATTTAGACGGGAACAGGAGTATCGATTGGAAAGAAGAAGAAGGAAGAAGTGGCGGTTATTGAGGGAAGAGCTTGGTCCTGGGGCCCCAACCCATATCATCACCAACCTCGCTTGTACCAACCATATCCACCCGCACCATATAACCCACCTCCACAATATTATCCTCCGACCGGTCTTCAATTTTCTGTCCAGCATGCTCAATCTTACCTACCGCCTCCACCTTCATGGCGAACCCCAGCTCCTCAGAATGTCTACCATGCTTAAAATGCCTACCCACTATAAAAAACCGACAGAAATCCAAACCGAACCAACTTCTATCCTGGCCCTGAAGTGAAAGGCAACAGGGCTTAAAGAAAAAGAACATTCACTCCTCTGGGAGAATCATATACCAGCCTTTTTCACCGATTGAGAGAATTAGGAATGCTAAATCCCATTGAGCCTAAAATTCCCAACCCTCCACCAAGAAATTTAGATCAGTCCGTCCATTGTGAATACTGTTCTGGGGCACCGAGACATGACACGAAGAAATGTTGGCACTTAAAGTTTATGATACAAGAAATCATTGACTCTAGAAGAATTAAGGTGCAAGCATCTGAGACTCCTAACATAACGCAAAATCCTTTGCCGGCGCATCATGAAACACATATGATAGAGCTAGTACAGGGAGAAAGCTGCAAAAAACCTTCTCAGACTGTGATGACAATTAAAGCAAACAAGAAGGTTGAGGAGAAAGTTGAAAGTGAGAAAGTGTCAACTGAGCCACCACCAAAACAGCCATCGGTGATGATTGAGCCCGAGTCAGTAAAAATGATAGTACCTGGGGTGAAGCCCATACTGACGGTGAAATGGGCTTATATAGAACGACTTGTTATCAAGCCAGTTGTTCAGATGCCGATTATGAGTACCAAAGTTGTACCTTGGAATAATGACAAGGTAATTGTAATGTATAAAGGGAGAGAAGTCAAGGGGGAAATCTGTGAAACTCATGGTTTGATCTGGTCTGGGCGATGTTTTGCCCTTGATGAGTTGAGAAAGACGAAAGTGGTGAAAGACAATTCAGCTTATGTGAAGAAAGCGGTCACCGAGGAAGAAGCTGAAGAATTTCTAAAGAAAATGAAAGCTAAAGATTACTCCATAGTTGAGCAATTGAGGAAGACGCCCACTCAAATATCTTTGTTATCCCTGCTAATTCATTCTGATGAACACAAGAAGGCGTTAATGAAGATCTTAAATAAAGCTCACGTACCATAGAAAATCTCGGTATGTCATTTGGAGAAAATTATAAACAAGATCTTTGAGACAAATAGGATAACATTTTCGGACAATGAGTTACCACTAGAAGGGACGGAACATAATAAGGCATTATACCTCACGGTAAAATATGCAAAATTAGTAGTAACTCGTATTTTGGTTGATAACGGATCAAGCGCCAATATTTGTCCTTTGTCAACTCTAGGAAAGCTGAAAGTTAATCATGAGAGGGTTCACCAAAACAGTGTATGTGTGAGGGGGTTTGATGGAGGCAGAAAGAACATCGTGGGAGATATCATCCTAGAACTTGCCATCGGACCAGTGGATTTCACCATGGAGTTTCAAGTTCTGGACGTCGCTGTATCCTACAAACTTTTGTTAGGACGTCCATGGATCCACGCTGCAAAAGCAGTTCCATCTTCTTTACATCAAATGGTAAATTTTGAGTGGGATCAGCAAGAAATAATAGTGCACGAGACAATGTTTGTAATGCCATTACGCCATTTGAAGAAGTTGAAGGAGACAAAGGTCCATGGGTGTACCAAGTAATGGACACCTTGACTGTGAACAAAATATCTGAAGGAGAAAATATGCCAGTACCCAAAGTGACCCCTACAGTGGTCATGGTTGCCGAAGAGATGATAAAAATGGGTTCTCTCTGGGAAAGGGTCTAGGAGCTGCCTTGCAGGGTATAACGCAACCAATTCATCTTTCGGGGGTAGCACTGACACCTTCGGCCTAGGTTTCAGGCCAACCATTGTTGATATACAGAGAGCCAAAAGATTGAAGAAGATAGGGTGGACCCTCCCTAAACCTATCCCAAAATTGTCCAACTCCTTTGTCAAGCCTGGTACACAGAGACGTCTGGCAACTGTCATGCCAGACCGTGCAGAGATAAAGCCATATGAAGAGCTTTTAGCAAGGTTTGAAAGGTTATTTGAAGACGTGAATGTGATAGAGACAGCATAAGGAACAAGCAAGATGGACGTTCAATTTGTTGGACCCCACCCCACGCTATGCTAAATACCTCTTCCAATCAGGAGGGAGTTGTGGTAGTTAGCTTCTAATATTCCATTCCCAAAACTGTCTTGTTTTTAAAATTGTAATCCTATATTCCGTCAAGTCAAATGTATCTAAACCTTGTTACCTTTCAAAAATTCAATGAAATGCAATTTCTTTCTTCCTCTATTTTTGCCTTATTTTATTTTTCTTCTTCTTTTGTACAGTTCAATATTTGCTGATTCCAATGATATGTCATGCATGAAGGATCTCCGGTCCAGTCTTGATAATCGGATAGATATACAGGAAATTGAAAATGAATATGAAGTGGAATATGGGGATAAGGAAGTATTGGAGGAAATTAGTAAAGATTTGAACCATTATGAAGAGAAACCCAAACCAAACTTAAACCAGACGGAGTCTATTAATTTGTGAAATGAGGAGAATGTTCGAGAAACAAAGATTAGTGTACACTTAGAGACTTCGCTAAGAGAAGATTTGATCAGGTTGTTACATAAGTACAAGGACATATTTGCTTGGTCTTATGATGACATGACCGGACTCAGTACTGATTTAGTGGTACATAAGTTGCCCATTTATCCATAATGCCGGCCAGTTAAGCAAAAGTTAAGAAAGTTTAAAACGGATATCAGTGTGAAAATAAAAGAAGAGGTCAATAAGCAATTTGAGGCAAAGGTTATACGTGTCACCAAATATCCCACCTAGTTAGCCAATGTTGTGCTTGTTCCGAAGAAAGACGGAAAAACCAGTGTGTGTTGATTATCGAGACCTCAATAAAGCTATTCCAAAGGATGATTTTCCATTAACAAATATCCCTATATTGATTGACAATTGTGCCAAACATAAGATTGGTTCTTTTGTGGATTGTTATGCGGGTTATCATCAGATCCTTATGGACAAAGAAGATGCAGAAAAGACAGCTTTTATCACACCTTGGTAGACATATTGCTACAGAGTAATGTCGTTTGGGTTGAAAAATGCCAGAGCTACATATATGAGGGAAATGACCACTATGTTTCATGACATGATACATCGAGAGATTGAGGTGTATGTGGATGATGTTTTTATCAAGTCCAGAAAGTAGTGTGATCATGTCAAAGACCTAAGAAAGTTTTTTCAGAGGCTTCGAAGATATAATCTCAAGCTCAATCCGGAAAAATGTGCTTTTGAAGTGCCATCAGGAAAGCTATTGGGATTCATAGTAAGTCGGTGTGGTATTAAATCAGACCCGTCAAAGATAAAAGCAATCTAGAACCTGCCTCCTGATAATAGGTGAATTTGACTATAATTATATCCTAAATAATCACACTTTGTTATGGAATAAATGTTGTTTATGAGGACAAAATGCTTTGATTAGTGTTTGTTTGTATGTTATAGGAACATGTGATACATTAGATGCTAAAAAAGAGCTATTTTGGAGTCATAAGTTGATGAAAAGGCCAAAAGAAGAGCTAAAGTGAAGAGAGCCTGAAAAAGCAGAGAAAAATCAGATGGACTGTTCATCTGCGGTTCACTCGCGGCCGCGAATGAACCGCGAATAATGAAGCTCTCTGAAGTTTGCTGTTCGCGGTCCGCTCGCGGCCGTGAACGAACCTCGGAAGGCACCGCAACAGTAATCCTAATTGTACTCAAACTTAGTTTTTAAGCCCTAAACCTCTATATAAACTCCTAGTTTGCCTAATAGAGGCATGTTGTCTTTATTTCACTACTTTGCAAGGATAATTAGTAAGAGAGAATCCTCTCAACTCATTCTTTTATTTTATATCAAGTATTTCTTTATGATTTTAATTATTATTCTTGTTTCTTTAAGCATGAGTAGCTAAATCCTTTTCTAAGGTTTTGATGGAACCTATTGAGTGATGAACTTATCGTTTATGTGATTACAAATTGTGAACTGGATTTCTATTTGTTCAACTTCGTTCTTGTTGTAGTTAATTGGTAGGATCCCCAATTAGTTGTGCCTGTTTAGTGTGCATAACTTGGAAAAGAGTGCATATTTAGGTATATTGTTGAACAACACCACACCTAGGTTATTGGAGGAATCTATAACTTTAAGCGTAAAGACGGGGTTAGGAATAACGAAGTCTTGCATGCAATCTTAAGTGAACTATTTAAATTAAAGCTAGCTAGGGTAGCTCGGGAGAGTGCACTAGTAAATTATTGTAATTGCTCGGGAGAGGGTTACGATACAAATAACGTTCATGATTGATAGAATATATTAACAATTTGTATGAGCATAACGATAAGGGATTCCATCAATAGGGGAAATCAATACCTTAGTCCTTCTCCATATTATTTTACCCAATATTCAATTCTTTCTTTTAAGCATTTTTCATTCTTGCAAAGGTAGTAGCTAGTTCGAAAATCCATACTAATATATATTTGAAATTTTGGGAACTTGATTCGGAAGTACTGTTGGGTTGTGAAAGTTGCAATTGATAGGTTAATTCTCTATGGGATAGATTCTGGACTTATTAGACCAGGTTATATTGACTACGACCGTTGCTTGGACGTGAATCAATTTTGGCGCCGTTGCTGGGAAATTAACGGAATTATCAATTGCCATTGCCAGAACTTCAAGATTCTTGTGTATTCAGGTTATTTCTACACTTTACATTGAATATTTTGACGGTTGTTGATTTGGGTACTTAGGTGCATGCCTAGAAAATCTGCAAGGTCTGGAGAACTAATTGAAGGACTTTCAGACCCCGAGCAAACTTTTCGGGCACGTAACAAGGCTATCAAACAAATTCAGCAATCTCAACAACCAATCAAACTAGACTTCGACACGGGTGACGTAAACGAACAAAACCAGCAAGCCGGGTTAAATATGCAAGAGGCACAGGAGGAACAGGAAGGTGCACTGTTTGACTGGCACAACCCACAGCGGATAATTTGGCAACTGCCATCGTTGTGCCAGCAATTCAAGCTGAGTCTTTCCAGATCACAAACAACATGCTACACTTTTTGCAAAACAAGGTATTATTCTCTGGGTCTCAGGTTGAAGATCCACAGCAGCACCTGAAGAACTTTCTCTTGATATGCAAGACACAGAGGCAACCGAATGTGACTCCAGAAGCCATCAGATTATCGCTCTTTCCATTCTCAGTTACAGGGGTTGCACAGGTATGGCTAAACTCACTCCCATAAACTCTATTGCAACTTGGGATGAGTTAGTCAAGCAATTCCACAACAAGTTTCATCCACCTAACAAGACAGCTCAACAAATTGATGAGATTGTGAGCTTCAAGCAGAAACCAATGGAAACATTACATGAAACTTGGGGCAGATTCAAGGGTATGCTTGTTATGTGTCCTCACCATGGGATCCCTGAGCAGATGTTGGGTCAAAGATTCTACATGGGGCTTTCGGACAGCATGAAGAACATTGTAGACACTTCAGCAGGTGGGGCTTTTCTGAGAAAGACTTGGAGAGAGGGCCAAAATTTGCTAGACAAGATGGCTCAAAATTCTAGGTGGACAACCAGGAATGCTCCTATTACACCAGTGGTACACTCTGTACCTCTGGATCCATCCAACACTCTAGAGGAGAACATGGCAACTTTATTGACACAAATGAGCATGCTGACAAAGAAGGTGGAAGAAGCAGGGGTTAACTAGTAGGTTCACATTGTAGATACTACTAATGGTGGTTGATGCACATCTTGCATTAGACAACCCATAGGTAATCCATGGGCTGCAGACCAAGAACATCATCATCAGCATGAAGACATGAATTATGTGGCTAACTATGGAGGGCAGCGACAAAGTAACCAGAGTTGGGGTCAGCAAGCTCCAATGCAGTACAGGCCTCCTCAGCCACAATTTAATGCAGCAGGTATGAGGCCACCACACAACATGGCTCTATATCCTAGACCTCAGAATTTCAGTAATCAGCAGCAGGGATATCATCCACCTCCACCACCACATGGGGGTAGACATAACGATGGGTTTGCAAGATTGGAAGCTATGATGCAGCAGATAATTGGGTCAAATGCCAAAGTCAATGAAAGAATAGATGCACATGACGCAGCGATCAAAAATATGGAAGTGCAGATGGGCTAGATTGCTATGTCACTTAACAATTGTCCTCAAGGGACATTGCCTGCAGATACACAAACAAACCCAAAGGACCAAGTCCCAAAGCAGATGATGGCAGTGACTCTGAGAAGCGGTAGAGATCTTGATGCTGAGAATGAAAGTGAGAAAATCGACAGACGGGATGAGACACCTACTCCATTGCCCATTGAACTGGATGAGTCCACAGAGTTGACAAAAGTTACAGTCCATCCAGTTGCTGAAAATAAAGAGGCAAAGCAGGGAACGGAAAAAGTAGCTGAACAAGTAGAGCAGCAGATTGAAAAGAAAGTTATAGAAAAAGAAAAGTCCCAAGTCACTAGGAAGAAGAGGCCTCCACCACCATTCTCCCAAAGGTTGGCCAAACACCAGAAAAAGAGCAATACAAAAGGTTCTTTGAAATGCTCAAGCAAATCCTGTGGTAAACATTCCCTTAATTGAAGCTTTAAAAGAAATGCCTGGTTATGCTAAGATGATGAAAGATTTGATGTCGCAGAAATTTGATTTCCAAGACTTGGCCACCGTAACACTTACCCAAACTTGTAGTGCAGTGGTCTCCAGACCCATTGCTGAGAAGCTATCTGATCCAGGTAGCTTCACCATCCCATGCACTATAGGGAATTATGCCTTTACTAAGGCTTTGTGTGATTTGGGGGCAAGCATTAATCTCATACCCTTAGTCATTTATAAGAGGTTAGGCATTGGGAGAACCAGGCCCACCTCGATGCTCTTACAGCTTGCTGACAGGACGGTTAAGCGTCCATTTGGTATTATAGATAATGTGCTTATCCAGGTTGGGAAGTTCGTGTTTCTCGCCGATTTTGTTATTCTTGATGGCAAGGTCGACGAAGAAATTCCCATAATCCTAGGAAGACCATTCCTAGCCACCGGGAGAGCTATAATTGATTGTGAAACTGGGGAACTCAAGATGAGGTTGAATGATGAGGAGATCATCTTCAATGTGCAAAAATCCATGAGGCTCCCTAGTGAGTTCGCGAACTGCTCTCTTATTGATGCGGTTGATGTGATAGTGGAGACAGACGATGCAGAATTGACCATTAAAGATCCACTTCAAGCATGCCTGATGAACATGGAAGAGGTAAATGGTGAAAGTTTAGCTGAATGGGTACTATCTCTGGAAGGCAAGGGATTTTGGCAGAGAGAGCTTGAGTTCGAGCCACTACACTTAGAGAAAAGAAAGACCCCACCGGCAAAACCATCCATAGAAGAGCCACCAAAGCTTGAGCTTAAACCATTACCATCACATCTCAGGTATGAATTTCTAGGTCCTAACTCCATGTTACCTATTATTATCTCATCTAGTTTGTTAGATGTGCAGGCCCAAAAGCTTATACAGGTACTCGAGGAATGCAAGACTGCCATTGGGTGGACCATGGCAGACATAAAGGTGATCATCCCCGCATATTGCATGAATAAAATTCTCCTGGAAGAGGAACACAAACCTTCCAGGGAACATCAAAGAAGGCTGAATCCTAACATGAAGGAAGTGGTGAAGAAAGAGGTAATAAAGTGGCTAGATGCGGGAATCATCTTCCCAATCTCAGACAGCAGCTGGGTTAGCCCGGTCCAATGTGTGCCAAAGAAAGGAGGCATGAAGGTAGTGAAAAATGAGAATAATCAATTGATCTCAACTAGAACCGTCACCGGATGGAGAATATGCATGGACTATAGGAAGTTGAATCTAGCCACCCGCAAAGATCACTTCCCACTTCCCTTCATTTATCAAATGCTTGACAGGTTGGCAGGGAGGTCCCACTTTTGCTTTCTGGATGGATACTCGGGGTACAATCGAATCTCTATAGCCCCTGAAGATAGAGAAAAGACCTCTTTCACATGCCCGTATGACATTTTTGCCCTCAGGAGGATGCCATTCGGACAATGCAATGCGCCTGCCACATTCCTAAGGTGCATGATGGCTATTTTCACCGATATGGTGGAAGACATTATGGAGGTGTTCATGGATGATTTCTCAGTGGTAGGGAATTCATTCGATGAATGCCTTGCCAATCTGACTAGAGTGCTAAAACGGTGCATGGAAACAAACTTAGTGCTAAACTGGGAGAAGTGCCATTTTATGGTACAAGAAGGTATAGTATTGGGGCACGGGTTTCAAGCAAAGACTTTGAGGTAGACCGTGCTAAAGTTGATGTCATTGCAAAGTTGCCTCCACCAATATCCGTCAAGGCCATAAGAAGCTTTCTTGGACACGCCGGTTTTTACCGGAGGTTCATCAAAGACTTCTCCAAAATATCAAACCCTCTTTCTAAGTTACTTGAAAAAGATCACCCTTTTGTTTTTTCTGATGAATGCAGGATTGCTTTTGAGGAACTGAAGAAGAGGTTGGTCATAGCACACATCATCATTGCCCCCGACTGGGAGCAACCTTTTGAGCTAATGTGTGATGTAAGTGACTATGCGGTGGGGGAAGTGCTGGGCCAAAGGAAAGACAAGTTGATTAATACAATATACTATGCAAATAGAACTTTGAGTGGAGCACAGCTAAACTACACAGTGACGGAAAAGGAGATGCTTGCGGTCGTGTTCACATTTGACAAATTCCAGTCCTATGTCATAGGATCTAAGGTAATCGTATACACAGACCATGCAGCTTTAAGATAACTAATTGATAAAAAGGACTCTAAGCCGCGCCTGATTCGTTGGGTGCTGCTTCTCCAAGAATTCGACCTCGAGATTAGGGATAGGAAAGGCACTGAAAATCAAGTCGCTGATCATTTATCACGACTTGAAGGAGCTGAAATTGTCAAAGAGAGCGGGGAAATTCTGGAAACCTTTCCAGACGAGCAGCTACTCACCACCACTCTCCTTGAAGCACCATGGTATGTTGATTATGCTAATTGCCTAGCCAGTGTTATTGTTCCTCACGACCTCTCATCGATCCAGAGGAAAAGATTTTTTCGTGAAAGTCAGCTTTATTATTGGGATGAAGCCTATTTGTTTAGGATATGTCTAGATAACATGATCCGGAGATGTGTCCCCGAGATAGAACAACCTTTTGTGTTTGCAGGCATGTCACGCTTCAGCATATGGCGGTCACTTTGGAGGAATACGTACAGCTGCCAAAATACTTGAGGCCAGTTTCTATTGGCCTACGGTGTTTAAAGATGCACACTTGTGGGTGAAAGGTTGCAAGAAATGTCAACACACCGGGAACATCTCCCGGTGTCATGAAATGCCAATGAACCCAATCCAGCAAGTTGAAGTGTTCGATGTCTGGGGAATAGATTTCATGGGGCCCTTTATTAGCTCATACGACAATAAGTACATACTTGTTGCAGTTGACTACGTGTCCAAATAGGTGGAAGCTGCAGCATTACCCACCAATGATGCTAAGGTGGTGGTAGAGTTTTTGAAGAAGAACATTTTCACCCGGTTCGGGACTCCAAGGGCTATCATCAGTGACGGGGGCACTCACTTTTGCAACTGGGCGTTTGAGAAATTATTGGCCAAGTATGATGTGAAACACCGTGTAGCCACTCCGTATCACCCACAGACTAGCGGGCAAGTTGAGGTCTCCAACAGGGAGATAAAGAGTGTATTGACTAAAACAGTGAATGCCACAAGGACTAACTGGTCCAGGAAGCTTGATGACGCGCTATGGGCTTATAGAACAGCATTCAAGACACCAATTGGCATGTCGCCATACAAATTGGTGTTTGGGAAAGCTTGTCACCTACCGGTTGAATTAGAGCACAAAGCATGGTGGGCACTAAAACAATTAAATCTCAACTTGGACGAAGCAGGTAAATCAAGGTTGACTGGGTTGCATAAATTAGAAGAATTTCGGTATCTAGCATTTGAAAGTACTAGACTATATAAAGAGAGAATGAAGCGGATTCGTGATCAAAATATCGTTGAACGGAACTTCAAAAGCGGGGACAAAGTACTATTATACAATTCAAGATTACGGTTGTTCATAGGTAAATTGAAATCAAGGTGGTCAGGGCCCTTCAGGGTAATTGGGGCATTTAAGTCAGGAGCGGTGGAAATTCAAACTATAGATGGATCATGCACATTCAAGGTAAACGGACAGCGGTTGAAACCTTATGTAGGCTTGGATGACACTGAGGACAAGGTAGAATTGCGGTTGGATGAACCTCAAAGTTCTAGCGAGCCTTAAAATACGCTAAGTTGAGTCGTGCCGCGACGTTAAATCAGGCGTTACGTGGGAGGCAACTGACGAACATGTTATAAGTATTCTCATTATAGTTAGTATTTATTAAAATAAAAATAAAAAATAATAATTGCTGACCAGCGGAGAAAATTTTCTCAGAGGCTTACTATTTGCGGTCCATCCGCGACCGTGGATGAACCGCGGAAAAGTGACCTCTCTGAATTTTCTCTGTTCGCGGTCCGTTCGCGGCCACGAACGAACCGCGAAAAAATGAACCTTCTGAATATTGACTGTTCGTGGTCCATCCGCGGCCGCGAACGAACCGCGAACAATCGCGGCCAGCTCCGCAGTCAGTAAAAATTAAAAGATTTTTTTATTTTCTTTCCCCCCCCTCTTTTAAACCGTAAAAACCTAACCTCCCACTCCCATAACCCAAAACAGCCGCCCCCCTCTTCAAAATTCTCTCTCTCTCTAACTCAAAATCCTCTCCCTTCTCTCTACAAATTCTCAACCCTCTCTTCTCCAAATCATCCCCCTCTTCCACCCTACTCCTCCATTGCACTACCTAGTAAGTTTCTCTACTTTTCTTCTTTTATTTTGTTTTTATTTTAGTTCTTGAATGTTTATTTTGTAGAATTAATTACTTAATGTTAGTTTAGGGTAGTTCATGTATATTATTTGGTTTCTTGTTGCACATTGAATGTTTCCGTGAATTTTTCTTAAGGAACCTTGTTATATGATTGAAAGTTTGGTAAAGATTGGGTTGTTGGGTCTCCAATTGAGTTTATAATGCTAAATTTGTTATTTGGAGACCCAAAAGTGTTGTGACTATATGTGTAGGTTGGTTAGCCAAGTTGGGCAATTATCCTTGGTAATAATTAATGAATGTAGTTTAGGAGACATAATGCCCAACTCATGAATTGGTTGTTGTTGTATTTTATTGGGGATGGCTTAAGTTGATGGGGTAATGTTAGAAGTGCTCAAATAATTAAGTGTGGGGTGCTTGAATAAGCATGTGTAAAATAGTTAGATAAGAAACTAAGTATAGGAGTTATGAGGTGATTGCACGAAAAAGGGTCAATTGTGATATTCCACGGATGGCGAAGTCTGAGTAGCCTACCGATGACTAATAGTTTGCAAATTTTTGGCTATCTTATTTGTGCAGGATCATGGCCCCTAAGAGATCTCGACATGGTGCTAGCTCTTCGAGGCAACCTACTTATGATGAGTCAAGGTTTGCTTGCGCAGAGGCGGAAAATGGATTTCACACTAAGGCAGCAAAGAAATGGCTCCAGGAGGTTGAAGTTGACCGGATAGCTATCCGCTCGGAGAAGCCTGAAATATATGACGAAATTCGCAGACGCGAAATGGAGTTCCTCTTTGGCTCACCTCCTAATGTAAATAAGATGCATGTCCCGGGAATTCTACGCCAATGCTCCTTACGCGATGGCCAGGAGGGTATTCGTCAGAGGTAAGCATGTCGATGCCCATATTCCTACTATTAGGCAGGTACTTAGACTGCCAATGCACACTAGTGATATCGACTATTACCATGATAGGCCAGGTGTCACATGGGACATGGTAATTGAGGCCTTATGTGTAGACGGCATCCCTGTGTGGATTAGAAATAAGACTATGCACTCTAACTGCTTTACACACACAGCTAAATGCTGGTTTTCTATAATATGCAATCGGATCTTGCCCTCTAGCAACACCACGGATGTCAATTTTAATAGGGCACTTTTAACTTGGTGTTTTGTAACACATCGGGATGTTGACATCGCTCGTTTAACTAGTGATGAGATGGTATTGAGGGGATCCCTCACTGCCAAGGGTTTTTACTACCCATCTCTTGTCACTACTCTATGTCTCCTCCATCAGACCCTAGTAACTGCCACTGATGGTGAGCTACTACCAAAAGCTCCGTTTAGAGCTGCTCAAATCCGGGTTGGACGAGACACGACCCCAATTGACTTGGATGAGGAGGACGACCCTATACCGGTTGCTCGGGCCAGGCACTCTACTGATTCAACCGGACCTTCCAGGCATGCTCCTCGTAGAGCAAGTATGTCTAGGTCCGAGTCCTCACGACCTATGCTTAGGTCCAAGGAGGAGGAGGTTGCTGATCTGCGCACCTCCGTTGATGGCTTGACGCTATGTCTATGAGGCAAGCTCTGTCAGACAGCAGGTTTATGGCATGGCTCAGAGCACTTGGATGAGCATGTCACGTCGACCCATCCACCGTCTTCGACTCCGAGTGAGCCTCAGGTAAGTTTTCTCGCCCCTCTTGTACCTTATTTTTTCATTTATGTCATGGGGACATGACGTATTTCTAAGTGTGGGGTGGGTGACTTATCTTGTATATGATGTAGATATTAGTTGTAGTAGTTAATATAAAATAATAAAAACACAAAAAAATCAGAAAATTTTAAAAATACAAAAATATGAGTAGAGGACTCTTCCTGATGACGGACTATTTAGGACAAGTACTCTTGAGGGAAGTAGTCCACGTAGGAATTTTTCTTTCTTTTATTTTCGTTTTATAGGTAGTGTATCATCTCCCCCTTGGTTTTTCTTTTGACCACGGTTCTTTTCCAAGGGATTTTATTTGAACCGGGTTAGGTAGATTTTTCTTTTCTTAGGATTAGAGGAAAAAGGGTAACATGTAACCCCGAGTATGCACATTAGCAAAAGCTTAAATTGAACTTGAGAATGTATCTTCTAAGCTTGACTGTAGAATCTCAATATGCCATAAACTGCAAAATAATGCTTGCTTGAACATCAATAGGAATTTGTAGATGAACCGGATTCCAATTGAGTTGCAAGCAATGTGTGTGTGAGGTTTTTACTTACATTGTATGCTTTACATGATGCCTAGAACTTGCCCTGTGTATTTGCAAAGCGAAATAGAAGCTGTTTGGTTGTAGAAAGGATAGAGGCATTTCTTTGTGTAACCACTTATAACCAATAGACATGAATTCACCCGTACATGATATCTTAGTTAACCCCTTTGAGCTTAAAGCCTATTCTTTGATAACCCTTGAATGTTCATCAAATTATTATATTGTTCTACTTTATCTCTTAGAAGCACTTGTATTGTAATGAATATGCAAAAGTCTAAGTGTGGGGTGAAGGGAAATTGAAAAAGGGAAAATCAAGAATGAATGGTAGAAAATAGTGAACTGGCCAAAATAATGTAAATGTGTTGCAAAGCAATGAGAAAAAAAATTAGAAAAAGAGCTATATCAATGTATATATGAAAATTAGAAAGGCCAGTTACACCAACAAAAGAAAAGTGGGGATTAAAAGCAAATAAAGGTGAAGGAATGTTTATGGGAGACATAAGGAAGAAAACTAAAAGGGAAGTTGTGAAAAAGGAAAAGAAAAGTGCTTAGGGAAGTTAGTCACTATAACCAAAAGTATCCTACCCGTCCCGTAAGCCATCATTACAACCCTTAAAGACCTCTTGATCTATGATTAAATAACTCGATTAGTAGAGTATTACACTAGGGGCAAGCCTATGGTGTGTCTGTATGCATATGAATGTTCTTTGTTGAGAGTGAGTGAATTTTTCCGATATTTATAAGTTCCATGTGTTTGAATTGTTGATGTGTGGGAACTTCTCTCAATAACTTTTGTGAGGGCATGTAACTCAAGAGGAAGAAGGTAAATATGCAAGTTTTTGGTAATAAGTAGAGTAAGTAATAATGTGCTGGCATGAGAGTTTACAGTTAGGTAAAGATTGTGCATATCTTAGGTTAATCATGAAAAATAGCTTTTGTGACATATTTCGGGAGAGACATAATTAAAATTGGCCTAAAGTGTGATTAAGGTTGCTCGAGGACGAGCAAAGGTTTAAGTGTGGGGTGTTGATAATAGGTGAATTTGACTATAATTATGCCCTAAATAATCAAACTTTGTTAAGGAATTAATGTTATTTATGAGGGCAAAATGCTTTGATTAGTGTTTGTTTGTGTGTTATAGGTACATGTGATACATTGGATGTTAAAAAAGAGCTATTTTGGAGTCATATGTTGATGAAAAGGCCAAAAGAAGAGCTAAAGTGAAGAGAGCCTGAAGAAGCAGAGAAAAATCAGACGGATTGTTCATCCACGGTTCACTCGCGGCCGCGGATGAACCACGAATAATGAAGCTCTCTGAAGTTTGTTGTTCGCAATCCGCTCGCGGCCGCGAACGAACCGCGGAAGGCGCCGCAACAGTAATCCTAATTGTACTCAAACTTAGTTTTTTAGCCCTAAAACCTCTATATAAACTCCTAGTTTGCCCAATAGAGGCATGTTGTCTTTATTTCACTACTTTTGCAAGGATAATTAGTAAGAGAAAATCCTCTCAACTCATTCTTTTATTTTATATCAAGTATTTCTTTATGATTTCAATTATTATTCTTGTTTCTTTAAGCATGAGTAGCTAAATCCTTTTCTAAGGTTTTGATAGAACCTATTGAGTGATGAACTTATCGTTTATGTGATTACAAATTGTGAACTAGATTTCTATTTGTTCAACTTCGTTCTTGTTGTAGGTAATTGGTAGGATCCCCAATTAGCTGGTGCCTATTTAGTGTGCATAACTTGGAAAAGAGTGCATATTTAGGTATATTGTTGAACAACACCACACCTAGGTTATTGGAGGAATCTATAACTTTAGGCGTAAAGACGGGGTTAGGAATAACGAAGTCTTGGGTGCAATTTTAAGTGAACTATTCAAATTAAAGCTAGCTAGGGTAGCTCGGGAGAGTGCACTAGTAAATTATTGTAATTGCTCGGGAGAGGGTTACGATACAAATAGCGTTCATGATTGATAGAATATATTAACAATTTGTATGAGCATAACGATAAGAGATTCCATCAATAAGGGAAATCAATACCTTATTCCTTCTCCATATTATTTTACCCAATATTCAATTCTTTCTTTTAAGCCTTTTTCATTCTTGCAAAGGTAGTAGCTAGTTCGAAAATCCATACTAATATACACTTGAAATTTTGGTAATTTGATTCGGAAGTACTGTTGGGTTGTGAAAGTTGCAATTGATAGGTTAATTCTCTGTGGGATCGATTGTGGAATTATTAGACCAGGTTATATTGACTACGACCGTTGCTTGGACGTGAATCACCTCCGTCAAAGAACAAGAAAGAACTGATGAGTTTGTTGGGCAGGTTGAATTATATTAGTAGATTTATTGCTCAGTTGACATCAATATGTGAGCCCATTATCAAATTATTGAAGAAAAATGCTGCGGTGAATTGGACTGAGGAACGTCATGATGCATTTGACAAAATTAAGGAATATCCGGCCAATCCTCCTGTGTTGGTTCCTCCAGAATCTGGAAGGCCCTTGATCCTTTATCTGACTGTAATGACAATTCTTTTGGCTGTGTATTGGGGCAACACGATGAAACAGGGAAGAAAGAGCAAGCAATATATTATCTTAGTAAGAAATTTACATCTTACGAGGTAAAATACACTCAGCTGGAAAGAACATGTTGTGCTTTAACATAGGTTGCATAGAAGTTAGAACATTACTTTGTCGGCTTATACCACTTATTTGATATCTCGGTTGTACCCGCTGAAGTACATCTTCCAGAAGCCTATGCCCACAGGAAGGCTCGCTAAATGGCAAATTCTACTTACAGAGTTTGATATTATTTATGTAACCCGCACTGCAATGAAGGCACAAGCAGTCGCTGACCATTTGGTAGAAAATTCGGTCGATGATGAGTATGAACCATTAAAGATATATTTTCCTGATGAGGAGACAATTAATATTGAAGAATTGGAGCAAGACGACAAGACATGTTGGAGACTATACTTCAATGGGGCCGTCAATAGTAAAGGGGTCAGAATTGGAGCAGTGCTCATTTCATAAACGGGTCAGCATTATCCTGTTACCGCTCAGCTCCCGTTTTTTTTGTACTAATAATATGGCCAAGTATGAAGCATGCATATTGGGATTGTGAATGGCAATGGACATGGGTGTTCAAGAGATTTTGGTCATGGGTGACTCTGATCTTTTGATACATCAAATTCAAGGAGAATGGGAGACAAAGGATTTGAAACTTATACCCTATCGACAATGTCTACATGAACTATCTCAGAGGTTTCAATCCATAGAGTTCAAGCATATCCCAAGAATGCACAATGAAGTAGCAGATGCCTTGGCCGCATTATCGTCCATGTTACACCATCCGGACAACGCCTATATAGATCCACTGCAGATACAAGTTCGTGATCAAAATGCTTATTGTTTTGCAGTAGAAGAAGAACTTTACGGTGAGCCATTGTAACATGATATTAAATAATATTTGAGGATGGGGGTGTAACCAGCACAAGCCACGGGAGATCATAAAAGGGCTATAAAGCAGCTAGTAAATGGATTTTTCTTCAGCGGAGGAGTTGTATACAAGAGAACTCCAGATTTGGGTCTACTGAGATGTATAGATGCATAGCAGGCCGCTACAATCATGGCTGAAATACATGCAGGAGCTTGCGGACCTCATATGAGCGGATATCTTTTGGCCAAAAAAATACTAAGAGCTGGATACTATTGGCTTACCATGGAGCGTGATTGCATTAGGTATGTGCGGAAATCCCACCAATGCCAGATACATGGAGATTTGTTTCACTCCCCACCCTATGAGTTACATAAAATGTCAGCATCGTGGCCATTCGTCGCCTGGGGCATGGATGTCATCGGCCAAATAGAACCCGCAGCATCTAATGGGCACAGGTTTATCTTGGTAGCAATTGATTATTTTACTAAATGGGTGGATGCGAAGACATTTAAAGCAGTAACAAAGAAGGTGGTAGTCGATTTCGTACATACAAATATCATTTGTTGCTTTGGAATTCCTAAAGTGATTATCACGGACAATGGAGCAAATCTTAACAGTAACCTCATGGCAGAGGCATTTCAAAAGTTCAAAATCTTACACTGAAACTCTACACGTTATCAGCCTAAAGGAAATGGAGCTGTTGAGGCTGCAAATAAGAACATTAAGAAGATTCTCAGGAAAATGGTGGAAGAGTCAAGACAGTGGCATGAAAAATTACCATTTGCTCTCATGGGTTATCGTACTACTGTACATACTTCAATTGGTGCAACCCTTTACTCATTCATGTATGGAACGGAGGCAGTAATACCTGCAGAGATTGAAATACCTTCCCTCCGGATCATAGCTGAGGCTGAAATTGATGATGATGAATGGGTAAAAGCCCGGCTAAAGCAATTGAGCTTGATCGACGAAAATATGTTAGCAGCAGTCTGTCACGGACAGTTGTACCAACGAAGGATTGCCAGAGCATATAACAAGAAAGTACGTCCACAGAAATTCAAAGTTGGACAGTTGGTGGTAAGACGTATTTTACCACATTGGGCCGAAGCAAAAGGAAAGTTTGCTCCTAATTGGCAAGGGCCGTTCATGGTGTCACGGGTATTGTCCAACGGAGCTTTATATCTAACAAATGTGGAAGGGAAATGTGTAGAGACTGTTATAAACTCCGATGTAGTCAAGAGATATCATGTATGATTCCTTTTTCATATGTACATTTGTATTTGTCATGATTCTAAAATTGAAATGATGAAGGCATTTTATTTCTCTATCCAAACACGTCACCCATTGCTATCCCTATTGAGCCTTATTGCATTATTATTTCATACCCCTCTCTCGGAATCAATTTTGAGCAATGAAAATGAAAAGAAAGGAAAAAATGAATGATGAAAATATGAAAAAGAAAATCGGGAAAAATCAAACAATGAAGCTATCTTATGGCCTGAACAACGTTTTGACTTGAACCCAAAAGGGTATGTAAGCAGCCTCGATGAGGTTCAATCATGATAGAAACAAAATCCAAGATTCCCCAAAACTTGAACTGGGGCAGAAGTTATGATTTATGATTCTCTGAGAGTTGTAATTATTTTGAACCCTCGTTTAAATTTTGAGCCTTTATACCTTTCTTTCTAAACCCATCCAAAAGCCACATACGGTCCAAAGAAAGACCTTCTGATTGATTTCAAGAAAATGACGATACAACAGGAATAAGGAGAAACATATCATGGACAATACCCGGTAGTTTGGAAACATAAAAATAAACAAAAATAAATGAGAGTGTCTTATTGGTGAAAACCCTTACAGGCACCATAAGGCGAATGTGAGGTGAGAGAAAAAATAAAATGAGAGAGTCTTATTGGTGAAAACCTTCACAGGCACCATAAGGCGAAAGTGAGGAATGATTTGATGAAAAGGAAAACGGCAAAATAAGAAAGGTATGGGTTGATGGAAAGTTGGAATTTAAGTCAGTAATGATTTCATTGGATAGACTGGGTCGGATATTCAAATGCATAGCATGATCAAAGGAATCAGCCTTCATACCCAGATAAGTTATGTCTTTACTTCAAAATACCCTCACCCTTGAAATTCAGGTCATTGCATTTCATTCTATTTGTTCAAAACAAGTTGCCAATTGAAAGCTAGCTACCAGCTTCTCATGTTATATGGCATAATAATATTGGGTCCTTCAAAGGAAAAGAGAAAAATAAAAACACATGGCGATCATATAGCCAAAGGGAACAAAAGAAAAAGAAACAAAAAGAGAAAATAAAAGGGGATTACAAGAAAAATTGAGAAGACAATCAGGAATAAATTGCAAAGCAGTATGAAGTAAGATGAGGCAGATAATGGAAGCAAGGCCAGCAAGAATGCCAGTTGCTAACCCTTATTTTATAACTAATAAACTGTTCACTGATTTAGACAAGGACAAAAAATTCAAATTCTCACTAATCACTTTAAAGTGAATGTGACCAATGTGGGAGTAAACAATCAAAAAAGAAGCAGCAATAAAGGAGAGAATCCACAATGGAGAACTCAGTAATCAAGAACCTACCCGAACAACGAGGGAGGTATTATCTTTTATTTTCAGAATTTACACCCAGTTATCAAACTGAGGGAAAATTTTATTTCTGCATCAGGCGCCCACCTATATAATGAGGGAATATTTTTTTGCATTTTTCATTTCTGCATCAGGCGCCCACCTGGATAACAAGGGAATATTTTTCTTCATTTTTATTTCTGCATCAGGCGCCCACCTGGATAACGAGGGAATATTTTTTTGCATTTTTCATTTCTGCATCAGGCGCCCACCTGAATAACGAGGGAATAACAAGGGAATATTTTTCTGCATTTCCATTTCCGCACGAGGGAATATTTTTCTGCATTTTAATTTATGTTCTGGCGCCCACCTGTATAACGAGGGAATACTTTTCGACATTTTAATTTCTGTTCAGGCGCCCACCTGTATAACGAGAGAATACTTTTCAGCATTTTTAAGAAAAAATTTTTCTAACAAACTAACACCATAATACATTGAAAGCCCCATACTGGGGCAGATGAAAAAGTTTTCTTTGTTTTTGCAATAAGCAGGTACCAACCTGGAGAGCGTAGAAACACATTTTGAAGTCATACAAATAGAGGAAAGCAATATGTTGGAAGCAAGTCATAAGCGAATATTCACAAAAAAAGGAAGAGGCAAATAAAGAACAACTTGCAAGGCAATACAAGAACACAAGACATAGATAGGATTTTCTTATAATTCATAGACCATAGCTTAGGATAGCTTCTTTATTTTATTTTATCCCGGTGTAATAAGGAGTCAGTCAGCAATAACAGCAACAACAACAACAACAACAGCAATGACATCACAATCCCCTGGTAGATTCAAACTACTAGACCTTCCCGAACTACACTGACCTGATTCCTGTATGTAGGCAACCTCTGAAGCATGGTGCGGTCAAAAGCTTTTTCAAAATGCTTCGTACAGAATGTGCAAGTGGGCAAAAATCTCTCATTACTGCTCACTTATCTTTGCACTGAAACTCTTCGTGTTCCCGAGCAAAGAGGGGCAACTGTGAGCACGTGATTTTTGCCCTAAGCAATTAAATTCCAAAATATTAAATAATACAAAAATGATTTTTTGTTTGCAATTGTGTGATTTGGTTGAAATACCAGTATTTGTTTGAAAATAAAATTGAATAAAAGTACAAAAGAAATCAATTAGAAAATATAACAAATATTGGAAAAAATAAGTAAAAATGCAAAAAATACCGGAAAAGAGAGTAAAAATGCAAAAAAATATTAGAAAATTAAGGAAAAATGCAAAAATGAGAAATAAAAGAAATACTTTAGCTGCAAAACAAACACAAAGGAAAAATAATATAAAAAGAAAATACAAGAAAAATAAATAAAATACAAGTTAAAAAATAATGAAATACAAAAATACAATACATTGTATAATTAAATATTGGGCCAAACGCACAAATACACAGCCCAAGCATATGGTACACAGACCAGGCCCAAAAATCCAGTCGGTCTTCCCCAAGCACTAACCAAACGACGTCGTACCAAGAAATTGAATAAAAGTCGTTGATTATGCTTGATCAACGAATATAATAAGGTGGTTTCATTACAAAGAAAACGACGCCGTGTTTAAAATTAATCAAAGTCGTTCATTATGGTAGATCTAATGGCTGAGACAAATGAGCCACTAAGTGAAACGACGTAGTTTTAAATAACTAATCTTGACCCTTCAAATAACTTGATCTAACAGACTCTATAAGATCTCTCATTAATTTATACGACAACGTTTAGGCATAGATGATCCTGGCCATTCATTTCAGTTGATCCAATGGCCATGATTCATCAACCCATGATCGATATATATATTTCCTTCTCCTCGTTTAGCCGTCATTACGCACACACATTCATATCATATAACCCTAGCCGCCTTAGGTCGTCTTCTTCCTTCCCCCACTGTCTCCCATGGAGACCACCGGAGACTGTTACAGTCTCCATCTCCGGCCAACACCAGGCCACCAAACACTTTCCCCCATCCTTAAACCACCTTCAACCGCCTTAGAACTCCATTAAACACGATCAAAAACCAGAAAAACCCCTTTCTTCAAATCCAGGTCGCCGGAACCCTAGCCGGCGACCACCCCAAAGTATGAGTCAGGCCACCAAATTAACACCCTATGATCGTCTTTAAACGATATTTCACCCCATCTAAGTGGCTTTCTTCTGATCTACCCCTAACTTCTCGAATAAGCAAACAATGCCCGTCGGAACCCTACTCCGGCGAGTACCAAAAATACATCTCACCCCAAAACACCACCCTAATAGCCTCATATCTCTTCTCTTACACCCAAAAGCAAACCCTAATGAACTATTATGGAAATCTAACACCCCAGAGACTAATCGTCTCTAAGGGTCTCTGAAAATCAAGAAATCGAAGAGATAAGAAGAAAAAGAAGAAAAGAAAGAAGAAAAGAAAAAGAAAAAGAAAAGAAAATGAAAAAGCCTAAAGCTAAGTACCCTACCCCCCATTTTAGTTGTTCATCTTCTCTGAAACGTGATTCTTTTTGTTTTTTGAACTTTATTTTGTTAACTGCTTCACATGTCTATCATGCTCAGAACTTGAAACTTATCTTACGCATACTTTCTATCTCTATCTTTGTATCTTGATTCATACTTGCCCTGAATATTATGCATGCCTGAAGTCATCTCAGTATTTCTAGGTTTTGATTGTAACTGCTCATGGATCATATGTTAAATATGCTAGTTTTATGTGATTGCTCGTTATTCTGTCTCGATTGGGTTTTAATTGATTGGAATTCAACCATTATCAAATTTCTCCTATGAGTTATGATTAATTGGAAGTTAATTCGTGATTAGGGTTATTTGTGCAAAATAACATAAAATTAGTTATATTTGAAACTTGACTCGTGTGTTAGTTTCTTCTGAACTTCTGAGTGCTTATGTGTATTTAGGTTAAATGTGTAAGTGCTTTTGTGGCTATGTTGTTAATACAATATGAGTTTTGATTAGTGGCTATCTTTGTAAAAGGGGCTAACATTGAAATAGACTATAGTCTGAGATTGGTTAATTGTTAAAACAAGTCTTAGGGTGCTATGTGTTAAATACATTCAAATTACCCAGTCTTGACGGACCTGATGTAGGTCGGGTAAATACACATAAATGAAAAGGGTAAAAGGGAAAGAATAAATGGCATTTATGTAGATTACATAGAGCCTGTGGGGATATAAATGACTTTGTTGCTTGGTTTTTCTAAAAATACTTGAATAATAAAGGGTAGACTAGGTAGAGTTAAAAGGCATTAATGAAATAAACCTTAGCAAGTGGGGGAATTGAGTACAAACTCCCCTAATAGAATCTAATAGAACTAAACCTTATAGCAGGGGTCTGAAGGCAGTTCGATATATCTTTAGTATACCATTATGTAATTAATTGAAATAATAAGGGGAGGGATATATAATTATTTTATTAGAAATCCACCCCCCCCCCCCAAATACCTCTATAAATAGGCTTCTAATAAGCCTGAAAAAAGGGTTCCACATTAGAGGGCTGGATTTTGAAAATTCAGAGATTAGGTCCAGATTTCAAATTCGAAAATTAGAAGGTTGATTAACTCGAGTGCTATTCTGGGAATCTCTGTTGGGTCGTTTCTTTACTGGTTTATTTCGACTTTGCTGGGTTTTCCAATTTTGCTTGGGTTGATTTGCTGGGTTCTGTATTCTGGAGTTTTGTTAGATGTTGCTGTGTTGATTCATTTTACTACTGTTGCTCTATCGTTGTTGCTGTTGTTGATTATTCTTCTTCTCCACTCTAGACTCATTGGTTTATCATTTGGATCAGGCACACTACTATATCCTGGAGCTGTAATTGAGATGTTGTTTGAAGAAATAAAAATGTTAATCATGTTTTAGCTAAATCAGTCGTGTATCTGTCATTTCTTTATGTAGTTTAAAATGCTTAGATCTTTGTAATTTGTTTAGGAATGGTTGTAATAAATATAGACTATATGAATTCGATTAGAGTAAAGTAGTAGTAGATAATAGTATAGTTAAGCGTAGTTAGTAGTTTATCACCTAATTCTAAAACTAAAACAGGCTAATACACAGCTAATACACTTAAATATATATATAGGTATGTTCTGAAACTAGACGTATAAACTGGTACTTAGCAATTTTGAATCCTGAATCAGAACCATATAATTCAAAAAGTATAAGTAGTTCAGCTTGTATTACTGTTTATATAGTTATCTACAAATCTTCTTTTAAACCTTGTGATTTTCATTAGTTCAAGCATGTTTAGCTAATTCAGAATACTATTTTTCTTTAGTTGAAATAAATTAACAAAATAATCATGTAAACTAATACCTTTGTAACAACTTGAATATCAGAACCTGCTATATAGAATAATAATTCTGATACAAATTATTGTTTTAGAATGTCTAAGTAGTTGCTAAACATTAAAATTAGCAGTGGTCAGAAAATGTAACTTAGAAATATTTGAAATGATTAATTAGCAGCACTGAATAATACCTCCTAAATATGGACCTAGCTTTGCTTCAATTTTGTTCGTATAGTCTGGGCCTAGTCATGGACACAGGCCTAAATATGGTCAAGGTAGCATTCCTGCCTTCGAATAGGATCAGCAGTATACGTTGGGCTCGAGAGGCCCAATTGTCTTTGATAATAGACTGTTAAGCAGTGTAAAGTACAGACCCAATAACGAACAATGGCCTAGACTCTAATATTATAGTTTGAAATAGTAACACAAAAACAGTTATAGGAAGGAAAAACAAAAATAGAAAATATAGTGTGTGAATGGGATTGAACTTTAAAAATAAGGGACGAGCCTCGTTCCGAATAAAAAACACGCGGGGCCCCCAAATGAATTCTAATGTAAATGTTAGACTCGGAAGGACCGTTTATCAAATTCCACGGTCTTTCCTAAAATTAAAAGATGTAGACATTATAGGCACGATAAACGAAAATACATTTCTAATACAGGTGCACACCTTATGTGACCCAAATCTATAATCCCGGCGAAGCCGTAATGCATTAAAGTCAGAGGTGTACTGGTTGCGGTGTGATTTGAAATGCATTTTTGCAATGTCGTAAATCTTAAAATTAATAAAAGCGGAATATTGATAAAATTTGAAACTGAAGCATATAAGGAAATCAAATATAACAAATACGGCAGTTGAGCGACCGTGCTAGAACCACGAAATCCGGGAGTGCCTATCACCTTCTCCCGGGTTAACAGAATTCCTTATCCGGAATTCTAGTTTTTCGGACTGTAAAAGAGAGTCATAGTTTCCTCGGTTCGGGATTAAACCGGTGACTTGGGATACCATTATTTTCCCAAGTGGCGACTCTGAAAATTATAAATGAAATCTCGTTCCGAATGTCCTTTAATTGGAAAAACTCTTTCCCCACTACTATTGTTATATCCCATTCCGGGGTGTAATATTAGATAGTTGGGACATCATAAGAGAGAAAGAGGTAGGTGTGACAGGCTTTGTTTCCACTCGTTAAGGTCTTTTAGAGTATTTTTGTCTTACCCGTCGTCAGTTATAGAAGGATCTCGATTTCAAGTTGTTGTGGGAGATATTTTGAGAACCTCGTAAGGTTCATAGCTCAGAGGTTGAGTAGATCAACGCTCTTGTGATTTAGAGCCGACATGGTCGGAGGTTATTTTTATCCTATTTAGGGAATTCTGTTTTGAATGGTTCTTTCTGAAATATATACAGAGTATTTTTATAAAGTTGGGTGTCTTTGAGTCGTGTTATTTGGGATGTATCAACCGTTTTGACCATAGTTATATGTGTTTGGCTGTAGCCAGTTTTAATCCAAGTGAAAGTTAGGCGTCTACACCGAGGGTATGCCCTTTAGGGATTCTTACAAATGCGACGTAAAGCCCAAACTGTGGGATGTTCATGCATGTTGAGGTCTTACAGTTTATCATTTCTATTGAGGTCTTATAGGTTGGAGAATAGATCTAGTCATATCGAGGCTGATCGCTTGGGGTCTTACAGTTTCGGGTTTTCTAATCGTATGGCGATCAACGACAGCCTTTGAGCCATCGAGTTTGTTTAAGCTTGAAGACCGCTTATTATGAACTCGTAGTTGCCTTATAGGGGCTTGATGAGCATGGAGTTCTGACCCTTGAGTCGTGTGGGCGCTGAATCGTTTCAGCCACTAAGTATCTCAGGATGTGTTTGGTGAAGAGGCCTTCACCGTGAATATGCCGAAGTAGCATTTTTCAAACATGAAATGCCAAAAAGATATTCTTTATTGCTTGACGTAAATATATGTTGTAAATACATATTGTCCTATTGTTATGAACTCGACTCGCGGGGTTGCGGCTCTTTTATATGGTCTGTTTGCACGATTACATTTTGGAACTTAGCCTGTCATTTATTGTCCCTTCCGAGAGGATGGTAACCTTAACGGGAGATCATCGTATATCATCTGATTGTAGAAGAAAAGAATGTGATCTCGCCGGGTCCATTCCTTGGGGGTATGTTGCTCCGCTAATAATCTTATTGGAGGTACCTTTTTTAGATTAGAAATCTAGTGGAGGAAAGAGAGCTCGGCGGGTCCTGCAAAGGCCTCGGATCCCCGAGTGGAGTTCTGAACTCCTGAATGCCTAGACTAACTACTTGCATATAGTTTAGTAAAAAGAAAAGAAAATAAATAACAAAGAAGCGGAGTAGTTCATCCTTGCTGCGGAATGCGTAGGTGACGTTTCTAGGCACAAGCCCTGATGCAGCCTTCTGCTATGTCAATGAGGCTTGGTCAAAGATGTGGTTCTGCTTACACTTTGATCCCTTTGAGAGCAGAGGCATCGATTCCGATGATGGGTCATATTGCAAGGGATTTACTCTCATCACATGTATCTCCTAGTCGAATATGTTAGTCCCACTTTTGTCGTGGGGTTTCACCTCTATGGTAGAGCTCAGTCGAATTCGCCTTTGGGTTGTGTGTTCGTTGTCATATGAATAAAATGTATGTGGCTCACAAACTCGGTGTACCTGCCCGAGCTCGAGCGGGCTGTATAGAGGGGGCAGCCTGCGTGATTGTTATGGTGATTAGCATCCGGAACCCATCAAAGATTCGAGGCACGGGGGAAATTTGGTTTGTTTGTCATAACTACCCTATTGTTTTTGGTCTGACTCCGTCAGTATAGTTGGTTGAAACACCTATACTAACAAACCCATGCTTTACTTGAAGTAAGATAAATGAGTGAGGGGGTTACCAATGCATTAATATGAGATTGAGGCAAAATATCGGCATCTCTTTTCTTGGTTGCATGGGTGTCCTTTGGGAATACCGCGGGACCATCTCTTTCTGGTAATGATCACTTTCTCTCTATACATTACGGATCTTTGAGGGGTGCCTCTATCCCATTAGTGTCGTGGAAATACGTCGTGGCTTGCCCGCTTCATCTTTACCGATCTTCGTCCTTCCTTTGAGCTGGATCTGAGTCCGCCCACTCGATGATACTTTGTGGCGACCTCTATTGAATAGCTTAGTTGTCACCCTTTTGGGCCAGTGACCCCGTGCGCCCTATGGTTCCTGTCCCGGGCTATAGTTTTCTTGAAGGGGTTTCGATTGGATAGGTCAGAGCCACCTTGCATTCCTAGTTTCGCTTATATTTATCACGACGCCTGGTATATCAATGCCGAAATCATACTCTGTCGGGCGAGGTTTCCCTGCCAGCTGTGCCTTGTTGAATTTGGTTGCGCTTGAGGTTCCTTAAGGTTGTTGTCCTTTAGTTATTGCCTTATTGTTGCGAGGCGGGCTGCACTTCGAGTCACTCCTTCCATTCGTAGCGCACAGACGATGCCTTTAATGGCATCAACTACTTTTTTAGGAGTCTGCCTGGATATGCCAGCCCAAGGAGGTTCCTCGACGGTCGTTTATGGCCCTAGTTCGGGGCTAGTGCCGGGTGCGGGCATCCAGCCAAGCCTTGGCTGGGTATTTGATCAGGCTTTGCTTGACATGCCCTGGAGCTATTGGGTATGCTTCATTTAGGCTTTAGGTGAAGGCATGTGTTGCCCGATCATCCGACACCGAGATAATATCATTCGTCCTATCAAGGAGTGGGGTGCGGCTTCCCACAGCATTTTATTTCTTCTTCGTTCAGCCTCAGGTACATTGGGCCCTCTTTATATTGATTTGATTGCACCAGTGCATGCTTCCGCGGAGGACCACGCTGGTATGGTAAGTGGGTCCGTGAGGTTAGGTGATGGGTAGTAGCACTACGTCATGGTTTCTTTGGAGAGAATCTCTTAGAATTTCTTCAATCGGATAGGCTCGAACTCAACCTTTTGGAGGTTGCTATCTCTGGATGAGCATGTATAAGTGGTGATGCGCTCGAAAGAATCCGAGGCCCTATCACACCTAGCGAGTTTCGTCATTCCTGACTTTTGTGAAGCAAGTTCTGGGACCGTTTCATAGGGAGACGGTTGGTGTAAGAGGTTCCACAAGCCTTATTCGATCCTTTTGAAGAGGTTCCTCGATATCTTACTACGGTAGGGTAGGTTTTCGATCCATCATTGCTCGATCTCTCGGGTACTAGCTCGATCTAAGGAGATGTTTACAGAGCTGCCACATTGGGTATCTTTGTGCGACTTTGTAGCCGAGCGATAGCCAACTGTCGTGCCTGCTACATTTCAAATAACATGAAGACTATCTTCCTGTTCTACCCGGGCCGGAATATTTTGGGCTTCATGTTGGTCAACGCATTGTATGATATCAATGATTCATGAGGCTTCACTGATCTGTTGTGTGCCTTGCAAGCCCACGTCTACTTGAACTGATCTAGATGCGTTATCAGGTCCTGCAGTATTGTGCCAGCCTTTAGAATGGCCATACTATTTTCTCTACAAATTTGTTGGTAGTCACTCTCGATTTTGTTTACCAAGTTGGATATTAGCCTGAAATCCAAATATCTTGGGCAAGGAAAAGTGTGAAAGATAACGTGTCTTCGTGTGACTAAACTAGCAAGAAAATAATCACTATTATTTTTATCCCCACGGTGGGCGCCGAACTGTTTACCATGAAAATGGTAACAATAATTAAATTTGTAAATGGGTTTCTAAAAATACGTGATCTATTATCAAGCTATTTTATTAAGGCAGTTAATGCTAAGAACATGAAGTGTAATAGAGAAAAAGCGAGTTAAAGCGAGGCATTCACCAAATCAAAGGGGGTCGTTGTCCGCATACAAAGTTAGTCTACGGGGACCTCGGGCCAAGGTTCAAGCCGAGCTTGAGCTACTGAGGGCGATTGGGAATGGGATAACACGCGAACGTATAGCTGAACAAAGCTCTATGTTACCAATATTGAGCAAAGTAGAGAAGAACCAATAAGAAAATGATAATATGCTAAAGCGGCCTCGGGCCAATGAGAATGAACAATATAGAAGAAAGAGAGAGAGAAAGAGAGAGAGAGAGAGAGAGAGAGAGAGAGAGAGAGAGAGAGAGAGATTATTTCACTTGTCTAGAAATGGAGCAACATCAGTCTCTTACAATGTGGGGCGAGTCCCCTTTATATAGTAGGGGAGACTCGGATACAAGTATGTTGAGATTAATTACAAAGTATCGTTATGGGATGGCTTGACATGATGCCTCAGCATAGGCTCTGGGTAGTATGGGCTTGCCATACGTAAACATGTGCCTAGGGGGATTCCGCCTATGTACAGGCCTCGCTTTTCGTTTCCCTCGAGTTGGGCTTCGATGAGCCCTGATGTCGAAAACTCTATTGTAGCCTCCTGCCCTCGAGGTCCCGGGGTATGCTTCAAAAATGTCTTAATAGTGAGAAATCAAGTCTTCTTATTTTCCGCATACATACTTGCAACTTCAAGAACCATGCATTGGGTATAGCAATATAGCTCGCCTATTCATTAGCTTTCAAGAAAAAAGGAGGTTCTTTTTGTTTTTTCAGAAGGGTCGTTTGGTATGCGGGATAAGATGGGAACACGTGTGGTACAAAATTTATATTATGTTTGGTTGATAATATAAATTTATCCCGGGATAAATTTATACTGTGAACCAAATATAGTTGTATACGGTCAAAATAAGGAAAAGCCGATTTTAGGGCTTCTATGTTGTTTCATGCTCGACCACTAGAAGCTGAAAGCAGAATTTGAAGTGTGGCCCCAAGGTGCGTCCCTCGAGGGATAATATCAAGGGTCAATCTCTAAGTAGTACAAATTGTTGACCATCATGAAAAGGCGGAAAAGCCCCCAAGGGCACGTGGTTAGAGCCGACCAAGTCTGCAAGAATAGTACAAATCCGTATTGAGAAATTATACAGCAGTACAACTAGCATTTCCTCATCATTATTATGCATGTACCATGTAGGGATTCCCTCTTTCTATATAAAAGGGCCCCTTGTCAATTTGTAACACATATGAATATTGAATACAATAGAACAGCATCTACTTCGCTCGCCTAATCGTGCTCTACAATTATTCTACATATTTGTTCCTTATTTATTGTTCTTCATTTATTGCTCATTATTAACCATAAAATGCTATCTTTCAGGCCTACATTATTATCGCTCCTCCATCAATTATTCATGTCTAACTACCCTAGTTGGACCTCAAAGCACCTGCTCTAGTCATCTTGAGGATCAGTCTTGTGATAGCTTTGGTTTGTATAACTCATTCTCTTTACTTACACTTAGAATCCATTGGGCTTCATGGAGAGAACGGTGCAGATGTCGGTGTACTGCTGCAAAACACAGGGGTAGCACCAGCACATATCCAGTCGACATGAGCTCACGCAACACTGTGTATATCAATGTGAGCTCTAATACCAATAGAAATGTGCGAGTGGAAAACAAACATGAAGCAGAAGGGACTCCAGGTGGGGAGGAAAGAGAAGTTAGCCTTCAAGTCATTTTTGAGATGTTGCAAGCACAACACGTGGATATTTCTCAGCTACAAAGTCAACAAAAAACTACAAGCACCAGAAAGATCGAGTAATAATAAGTCAGCAGCATACCCTGCTATTATGAAGATGCTCGAAGACCTCACCAAATTATTGAATCAGGAGAAAGAAAGATAGAGGCTAATGATAAAAAGGTGAAGACTTATACGTCGAGGGTCGATCAGACCTGAAAGCACCCCTTATTCCGAAGGGTACAGATTCAAATAAGTTCATACATAAACCATTCCCATCAAGTGTGGCTCTGAAGCCCATCCAAAAGAAATTCAAAATGTCCGATATCCCGAAGTATAACAGGACCACAGACCCCAATGAGCACATTACTGCTTATACTTGTATTGTAAAAGGGAATGGCGTAAATGACAACGAAATTGAGTATGTCTTGTTGAAGACATTTGGAGAAACATTGTCAAAGGGGGCCATGATGTGGTATCAAAACCTACCCCTGAACTGAATTACAACCAGTCTCCAATGGGCAGTGTCGACCTTCACTCAGTGATTTAACGAGCGAAGCTCAACAGCTTTAAAGCAGCTAAACGAGAACTTGGTTGAGTATCCCACCGTAACTTGGGTGAATGTACACAACGGATATTGATCAAAGATCGTGGTCTAGGACGACCAATTGGAAGCCCCTTCTGGCTCAGTATATCCAAGATGGCTCCTAGCAAAGGAACCAAAGTCCATAGAAAGGGAGTCGAGATCGTTCAAAGAAAGCTATCAGCCATACTCCAAAGATCAAAGAGACATATCTAGGTAGAATATAGCTCAAAATTATCGAGGAGTAGATCGAGGACGAAATCTGGGAGACTTATGAGCAAGATGGGGTTTGACAAGCAATAATGGAGGCACCCTAATTGTCTTAATATAACTTCAACATCGATATATTAGACATTGTATCAGCTAGGGGTTGAATCACGGATACCGGATGGCCAAAACCCATGTAGTTTGATCCTTCCCAAAGGAACCGCAACTTGATGTGCGCATACTGTGGCATTCATGGTCATAGGACCGAGGATTGTAGAAAACTTCAAAAGGAGGTGGCCCGACTGATTGACGAAGGGAACCTTTGAGAATTCCTTAACAATCGAGCCTAAGACAAATTTCGAGAAAGAGAGGCGAATGAAAAGAATGGACCAAAAGAACCTCAGAAAATCATTCACATAATTGTTGGAGGAATCGACGTCCCACAGGGACCCATGTTCAAACAGGCCAAAATGCCCATCGCAATGGAAAGGCAAACTCAGAATTATATACTCGATGATGCCCTCACATTTAGAGAAAAGACATCGAGGCCTTGTCCCTACCACATAATTATGCACTGGTAATTTCTTTTCTTTTGAATAACATTCAAATTAAATGTGTTCTCGTTCATCCAGGTAGCTCAGCCAACATAACTAGGTCGAAGGTGGTGGAGCAGCTCGGACTGCTTGATTAGACCATACCCTCCTCTCGAGTCCTCAATGTACTCAATATGGAAAGTGTGACAACTAATGGAGAAATCCCCTCCCAGTCAACGTGTCCAGTACAGTGCAAGACACCAAGTTTCATGTCGTCGAAGGTGACATGAGGTACAATTCTTTACTTGAAAGACCGTGGATTCACAACATGAGGGTGCTACCGTGAACTCTTCAGAAGATGATGAAGTTCCCTACAAAAGATGGTATAAAAATATTGCGCGGAGAACAACGTGCAGCTAAGGAGATGTTCACGATAAACGACATGGCACCAACATCGACTCTCCCTTTTCAAAATGAGTTAGGGAGCAGGCTGACCCCCGAGAAACAGGTAGTCTGTGAGCATTCGAACGAAGATGACAAAGAAGGCTTCCTCACCCCTCAGACCTTCGTTGCCCCCGATAAGTCGGATGCAACAAAATCAACGTTCAAAGAACTCAAACAGGCCATCTTGATCGAGCATCTTCCATATTAAAAGGTATACCTAGGAACGGGATTAACCCCCAAACTTAGGTAAAAATTGTCCAATTTCTTATTAATAACATTGATTTATTCTTTTGGTACCATTTAAATATGGCAGGGATCCCGATGAAAATAACCACCTATCGACTAAGTGTCGATCCCAGCTTCAAACCAGTAAAGCAAAAGAGGAGGCCTCAATCTGAGGTAAAACATGCATTCATCAAAGATGGGGTAACAAAACTCCTAAAAATAGGATGAATTAGGAAGGTAAAATACCCTGAATGGTTGTCTAATGCGGTAGTGGTTACCAAAAAAGGAAATAAATTAAGAATATGTGTAGATTAGAATAAAGCATGCCCCAGAGACTCATTCATGTTGCTCAATATCAATTTCTTGATTGATGCCACGGCTAGCCATGAGATACTCACTTTTCTCGACGCCTACTCCAGGTATAATCAAATTCAAGTTAACCTAGAGGACAAGGAAAAGACTTCGTTTATCACAAAGTATTGCACATATGGTTATAATCTAATGCCCTACGGGCAAAAAAACATAGAATATATGTACCAACACCTAGTTAATAAGATGTTTGAACATCAAATAGGCCAATCTATGGAAGTTTACATTGATGACATGCTAGTTAAGTCCCTGCACACAGAGGACCATTTGGCTCATTTGCAGGAAACATTTGATATCCTTATAACCTATAACATGAAGTTCAACCTCGAGAAATATGCCTTCAGAGTAAGATCGGGCAAAATTAATGCCATTGAAGAAATCACAGTGGTGAACAATATGAAGGTCGTATAGTGGCTGACTGGGCAGATAGCGGCCTGGCGCCTATTTATCTCGAGATCATCAAATTGCAGTCATCATTTCTTCTCCTTGATCAAGAAAAAAAAACAACTTTGAGTGGACTCGGGAATGCCAACATGCCTTAGAGGAATTAAAGCGGTATCTCTCTAGCCTGCCTTTGCTCCACACCACGAAGAAAGATGGAATGTTGTACTTGTATCTGGCCGTATCTGAGGTAGCAGTAAGTGGTGTGTTAGTTTGGGAAGAACCAGGTACGCAATTCCCTATTTATTACGTGATTCGGGCTGTAGGAGATGCTGAAACAAGGTATCCACACTTAAAAAAATTAACTCTTACATTAATAAGTGCATCTCGAAAATTGAAACCTTATTTTCAATGACATCGTATATGTGTTTAACCAGCATACACTCTTCGAAACATCTTGCACAAACCTGAATTATCTAGCAGCTTTGCCAAATAGACAATCAAGCTCGGAGGGTATGATATCGAGTACAACCCGAGACGACTATCAAGTCCTAAATTTTGGCAGACTTCGTGGCCAACTTTACGCCTGCCCCCGTGCCCGAGGTAGAGAAAGAAATCTTGCCAAAAAATGGGCACGACATCGAGGGTATGGACCCTATTCATCAATGGTGCCTCGAACGTGAAATGGTCCGGGCTCGACATCATTCTAAAACCGCCTACGGGCATCACGATTAGGCAATCTATAAAAACGTTGAAATCAACTAACAATGAGGCTGAGTATGAGGCTATGATTGCAGGTATCGAGCTGAGCAAGAGCCTAGGAGCAGAAGTCATTGAAGCAAAATGCGACTCCCTTCTAGTAGTCAACAAAGTAAACGGGAGCATCGAGGTTTGAGAAGACGGGATGCAAAGATACTGAGACAAACCACAAATCACACGGCATCGCTTCCAAGAATGGACTCTCGTCAACATTCCTCGACATCAGAACAGTGAGGTTGATGCACTCGTGAACCTAGGGTTGTCCGTTAAAGAAGCTGGCATATTATTGGGGGCCATTGTACAGTTATCCAAGTCGGTGATTGAAGAAGGCCACGCTCAGATCAACTCAACAAGTCTAACATGGGATTGGAGGAATAAATACATAGACTATTTGAGAAACGGGAAGCTGCCCACAGACCCAAAAGAATCGAGGGCCCTTCTAGCCAAAGAAGCTCGACTTACACTCAACAAGAATGGAACACTATATAGAATAACCTTCGATAGACCTCTAGCAGTATGCTTGGGATCGGGGGAAAACTATTGTTTACTTTGTGAAATCTACGAGGGCACTTGTGGAAATATTTCTAGCACCAATTATCTGTTTCAAAAGGTGATCAGAGCAGTCTACCATTGGGGCACCATGGAGAAGGACACCAATAAATTCGTTCGAAGGTGTGACAAATGCCAAAGGTTTGTGCCAATGATTCACCAACCTATTGAACAACTACATTCGGTTTTATCATCATGGCCGCTCATGAAATAGGGGATAGACATCATTGGCTCCCTACCAACGGCGCCGAGTAAAGCTCATTTATTCTGTCTATGACAGACTATTTCTAAAAATAGGTGGAAGCACAAGCATTATAAGAGAAAAATAAGTCATTGACTTCATCTGGGACCACATCATATGCCAATTCAGGATCCCCTCCGAGATTACATGTAATAATGGGAAACCGTACATAGGCAACAAGGTGACAAAATTCCTCGAAGATCATAAAATCAAGAGGATCCTATCAACGCTGTATCACCCATGTGCAAATGGACAAGCCGACTCCGCGAACTAGACCATCTTCCAAAACTTGAAAAAGAGGTTAGAAAATGCAAAGTGAAAATGGAGAGAGGTATTACCCGAAGTACTATGGTCATACCGAACAACTTCAAAGTCAAGCATAGGAGAGATCACAAGTTATCTTTGGTATATGGGTCCGAGGCTTTGATACCAGTCAAGGTTGAAGAGCCAAGCACCAGATTTCGACATGCTACCAAGGACACGAATAATGAAGCCAAAACTATAGCCCTCAAACTACTAGATGAAAAGCGAGAGATTACACTAGTCCGAATGGCCGCCCAAAAATAGAGGATCGAGAGATATTATAATGAGAGAATAATCCTCTGATACTTCAGAGTTGGGGAATTAGTCCTAATGAAAGTCACCCTCAACACTTGAATTCCAAATGAAGGGAAGCTGGGCCTAAGCTGGGAAAGACCATATCGAGTCCTCAGAGTAGTAGGCAAAGGGTCAAACAAACTTAGCACCATGGAAGGAGAGCAACTTCCAAGCAATTGGAATATATTGATGCTCAAATTTATTATTGATAAGATATAACCTTCTCCTTTTTCATTTATGTTTTACACTAACTTATTGCAGGTGTTCAATTGAGAGGAACTAAAGCACCCTCCAGCTCGAAGACTTTGGGTTTTAGAGCATGCGTTGTACTCTTTTTCCCTTACATCGAGTTTTATCCTAAATGGGTTTTACCAGCGAGGTTTTTAACGAGGCAACATCCATATGCTACCTAAGGATAACTTATCAAGTATTCAAGGCTTCTCTTCAATCAACCTCGAATTTTGGGGGTCCCCCCCTTCCCCGGAGGATATCTTTTTGAAAAAATTGAATTACGCCTAAAGGGGACCTCGATAGGGCAAAATTGTATTGGGCCAAATGGTCGAATGAACTGCATCTATGTAGAATAATCGATCCTCCAAACGCAAGAACATGTATGCATATATAAACTAATCAAAGAAGCCCCCCTGCTATCGAACACTCGGGGATTGTCATCGACAATCATCTCATCGAAGCCATCAAAAACCCAAGCTCATAAGACCTCAGTGAGGCAGCATAAAATCTGTACAACCTCAATGAGGCATGCACAAATATAAGACCTCACTGAGGCAATACCCCTGTAAGACCCCAATGAGGTACGCCAATGCTTATAAGACCTCAACAAGGCATACTAAATTTTATAAGACCTTGAAAAGGCATAACCCCAAAGTTAAGACCATGGCTGTATATTCAAAATTGTAAGACCCCTAAAAAGGCATACCTCAATATAGAAACCAAGTCAGCACCCGGGGACTAATGGATACGTCCAAACATGAAGACTAGTCAAACTAAAAAGCTAAAACCTTTCAAATACTTCGAAAAGAACCGGTTAATCAGGCTACCCTCGGCATAAGCAGAGAGCTTTGATAATACCAACTCCAAACAATAAAAAGGCTTCTAAAACAATCATCATTCGAGCGAACCTCCCGAGGTACTCAATTGTCGGCCCACATCGACCCATAATCGCGATTCTCATTTTGATCCATCGAAGAGTCTGACGAACATAAAACAGGCCAAGGAATAATGAAAACTTCGAAAGTCTTAAGCCAAAATGAGGGAAAACTATAGCCATAATAGAGGTCGCATTGACCCAATCTAAAAAGAGCCTAAGGGCCAATGCTTAAGAGCCTAAGGGTCCGTCTAAAGAGCCTAAGGGCCAATACGTAAGAGCCTAAGGGCCAGTCTTAAGAGCCTAAGAGCCAATGTGTAAGAGCCTAAGGGCCGATTTGTTGAAAACCTAAGGGTCTATGAGGACGAATCAAAACTTGATTCAAGGATCGAGCCCTAAACGGTCAACTATTATCAACTACTCATCGAACATAACCTAAGGGTTCCTATATTAAATTCCAACACATTGGACTGGTTATCGACAATCATCAAATTTATTCCAGAAAAGAAAAGGGAAGATAAGAAATGACAAAACAAAAACATCCTTATATATAATAAAGGTTCGGAAAGACATATTCGCAAAGCTCACACCTGGAGCCCTTACACTAAAAAGGAACAAATAAATACATAATCTGTTGCCGAGATCACTTGACCGGACAGAGCTCCCTCAGAAGTTATGTCTTCAACGACTTGGACCTCGACCCCCAAAACATCAACGGCATCCTCTCACCTGGAAATTCACCTTCATCTTTATCATTCTCTGAACTGTTGGCTGAGCTATTGGTTGACCATCATCAAGAGAATGTAGAACCGCCGATTCCTCCTCTAGGGCCTTTATCCTCTCGATCTTAATAGATAAATTGATGCCCCATGCATAAATGTCCTCTAGAGCTTATCTCTGAGATCTTAATCTGGCATGCTCCAGGGCTAGGGTTAGTTCAAGCTCGGCATCTTCAAATACCTTCCTGGCTTGAGCATTTGTAGCAGCAGTAGCATCTTCTCGGTACGAGGATATAAGCGCATCGCCTTCGGACTTGGCTACAGATAGTGTTGTGATCGACTTATCATGGAGATCTCTATACTTGCTACTATTCTCTCTTGCATCGTGAAGATGACGCTCAACCGAGGTCAACTTCCCTTGAGGGTATCTCTCTCAGAGGCCATCTCGTCCACATGTTGCTTGAGTTCGAGAATCTCAATATCCTTGGCTCTCAGCCACTCAATCATCAGGACATCTTTCTTCTCGAGCTGTAAAAATTGACCCAGAGGTGTTAAATGCTAATGTCAGACAAGCTTGAAAATAAAAACAGACGAAGACTATATTACCTACTCGGCAAGATCGGTCCGCTCTCGAGACACCATCTCTAAATGAGCTGAAGGTCATAAAGTTCTTCCTTCATTTTGGTATAAAGAGCTTTGAGATCGTGAGCTTCTGATGAGAGCTTCCTACACTCTTCCTCATACCGGATTAACTCGTCTTGGGACTTAAAAAGGCCCGATTGTAAAGCACTATAGCCTGAAAACTTGAAAGAACAAAATCAGGAAGACGAGGATCAAAGCTCAGAGCATAGTCGACGGGTGATTACCTGTTTGCGTAGCCTCTCGGCTTCCTTGAGAATGAGTGATGCATCAACAGCGGGGTTTTCTTCGACCCTAATAAGGAATCCTTCAATTAAGTCATTTTTCCTGAGGGACACCCCCGCATCGGAAGTCCCTCTATTTTGGGAATCTCGTGTCTCTCTCTGAGAGGATGTCGAACCCGGTGGAGAGTTACTTACATCAATAACTCTGGATGGATCAATCAAGACCTTCTCCTGATCCCGGGAAGCCTCAAAGCCGGGGTCCCTAACTCATCTACCGAATGCCTTGCAGCTTAAGAAGTATTTTGGTCATCGACCGGCTCAGAGATATTATCTGACCCACCCTCGAGAGCTTCTTCGGCCTAAGGTAGGATAACATTAGCAACTTCTGATTTAGAAGCCTTCGGCTCAACATCCATCAGCTAAGCATTATTCGAAGCAGAAGTGCTTCCTCTTTCCCTGGGTCCTAGCGGGAAGTAATCTTTCTGTTTGCCCTCGATTTTGGGCTCTCTGCTACTTCCGAAGTAAGGCCGCTGAATCGACTTTAAGCTTTTTAACTTTAGCTTTTTTTTGGCTCGGGGAATCAGCTAGTGATTTCTTCTTACACTTTTTCTCCTTAGCATGCCGCAGGGTTTCTCCTTCTCCAAGCGGGGTTTCCTCATCAGAATGTCCTCTTCAAGGCCTGCATTGGCACAAAATATGAGAGTACTATCGAGAGATATCTTCTCTAAAGAATCTAATGTATGATAAATATAAAAAATCACCATGGTTTTTCCTTCCTAACGGTCTTAGCCAGATCATGCCACACGCGCTTAGCATATGGCCAGATTGGACCGAGTCGTCGAACCTAGCCTGGGAGATCCTAATAGCACCAGGGTACCACTCAATAGTTGTATCATCGATGTGAGTGAATTCAAAGGAAAAAAAAGATATCGGATTAGCGAAACATGTTTACTTACGATTCATATTGCATTCCTTGGGGAATGGCATTTTCTCAGTAGAGATTAGTTCTAGGGTTCTGACTCGGACAAAGCGGCTCATCCACCCTTGTTCTTTCTCCTCGTCGATACATACAAAAAAGGCCTTCGAGGATCGTTGTTTATCTTAATCAGGTCGTTTTGATAAAGTAAGGGGCTATATAGTCTAATCAGATGATCAAGGGTGAAAGGCATCCCATCGACCATGTTCGAAAAATGCCTACTTAGATAAACGATGCACTAGAATGATGGATAGATTTGTCCAATCGTCACCCGGTATTGTGTGCAAAAATCAAGGATCTCTACGTCTATTGGTGGTAGAGAGGCTTCTACTGGGCCTAAGGTGAAAGGATATGTCGATACACTAAGGAAATCAGCTTTGTGCCTGGTTATGTCTTCTTCACATGAAGGAACCCCTATTTGCACCACCTCACCCCAACGGCAATCAGCCTTCACTTTCTTAGTTCAGTTATTAGGCTGATGTGTCGAGACATGGGTGCACATCGTCCCGGAACAGAGGATGGTTTTTTGACCTGGAAATCAGAAGATGTATCACAAGGCCCGGGAATGCACTACTCAATGCAAGGGGGTATTACCATTTTGCTCTTAGACAAGTGTGATAAAGAAGGGGCCTTCTCCTTTTGGGGAACAGTTTGAGATGTTTTTGCCATTTTTGCTATAAAGTCTAAGAAGGAGAAGAAGAAATTGGATGAGAGATGAACAGGAGGAAAAAGTGAGTGTATAAACACAGTTGCTAAAGATCTGAGGATGATATGAAAGGTAAATGTTAAAGGAACGAAGGGTTGAGGAATTTATAGGGATAAGTCATGCGTGTGGAGCAAGTAAAAGGATGGCCGGCCGTTGTTTTCGATTTAAAGCTTTTCAAGAAGCGTGTTTACAAGACCGTTGTATCGAAGAGGCAAGAACTCAAGATCATCGGGATCGTGATGGGGTAATCGAAGAGGCAATAACTCAAGATCATTTCTTATTATTTCATTCTAAGAAATACGGGGACTATTTGTATATGGTCAAAATAAGGAAAGGCCAATTTTAAGGCTTCTATGGCATTTCACGCTTGACCTCGAGAAGCTCGAAGCAGAATTTGAAGTGTGTTCCCTCGAGGGATAATATTGGGGGTCAATTTCGAAGCAGTACAAATCAATGACCGTCATGGAAAGGCGGGAAATGGCACTTGGTTAGAGCCGACCAAGTCTGCAAGAATAGTACAAATCCATACTGAGTCATTGTACAGCTGTACCAATAGCATTTTCTCATCATTATTATGTATGTACCATGTTGGGATTCCACGTTCCTATATAAAGGGGCCCCTAATCATTTTGTAACACTGATGAATATTGAATACATAGAACATTCTCTGCTTCTCTCGCCTATACGTGTTATTCAATTATTCTATAGATTTATTGCTCATTCATTTATTGTTCATTTATTGCTCGTTTATTGGTCTTCATTTATTGCTCATTATTAACCGCAAAAGGCTATATTTGAGACCTCCATTATCACCGTCCCTCCATCAATTGTTCATAGCTAACTAACCTAGCTGGACCTCGAAGCCCCTGCTCCAGTCAGCTCGAGGCTCAGTCTTGTGATAGCTTTGGTTTACATGTCTCATTATCTTTACTTACACTTAGCATCTATTGCCTAAACAACTAGTATTGAAATAAATCACATATTTTAGGACCACAAAATCAAATATAATGGTAAATACCATTTTCGAGGTAAACAATAGAATAAATTTAGTGCCACATTTTATCCCACCTTATCCCATCAAACTTGATAATGTTTTATTCTACCTCCCATGTGAGATAGATTAGTCTAGGGATTATAATCTCGGAACTAATCCCGAGATAATTTCGGCCGTGTAACAAACACCTACTAAATTTAAAATTCAATTATTAGCACTTGAAGTCGTTTTAAAATTCACTTGAAATACTGGCGTCGTAACTCTAATAGTAAGAAAGGCTACGAAAGTGTGGCATATCCATAAGTTTTCACGTATATATAAGGTTGCCACTGCTACAAAGAAATCATTGTCAACTGCCAACACTAGCCTTGGCATATTACTCAATCAGCTTTGTGTTTAAGATTGTACATATATGAGTTTTATTCTATGGTGATATGAAGTATTAATGTAAATAGAGACAGTTATTACTTAAAATTCTGTTACTGCACTCAGCTTTTATAATTGAACCCAATTTATTGATGAATAGAAAGTCATACAGTTGAATTTATTCATTATTCGTACAAAACATGAAAGACAAATAAACAAAAACAGAAAATGGAATGCATTACATATGGATTTTCTCATCCATTGCAGTTGAACAATAATGTCTCACTTGCATTTGGTCTAAAATGGGAGACATTGTCGATAAGAAATTGTAGAGTATACACAACTACAACAAATTATACAATCACTGCAATCATCAGTTATATTACAAAGTCTTCCACAAGTATTAAGTCGCGGCAATAGTCTCCCCTTGAGTCCTGATATTTTAGGATCTATATCTCGTCCACCATTGACTGAAATTCAAATATAATCATCAAAATTAAATTATACTATAGTTGGTTTAAGATAGATGCCCACATTCAATCAATAAGTTTAGCAACACATATATATATATATCATTGCATAAATATAAAATTTGTATAATGATGAATATATATATATATATATATATATATATATATATATATATATATATTTGTAAGACTAAATCTTACCAATGGATGCCATGAGAAGAACAATGAATATGAAGCCCATCTTTAACAACACCATGCTACAAATGCAACGACTCATGTTAATAGTATGTGAGCATATCATTAGTTATAAGAGGCCTAATTTATAGACCTTCCTAATAAAATTTTTTGTAATAAACAAAGACTTTAGCTTGTATTATAGTTGTTTACTTTTTTTTCTTCCTTATTTTTTTCTTAAGTGTTTTATGTTTAAGTCTTAAGTCAGGCTGGTCTCTTTTTAAATTGTCGGTTTATGATTTATAATCCCTTTCTTACAGCTTTCTAGCTCATCCACACAGGGGCTGTGCTAATGCTTCGGATATTGATTCGGCTCAACTCAGTAACTTTTGTCTAAATATTGTATTTATTTTTAAAAATTATTGCATTACGTACAAATTATTAATTTAAAACTCAGTAACTTAAAAGAATTAGAGTGATGTAAATAAAAACTTGTATATAAAAATAACTTTTGTAATCAAGTTGTCAATGCTTTTGTGATAAAATATACATAGTGAAACTTGGAGTCTCGATTAAAAAGGGTATTATTACAAATTTAACCCGTGCCGGGAACTATGTATATTCGGTAGTCGGAAAAATATATAAAATCTATATAATTTTTTGTAGATTATACGGAATGTTTATATAAATAAAAAAAATTATATACTTCTTCGATTATTATTTTGAGCGGCTATACAATATCATTTTTTCAATTAAAAATGTTGACCTGATTGAATTCAGATCCATTATTATTAAACGATGGTCGTAAGAATTAATGCTGAACTCGATCTATTTTTTAAATTGAATATAATTTTGGTTGGATTATTTTTTGAGCGGCACCAATGATGCAGTATATTATGGATCTATAGTATTATGCCATTAAAATATGCAACCTAAAGATGCTATTCAAATTTTTCCAGGGCTGGCATTCCAATTTAAAAAATTCAATCTATGATATAAGTCATTTTCCCTTCCGTGGATTCAAAAATTAAAAATAATTCAAATAATAAGACATTTTTATCAAGAAGTAATGTAGAAAATATGCTGATTTTCTGCAGCCCTAGTAAAAAATATTGTGAAATATTTGTAAATAGTCATTTTTTGAGTCTGCTATTAGAGTTTGCCCGCCTTTTCGATTGTATTAGCAAAATAACTATTCGAAAATATCTTATATAAAATATGGAAGAACACCTGCAATCGATACTGAATTTCAAATATTTTACAAAAAAGTCCATCAATAATTACTGGGGTTCAAATCTAGAAACGATCGTCGGGGTTTAAGTTTTTATAGGTTCAAACTCTAAAACGACAAACCTAATGTATTCATATATATGGGGTTAGTGGAGGATAGTACGTACACTAAACTTACCCCTACCTTATAAAGATAGACAGGCTGTTTTTAATATACTCTCGACTCAAAAAGCAATGGAGATAATGCAACTATAGGTTCAAACTCTAATATTAACTATTGGGGTTTAAATCCTTTTCACGTTGTTTCACTCAAAGATAACTTGTTTTGAACTCTACGACACAATCATAGAGTTCTAACTTTCATAAGGTGAAACTAAAAGATGATATGACACTCTTTACGGTTAAATTTATTTGATTTTTTAACTGTTTTCATACATATTGAGGAATCAAATTTTTAGCATTAGTTAACAATAATTGACCATATTAACCTTAATTTATTCATTGAAAATATAACAAATGCTCCTAGACTCTTTACTTTAAGGGAAACTTAAAAAAACAAAAGAAATCAATTCATTCATGATGTTTGAAAAAATCAAATATTACGGACCACACAAAATTCAAAAAATCACTAAAGTGGACCGGAAGGAGTATTATCCTTGAGCTCAAAAGAGGTACCATGGGTGAAACAACAACCCTTCTAGGTTCAAACCTCAATCAATTATTGAGTTTCAAACATTGATAAGTTCAAACCCCACCAATGATGTATGTGGTTAAAATCGGGGAAGGGCGATTTTAAGGTTTCCACGGCGTTTTCGAGCCCAACCTCGATATGATCAAACCAGAAGCCAAGGCTTTCTCTCAAAGCACTCACCTCGGTAGGACATATCGAAGACACGTTATGACGCCCCTCGAGGCATCATAGAAATCGATGACCATTATGAAAAGGCGAAAGACCCCCGAGGGCACGTGATGAGGACTAATAGAGTCTGCAAAGAATAGTACATATCCATAATAAATCGTTATACAGTTGTACCTATAGCACTACCCCCATCATGATTAAACATGTACTATGTAAGGATCCCCCCTCCTATATAAAGGGGACCCTTATCATCTTATAAACTCTATCTCAGATAATTATTGATAACACAACATATTGAATACAACATTCTCTTCTCTTTGCTTAAACAATTGTTCTTCACACTTATTGCTTATTATTTCATTGCTCTTCATTTTTCTTCATTTATTTCTCATTATAAATGCCATATTTGAGGCTCTTGTTATCATTGATCCTCCATCAATCGTTGATCGCTATTAACCTGTCTAGACCTCGAGGCCCTGCTCCAGCCAGCTCGCAGCCCAGCATTATAACTCTATTGCTTTGCATTTTTTATTTTCTATACTCGCATTTAACATCTATTGCCTAACAACTAGCATTAAGATAAATTACGTATTTTTAGAACCATAAAATTAAATATAATTGTAGTTACCATTTTAATATAAACAGTTTGGCACCCACCGTGTGCTAAAAATAATAGTGATTATTTTGGTGTTGGCTTTCTGAAAACACAAGTTATTCTTCTCGCCTTTCTTGTCCAAGGATCATTGATTTTAGACAAAAAATGCCTAACTCAGTAAATTCACACGAAAACAACGGTGTTGGACTTCATGTAAAGAATGGACCATAAGAACCACAACACATCATTCACATGATCATTGGAGAAACTGACGTCCCACAGGGACCCATGTTCAAATGGGCCAGAGTGTCTATCACAACCGAAAGACAAACTCAAAGTTGTATACCCGAGGACGTCCTTATATTTAGAGAAGAATACATCAAGGCTTTGTCCCAACCACATAATGATGCGTTGGTAATCTCTTTTCTTTGGAATATCATTCAAATAAAATATGTGCTCGTGGATCCGGGTAGCTAGGCCAACGTAATCATATCAAAGCTGGTGGAGCAGCTCGGATTGCTCAACCAAATTGCGCCCACCTCTCGAATCCTCCATGGATTCAACATGGCAAGTAAAACAACGAAGAGGGAAGTCATCCTCCCAGTCACTGTCTCTGGTACAGTTCAGGACACCAAATTTCATATCATCGAAGGTCACATAGGGTACAACGCCATACTTAGAAGACCGTGGATACACAACACGAGGACGGTACCATCAACTCTTCAACAACTGATGAAATTCCCAACAAAATATGGTATAAAAATGGTGTACAGAGAACAACATGCAGCAAAGGAGATGTTCGTGGTAAACGACGTGGCACCCACATCGACTCTCCCCGTCAAAGATGGGTCAAGAAACGGGTCAAACCCATAGGAATAGGTAGTTAATGAGCATTCTAACAAAGACAACAAAGAAGACTTCCTCACTCCTCAGACTTTCATTTCCCCGAGTAATCAGACACAATAAAATCAACGGTCGAAGAACTCGAACACGACGTCTTGGTCAAGCATCTTCTCGATCGAAAGTTATACCTAGGAATAAGATTGACCCCCAAATTCAGAAAAAAACCCATCCAATTCATTGTTCACATCTATGATCACTACTGGAAAATAGGCTTATAGCAACGGTTGGTAAACCGTTGTAATTGATAGAAAAACTATTGCCATAAAGGTATTGGAACGGTTCGGCGACCGTGACATCCGCTCGCGTGCCAATAGATCTGCAGCAACGGTTTTGGCAACGGTTGACAACACCGTTGCTATAGATCAAGATATCGCAACGGTTTTCCCTTTGTCTGAGCAACGAATATTCATTTCAATAGCAACGGTTACAAACCATTGCCGTATACATTATGCAACGGTTGTAAACCGTTACCATATTATTTACTACAATGGTTGTAAAATGTTACAATATAGTTTATTGCAATGGTCTTATAATGCTACCGTAACGATTTTGTTTCTATTGCATCAGTTTGTCACACTTTATGGAACGGTTCGCAACACCTATCGGAACGGTTCAGAATGTCTATGGCAACGACATTTGTGCTTATTGCAACGGTTCTATTAGGCTATTTTAAACGTTTAATTGACATTACCACCTAAAAATATTTGTAATTATAACCTGGATATTATATAAATAAATTAATAAAATACTACATAATCTTTCTTATCCAATAAGCTAAGAATAACGATAATAGCAAAATATTTTAACCAAATTACATAAGTTTTACAACTTCAAAAGTTAAAGTTTCAAATTCTATAACAAAAGACTTCAAGAATATTGACAACAACTCAAAGTTCTTTCTTATGTAAGGTCTATATCTCCACTATCTCCATCTTTCATTTCTTCAGTTGCTCCACCTTCTCCATCTTCCCTTTCTTCGGTTACTCCACTTACAAAAGACAATAAATAAAGTTATTAAATAAGAATGGGTATAGTAGAATTTTCTCTACATGTAACTTTATAAGTAGAGAATGGGTTGGTTGCATCCTCCATTTCATTCTTCTAATCGTATAACTTTTAACCATTCTAGTCTTGGCTTTTACAAACCAATGCCAAATATAAGGGAAAGAGCAAACGACGAAAAATTGGGAGATAAGGGGTAAATGAAAAATCCTATTGCCAAGGCCAATGTTGTCTTTCGGGAAATCAATCCCAATATATTTGTATAGAGACAGAAAATACCATACCATGATCAGTGTAAAATGGAGTAGCTCGGCCTGTTGTTTCTGGGACTCGGATATAGTAGTAGTGCCTCTTCTGCTGGTACTCTTGGCTCTTGAGAGAAACTCAAGGAGATGGGAATCACAATAGGGATTATCTAGAGGATAAATAGAATAGCTGTGAAGATTATGACTTCATTGTGGCTAACATCAATAAGGTCTTCGACAAGCATAACTCCCATTAAATAAGAAGCCAAAAGGAGACATATGTTGTACAACAACAACAACAACAACCCAGTATAAGCCCACTTAGTGGGGTCTGGAGAGGGTAGTGTGTACGCAGACCTTACCCCTACCTTGAGGTAGAGAGGCTGTTTCCAAATAGACCCCAGCATCCTTCCCTCCAAGAACTACCCACCTTGCTCTTGGGGAGACTCGAACTCACAACCTTTCGGTTGGAAGTGGGGGTTGCTTACCATCAGAGCAACCCCTCTTGTCAAATGCTGTAAATGAATGAAAAACTTAATATGTGAGAAGGCCTGACTTGTCTCTGGCCTCCAACAGGCCTGATTATAAACAAGAGAGCGATATTACCTTTTCTGTTCCAACGACAATCATAAATATAAGTGAAGCATGCTCTGGTGAATGGATTACTGCATATATCTGAGTCAAAATAGCACCAGTTAAGCCAGCAAATCCTTTCAGAATCCATACCACAGGACCACGACTTTTGGGGGAAATTTTGGGGGAAATTTTGTGCACAAGAAACCAAAGCTGTTGTGTTAAAATAGGTTTCACCATTTGTTCCTACAAATATAAGAATACGCAGCACCGAAATGAACAAAATTACGCCAGTGTGAGAAAAATAGGAATCTATGACAATTTAGCACTCTAGCAGATACCAATAAGTTATGCTAGTAAATGTCATCGATAAGAGATTACCCATTATGATGATGATCAGCAAATGAGGGACTTTGATCAACATCCTACTGCCAAGGCCAATGTTGTCTTTCGGGAAGTCAATCCCAATATTTTTGTATAGAGAAAGGAAACACCATACCATGATCAGTGTAAAATGAACTTGAAATCCAGATAAAACTCTTGCTGCAAGTGAACTGGTTTTTCTGCAAGTGAACTTGCAGCAAGAGTTTTATGGATTTCAACCAGTTTACTTGAAATCCAGTGTGTGTTGCCACATGCTTTGAGAACACGTTGAACTTTGGTCTTAGTGCTTTTGCTGCTGGCCCAACATCAGCCCCAAATTCACTGAGCCTATAACCAGCAAGCAGTAAATGAATGATGCACTTAGTACTACTGTCCAAGACGGCCAATAATTTCTCTTCCTAGGTTCTTCACCCAAAAACATCCAATGCATACATATCAATCAATGAACAAAACATCAAAATCCAGTAGTTAGGACTAGAGGACTATTATATGAATTGTCCTATCAAGTCCACTAAAATCAAAAACATTCGATGCATATCTTTCCAAAAATATGTAAGATAGTTAAATCGCAGAGGAAGATCATTTGAAGGTTGCTATTTTCCTTTCTAAGTCTAAATGACTCTTGAAGAATGATGCTACTGCGGAAAGATAAAGACCGCCTTTTGTTGCAGCTATAACTACATGTATGCAATCAGTAATTGTTTCACAATATTTCAGTAGTTATTGCCCTCTAGCAGATTTATTTTTGCAATCTTTTTGCCTTCATCTAACAGCTCTTTGGTACCACAAGAGTTTCAGAAAGAGAAATGATTCACATCCAAGCCACGGTCGTAGTCAATATAACCTGGTCTAATAAATCCAGAATCGATTCCGCGGGGAATTAACCTACCAATTACAACTTTCACAACCCAAGAATACTTCCGAGTCAAGTTCCCAAAATTTCGAGTATATATTTATGAGTGTTTTGACTAACTACTTTTGCAAGAATTAAAAAGGCTTAAAAGAAAGAATTGATTGTTGAGTAAAATAATATGGAAAAAGACTAAGGTATTGATTTCCCCTATTGATGGAATCCCTTATCGTTATGCTCATACAAATTGTCAATATATTCTATCAATCATGAACGCTATTTGTATCGTAACCCTCTCCCGAGCAATTACAATAATTTACTAGTGCACTCTCCCGAGCTACCCTAGCTAGCTTTAATTTGAATAGTTCACTTAATATTGCACCCAAGACTTCGTTATTCCTAACCCCGTCTTTACGCCAAAAGTTATAGATTCCTCCAATAATCTAGGTGTGGTGTTGTTCAACAATATACCTAAATATGTACTCTTTTCCAAGTTATTCACACTAAATAGGCACAGCTAATTGGGGATCCTACCAATTAACTACCATAAGAATGAAATTGAACAAATAGAAATCTAGTTAACAATTTGTAATCACATAAACGATAAGTTCATCACTCAATAGATTCCATCAAAACCTTAGAAAATGATTTAGCTACTCATGCTCAAAGAAACAAGAATAATAATTGAATTCATAAATAAATACTTGCTATAAAATAAAGGAATGAGTTGAGAGAGTTCTCTCTTACTAATTGTCTTGCAAAAGTAGTTAAAAATACATAACTTGCCTCTATTGGGCGAACTAGGAGTTTATATAGAGGTTTTAGGGCTTAAAAACTTAATTTGTACACAACTAGGAAAGTACTATGCGGCACCTTTCGCGGTTCGTCCGCGGTCGCGGGCGAACCGCGAACAGAGCAGTGTTCTAATTCTTCCGAAAATTTCAGAGAGCTTGTTTCATCGCGGTTCATCCACGGTCGCGAGTGAACCGCGGATGAACAATACTTCGGATTCTTCTTCAATTTTTCAAGCTCACTTCACTTCAACTCTTCTCTTGGCCTTTTCATCAACATGTGACTCCAAAATAGCTCCTTTAGCATCCAATGGTTCATGTGTACCTATAACATACCAATAAACATTAATCAAAGCATTTTGTCATCATAAATAATATTAATTCAACAATAAAGTGTGATTATTTAGGGTATAATTATAGTCAAGTTCACCTATTATCAATACCCCACACTTAAACCTTTGCTCGTCCTCGAGAAACCTTAATCACACCTTAGGCCACTTTTATTTATGTCTCCCCCAAATTATGTCACAAAAGTTAATTTTCATGATTAACCTAAGATATGCACAATCTTTACCTAACCGTAAACTCTCATGCCAGCACATTATTGCTTACTCTAGTTATTATCAAAAACTTGCAAATTTACCGTTTTCCTCTTGAGTTTCATGCCCTCATACAATTTATTGAGAGAAGTTCCCACACATAAACAATTTGGAACATGGAACTTATATATATCGAAAAAATTCACTCACTCTCAACAAAGAACATTCATATGCATACAGGCACACCATAGGCTTGCCCCTAGTGTAATACTCCACTAATCGAGTTATTCAATTATAGATCAAGAGGTCTTTAAGGGTTGTAATGTTGGCTACAGGACGGGTAGGATACTTTTAGTTATAGTGGCTAACCTTCCTAAGCACTTTTCTTCTCTTTTCCACAACTTACCTTTTAGCTTTCTTCCTTATGTCTCCCCTAAACATTCCTTCACCTTTATTTGCTTTTAATCCCCAATTTTCTTTTGTTGGTGTAACTGGACTTTCTAATTTACATATAAACATTGATATAGCTCTTTTTTTTCTCATTGCTTTGCTACACATTTACATTATTTTGGCCAGTTCACTATTTTATACCATTCATTCATGATTTTCCCTTTTTCAATTTCCCTTCACCCACACTTAGACTTTTGTATATTCATTACAATACAAGTGCTTCTAGGAGGTAAAGTAGAACAATATAATAATTTTGATGAACATTCAAGGGTTATCAAAGAATAGGCTTTAAGCTCAAAGGGGTTAACTAAGATATTATGTACGGGTGAATTCATGTCTATGGGTTTATGGGGTTACACAAAGAAATGCCTATATCCTTTCTACAACCAAACAACTTCTATTTCGCTTTGCAAACACACAGGGCAAGTTCTAGGCATCATGTAAAGCATACAATGTAAGTAAAACCTCACACACACATAGCATGCAACTCATTTGGAATCCGGTTTATCTACAAAGTCCTATCGATGTTCAAGCAAGCCTTATTCTGCAAATTTAAGGCATATTTAGATTCTACAGTCAAGCTTAGAAAATACATTCTCAAATTCAATTAAGCTTTGCTAATGTGCATACTTGGGGTTACATGTTACCCTTTTTCCTCTAATCCTAAGAAAAGAAAAATCTACCTAACCCAGTTCAATAAAAATCCTTGGAAAAGAACCGTGGTCAAAAGAAAAACCAAGGGGGAGGTGATACACTACCTAGAAAAAGAAAATAAAAGAAAGAAAAAAATTCCTACGTGGACTACTTCCCTCAAGGGTACTTGTCCTAAATAGTCCGTCATCAAGAAGAGTCCTCTACTCATATTTTTGGATTTTTAAATTTTCTGATTTTTTTGTATTTTTTTTATTCTGACTTGGACCCTTAAGAAACCCGTCGCCAAGTGTCCATCATCGGTCCAAGCCAGCTATTCGAATTAACAACTACAACTAATATATACAACATATACAAGATAAGTCACCCACCCCACACTTAAAATCATGTCATGTCCTCGTGACATCAAGAAAGATATAGCTTAAGAGGGGCGAGAAAACGTACCTGAGACTCACTCAGAGTCGGAAACGGTGGATGGGTCGACGTGACATGCTCGACCAAGTGCTCGGAGCCATGCCATGAACTTGCTTTCAGACCGAGGCCTTTGTGACATCACATCTGAGACACAAAGTAGTGATGAGAGATGGGTAATAAAAACCCTTGGCTTTGAGGGAACCCCTCAGCACCATCTCGTCACTAATTAAGCGGGCGATGTCCACGTCCCGCTGTGTTACAAAACACCATGTTAGAAGTGCCCTATTAAAAATGACATCTGTGGTGTTGCTGGAGGGCAAAAGCCGATTACATATGATAGAAAACCAGCATTTAGCAGTATGTGTAAAACAGTTAGAATAAAGTGTTTTATTTCGTATCCAAACAGGGATGCCGTCAACACATAAAGCCTCAATTATCATGTCACAGGTGACACCCGGCCTATCGTGGTAGTAATCCACGTCACTAGTATGATTCGGCAGTCTAAGTGCATGTCTAATAGAATGATCATGGGCGTAGACGTACTTACCTTTGACGAATACCTCCCTAGCCAAATCGTAGGGAGCATTGGCATAAAACTCCCTAACAAGAATCTTGTTCACGAGCGGTGATGCGTCAAATAGGAACTCCATTTCACGGCGGGGAATTTCATCATATATTTCTAGCTTTTCAGACCGCAGGGCCAACCTGTCAACTTCAACTTCCTGGAGCCAAGACTTATCCGCCTTGGCGTGGAAATCACCTTCCGCCTCCTCGCTGGCAAACCTTCACACGTCATATGTAGGTTGCCTAGAAGAGCTAGCACCCTGTCTTGATCTTTTGGGGTTCATGATCCTGCACAAAAGAGACAACCAAAAATTTGCATAATGTTAGAACATCGGTTGGCTACTCACACTTCGCCATCCGTGGAATACCACAATTGTCTCTTTAGTGCTATCATCCCATAACTCCTATACTTAACCATTTATCTAACAATTCGCCAATTCATGTTCAAACACACCACACTTATTTATTTTGGCAATCTAACATGACCCAATTACCCTAAACCATCTCCAATAATACACAACAACAAGCAACTCACTATTTGGGCATTATTTCCCCTAAAAATTCATTAATCAACTACTACTACAACAATTGCCCAACTTGGCCAACCAACCAACAAATATAATCACCAATACTTTGGGTCTCCAAAACAACAAAATTAACATTAATAACTAAATTGGAGACCCAATGTAAACACGTGATTTTTGACCCTCCCCGAGATTTTTTATATTTTTAGCATAAAATATTTAGTTCAGGCATAATATAGCTATTTTAGCTAATTTTGACTCTTTTACTTTATTTTTACCTTAAAATGAAAAATAACAAAAATATAGTTTTATTAATGTTTCGTAGTCATTTTTAAACTTGAAAAAATATAAAAAATAGTTTTATTTTAATTACGAGTATTATAGTTATTTTGATTACCTGGGATTAATTAAATAACACCATTCTCGGTTCCGGGCAAAGAATAATATTCGGGTTCAAACTACCCGGTTTTATAATTTTCGGACATAGCCCGTAATAACCCGATACTACACTAAGGGGGAGGGATGGGAAAATGATTAAAAAATAAAAAGAATAAAAAACAAAAAGAAAAGACAAAAGGAGACACAACAAAGTGGGGGGGGGAAGGCCACGGTTCATGGGGTTTTGATTTTAAAAACAAAGAAAGAAGAGACACTCTCTTCTTGATAAACAAGGAGAACGGGCAGCAAAGCAGGGACGGCAAAAGAAACAAGAAAAAGAGATTGAAAAAAACGGTGAGCAAAAGAAAAACGAAAGAAAACGGGCAGCAAGCAAAGGTGGAAAACGAAAAGAAAGAAAAAGACAGAAGCAAAAGGGGCTGGAGGGGGGCACGTTTTAGGCACGGTTTTTTTGCATTTCTGGACCCTCACGTTTTTGAAAAGTTTTCTTCTTCATCTTCTTCAGAAAAATAGACTACTGTTCGGTTGTTTTTCTTCACGGGGAGAACAAAGAAAATTGGGGTGCTTCTTCATTTTTTTTACGGAAAAATACACGGCAGAAGACACCTGGAGAGCAGGGACTTCATCTTCTTCTTGCTAACACACACTAACACTAGAAATCATAAACCGACGACCTCCGTCGACGCCAGCCATAGCTGAAGCGTTGTCAATCCACAGCCTTCCGTTGCTACCTTCTTCACGTCCAAACGACCTCAGCTGTTGCTGCTTGACAGTGAGAAAATACAGCAGAAATAGTGATAGAAAAGTGAGAGGTTTTCAGTCCAGTTGCATTCGAGGTTCCGGCACGGTCGTATCGTTCGTGTTCTAATTCGTGACTGTTGATTCACTTTGCCGCGACCAGGTATTTCTTCAATCGAATAATATAACCTTCATTTTATTTGAACGAGAACAATGTAATCTGCTTATGCTTTGTTATATTTTGAAATTGTTTGAAGTTCATTATATTACATATTTGTTTTTCTTGATCTTTAAGTAACAATGATGTTTATGAAATGTCTATGATTTTTTTAAAAAAAAAAGATTAACGTGTAATATTTTAAAATGTGGCAGCATGTTACACATTAAATGAATCCAAACTCAATGAGGCAGAATGTTTAAAAATTAACGTGTAGTATTCTAAAATGTGAAGTATTGCTCAATAAATAAATATAATAGGAAAATTGTGTTGGGAATACTTGCTAAATAAGTCCTTTTTTTGTATATTATCATGATTATGGGTACGGTTTCCGCGACTTAATTAGATTAAAGGAATCGGGGGTGCATTTCATGTGACCCGACTCCATATTTGAACAAGGTTAAATAAAGAGTGTCGTGAACCACAAATGCATTTCATGTAGTGTGGCTTGCAACATGTTTTTAAATAATCTTGAATTAACTCCTAAATAAATATAGCGGAATGTAGTTTGCTTTTAAATTAGAATTAGAGGTGTGCCTCGCCTAACAAAATTATACAAATCGCGGGGCCCTCATAAATATATATGTAAAATATTTAGATTTCGAGATGTGCCGTTTCTTCGCGAATTTCCTAGCCTTCAAAAAAAAATGTAAATAAGTAATCGCTCTAGGCGCGTATTTTAATAATTTTACCTTCTTAAATACGGGTGTGCATTTCATGCGGCCCAAATCCAAATCCCAAAATGTTGAATAAGAGTATGTCGAGGATCCGGGTGCATTTCATGTGACGTGATTCGAAACATATTTTTAGAGCAACATTCTTTTTCGTAAATAATAATAATAGTAAAAGCGGTAAAGGGATATTAATTTGCATTAAGTATATAACTATAAAAATCAGATAAATAAGCCGAATATGACAGTTAAGCGACCGTGCTAGAACCACGGAATTCGGGAATGCCTAATACCTTCTCCCGGGTTAACAGAATTCCTTATCCGGATTTCTGGTTCGCGGACTGTTAAACAGAGTCATTCTCTTCCTCGATTCGGGATTTAACCGGTGACTTGGGACACCATAAATCTCCCAAGTGGCGACTCTGAAATAATTAAATAAATCCCATCTCGATTGTCCTTTAATTGGAAAAACTCTTTGCATCCTCGCGGGTGCGTAAAAAGAGGTGTGACAGCTCTGGCGACTCTGCTGGGGAGATCTTTGGAATGTTTAGAATTCGAGCTTGGAATAACTGTTGTATTTGGCATATTTTATTATCTGATTCTTTTACATGTTGGCATCAATGTGCAAAATGTTATTTTTATCGCTTTGATATTTTTTTTTTTTTTTGAACTGTACATATAAATTGTGCCGAAACCAATCTCCTCTCCGAGTCTTCTAAATCATGAAGAAGGGTGCACTTCGTGTGACTTCTTTTCTGTATAGTGTCTAATTCCCACCTTAGAACGAGGTTTGGATAAGTTGCAAAACCGGTGAAGCTTCTTGTATTCCCGGGTTGCTGCCTCCTCCTCGGCTCGAGTTGTCCGTTCGGGTAAGCCAGGTCTAGAACAATAAACCCGGGTTTTTAAACCTAGAATAACAAAGCTTCATGCCGGATCCCTAGTAGGAACGTTTATTTGCATCATGTTGCATTTGACTTAGGGGACTCAACACGGGGGTTGGGTCCGTCTAGGACAGGTGACCTGAAATGAAAAGACCATCCTGCTGCATCCTGTTTGTTTTATGTATATATTTGCTTCAGACTTGCAGGCTAACCGTTTTTTTTTATATTGAGGAAAATGAAAAAAAATAGTCTCAAAATAGTTTGTTTTTTTTTACTTACTTAAAAAGAAAAAAAAACGTTTGTTGTAAAATAAAAAATATGTGATTTCAAAATAGTTTGTTTTTTTTTTACTAAAAAAAAAAAGAGAAAAAAAATTTGTTTTAAACTTAAAAAAAAAATGTGTGAAAAAATAATAAATAGTTTGTTTCCTTTAAAGATGTAGTTTGTTTGACCGAACTACGCAGGTTTGATTCTCACCACTAGGTGAGATACGTAGGCAACCCTCATCGGGTTCAACCACCCCTTTAAAAAATCAAAAAAAAATGTGTGTTTAATTTTGTCAATAAAATCAAAGTGATGCCGTTTTTGCAAATAGCCGAATGTTCCGAAAGGACGCCGGAAGGCTGTTTTTGCAAAAATAGCCACTTTGAATCATTTTTAATAATTTGCGGGCACGACCTTGAAATATTCCTTGTGGAAATGTTGCAAGGCCATAGCCGCAAAATCAAGTCCGGGTTCACACCCCTTTTGCAAAAATAACCAAAAAATGTCAAATTTTTGATTTTGTTATAAATAAGTCGGGTGATGCTATTCTTGCTTAAAATAAGCCGAATGTCCCTCAAAAAGACACCGGAAGGCTTTTTGCAAGAATAGCCACTTCGAGTCATTTGTAAATAATTTTGGACACAGCCTGAAAATATTCCCTCGCGGAAATGTCGAAAGGATGTATCCGCAAAAAATCAAGTTTTGAGTCATCACTCAACTTTACAAAAATAATCACTTTATCAAATAAGCCATTACATGGCCGGAGTTTTGCTGAAATAGCCACATTTTGGCATTTGAACTTCTTCAGTCTTGTATTGGCCTGTGTCGGTGCTAAATGATGCCCCATAGGCCCCAGGATTAAATTTTGAATTTATATCTTCTTAATTAAAATTTTGCAAAAAGAGCCACTTTGTCTAAATAAGCCATTACATGGCCAATTTATGAAAAATAGTCTTGTGTTGGTTTATGGTGATGCCGAACGATGCCCCATGAGCCACAAGATAAAAAAAAAAAAAAAAAAATTTAAGTTTATCTTCCTTAAATAAATTTTGCAAAAATAGTCATTTTGTCAAATAAGCCATTATGTGGCCAATTTTGTAGAAATAGTCATAACTGACACAAAAAAAAACTATTCTTTTTTCTTGTAGAAATCTCCTACACAAGTTTGTAGTTGGAGTCGGCTTCTATAATTTTCCTTCAAAGAAAAAAAAAGAAATCAAAAAAAAATCAAATAAACATTTCTTTATTTCTTGCATTAATTTGCAAGAACTACGCTCGGTCTGATTCATGCGGGGTCATGATACGTAGGCAATCCACATAGGATTCGACCATTTCCATAACCAAAAAAAAAAAAAAAAAAAAAAAGAATGATCAATAAGCGGGATACCTTAATGTTGACATGCTGGCTTTGTTTTGTTGTGTCCATTTCCAGAAAGGTGGTTGGTTGTGGTTCTGAAATAACTCTTCCCCGTAAGACGAAGTCGGAGGACAATGGCAGATAATCTCAAGACTGAGTGGGTTGGTACAGGTACCCGACAACAGTTGGTTGAACGGAACCACGGGTTAGTAGAGGAGGTCAAGATATTGAGACAACACGTGGCTGATATGTATCGGGCGTGGATGGATGGAAAAGCACCACCTCCGCCACCACCTAGCTTCCTGGACTCTGTCCTTACCCGTACCATGAACCCGATGCCAGATGATCTCCCGCACTCTCCATATATACCCGCCTATCACAACTTCTCCGGCCATTCGAGTAACTCAATTACTCGTCCCCCAACTATGTTTTCACAACGCTACTCTCGTCCCCTACGCCACTACTCTCCTTGGGACACCCAAAATCGTACTTCTCTTTCCGGGTACCCAGCTCCACAAAAGGCCTACCAACCCCCACGAACATACCGAAAGCCCCCTGGGTCAGGTTTCAGGCCAAATAAGGCATTCAGGGAGGAAAGGTTGCTGAAGCGAGAAAAGGCGCTCACCCCTATCGGAGAGTCCTATGCAAGTCTGTTTGAAAAGTTAAAACATGTCGGCTTGATTACGCCGCTCCCCGAATACACTCCCGATCCACGTGCAAGAAGCTTCGATCCTACTGCACGATGTGCATACCATTCCAATGTCAGAGGGCACGATATTGAGAGTTGTCGTACCTTGAAAAAGGAAATAGAAAGAATGATTCAAAAAGGGTGGTTGATTGTGGTCGATGATGATGACATAGGGCACACAAATCCCCTGGGGGGTGTACCGACTGGAGCTAAAAATGTTGAAGCAGTTGGCAGCCTTGGCAATATTGATGCAGAACTTAGTGGCTAAAATGTTGTGCTTGGAAATTGGGAAGATACTCCATCTTTCGGTCAGCTAGATGGAGCTTTGGTGGTTCGTTTTTGTGGTCATTTTTGTTGTCCGAGTTATTTTCAGGGTTTTCTTGTGGTCAAACCCTTTTGTCCTAGCAGTTTGCTTTGGTCCTGCCCAGTTTTGTTTCAGGGCTGTACTCTAGTTTGTTTTGCTTGTTTTATCATTGAACCATTTCGTCATTAGTTTAATGAAGCTTTCGGTCTTTTGTTACTTCCGGTCATTTTATCTGTTTAGTTTTGTTTACCCTTTAGATTTGTCTTGTGCTCAAACGCCGAATCTAGTGACATGACATGCGCACACATAATTGTAATTCTAAAAGTTAATCATGAAGCAATTGGAAGATGATCGGGTCATTTAAAGGAAATAAAAACAATTTGAGATTATTTGGATCCCGAGTCATGTGAAACCGGGGCAACTAAAAGGAAACAGTTAAAGGCAAGCTGGCCAAATCGACGTGGGGTCATTCACAATAATGAAAATGACAGTGTTGTCCAACCGTGCTTTAAAGATATGACGAATGTTAATTGTGTTGTTTACACTTGGCATGTTTTGAAGATTGGAATGACGAAGGCATTTTGTTCTGCTATCTAAACACTTTATCCATCGTCAACCCTTTGAGCCTTATTTTAAATTCTTTCATACCCCTCCTTCGGAATTAGTTGCAAAGACTAGAAACACAAGTTTGAAAGGCAAAAGAAGAAAGGGATAAAGAAAAGTAAAGAAAAAGAAAACAACAAAAAGAGATAAAGAAAAGAAAAAGAAAAATGTGTGAAAAAAAAAAGGAAACTTGAAAAAGAGGAATTGGGAACTACGTTTGACCTGATTCCTTAAAGAGGATACGTAGGCGCTTCACAGCTCGGTCATAGTGTAAATAAAGAAATAAAAATCCCCAAGTATAAAATTGGGGCAAAGAAAAATTGTGTTTATTGTAAATAAATTTAGGTCCGAAGGTTGTAAATTTTGAACCCAAAATTGATTTTGTTTTGAGCCTTCAATACCATTTCTTTCTAACCCTGACCAAATCCCACATTACGGTCCAAAGAAAGACCTTCCGATCAGTCTTCAAAAGATGCCGCGTCAGGCGAGGGATAGAGTCCTATCATAATATAACACGTTGATTCTCGGCAGAAAAGACGTTGATTCTCAGCAGAAAGGAAATACGAGAGAGTCTTGGCAGTGACACCCCAATCCCCGGCTAAAAGTGATACAAATGAGAGAATCTTACCGGTGAAAACCTCCACAGGCACCATAAGACGACGAAAGCTGAGAGAAAATCAAAATGAGAGAGGCTTGAAAGTGAAAACCCTTCGGGCACTACAAGTCGAATAAAGGTGATAATCAGATGGAAATCACGAGACAGAAATCGTGAAAGACGAAGGATAGACCATATGTGCATGTCATGACCAGTGGAGTTGGTATTCGCGTTTGATAAGTTTTGTAGATATTCTTGCTAGAGAGTCATTTTCTTTTTCCTTTGTTTTCTATTTTGTTTCTTTTTATCTTTCTCATTTTTATCAAAATTCCCCGTCAAGGTCTGTCTAGTCAGAACAAGTGAGAAATGACTTCAAAACTTGCCACCAACTTTCCAATTATTATGCAAAGCAAGGAAATGCCATTGACGGCGGAGAAGTAGGGTGCGAAGAAGATTATTAAACTGGGGCAGAAAATTTTCTTTTCAAGTTTGAAAATTTTCTGGAAGTCAATACCCACTTGGGGAAGAAGGAAAGTCTTAAGGGAAATGGTCTTCGAACTAGTGTCATCCTCAACAACCTTCAAGAAGAGTGAAACACCAATTTTGAGGAAGTGAAAATCTACCGGCAGTGTTATCTTCAGCAAGTTCCGAGGTGGTCGGACAACACAGAGTGGTAAAGGAAGAAAGGAAATCTCATCTTCAACAAAATAACCCCCAGCAAGTTGAGAAACACAGAACGGGGAAAGGATAAATGGAAAAACCCATCCCCAGCATGAGTATCATCAAATAATAACATCCCCAGCAAGTTCGGATAATGAAACACAGAGCAGGGAAAGAGGAGGAGAACCATCCCCAGCAGGAGCACCGCAACCAGCCACCACATTTTAAAACTAACCAATTTTTCTTTGATTTGAAACAGGGAAAAAAGGGTTTGTCAGCAGCAAAGCATGCCACGAAGAAGATTCTCAAACTGGGGCAGAAAATTTTCTCATGTTGCAAAAATTTTCTCGAAACCAAATACTTGGTTAGGGAAAGAAGCTAGATAACGCGAGGAAATGATCTTTGAACCCGGTTATCCCAGCAGATTTGAAAGAAAGAAAACAACAAGTTGTGATAGATGAAATTATACCCCCAGCAGACAAGACAAGACGAGGAAGCTTGCGTTCGAAAGGCAAGAAGTCGGCATCATCCCCAGCAGTTCTCGGAAAAATGAAACACTGATTTCGAGATTTTTCCGGCAGCGTTATATCCTACAAGTTTTTCAAGGGAGCCAAGCGCGAGTCCCGAATGAGGTTTGGAAAGAGGAAAAAGGAAAAGGGATCCCCCGACAGTGTAATCCCCAACTGATGACATTTCAATCCCCAGCGATCCCGGGAGAGAATAAAGGTTTTGAAGGAAGTAGAAAAAGAGGAAATAAAGAAGATTTTCCCCAGCAGCATTACTCCCAGCAGGTAAGTAATTAGTTCCAAAGACATCCCCCGCAGTCAAGAGAAAAATAACACAACCCGGGAGGAAAGCAATTCCAAAACAAGGTAATTCGGAAGAAAGGATGGCCCAAGAAGCGATGCAGGAAGAAGAAAGTGGTGCAAGAAGCAAAGGAAGGCGACATGGATGGGATGGAGTTAGTAAGATGTTGTTGAAGTCAGGAGCCCGCCTGAAGAGAGGAATGGCAATTTATTTTCAAAAGATGTTGTTGAAGTCAGGAGCCCGCCTGAAGAGAGGAATGGCGATTTATTTTTTCAAAAGATGTTGTTGAAGTCAGGAGCCCGCCTGAAGAGAGGAATGGCGTTTAATTTTCGGAGTTGATGATTGAAGTCAGGAGCCCGCCTGAAGAGAGGAATGGCGATTTATTTTCAAAAGATGTTGTTGAAGTCAGGAGCCCGCCTGAAGAGAGGAATGGCGATTTATTTTCAAAAGATGTTGTTGAAGTCAGGAGCCCGCCTGAAGAGAGGAATGGCGATTTATTTTCAAAAGATGTTGTTGAAGTCAGGAGCCCGCTTGAAGAGAGGAATGGCGATTTATTTTCAAAAGATGTTGTTGAAGTCAGGAGCCCGCCTGAAGAGAGGAATGGTGATTTATTTTCAAAAGATGTTGTTGAAGTCAGGAGCCCGCCTGAAGAGAGGAATGGCGATTTATTTTCAAAAGATGTTGTTGAAGTCAGGAGCCCGCCTGAAGAGAGGAATGTCAATTTATTTTCAAAAGATGTTGTTGAAGTCAGGAGCCCGCCTGAAGAGAGGAATGGCGTTTATTTTCAAAAGATGTTGTTGAAGTCGGGAGCCCGCCCGAAGAGAGGAATGGCGATTTATTTTCAAAAGTTGATGATTGAAGTCAGGAGCCCGCCTGAAGAGAGGAATGGCGTTTATTTTCAAAAGATGTTGTTGAAGTCAGGAGCCCGCCTGAAGAGAGGAATGGCGATTTATTTTCAAAAAGATGTTGTTGAAGTCAGGAGCCCGCCTGAAGAGAGGAATGGCGAGTTATTTTCAAAAAGTGTTGTTGAAGTCGGGAGCCCGCCTGAAGAGAGGAATGGCATTTTATTTTTAAAAGATAATGTCGAAGTCAGGGAGCCCGCCTGAAGAATGGAGTGGCGATTTAGTTTTGAAGTCATAGTTGAAGTCAGGGAGCCCGCCTGAAGAATGGAGTGACGATTTATTTTGAAGCGGTTGAGCGTAACAGAAATCCCCGGCATAAATCCAAGTTCATAAGGAGAGGGAAGGCAACATGGATCAGAAAGATAGATTCAGACTTCGACGGAAAACGAGTCGAAGATCGCAAGGAGGAGGGCAACAAGGATCAGAAAAGATATATTCAGACTTCGAAGGATAATAGTTCGAAGATCACAAGTAAGAGAATTCACTTCGGAGTGCAATGCAAGTTAGCAACAAAAGAAACTTGCGACCAGGATGTGAGTCAGCAGTCCGAGATAATCAACAGAAGTTAGTCACAATGAAAAGGCAAATAGTTAATCCAAGTGCAAAAGTTGAGGAAAGATGTGGTGTGCTCAAGACATGGCCGAGGTCACAAGCACTGCATACCTGGTCTTGATCCGAAAAGCAGCACCTACAACTAGCAAGTATCAAGGTTCAAATTTAGAGTCCGCATGAAGCACCAACCAATACTCAAGATCAAGCTTCAGAAGACTTATAGATAGGAATCTTGTAACTAGTAGCTGATAGGCCTAGTTAGTCTTTCTCATGTTTTGATTTTTGTTGTAATAGCAGGACCACGGACCGGAACCTCGACGGAACGGCACCTCGACTGACTCTCCACCTCGGTATACCCCTTCCTCACTCACTTCTGAACTACACGTGGCCTGATTCCTTTATAGCCAAGGATATGTAGGCAGCTCAGATACAAGGGCTCGGTCACATCCCTTTCCTTTTAGTTTAGTCCCTCCGAATAAGGGTCGGGTCAAAAAACACTTGTCTAGTCGTTCTTTGTCTGAAAACTCTTTGTGTTTTCAGTCAAAGAGGGGCAGCTGTAAACACGTGATTTTTGACCCTCCCGAGATTTTTTATATTTTTAGCATAAAATATTTAGTTCAGGCATAATATAGCTATTTTAGCTAATTTTGACTCTTTTACTTTATTTTTACCTTAAAATGAAAAATAACAAAAATATAGTTTTATTAATGTTTCGTAGTCATTTTTAAACTTGAAAAAATATAAAAAATAGTTTTATTTTAATTACGAGTATTATAGTTATTTTGATTACCTGGGATTAATTAAATAACACCATTCTCGGTCCCGGGCAAAGAATAATATTCGGGTTCAAACTACCCGGTTTTATAATTTTCGGACATAGCCCGTAATAACCCGATACTACACTAAGGGGGAGGGATGGGAAAATGATTAAAAAATAAAAAGAATAAAAAACAAAAAGAAAAGACAAAAGGAGACACAACAAAGTGGGGGGGGGAAGGCCACGGTTCATGGGGTTTTGATTTTAAAAACAAAGAAAGAAGAGACACTCTCTTCTTGATAAACAAGGAGAACGGGCAGCAAAGCAGGGACGGCAAAAGAAACAAGAAAAAGAGATTGAAAAAAACGGTGAGCAAAAGAAAAACGAAAGAAAACGGGCAGCAAGCAAAGGTGGAAAACGAAAAGAAAGAAAAAGACAGAAGCAAAAGGGGCTGAGGGGGGCACGTTTTAGGCACGGTTTTTTGCATTTCTGGACCCTCACGTTTTTGAAAAGTTTTCTTCTTCATCTTCTTCAGAAAAATAGACTACTGTTCGGTTGTTTTTCTTCACGGGGAGAACAAAGAAAATTGGGGTGCTTCTTCATTTTTTTTACGGAAAAATACACGGCAGAAGACACCTGGAGAGCAGGGACTTCATCTTCTTCTTGCTAACACACACTAACACTAGAAATCATAAACCGACGACCTCCGTCGACGCCAGCCATAGCTGAAGCGTTGTCAATCCACAGCCTTCCGTTGCTACCTTCTTCACGTCCAAACGACCTCAGCTGTTGCTGCTTGACAGTGAGAAAATACAGCAGAAATAGTGATAGAAAAGTGAGAGGTTTTCAGTCCAGTTGCATTCGAGGTTCCGGCACGGTCGTATCGTTCGTGTTCTAATTCGTGACTGTTGATTCACTTTGCCGCGACCAGGTATTTCTTCAATCGAATAATATAACCTTCATTTTATTTGAACGAGAACAATGTAATCTGCTTATGCTTTGTTATATTTTGAAATTGTTTGAAGTTCATTATATTACATATTTGTTTTTCTTGATCTTTAAGTAACAATGATGTTTATGAAATGTCTATGATTTTTTTAAAAAAAAAAAGATTAACGTGTAATATTTTAAAATGTGGCAGCATGTTACACATTAAATGAATCCAAACTCAATGAGGCAGAATGTTTAAAAATTAACGTGTAGTATTCTAAAATGTGAAGTATTGCTCAATAAATAAATATAATAGGAAAATTGTGTTGGGAATACTTGCTAAATAAGTCCTTTTTTTGTATATTATCATGATTATGGGTACGGTTTCCGCGACATAATTAGATTAAAGGAATCGGGGGTGCATTTCATGTGACCCGACTCCATATTTGAACAAGGTTAAATAAAGAGTGTCGTGAACCACAAGTGCATTTCATGTAGTGTGGCTTGCAACATGTTTTTAAATAATCTTGAATTAACTCCTAAATAAATATAGCGGAATGTAGTTTGCTTTTAAATTAGAATTAGAGGTGTGCCTCGCCTAACAAAATTATACAAATCGCGGGGCCCTCATAAATATATATGTAAAATATTTAGATTTCGAGATGTGCCGTTTCTTCGCGAATTTCCTAGCCTTCAAAAAAAAAATGTAAATAAGTAATCGCTCTAGGCGCGTATTTTAATAATTTTACCTTCTTAAATACGGGTGTGCATTTCATGCGGCCCAAATCCAAATCCCAAAATGTTGAATAAGAGTATGTCGAGGATCCGGGTGCATTTCATGTGACGTGATTCGAAACATATTTTTAGGCAACATTCTTTTTCGTAAATAATAATAATAGTAAAAGCGGTAAAGGGATATTAATTTGCATTAAGTATATAACTATAAAAATCAGATAAATAAGCCGAATATGACAGTTAAGCGACCGTGCTAGAACCACGGAATTCGGGAATGCCTAATACCTTCTCCCGGGTTAACAGAATTCCTTATCCGGATTTCTGGTTCGCGGACTGTTAAACAGAGTCATTCTCTTCCTCGATTCGGGATTTAACCGGTGACTTGGGACACCATAAATCTCCCAAGTGGCGACTCTGAAATAATTAAATAAATCCCGTCTCGATTGTCCTTTAATTGGAAAAACTCTTTGCATCCTTGCGGGTGCGTAAAAAGAAGGTGTGACACCCAACAACACAATCTCTATCATAATTCCATCCATATCACAAGGTTTTTAAAAAATTTCATATAACATTCTACTATAAAAACCTAGTAATATATATGGATTCTACTCAAACTAGCAATATATACTACATATTATACAAGTTAAACTACAATCAACTAATTAAGTCTACCAAATGAATAAAAAAAATTAAAGAACTAAAAGAAGAAAGAAATAAAAAGAACAAGAAGAAGAAGACTTACTATTGAGAATAGTATAGGAGTAAGATTGAAGAGGGGGAATTATTTGGAGAGGGATGGAGGAGAGAATTGTAGAGAGAAGGAGGAGAGAATTATAGAGAGAGAGAGGAGGTTGTGAGAGTGAGAGGCGGCTGTTGTGGGGAAATAAGGGGGGGTTAGTGTTTTAGGATTATTAAAGAAGGGGGGAAAGAAAAAATAATTTTTTTTTCTGCCGACTGCGGTCGTTCGCGGTTCGTTCGCGGTCGCGGACAAACCGCGAACAGTCAAACTTCAGAGAGGTCAATTTTCTGCGGTTCGTCCGCGGTTGCGGATGAACAACGAACAGAGGCCATCTATGAAAAAAAATTTCGCTGGTCAGAAAAAATCTTTTTTTTATATAGACTAACTATAATGAGAATACTTACAACACGTTTGTGGGTTGCCTCCCACGCAGCGCCTGATTTAACGTCGCGGCACGACTCGTCTTAGCGCATTTTAAGGCTCGCTAGACCTTTGAGGTTCATCTAACTATAGTTCCACTTTATCCTCGATGTCATCCATGCCGATATAAGGTTTCAACCGGTGTCCATTTACTTTGAATGTGTGTGAACCATCAATGGTCTGAATTTCCACAGCGCCTGAATCAAATGCCTCAATTACCCGAAAGGGTCCTGAATACCTTTATTTTAATTTACCCGAGAAAAACCGTAATCTCGAATTGTATAGCAGTACCTTGTCCCCGGTTTTGAAGTTCCGCTCAATGATATTCTGATCTTGAATCCGCTTCATCTGCTCTTTATACAGTCTAGTGCTTTCAAAGGCCAGATACCGGAATTCTTCCAATTCATGCAACCCGGTCATTCTAGATTTCCCCGCTTCATCCCAATCGAGATTCAATTGCTTCAGTGGCCACCATGCTTTGTGCTCTAGTTCCACAGGTAGATGACAAGCTTTCCCAAACACCAATTTGTATGGTGACATGCCGATTGGTGTCTTGAATGCTGTCCTGTAAGCCCATAATGCGTCATCAAGCTTCCTGGAAAAGTCAGTCCTTGTGGCGTTCACTATTTTTGTTAATGCACTTTTTATCTCCCTGTTGCAGACCTCAACTTGCCTGCTGGTCTGCGGGTGATACAGAGTGGCCACTCGATGTTTCACATCATACTTTGCCAATAATTTCTCAAACGCCTGGTTGCAAAAGTGTGTGCCCCCGTCACTGATGATAGCCCTTGGAGTCCCGAAACGGGTGAAAATGTTCTTCTTCAGAAATCCCACCACCACCTTAGCATCATTGGTGGGTAATGCTGCAATTTTCACCCATTTGGACACGTAGTCTACCGCAACTAGTATGTACTTATTGTCGTATGAGCTGACAAAGGGCCCCATGAAGTCTATTCCCCAGACATCGAACACTTCTACTTGCTGGATTGGGTTTATTGGCATTTCATGACGCCGGGAGATGTTCCCGATGCGTTGACATTCGTTGCAACTCTTCACCCACAAGTGTGCATCTTTAAATACTACTGGCCAATAGAAATCGGCCTCAAGTATTTTGGCGGCTCTACGCACTCCTCCAAAGTGACCACCATATGCTGAAGCGTGACATGCCTGCAAAATATAAGATTGTTCTATATCGGGGATGCATCTCCGGATCATGTTATCGAGACATATCCTAAACAAATAAGGTTCATCCCAATAATAAAGTTGGCTTTCACGAAAGAATCATTTCCTCTGGACCGAAGAGAGGTCGTGAGGAACAATACCGCTGGCCAGGTAATTTGCATAATCTGTATACCATGGCGCTTCAAGGAGAGTGGTGGTGAGCAGCTGCTCGTCTGGAAAGGTTTCCAGAATATCTCCACTCTCTTTGACAATTCCAGCTCCTTAAAGTCGTGACAAATGATCAGCGACTTGATTTTCAGTCTATCACGAATTTCAAGGTCGAACTCTTGGAGAAGCAGCACCCAACGAATTAGGCACGACTTAGAGTCTTTTTTATCAATTAAGTATCTTAAAGCTGCATGGTCAGTGTATACAATTACCTTGGATCCTATGAGATAGGACCGGAATTTGTCAAATGCGAACACGACTGCAAGCATCTCCTTTTCCGTCACTGTGTAGTTTAGTTGTGCTCCACTCAAGGTCCTACTTGCATAGTATATTGGATGCATCAGCTTGTCTTTCCTTTGGCCCAGCACTACCCCCACTGCATAGTCACTTGCATCGCACATTAGCTCAAACGGTTGCTCCTAATCGGGGGCAATGATGATGGGCGTTGTGACCAACCTCTTCTTCAGTTCCTCAAAAGAAATCCTGCATTTATCAAAAAAACAAAGGGGTGGTCTTTTTCAAGTAACTTACAGAGAGGGTTTGATATTTTGGAGAAGTTTTTGATGAACCTCCGGTAAAAACCGGCGTGTCCAAGAAAGCTTCTTATGACCTTGACGGATGTTGGTGGAGGCAGCTTTGCAATAACATCAACTTTGGCTCGTTCTACCTCAATGCCTTTGCTTGAAACCTGGTGCCCCAATACTATACCTTATTGTACCATGAAATGGCACTTCTCCTAGTTTAGCACTAAATTTGTCTCCATGCATCGAATGAATTCTTTACCACTGAGAAATTATCCATGAACACCTCCCTAATGTCTTCCACCATGTCGGTGAAAATGGCCATCATGCACCTTTGGAATGTGGCAGGTGCATTGCATAGTCCGAATGGCATCCTCCTGAAGGCAAAATGCCATATGGGCATGTGAAAGAGGTCTTCTCTCTATCCTCGGGGGCAATGGAGATTCGATTGTACCCCGAGTATCCATCCAGAAAGTAGAAGTGTGACCTCCCTGCCAACCTGTCAAGCATCTGATCAATGAAGGGAAGTGGGAAGTGGTCTTTGCGGGTGGCTAGATTCAGCTTCCTGTAGTCCATGCATATTCTTCATCCGGTGACAGTTCTAGTTGAGATCAACTCATTATTCTCACTTTTCACCACCGTCATGCCACCTTTCTTTGGCACATATTGAACTGGGCTAACCCAGCTGATATCAGAGATTGAGAAAATGATTCCCGCGTCTAGCCACTTTATTACCTCTTTCTTCACCACTTCCTTCATGTTTGGGTTCAGCCTTCTTTGATGTTCCCTGGAAGGTTTGTGTCCCTCTTCCAGGAGAATTTTGTGCATGCAATATGCGGGGATGATCCCCTTTATATCGGCCATGGTCCACCTAATGGTAGTCTTGCATTCTTTTAGTACCTGTATAAGCTTTTGAGCTTGCACATCTAACAAACCAGATGAGATAATAACAGGTAAAGTGGAGTTAGGACCTAGAAATTCATACCTGAGATGAGATGGCAGTGGTTTAAGCTCAAGCTTTGGAGGCTCTTCTATGGATGGTTTTGCAGGAGGAGTCTCTCTTTTCTCTAAGTGTAGATGCTCGAATTCAAGCTCTCTCTCCCAAACCCCCTTGCCTTCCAGAGATAGTACCCATTCTGCTAAACTTTGACCATTTACCTCTTCCAAGTTCATTAGTATGCTTGAAGTGGATCTTCAATGGTCAATTCTGCATCATCGATCTCCACTATCACATCAACCGCATCAATAAGAGAGCAATTCGTGAACTTACTAGGGCGCCTCATGGATATTCGCACATTGAATATGATCTCCTCATCAGTCAACCTCATCTTGAGTTCCTCATTCTCACAATCAATTAGAGATCTCCCGGTGGCTAGGAATGGTCTTCCTAAGATTATAGAAATTTCCTCGTCCACCTTGCAATCAAGAATCACAAAATCGGCGGGAAACACGAACTTTCCTACCTGGATAAGCACATCATCTAAAATACTAAATGGACGCTTAACCGTCCTGTCAGCAAGCTATAATAACATAGAGGTAGGCCTGGCTCTCCCAATGCCTAGCCTCTTATAAATAACCAATGGCATGAGATTTATGTTCGCCCCCAAATCACACAATGCCTTGCAAAGGCATAATTTCCTATAGTACATGGAATGGTGAAGCTACCTGGATCAGATAGCTTCTCAGCAATGGGTCTGGAGACCACTGCACTACAAGTCTGGGTAAGGGTCACGGTGGCCAAGTCTTGAAAATCAAATTTCCGCGACATCAAGTCTTTCATCATCTTAGCATACCCATGCATTTCTTTTAAAGCTTCAATTAAGGGAATGTTTACCTGGATTTGCTTGAGCATATCAAAGAACTTTTTGTATTGCTCTTCTGTTCTGGTGCTTGGCCAACCGTTGGGGGAATGGTGGTGGAGGCCTCTTCTTCCCAATGACTTGGGAATTTTCTTTCTCTATCACTTTCTCTTCAACCTGCTGCTCTACCCGTTCAGCTACTTTCTTCGTTCCCTGCTGCGCCTCTTTATTTTCAGTAACTGACTAGACTGTAACTTCTGTCAACCGTGTGGACTCATCCAGTTCAATGGGCACTGGAGTGAGTGACTTAGCCTGTGTGTCGATTTTCTCTCTTTCTTTCTTAGCATCAAGATCTCTACCACTTCTCACAGTCACTACCATCAGCTGCTTTGGGACTTGGTCTTTTGGGTTTGTTTGTGTATCTGCAGGCAATGTCCGTTGAGGATGATTGTTAAGTGACATAGCAATCTGACCCATCTGTACTTCCATATTTTTGATCACTGCGTCACGTGCATCTATTCTTTCATTGGTTTTGGCATTTGACCCAATTACCTACTGCATTATAGCTTTCAATTTTGCGAACCCATCGTCATGTCCACCCCCATGCTGTGGTAGAGGTGGATGATATCCCTGCTGCTGATTTCCGAAATTCTGAGGTCTTGGATATGGAACCATGTTGTGCGGTGGCCTCATACATGCTGCATTATACTGTAGTTGTGAAGACCTGTATTGCTGTGGAGCCTACTGACCCCAACTCGGATTACCTTATCGCTGCCCTCCATAGTTAGCCACATAATTCATGTCTTCATGCTGATGATGATGTTCTTGGTCTGCAGCCTATGGATTACCTATGGGTTGGCTAATGCAATGTGCATAAACTACCATTGGTAGTGTCTACAAAATGTACATGCTGCTTAACACCTGATTCTTCCACCTTTTTTGTCAGGATGCTCATTTGTGTCAATAAAGTTCCCACGTTTTCCTCTAGAGTATTGGACGGATTCAGAGGTACAGAGTGTACCATTGGATTGATAGGAGCATTCCTGGTCGTCCACCCGGAATTTCGAGCCATCTTGTCTAGCAAATTTTGGCCCTCTCTCCAAGTCTTGCCCACATGATGAAGCATCTACAATATTCTTCATGTAGAACCTTTGACCCAATATCTGCTCAGGAATCCCATGGTGAGGACACATAACAAGCATACCCTTGAATCTGCCCCAAGTTTCTTGTAATGTCTCCATTGGTTTCTGCTTGAAGCTCACAATCTCATCAATTTGTTGAGATGTCTTATTAGGTGGATGAAACTTGTTGTAGAATTGCTTGAAAAACTCATCCCAAGTTGCAATAGATTTTATGGGGAGTGAGTTTAGCCATACCTGTGCAGCCCCTGTAACTGAGAACGGAAAGAGCAATAGTCTGATGGCTTCTGGAGTCACATTCGGTTGCCTCTGTGTCTAGCATATCGAGAGAAAGTTCCTCAAGTGATGCTGTGGATCTTCAACCTGAGACCCAGAGAATAATCTCTTTTTTTTGCAACAAGTGTAACATGTTGTTAGTAATCTGGAAAGACTCAGCTTGAATTGCCGGCACAACGATGGCAGTTGCCAAATTATCCGCTGTGGGTTGTACCCAGTCATATAGTGCACCTTCCTGTGCCTCCTGCGCCTCTTGCATATTTAACCCAACTTGTTAGTTTTGTTCGTTTACGTCACCCATGTCGAAGTCTAGTTTGATTGGTTGTTGAGATTGTTGAATTTGTTTGATAGCCTTGTTACGTGCCCGGAAAGTTTGCTCGGGGTATGCGAGTACTTCAATTAGTTCTCCAGTCCTTGCAGATTTTCTAGGCATGCACCTGAGTACCCAAATCAACAACCGTCAAAATATTCAATGTAAAGTGTAGAAAGAACCCGACTACACAAGAATCTTGAAGTTCTGTCAATGGCAATTGATAATTCCGTTACATTCCCCGGCAACGGCGCCAAAATTGATTCACGTCCAAGCAACGGTCGTAGTCAATATAACTTGGTCTAATAAGTCTAGAATCGATCCCACAGGGAATTAACCTACCAATTACAACTTTCACAACCCAAGAATACTTCCGAGTCAAGTTCCCAAAATTTTGAGTATATATTTGTGAGTGTTTCGACTAACTACTTTTGCAAGAATTAAAAAGGCTTAAAAGAAATAATTGAATGTTGAGTAAAATAATATGGAAAAAGACTAAGGTATTGATTTTCCCTATTGATGGAATCCATTATCGTTATGCTCATACAAATTGTCAATATATTCTATCAATCATGAATGCTATTTGTATCGTAACCCTCTCCCGAGCAATTACAATAATTTACTAGTGCACTCTCCCGAGCAACCCTAGCTAGCTTTACTTTGAATAGTTCACTTAAGATTGCACCCAAGACTTCGTTATTCCTAACCTTGTCTTTACGCCTAAAGTTATAGATTCCTCCAATAACCTAGGTGTGGTTTTGTTCAACAATATACCTAAATATGCACTCTTTTCCAAGTTATGCACACTAAATATGCACAGCTAATTGGGGATCCTACCAATTAACTACCATAAGAATGAAGTTGAACAAATAGAAATCTAGCTAACAATTTGTAATCACATAAACGATAAGTTCATCACTCTATAGGTTCCATCAAAACCTTAGAAAATGATTTAGCTACTCATGCTTAAAGAAACAAGAATAATAATTGAATTCATAAATAAATACTTGCTATAAAATAAAGGAATGAGTTGAGAGAGTTCTCTCTTACTAATTGTCTTGCAAAAGTAGTCAAAAATACATAAATTGTCTCTATTGGGCGAACTAGGAGTTTATATAGAGGTTTTAGGGCTTAAAAACTTAATTTGTACACAACTAGGAAAGTATCGTGCGGCGCCTTCCGCAGTTCGTCCGCGTTCGCGGGTGAACCGCGAACAGAGCAGTGTTCTGATTCTTCCGAAAAGTTCAGAGAGCTTGTTTCTTCGCGGTTCATCCGCGGTCGTGAGTGAACCGCGGATGAACAGTACTTTGGATTCTTCTTCAATTTTTCAAGCTCAATTCACTTCAACTCTTCACTTGGCCTTTTCATCAACATGTGACTCCAAAACAGCTCCTTTAGCATCCAATGGTTCATGTGTACCTATAACACACCAATAAACACTAATCAAAGCATTTTGTCATCATAAACAATATCAATTCAACAACAATGTGATTATTTAGGGCATAATTATAGTCAAATTTACCTATTATCAAGAAACAAGTCAAAAGTAGAATGTGTTTTCTTTATCTGACCCTCACCCGCCAAAGAGGAAAGTTTATGCACAACTTTCAACACAATGCGCCAATGAACACAAGTTATCGACCTTTTTCAGACTTGAGGAAGGTAGAGATATCATTTATGCACATAAAATGGTGCAAAGGGAATATTGCATCAAAAACTTAAGAATTGGGTTATATACTAACAAAGATTGTACACAAGTATAAACTTAAGAATTGCATCAAAAAGGGAAATGCTAGTTCAACCAATTTGAAAATGAGTTCAGTAATGTGTTAATCGAATGGGCAGATAACTTCATTTACAAATGCTGCAGAAATTAGATAAGTCAAGAAGACTAATAGTTTATTTGATCAGGCAAGAGTATCTATAAGCTAAACAAGTATACAATGACAGACTCAGAAGAGAGAATTGTAAGGCAGGTACACCGTAGAACACCCATACCATAATTATTCATTGATAACTACATCTACAAGCAAGTGAACTGGTTTTTCTGAAAATTTATACAGATTATTGGTCAATAAATTATTGTGTCATCTTATTTTGAGTGAAAGCGAGTTGCCAACATCTCATTAGAGGAGCAGAAATACAAGCACGACATGCAAACAACAACAACAACAACAACAACAACCCAGTATAATCCCACTTAGTGGGGTCTGGGGAGGGTAGTGTGTACGCAGGACCTTACCCCTACCCTGGGGTAGAGAGGCTATTTCCAAATAGACCCCCGGCATCCTTCCCTCCAAGAACTTCCCACCTTGCTCTTGGGGAGACTCGAACTCACAACCTCTCGGTTGGAAGTGGGGGTTGCTTACCATCAGAGCACGACATGCAAAATCCAACCAAATTATCCTGACTAGTTATTCCACAAAGAGAATTAAACCAATCGGATGTCACAAAAACGAGAACTGTCATATAATTAAACGGACGCTAATTAATACTTACATTGTTTCCGACTTTAATCACCGCTCATATACATGAACAACGTAATGTTCCATGTTGAATGACTTTGATCCAGAAAGTTAACCACAAACCTAAAATACACATATAGACAAATTTCACTACTGGGCACTAATCCAGTAGGCAACATAATATAAGTCAATAATACAACAAAGTGAGATCCAAAATTTAAAGATTCAATCTTTACACACAGGAGCCCACCTGAAGAGAGGAATGACGATTTATTTTCAAAAGATGTTGAAGTCAAGAGCCCGCCTGAAGAGAGGAATGGCGAGTTATTTTGAAAAGATGATGTTGAAGTCAGGAGCCCGCCTGAATAGAGGAATGACGAGTTATTTTCAAAAGATGTTGTTGAAGTCAGGAGCCCGCCTGAAGAGAGGAATGTCGTTTTATTTTTCCAAGTTGATGTTGAAGTCAGGAGCCCGCCTGAAGAGAGGAATGACAATTTATGTTCAAAAGATGTTGATGAAGTCAGGAGCCTGCCTGGAGAACGGAAAGACAGATCTTTTAATTCAAGAAGACAGTAGCCCGCCAGGAGAGCGAAAGGATACTTGCCAAGTCCGACGTTAATATCAAAATCGAAGGAAGGCAAAACATTGTTAATTTACTTAGTAGTCTCGAAGGTAGCGGTAAGCACCGTTTTAGTCCGTGAGGACGAATATATGCAGTCTCCAATTTATTACGTTAGTAGAATTTTAATAGGAGCATAAACTCGAAGAAACATCAAAGCCAGCAGGATGGCAAGGAACATGACAAGATCAAGTTGAAAAGATAGATAAAAATTTGCAATACTATAATTTAGTCTAGCTTCTTATTTTTTGTTTAGTACGGTGTAACAAGGAGATCAGTTAAGCAGTGGCAACAACAGCAACAAGAGTAACAGCAAGATCACAACAGTCATGGTAGTCCCAGCTACCAAAACTTCCCGAACTACATTGACCTGATTCCCTTTTAGCCAGGGATATATAGGAGACCTTATGAAGCAAAGGTTCGGTCAAACTTTTCCAAAAAATGTTTCATACGGAGTGCTCAAACGGAAAAAAAAGGGGAATTTTTTTTTATGTCCAAAACGGCTCTTAGTCATTTGGTACATGCATAAGAAAAATTAATCCCAAATTAAATTTAAAATAAAATAAAATAATTAATCTTAAATAAGTAATCATAACATTTCTCAAACACCGAACCCCTCAACAATAGTAAGCCCCTCAGGTGTACTACAACCCAGATAAGCCCCCAACTATGGAGGACCCCGCCAGAAAGCGCCGATTTTTGAAATAAACCCTAGCCCCTCTGTAACCGCTTCTACAATGGCTTTCACTCTCACTCTTCCCTTGTCTCCCTCAACTTCTCTCTCACCCAAAACCAATTCCCTAATAAACAAATGGCCACTTCACTTCCCCAAATTACCCTTCCGATTTCCCCAAAACTCCCACACTGCCATTTCCTGCTCGGCACATAAGCCATTTATGACAGAAGAGAACATTCTAGAAGCTGTAGCTGATTTTGACGGAGCCGAGAAATCGGTTCCACCTTGTGTGAGAACTTACGAGAACGACCTAGCTCGACTCAGCTTAGTTGGAGCTGTTGACTTCCAGCAGGCTCTCACTGCTGCTGCGGCGGACGGCGGTGAAGCTGCTAATGAACATATTGCCGCCGGTATGCCAGCTATGGTTGTTGAAACGTTGTTTCCTGGGCCTTGTGATGAGCACAGTACTGTTTCTACTAGACTGGTGAGTTTATTTAGAGACACTAATGTAGTTGTGCTTCTGTTTGAATAATTAGGCTTCATGTGTGCATATGTGAAATTAATTTCGTTTGCTTAGTCCATTGGAAAATTAAGTTTTATTCTGTGTATTCTAAATGATTAAGTGAGGGCGAGCCTTGCCGCAACAAATTAACAGGCTGAGCCAGAATTTGAATCTTATGAGTTAAGATTTTAGTCCATTATAAATTAATAATTTACACACATTCAAAATGAATTTCTTAAGATAAATTTAAGGTTTGGAATAAAGCTACTGTGTTCGAGGCTGAGCCTGTAAATCAAACACTAACTCCGCCCCTGACATCAATAAAGTTGCTCCTTTAGTGGCCTATGGAGCACGAGTTTGAGGCGTGAAAAAAGCCTCCTTGTAGAAATGTAGGGAAGGTGCATACAATACATGCCCACTCTTCCCCTGTCCCTGTGGTAGTATGGGAATGTTTCGTGCATGGGTTAGACCTGGGCCCTGTATCCTACATCTTTAGACTCACCGAAAATAGGTATCTGTTTATAATTACAAAGGAAGCAGCACTTTTTTGGACCTAATATTCATTAATCTTCCCACTTGATGTGGAAATTAGTTGTCACAAATCATCTTAATGTAAATGCAATACGTGGTGCTAATAGTTCTTCGAGACCTAGCCAGGGCAGACATGAAGGCTTGAAATGTGTTGAGCTCTTTTGAGAACGATCCAAGTAAATTAATTTCTCTCTAAAATGCTACCTTGTGCATGCCATGTTTTCTTTCGATATGAGCCAAGTATGGATCTTTGCTTCTTTTATGCAACATCAAATTGTCTGTTTTGTCTGAACTAAGTGTGGATAATAAGCTAATGGTTCGAACCCGTGGCGTATTTGTACTGAACTCTTACCATGCACTCTTACCACTAAACTGAAGGCCTGGGGTCTGTATTTGTATGCTGCTTTCAACAACAACAACAACAACAACAACAACAACTACCCAGTATAGTCCCACAGGGTGGGGTCTGGGAGGGTAATATGTACGCAGGCCTTACCCCTACCCGATAGGGCAGAGAGACTGTTTCCAATCGACCCTCAGCGCAGGAACAAGAAAAGAAAAAAAAGAACAAAAAATAAAATTAAAAAGCATTAGTGACTCCAGCATAAATCACATAAACAAATGTGTAAACATAGACCATAAATAACCTGGCATATAGAAAGACAAGATAAACAGAACAACAACAAGCACAAAACGCATTAGTAATTCTAGGAGAAATCACAGAAATACTTACAAAACCATAAGCCAAAAGTAGAATGGCATGCAATACACTACACCAAGCCTATATGGGTGTCACGACCCAAACTGGAGGGCCATGACTAGCACTCGACCAAACTTGCAAAGCACCGACGTCATCTTATCTAACCTCCTTTATTGTCTTTTAGGGCTGACGAGATCAATATAAAAGGTAGACATGGATTAAGGACAACCAGCAATAAAATATGATGGCATGAACCTACATAACATGGGATGACCATACAATCAAGAAACTATATACATATGGTTACAAGCTACTACGCTACTATGAAAGACTATACAACAAAAACCAGCCGATAAGGCTTACCAAACTATACATGAGTCGACACTTGTCTTTAAGCCTCTAAAGGAACATAAGTGCTGCAATATAGCCACAACAGGGCCCCGACATACCCATAATGTCTATAACAAAAATGCATACCAAGACCACGGTAAGTCCGGAGAAGGGATCTCGCCAATCGCTAATGAACTGGACAACCTACTGTGGTGGGGGAGCCACACCTGCCTGTCTATCAGGAACTGCAGCACGACATGCAGCATCCACAAATAAAAGGACGTCAGTACAAATAAAGTACTGAGTATGTAAGGTAGGGAACCATAAATACGAATAGCAATGTAAGCAGGGATAGAGAATATACAACCTGTAACATCTGAGTACCTCTGAGGACTACTGACATGAAATGCATAATACATATGTATAAATACATAAACTTTTAAAACATACGCCTGTGTGGGCATCATCATCATCATATCATACCCGACGGAAATAGACTCGGTAAAACATATCTAGCCATTATAAGGCTCGGTAGAATCGTACCCGGCCACGTTGAGCTCGGTAAAACCCAACTGATCAGTGGTTGCACAATAGGTGCCGTACCCCGCCGACTATAGCGCGGCTCGGTAGAGTAAAATAGATACATATATATAATGCATGCTCGACTCATTGGAACACGTTCTAGACCTTTTGGAGTGACGTAAGGTCAGTATCCTCTGTACACCTTATTAGTACTAACTCTTCACTATGAACCTTATAGGAATCAGGAAGTACCAACAAGACTGATTACATAAGAATAAGAGAAGCAACATCAACATCAATCGTTCCATAAAAGAGGAAACAATGTAAGTATTGCTAGCTTCTAAGAGTAGAGTATCTTTGGATGCTCGTTCATTACATTGTTTACAATCGGATTCGTGCAAAAGAAGGAAAGGGATAGCCTCACATACCTTGTATATACTGCCCCAATCTCAAGCTATGCAATTTTCACGACTCCTTAGTCTACAATAAGAGAAACGATACTATAGTTATCATTCAAGCGTCATAACTATTATGTATCGACCACAACCTATTTTACGATGAAACGGACAGCACCTCCCCTATATATATGACTTCACACCATTCAAAACAATCGCCAAATAGCCTAAACAACATCAATAATAAACATATTGAGCCTCCCAAAACAGTCCACGCACAATCTAATCACTTCATACATACGACGGCCATCATAGTCGTATCAAACTACCCAAAAATATTACGAAGAACTAACAAACCACAACCCTACATATATATGGTGTTTCTCCACACCCTTCCTCCTCCAAAACTCCACAAAACAGTAGTAAAACACGCAGCCCAACAACAACACAAAACAGTGCACAAAATAGTACGCTACAAGTGAATAACTCGAACTCACAGCTTCCGATCACCGTCCTGTGAGTTCTTACATATATAAAACGAATTACCATGAATTCACAGCAGAATAAATGTATGATATATATCAGTAAACTCACCTTACCTATTGGATAACTCAGCCTTTATCTTGGTTCTTCAAACTCTAGTGTTTACCCCCAATTTGAACTTGAAATATAGGAAAAATCAATTAGGGTTTGTGGATAACTTTTGGGAGGAAGTTTGCAGGGGTTTAGGTCTGTTTATTTGTGAAATATATTGAGTGATATATTGTCGAAGATAAGCCTTTCAATGAGCTCTTTGTCTGACCCGAAATTGCCTCTTTTGGGCCGTCATTTAACCAAGTAGGCGATCCACCTACTTGTCACCTAGCAGCTTGTGCAGTCTCACATAAATGTCTATATCTCTCTATTCCAGTGTCGTATTGATAAACAGTTTAATGCGTTGGAAACTAGATTCATAGATCTTCAATTTGGTGGGTAGATCACCTCGTAATTCCAAGTATGTTGGGAGAAAAGTCTAATAACATTTGACCTAAAGTTTAAGTAAAACTATGAACCTAAGTTACAACAACTTTTGTCGACTTTTGTTTCATAATTCGTTTGACTTCAAGACTTATGATACAGATATTACATGATTCAAATATCTTAAAACATGACCTCTTGAGTGTATTAAGAACCTCTAGGTTTACCCGAAAATACGGGTTACAACATTCTTGATTCGTTGAACTTCTAATACTTGTTAATCACCCTTATGCACCCTTGTATCACTTAAGATTAATAGGATTAACTTCGTATCATCTCAGGGATAATTTCTTCTTGGATTTGTGTTAACTAACGTATGGCATGAACTAACGCGTGTGGATATGGGTTGTAACACCCTCCCCCTAAGAACATTCGTCCTCGAATGTAAGGGTGTATGGGGAGTCCAAATCATAGTGGATTCCAACAGAAATTTCCGGTCAATTTTCCCCATAAAATGGTCATTAGCAAAATTTTTAAGCAGTTAAGCCCAACGTATGGCCTCACAAGGCTACACAAAGCATTATGGACATGTATATTATTTACATATCACCACTTTGTATTAGGGAAGAGTATTCTCAAGTTATTACTTACCTCATAAAGCCGTTTCATCTGTCCAATGTATCCTGCGTTCCATTAGCATCCTTGTTATCATCATTTTGGAATGGGTAAGGGTATTTAGACTTCATCTCTTCTTCCGCTTCCCATGTCATTTCTTTCATATTCTTGTTTATCCACAATACTTTGACGGAAGCTACATCTTTTGTTCTTAGCTTGCGGACTTGTCGGTCTAATATAGCCACTAGCACTTTTTCATATGATAGATCCGCTGTAACTTGTAGATCATTGATAGGGACAACTCGAGAAGGGTTTTCAATACATTTCCTCAACATAGATACGTGAAATACCAGATGGACAAATTCCAATTCGGATGGCAATTCTAACTCATAAGCAACCTGTCCAATTCGTCGAAGAATTTTGTACGGACCGATATACCGTGGACTTAATTTACCTTTCTTCCCAAAACACATAATACCCTTCATCGGCGAGATCCTTAGGAAAATCCAATCACCAACCTCAAACTCCATATCACGACGTCGGACATCAGAATATGACTTTTGCCTGCTTTGTGCTGTCCTCGATCGCTCCTGTATCACTTTCACCTTCTCAATGACTTGGTGAATCAAATCTGGCCCATATAGATCTGTTTCACCGACTTTGAACCATCCTACTAGTGATCTACATCTCCTCCCATATAGTGCCTCGTATGGTGCCAATTTGATACTGGAATGGTAGCTATTATTGTAGGCAAATTCAATGAGTGGAAGATGGTCATCCCAGTTTCCCTTAAAATCTAGAACACATGCTCGTAGCATATCTTCCAATGTCTGAATGGTATGTTCAGCCTGTCCGTCAGTCTGCGGATGAAATGCAGTGCTGAGATTCACATCTGTGCCTAAACCTTTCTGAAAAGACCCCTAAAAGTTAGCCGTAAATCGAGCTCCTCGATCTGATATAATAGATACCGGCACACCATGAAGCCTAACAATCTTCCTGATATACAATTTTGCATAATCTTCAGTCGTGTAAGTTGTCTTAACTGGCAGAAAATGGGCACATTTTGTAAGTCGATCAACTATCCCCCAGATGGAGTCAAACTTATGATAAGAGCGAGGTAATCCAATAATGAAGTCCATATTAATCACCTCCCATTTTAAGGTCGGGATCTCTTTATTCTGAAGCAATCCACCGGGTTTCTGATGTTCTATCTTTACTTGTTGATAATTGGGACATTGGGCTACAAATTATGCAATAGACTTTTTCATGTTGTCCCACCAATACTGCTCCTTGACATCATGATACATCTTTGTCGAGCCGGGATAGATGGACTATCGGGATTGATGAATCTCATTCATAATCTTTTCTCACAACCATGCCACATTATGCACACATAATCGGCCCTGGTATCTCAGTGCCCCATGTCCTCCGATCTCAAAAGCTATAACTTTACGCTGCTGAATGCTCTCTCTCAATCCTATTAAGATAGGATCTACATATTGCCGTGCTTTTACCTCGGCTACCAAAGATGATTATAATGTATTGTGTACAGTAACACCTCCGTCATCGGAGTCTAACAATCTGATTCTCATATTGGCTAGCTGATGAAGCTCTTTAGTCAAACCCCATCTACTTGCCACAATGTGTACTAAACTTCCCATTGACTTACGGTTGAGAGCATCTGCCACAACATTGGCTTTACCGGGATGATACAATATCTCGACGTCGTAGTCTTTCAGTAATTCAAGCCACCTACACTGCCTCAAATTTAACTCTTTCTGCTTGGAGATGTATTGTAAACTCTTATGATCTGTGTAGATGTCAACATGGACGCCGTATAAGTGGTGTCGCCATATCTTCAAGGCATATATTACTGCAGCCAATTCCAAATCATGGGTTGGATAATTCTTTTCATGCTCCTTCAATTGTCTAGATGCATAAGCAATCACCTTCCCATGTTGCATCAATACGCACCCCAAACCTAACCTTCTGGTCCATCAGGAAGAGTGAGCATTGGTGCGGACGTCAATCGATTCTTCAACTCCTGAAAACTTCGTTCACAAGCGTCAGACCACTGGAACTTGGTAGCTTTTTGTGTTAACTTAGTCAATGGTGCTGATATAGAGGAAAACCCTTATATAAACCACCTATAATATCCTGCTAGCCCTAGGAAGCTACGGACTTCTGATGGTGTTGTAGGTCTCGGCCAATTCTTTACTGCATCAATCTTCTGAGTGTCGACACTAATACCCTCGTCGGATATCACATGGCCAAGGAATGCTACTGAGTTCAGCCAGAATTCACATTTGGCGAGCTTAGCATATAACTTACGATCCTGAAGCATCTGTAATACAATCCGCAAGTGGCCCGCATGTTCCCCCTCCGAATGAGAATACACCAGAATGTCATCAATAAATACAATCACGAACACATTGAGATAGGGCCTGAATACAGTATTCATGAGATCCATAAAAACAACTGGAGCATTTGTTAGCCCGAACAACATCACCAAGAACTCAAAGTGCCCATATCTTGTCCGAAAGGCCGTCTTTGGAATATCATTCTCCTTAACCGTCACCTGACGATACCCTAAATGTAAGTCAATCTTGGATAAATACTTGGCACCCTGAGTTGGTCAAACAGGTCGTCAATTCTTGGAAGTGAATACTTGTTCTTTATAGTAAATTTATTCAACTGCCGATAGTCGATACACATCCGTAAAGACTCCTTTCTTCCGCACGAATAGGACTGGCGCACCCCATGGTGAAGTGCTAGGCCTAATGAAGCCCTTATCCAGCAAGTCCTTTAACTGCGCCTTCAATTCTCGTAACTCTGCCGGGGCCATTCTGTATGGAGGGATAGAGATCGGTTGGGTGTTAGGCAACACATCAATGCTAAACTCAATCTCCCTTTCAGGAGGAAGGCCTTCCTCCTGGGAGTTCATCTGGGAAAACATCTGGAAATTCATTTTCCACGAGGATTGATTGTAGAGTAGGCAGCTTCGCCTCCGCATCCCTAACGCGAACGAGATGATAAATGTAACCTTTTGAGATCATTTTTCTTGCCTTAAGATAGGAAATATACCTACCTTTTGGTGTAGCAATGTCCTCCTTCCATTCAATGATGGGTTCACCGGGCAAATTGAAACCTAACCATCTTCATATGACAGTCAACATTTGCATAGCATGAGGCCAACCAATCCATTCCCAGTATCACATCAAAATCAACCATTTCTAACTCAAATAAATTTGCCGAGGTTTGATGACTGTAAATCATCACAGTGCAACCTTTATAAACCCTTCTAGCAATCACCGAGTCTTCTATCGGAGTAGATACCCTAAGGGGTTTACTTATCAATTCAGGTTCAATGCCAAACTTATTAGCCACATATGATAATGTAGATCCTGGATCAATCAACGCATATACATCATAAGAAAACACAGACAATATACATGTAACAACATTTGGAGATGACTTGAGATCTTGTCGACCTACTAGCGCATAGGTTCGATTTTGACCACCACTTGAACTCCACACCGCACCTCTACCTCTACGACCACCTGTCGACTGCTGAAAACCCTGTGCTAGAGGTCGGACCGATGAGGAAGAACTAGGCACAGATCCAGTCGGCTGAGCCATACCATCACCTCCCCTTTTAGGACAATCCCTCATCATATGGCCAAGTTGACCGCAAGAATAACATGCATCAGAACCTCAACGGCACAGTCCAAAGTGGGCCTTGCCGTACTGATCACAATGTGGTGTTGTGGGTCTCGTCTGACTAGTATTCCTGTGATGTTGTGAGCCTGATGCCCGTGAACTCTGAACTGGACCAGAATAGGTAAATCGATCATATCGAGGCCTCTGAAACTGTGGAGGAGCACTAGCTACAGATGGCACCGGACTCCTCGAAGATTGGGGCCTGACATTGCTTTTGAAGTCATCAGAATACCGTGCAAATCTTGCCCTCTTATGCTGGCCCCTATCCTGCTCCCTATCTGCCCTTTGCTGGCTCCTCTAGGGTCTGGGCATAAGCTTGAATACGGGAAATATCCATGCCCTCCACCAAGGAGGCTGTTGTGCACTCATTTATCAGATGTGGTCCCAAACCGTTCATGAACAAATGCACCATATCACTCGTCTCGGCCACCATATGGGGAGCATACCTTGCTAAAGAATCAAACTGCATACTGTACTCTCGTACACTCATAGTACCTTGTCTAAGGTTCAAGAACTTATCAGCTCTAGCTCGTCGTATCTCAACTGGCAAGTAGTGACGAAGAAAGGCCACAGAAAATTCCTTCCACACAAATGGAGGAGCGTTTGGACCCCTAAATCTCTCCCAACTATCATACCAGAGAACCGCTAAATCCCGTAGCCGATAAGAAGCGAACTCCACTGCCTCTGTATCACGAACATGCATAACCCGCAATGTATGATGAACCTGGTCAGTAAAAGTCCGGGGGTCCTCCTTGGGGTCCGATCCAGTAAACAATGGAGGGTCTAAATTAATAAAATCACGAACTCTCGTACTAACTGGTTTATCAGCAACATCTGTATTCTGCCTCTGAGCCTGAGCAGCTACCAAGCTAGTCAATAACTACAAAGCACTCTGCATATCCTGGTTTGTAGTGCCAGACGGAGGAGCTGGAAGTGCTGGGTGCCTCCTAATATCCTCTGGAGGAGACGGAGTAGATGAGGTACGAGACGGCATCTCACTCTGAGCCTCACTTTGGCCTACTCTGGCTTGGGGCACCTGACTGGTACCCTCTCCCGCAGCTGTATCAAGCCGTCTACTAATTGTTTGCTTTCTAGTCGAAAGCATCGCTGAAAGAAAACTAGGTGAATATTAGAGACGAACACTTAGGACTCAACTCTAAGCACGATCTAGATTCAGTAAAAAGGTAACAACCCTAGATGTCATGTAGCCTCCTGATTATAAATGTGGCGCGCTACATCCATAATCAAGACTCTACTAGACACGGCTCATAGACAATCCCTAGGCCAAACTTGCTCTAATACCAAGTTTGTCACGACCCAAACTGGAGGGCCATGACTAGCACTCGACCAAACTTCCCGTGCACCAACGTACATCTTATCTAACCTTCTTTATTATCTTTTAGGGCTGACAAGATCAATATAAGAGGCAGACATGGATCAAGGACAACCAACAATAAAATATGATGGCATGAACCTACATAACATGGGATGACCAGACAATCAAGAAACTATATACATATGGTACAAGCTACCACGCTACTATGAAAGACTATACAACAAAAACCAGCCCACAAGGCATACCAAACTATACATGAGTCGACACTTGTCTATGAGCCTCTAAAGGAACATAGGTGCTGCAATATAGCCGGAACAGGGCCCCGACATACCCATATTGTCTATAACAAAAATGCATACCAAGACCACGGCAAGTCCGAAGAAGGGATCTCGCCAATCACCGCTGAACTGGACAACCTACTGTGGTGGGGAAACTGCACCTACCTGTCTATCAGGACCTGCAGCCATGCAGTGTCCACAAATAAAAGGACGTCAGTACGAATAAAGTACTGAGTATGTAAGGCATGGAACCATAAATACGAACAGTAATGTAAGCAGGGATAAAGAATATATAACCTGTAACATCTGAGTACCTCTGAGGACTACTGACATGAAATGCATAATACATTTGTATAAATACATAAACTTTTAAAACATACGCCTCTGTGGGCATCATCATCATCATATCATACCTGGCCGTAATAGGTTCGGTAAAAATGTACCCGGCCATCATTAGGCTCGGTAGAATCGTACTCGGCCACGTGGAGCTCGGTAAAACCCAACTGATCAGTGGTTGCACAGTAGGTGCTATACCCGGCCGATTATAACGCGACTCGATAGAGTAAAATAAATACATATATATAATGCATGATCGACTCATGGAAACGGGTTCTAGACCTTTCGGAGTGACGTAAGGTCGGTATCCTCTGTACACCTTATTAGGACTAACTGTTCACTATGAATCTTATAGGAATCATGAAGTACCAACAAGATTGATAACATAAGAATAAGAGCAGCAACATCAACATCAATCGTTCCATAAAAGAGGAAACAATGTAAGTACTGCTAGCATCTAAGAGTAGAGTATCATTGGATACTCGTTCATTACATTGTGTACAATCGGATTCGTGCAAAAGAAGGAAATGGATAGACTCACATACCTTGTATATACTGCCCCAATCTCAAGCTATGCAATTTTCACGACTCCTTAGTCTACAATAAGAGAAACGATACTATAATTATTATTCAAGCCTCATAACTATTATGTATCGACCACAACCTATTTTACAATAGAACGGACAGCACCTCCCCTATATATATGACTTCACACCATTCAAAACAATCACCAAACAGCCTAAACAACATCAATAATAAACATATTGAGCCTCCCAAAACAGTCCACGCACAACCTAATCACTTCATACATACGACGGCCACCGTAGTCGTATCAAACGACCAAAAAATTTTACGAAGAACTAACAAACCACAACCCTACATATATATGGTGTTTCTCCACACCCTTCCTCCTCCAAAACTCCACAAAACAGTAGTAAAACACGCAGGCCAACAACAACACAAAACAATCCACAAAACAGTCCGCTAAGTGAATAACTCGAACTCACGGTTTCCGATCACCGTCCCGTGAGTTCTTACATATATAGAACGAATTACCATGAATTCACAGCAGAATAAATGTATGAAATATACCAGTAAACTCACCTTACCTGTTGGATAACTCAGCCTTTATTTTGGTTCTTCAAACTCTAGTGTTTACCCCCAATTTGAAGTTGAAAGAGAGGGAAAATCAATCAGGGTGTGGATAATTTTTGGGAGGTAGTTTGCAGGGGTTTAGGACTGTTTATGTGTGAAATATAATGAGGGATATATTGCCGAAGATAAGCCTTTTAATGGGCTCTTTGTCTGACCCGAAATTGCCTCTTTTGGGCTGTCATTTAACCAAGTAGGTGATCCACCTACTTGTCACTTAGCAGCTTGTGCAGTCTCACAAAAATGTCTATATCTCTCTATTCCAATGTCGTATTGTGCGTTGGAAACTAGACTTATAGATCTTCAATTTGGTGGGTAGATCACCCCGTAATTCCAAGTATTTTAGGAGAAAAGTTTAATAACATTTGACCTAAAGTTTTAGTAAAACTATGAACCTAAGTTACAACAATTTTTGTCGACTTTTGTTTCATAACTCTGTTTGACTTCAAGACTTATGATACGGATATTATATGATTCAAATACCTTAAAACATGACCTCTTGAGTGTATGAAGAACCTCTAGGTTTACCCGAAAATACGGGTTACGACATCCTTGATTCGTTTAACTTCTAATGCTTGTTAATCACCCTTATGCACCCTTGTATCACTTAAGATCAATAGGATTAACTTCGTATCGTCTCAGGGATAATTGCTTCTTGGATTTATGTTAACTAACGTATGGCATGAATTAACGCGTGTGGATATGGGTTGTAACAATGGAACCCCCCCCACCCCCAACCCCAACCCCAACCCCAACCCCACCCCGGGGAAGAAGAGCGTGAAATACTAGAAGCCCCTATCCTACAATCTTGATTCTAGACCTCCAGACTTTCCTATCAGGGGCTATCCGCATTATAGCCATGTCCTGCCTAATCACCTCTCCTCAATACATCTTGGGCCTCCCTCTACCTCGACTCGCGCCAACTACCAACAGCCGCTCGCAACTCCTCATCGGGGCATCGAGGCTTCTCCTTCGCACATGCTCGAACCACTTGAGTCTCGCTTCTCATCCATTGGGGCCACCCCCACTTTTTCCCGAATAACTTTATTCCTGACCCTATCCAAGCCGGTGAGCCCGCATATTCACCTGTGCATCCTTATCTCCGCGACCTTCATTCTTTGAATATGAGAGTTCTTCACCGGCCAACACTCCGCTCCGTAGATGGCTGGTCTTACCACAGCTCTATAAAACTCCCCCTTGAGTTTCTGTGGCACTTTCTTGTCACACAAGACTCCCGACGCAAGCTTCCATTTCGACCACCCGACCCCTATTCAGTGAGTGACATTCCCGTTGATCTCTCTATCCCCCTGAATCACTGACCCAAGATATCTGAAACTGTCCTTCTTGGCGATGACCTGAGAACCAAGCTTAACGTCCCTACCAACTTCTTCTTCGCTCGGCTCGGTGCTAAACTTACCTGCTTAGTTTGAAACCCTTAGTCTCGAGGGTCTGTCTCCAAACTTCCAACCTCTCATTAACACCGACCCTCGTCTCGTCTATTAAGATTATGTCGTCAGCGAATAGCATACACCATGGCACATCCACTTGGATATGCCGAGTTAGAGCATCCATCACTAAAGCAAATAGGAGAGGGCTAAGCGCCGATCCTTGGTGAAGCCTCTGACCATCGGGAAGTGGTCTGAGTCGCCACCCACCGTCCTAACCCTCGTCTTAGCTTCATCGTACATGTCCTTGATCACTCTGATGTAGGCTTCCGGCACGCTCTTCGCCTCCAGGCACCTCCATAGCACCTCTCTTGGAACCTTATCGTACGCCTTCTCCAAGTCGATAAATACCATGTTCTTCTCTTATCGTGTTAACTACTCTACTTTTGATAAATTCATTGAAGCCGTATGACAACATGGCCCGGGAATGAAGCCTCCTAGCTATCATGAAGTTAGAATAACTCATCTTAAAAAGGAGGTGAAAAAGATAGACCAAGTTATTTAGGAACATAAAGTGGAATGGAACAAGTTTGGATGTTCCATTATGATGGATAAATGGACAGCACGGAATGGAAAAATGATCATAAATGTGTTGGTGAACTCTCCAAGAGGGAGTGTTTTTCTTGAATCTCACGATGCTAGCAACTCTTCTACGGATGGAAGCAAAATGTACAGCTTGTTTAGAAATACTATTGATAAAATTGGGAAGGAAAATGTTGTACAAATTGTTACAGATAATGCTAGTGAGAATGTTAGTGCGGGGAAGATGATGGAAGCTATCTATCCAAACATTTATTGGACTCCATGTGCTGCACATTGTATCAACTTGATGTTTGGTGACATTTTCAAGGAAAACCCATATGCTTCAGGTAACTTTAATAGTTTAATATAGTTGCCTTTTAACTTTATTTATACTTATGTCATATCCTATTAAGTATTAACTATAAAATTGTTATTGTTACTTTTACAGTTTTCAGTAAGGCCGTCAAGGCATATGCTTACATCAGTCAGAGGTCGTTGTTGTTGAATTTAATGAGGAAATTCACAAACGAAAGAAATTTGGTGAGACCGGCCAAGACTAGATTTGCAACGGCTTTCCTAACTTTGCATAGTTTTTATTTGAAAAAGGGAAATTTGAGAAAGCTAGTTCTTTCGAGTGATTGGAAAGATAATAAATATGCAAAGGAAGCTGCAGGGAAAGAAATTGCCAAACTTCTTATTGCTCCATCATTCTGGAATGATGTTGTTTGGGCTCTTAAAGTTGGTGGCCCTTTGATTAGGGTGCTTCGTATGGTGGATGGGGAGAAAAAACCACCAATGGGCTATATTTACGAAGCTATGGATAGAGCCAAAGAGAGTATTGCAGCGGCATTTGATGGAGATGTTAGGAAATATCAAAAAGTTTTTGATATAATTGATGCCAGGTGGAACAATCAACTCCATAGACCTTTGTATGCAGCAGGCCATCTTCTGAATCCAGGATTATTTTACAAGAACACTAGAGCTGAAACTTTGGATTTAGAGGTGTGAGTTGGATACCATGCATGTCTTGAGAAGTTAATCCCTAATTCAGCGACGATAGATTTAATAAGGGAGGAGTTTGGCAAGTACTCACAAGCAGAGGGCCTATTTGGTTTACCTGCTGCCATTAGAGCCAGAGACAAAAGGTCTCCAGGTGACTAACTTTAATATAGATATCCTTATAAATTTAATTTAATTTATTTGATTTATACTTATTAACTTTTAAAATATTTTCTATAGTTGAATGGTGGAAGCAATTTGGACATCAAACTCCAAACTTGCAAAAGTTTGCCATCAAAGTATTAAGCCTAACTTGTAGTGCTTCTGGATGCGAGAGAAATTGGAGCGTATTTGAAGCATGTAAGAAGTAGATTTATTAAATTAATATATTCTATATTGTATTATTATTAGTATTTATAATTAATCTAAATAACTTATTCGCAGATTCACTCCAAGAAAAGGAATAGGCTTGAGCTATCGCGTCTCAATGATCTAGTGTATATTAAATACAACAGAACATTGAGGCGACGTTACGAAGCTCGCGATACCATTGATCCAATTATATTGGACAACATTGACGAGGCAAATGAATGGTTAACTGGAGCCCCCCAAAATCATGAAGATGAACAAGTGTATGAAGGAGATGATCTTGATTGGGGTACTGTTTCTATGGCCATTGGAGTTGAGGAGAATATCTATGGACTTAGAGCGAGTTCTTCAAGTTACAAAGGAAGGGGGGTAGCAAGTTCAAGCCGATCCCTAATTGATGAAGAGTCCGAGGAGGAAGAAGATGAAAGCCAATATAATGCTTACAATCAAGAAGTTGTAGAATTTGAAAATCTTGAAGAAGAATAATTGTTGGTTGTTTTAGAATTTAGAGTTTAGACTATTAATCTTTATCTTTAATTTATGAACTATTATGAGTCTATGACCATCTAGTATTGAGTCTTTAATTTTTGAATAACATATTTATTAATATATTATTGTTATTGAGCTTTTAGTTATATGTATATAATATTTTATGATTTTTGTATAAATTGTCGCCTCACATAAAAAAGGCGAGCGCTTCGCTGCGCGCCTCTCGCCTCAGTGAAGCGGGCCCTCGTCGCTATTTGTCGCCGCGCGCTGTCCAAAACACTGCTATGTCTACCGTCACAGTCCACATAGCATCCGCTTCCCCAGAACTTCTCCGGGCACCCCCATCAACTAACCTCCTTTCTAACTCCTGGGCTTTCTCCCTTGTCAAGGCTCCCCATCTAATCCTCGGCCGGCCCCGAGTGCCCCTCATCTTCCTCTTCACCCAGATACGGACATCCATCACCAGGAGTCTATGGAGAGTCGAGAGGCACTCTCCCTGAATGACCTTACAGTCCTTGCACAACCCTCTATCGCTCCGTCTGAGAAGGAGGTAATCTATCCGAGTCCTTGCCGCCGAACTTTTGAAAGTAACCAAATGTTTCTCCCTTTTCTGAAATGACGAGTTCGCAATCCAAAGCTCATAAGCCCTGGCGAAATCAAGCAGAGAAGTGCCTCCTCCGTTCCTGACCCCGAGCCCATAGCCCCATGCACCTCACTATAGTCACCAGCATCGACACCAATATGGCCATTAAAATCCCCTCCAATAACTAACTTCTCAGATTGAGGAATACTACTAACCAACTCGTCCAAGCCTTCCCAAAAGCGCCTATTAACCTCCTCCTCTAATCTTGCTTGAGGCGCGTAAGCGCTGATGACATTGAGGACGCAACCACCTATAACCAACTTGATAGACATTAACCTATCATTCACTCGCCTAACCTCAACCACGGACTCTCTAAGGTCCCTATGTATGCTGCTTACATAGCTCATAAAATGATGAAGCTGTTACTCGAGCAGTTGATTAACAATTTTCTTTTAGGTTGTTACACACAAACACACACATACATATATATACACTACTAAATTTAAGCCATTGCTTATAGCTTGAAGCCTTGGTGTTGAAGTTAATAATGATGCAGGTGTTCTTCACTTTCTTTACCGAAGTTTAATGCCTATCATCCCAGATATTGGTAGACGGTTGCCCTTATGTTTGATTTGGTTGCACGTTCTGTTTATTGCTGATATGAATAATGTATTACAAAATATTATTATAGTGTGTCTAAAGCTTGACATTCTGGCAGTTCTTACCTGCAAGAAAAGTTGTGGAGAAAGCCCAAAAGCTTAAAAGTGCCCTAACTAAAGAGATTCTGTCAGGCACGACATCTACAAATATACTTGCCATGACATTTAGACAAGTGCTTCTGCAGCATCTTTGGAACTTTGAACTGGTACTTTTTATACCAGGAGCAGAAAGAAATATGGATGATCTTGAAACACCTAGGCAGGTGGGGAACTTTTTATTTTTGGATGTTACCTATGCCTTCTCCCTCCCAGTCTGTGTTTCTATCTTTTTAAACTGTCTTTCGATTTCATTATACTCTTTTGTAATATCAGATTTATAATGTCTACCTTGCAGGTGCTACATGATACTGATAGGTTCAGTTCTGTTATTCCTTTCCTATCAGCAGGTACCTCCATCTTTTGCCATCACCTCATCAGACGAGCGAGTCATTTCTGTTATTTCAGAGGTTATTTGTCTTTCTTCTCTCGAAAGCACTAGAAGGCATTTGCTTAAGGATACTCCTGGAGGAGCAGTGCAGAATTTTTTCCCTTGGTTTCACAAGCATAAATGTATTGTCTCAAAAGATTCCTCTGTTACTCTATACAACTTACTGGAATCTCAGATAGTTGCAAATGCCAATATTTTGCTCCAGAAATTTTCTTCAGAAAGGGCAAATTACAGACCAAGGGAGGGAAGATGGACGAGCAACTGGTTAACTTCAAGTGCATACTCCAAATTGGAACAAATTGGAGGCCCTGAATTTATTTCTTGGCTGAGCGAGTATGTACCTGCTTACAAATTGGAGATTGATGCTGAGAAACTTCGCAATGTGAAATTTGAAGGGTGGAAGGAATCAGCAACAAACACACGGGAGGTTTTCTTAACTCACTCCCAAATGGTAGCTCCATGTTCTCTGCATCTCTGTCTCTTGCATCTCATTGAGGGTTAATGGGACGTCTATTATACATCAGATACTTCATCAAAAAGTTCTATATGAAGATAACTTGGATAGGTCCTTTATATTTTGGCATCTGTTAGGCAGGACATAATCTAATAGATGTTACTTACCCTTGGTGTTTCATGTTGTTTTCGTATTTGTGGACGACTATCCAGTGTTCCATGTTGCTAATTATTTATGTGATTTCTGCTGGAGTTACTAATGCCCTGTTGTTTTGTTTTTGTTTTGCTTTTGTCTTCTCTTTTTCTTTTCCTGAGCCGAGGATCGACCGGAAACAACCTCTTTGCCTTTTCGGGTAGGGGTAAGGCATGCGTACGTACTACCCTCCCCAGACCCCACTTTATGGGACTATACTGGGTAGTTGTTGTTGTTGTATCCAGTGTTCCATGTATTTTATGAGTATTTGTTTCACTGTCTTGTGCTTTGCTTTGTCCACTGATTAATTCACAACCATTAAATTCTTCCAATATTTATCTGTGTCTTCCCTAGCATCAAAGGAAAATCAGTCACCCAATGTGGAGTTTGTAAGCTCGTTTGGTAGTAAATTTGCAAATGGATTACCTTCTGCACATTTCATTTTAGATTCATTTTCATTTCCCCTTCCCCTTGAGAGCTCAAGTAAGCGCCACTCAAGATACTTTTCTTAATTGCTCTCTGGTTCCACACATATGGTTACCTTTTTTTGTGTCAATATTATTTGGACAAAAATGTAGATGCTGAAGATATGGCTACTTTAGTCTTCTGCTCTTTCACAAAGGCTTTTTCCCCAAAGCATAAGGTTTTAAATTTGCAACGTTGACTCTAACAGTGAGACATGTATCAGGTCATCCTTTTTATTTTAGTTGATAAGCCCGCCCACTAGATGTGTCATGTGTGTATTTATAGCGCTAGGAACTGGAGTGCATGAAGTCAATCGACTTTTTCTAAATGCATCAAGTGCTTCTATCTTCCTAAACATTTTGGTCTGCTTATAAGATTCAGATTAAGTTTTGGTCTGATCTACTTGAACAATTTTCATGCAAAGTCCGCACTTGCTGGGCATGTGATTATTTCTAACAACTAATTTTTGTTGTTTTACTTTTCAGGTTGGTCTAAGTGACATTCTAGATATGTATTATGAAGATGTCTATACACTTCCCAACAAGCAGTTGTCATCCGGCGTTGTTGCAAAATCTTTCAACTTGCCCTCTAGCAAGGTATGGCATGTGTTAGGTCTTTATATGCCTGCTTATTTGCTATTATCCATGAAGTGATAATGAATCACCATCATAAGTGAGCTACTTGAAATATTTGAACTCCCTTTTGGAAGGGGGAGGGAGTCCAAATGAGAGTGTGCGTGCGCGTGGGGGGGTTTTTGGGGGGGGGGGAGGTGGTTAGCTTTTGCTCAAATAGTGTATGTGTTTAAAAAGTAATTGTACAAAAACTTTATTTAGACTTAATTATTAGCATTTGAAGTTGTCGTTCTAAATCCAAGAACCATAAAGTTGAAATCCTGGCTCCACCTCTGAGTGTGCACGTTCGTCTAACACGTGAGGCATTGAATGGCTAGTTGGTGTCTTCTGTGATCTTGCCTTCACATTCACACATTCTCTATCTGTTGGGAGCATGAGATATGGATTTAAGTTTTCTTTTTTCTAAATGACTACTTTAAGTACAAAGGATATCTTGTTGAATCAAATGGACTATAATATTTTCTCTTCTTGGATTCTAGAGAAGCATTTCTATGTCAAAGGCAATCTCCATGGTCCTTGCAAGTGGAATTTTTCTTGTTGCTATAAGAGTTCTTAGTCAATGTTATCTTCCTCATATCCCCAGTAGAAAGAACTATCACCAGGAAATTTATCCAGTCAACTCATGTGACATGATCTCTATTCAGCATCAGTCTATGGCATCTAGCAAGGTATGGATGTTATTAGTTAAACTGGCATTGTCTTTTCCAAGTTCATTTGTTGTCTGACTGTTCAGTTTTGAACAGTTACTTCTTTAAAGTAGTTTACCTCATCTATGCTTAAAATGCTAGGATTATTTATTGAGAATTAATTGGTTTTCCTCAGCAAGAAGATGAAACTAATACTATCCAATTCTTTTAGTTGTCCAAAATAAGAAGTTTCTTCCATATTTGTTTGTACTTCATAATTATTCTGACTAGGGCTGTTCATTTGGATCAACAACAACAACAACCCAATATAATCCCACTTAGTGGGGTCTGGGGAGGGTAGTGTGTATGCAGAGCTTACCCTTACCCCTACCCTGGAGTAGGGAGGCTGTTTCCAAAATAGACCCTCGCATCCTTCTCTCCAAGAACTTCTCACCTTGTTCTTAGGGAGACTTGAACTCACAACCTCTCGGTTGGAAGTGGAGGTTGCTTACCATCAGAGCAACCCTTCTTGTCTAAATCCGAACTGATCCATTCAATTTCAAATTTCGGATTTCGGATTGGATCGGATTTTTTTTTTGATTTGGCACCGGGTGTCCGAGTCTCTTCGAGGCCCGACTAATCCCGGGGGTGCACATGCCCTCGGCAAGGAGTTTACCCAGTCCGATGGCCCTCAGAAATTGTTTGCACCCGGTGGGTTTCGAACTTGAGACCTTGAAAGGGAGCAAACCCCAAGGCTCAAGTCAATTGCCACCAGGCCAACCCCTGAGGGTTGGATTGTATCGGATTTCGGATTGTGTTTATTAATATTTCGGATTTCGGATCGTATTTGAATTTGTATATTTTAATCTGATCCGATCCAAAATCTAAAATTATTAGGGTATGTATAAATACTGCAATTTAATTTTAGATAGTCACTACTTCCTTTATATCTTCCTCCAAGCTATTACCATAGTACTCTCGTAATTGCATAAACATGAATTTTTCTTAATGTATTGCCCCTTTTACAAAGAAATATACATATTAGTTTGTAACTTTGAGGCATAATAATACGTTCCGGTCCAATCCGATATATTTCGGATCCAAAATATGCTAAATCCGATCCAATCCATGCATAGCCCAAATTCTGGCTATCTAATAGATGACACAAACTTTGCATTATTCTCCACATTTATCTATTTTATACTAACCATTCTTCCTCTTTTAATCAGTCGGTAATATTGTTCTCACAGTGCCAAGTGCTCTTTCTTTCTGTAGTCGGAAGAATATTGTGTCTCGATCATTAGGAGAATCAAAGAATTTTACGATTGGCCTGGAGACATAGTGATGGGTTCTGGCAGTTCTGCATCGATTGGGGAGCTTCCAGTATACCTGAGCTATGAGATTGACCCTAAAGATTTAGATCTTAATTCCAGCTCCACGCCTTCAGAAGGAATTGAAGATGAGATGAAGGCAGCTGCACAAGATATTGCCAGTTATCAGGTCTCTTTTTTGGATACACTTTCTGGGTTTATTGCCTCGTTATTTCTGTTGTGAACTTAGAACTACTACAATAATTATAATGAGCATTAGCATGGTTGCGTGCTAGTCATGATCAGAATCAAGGACAAGGTTAGGCTTTGGTCGTATGAACATCGAACCATGTATTTTCAATTGGGAACAAGTGAGGAATATAAGAGGAGCTAACAACTGCATTTTGTGGACATGCATAACTAAACAAGCTAGCTGTCAATCTTTAAAACTTGATCTAGCTTAGGTCTTCCCATAATCCTGTTCACAACTGTAGGACCCCCTTGATAAATAATTTGTTCCTGAAATTAGCTATTTGGGGTCAGATTTGCATTTTGAGTTTGTAGGATTTCTGAATTACAAAAATTATGCACTGAAGATAGTCATTGCTACATTGTTTTTTCTCTGCTCATAACGCTTTTGTTTTTTTTTTTTTTTTTTTCTGTCAAAGCCTTTCTGTGCTCTTTTTACTAATTATTCTCATCTGGATTTCAACTATGTGTTTAGGTAACTTCATACCACTTCTAGATGTATATTTCTTTTCTGCCGCTTCTAAAATATTCCTTGATGTCAATTCTATTTCCTCTCATGCGTAGTTTCTGTGGTTGGGTGTTCCAAGTCTATAGTTGCCAGTTAAACATACAACAACAACAACAACACTACCCAGTATAGTTCCACAAGGTGGGGTCTGGGAGGGTAATACGTAGACAAGCCTTACCCCTACCCAAAAGGGTAGAGAGGCTGTTTCCAATCGACCCTCGGTTTAGAGAAGGAAAGGGTCATGAACATTTTCAATGACTAGTTCATATGTTCCTGGAAGTCATTGAGTTAGATGTGTTTATCATAGTTGATGTTCTTATATACGTATGCCAATCAGGTTGTTTTGTCTGCGGATGGTAAAATTGTTGGCTTCCAGCCTACGAGTCGTGTTGCTGTTAATCAATGGGCAGCAAACCCTTTGGTGAAAGAGCTCTATGGAGGGACAAAACTTTCTCCTGGTATACTAGCATTCACACTTGCTTTTTCTTTAATTGATTGTCTAATCCTATGAAGATATCATTGAGTATTCTTGGATGCAGGCTTGATAGAACGATGTCTCAAAATAAGCCATCCTGGTGATGTTATTGTACTAGAATTATTGATGTCAGTAAATCCTCAAAGTTCTTTTGCTTTAGTAAGACCAGTTAATGAGATTGCTGAAAATTGTAGTTGAACATGTCTGCACCTTCACATTCAATACTTGTACAACTAGTTACAGAGATGGGCAAGCCTTGTTCCAGATATAAAGGATTAGGGGAATTTACAGTACCTAGGGTTCCATCTTTACTGAAATGTCATGTGAGTTCTCTTGGCATCACTGCGGAATATGAGAATATCTGAACTACTTCTTAACATAACCCAAAGGAAGAACTTCCTCAGTCTTTGTAGGAAATGTGTCCACTCACAACGCAGCGAAAACCATCTTGCAGAAGGGAGTAAAACACAGTCCATCCCCAACCATGTAAATTCAAAGGCCTTCCTCCCCTCCCCCGGGGTAAGCACCAAAGGAAGAACATTGAATATATGTAACAACTTTTGTTTCATTGTGCGCAAACTGACTCAAGACACTACGGTTATTGAAAACAAAAACTTTTGTTCCATGCAAGAACTGCTTCCTCTAAAATGTTATGATCTTTCTGGTTTCGACTAAACAGAGAAGCTTTAGCCAGGCATCTTTGCTCAGCACTTCAGTAAGATGTTACAGAAAAAGTTTCACTGTGAAACCACCAGACCTATGATTTGCAAACGAAAAGCTCAGTTCCTCATTTGCTGCATTCCTTAACTTCTGAACATATACTAAATGTTGATGTTGCCATTAGCGGAAGATAATGCAAGTGGAAGAACTAAAAATTGCTTAAAATTGAGAGCTTTTTGAAAGCAATTCTATTAAGCTAATGACCCCAAATTAACACCACCAATTTCATATAGGCTCTTAAACGATGACCGCGCATTTGATTGGTTGGCGAATGGCAAACCCCAAATTTCATATAGGCTCTTAAACGAGGCATTAAAAGACCATCTAATATTCTCAATTTTGGGTATGTCAATCAATGTAATATCATCTTCAAATAGCATGCATAATGGCACCTCCACTTGGATGTGGCGCATCAGTACGTCAATCACGAGAGCAAACATAAAAGGATTGAATGCCGACCCCTGATGCAATCCCATCATAACCGAAAAATGGTTCGAGTGCCCATCCACCTTCCTCACTTGAGTCTTTACTCCATACATGTCCATCAAACAATGGTCTGAGTGCCCACCCACCTTGTTCACTCAAGTCTTTACTCCATCATACATGTCCTTAATCAACCTAAAGTAGGCAATATGTACACCTCTAGCCTTCAAACATCTCCATAGAACCTCCATCAGAACTATTTTCTAAGTCGATGAACACCATACGCAAGTCCTTCTTTCTCTCCCTATACTGCTCCATCAATCTCCTAATAAGTTAGATGGCTTCTGTAATCGAACGCCCCTTAAATCAAAACTGGTTCTCGAAAATAGATATGCTCCTCCTAGGACAGCTGACTACCGCTAAAAGTCAGACTAAGAGTACACATTGTCTGATTGAAAACTGCCGCTGCACTCACCCTTAACTCTACCACTCTCTCCCACACTTTCATAGTGTGGCTAAGTAGCTTGATACCCCGATAATTATTGTAATTTTGGAATCACTTTTGTTCTTATATACAAGAACCGTCATGCTCCACCTCCATTCTTTTGGGCATCTTCTTCGTTATAAAAATGACATTAAATAACCTAGTGAGCACTGCAAGCTTGCCTTGCCCGCAATCTTCCAAAACTCCACAAGAATTTCATTCGGCCCGGTAGCTTTGCCCCTGCTCATCTTACGCATAACCCCCTCAACTTCATCAACTCTAATCCGCCTACAATATCCAAAGTCACAACAACTCTCGAAGAGTTCCAAATCACCTAGTACAATGCTCCTGTCACCTTCCTTGTTCAAGATATTATGGAAGTAGGTCTGCCATCTCCGGCGATAAGCCCCTCATCCAACAAAACTCTACCTTCTTCGTCCTTGATGCATTTAATTGGGTCTAAGTCACGCGCCTTGGCTAACCTTAAAAAACCTATTATCCCCACTGCGGCCCTCGAGTTCCTCGAACAAACGACTAAAACAAACAAAATTAATTTGTTCAATATTCAGATTTGGATACAATATCTTAATAATCAAATATACATTGAGATTCCTAAATCAAAATCTTAATAAAATCAAACGGACCTAAAATATTCCTAAAAATTATTGGACCCAAAGAAATAAGTTATTCAAGGTAATATAAACAAAAAAAGAAAAAGAAAAGAAAAGAAAAATCTGATTTGTATGTTCACAACAAATACGCATATAAAGGATTCCCCACTTGCAAGAATCTCAAAAGTAGCAGACTTTATATTTCCTTCTTCAGTTGGCTCCTCATTCTTCTTCGTTTCTTCTTCATCTTTTTTCTGTGCGCAACAGAGAGTAACTAACAATGGGAAGAGGAAAGTTTAAGGGAAAGCCAACTGGTCGCCGCCAGTTTTCCACTCACGAGGAGATGAGTACGTTTTATGTGTTTACGTTTTTACATCTAATTGTTGCGTTTTCTTTTTATGTCAAATTTGGGTTTTAGATTAACTTTTGAGATCTGAAATTTTGTGATTTCTTTTTTTGATTATGCTGTTGGAAGAATTACCCCCTTTTTGGCCTCAGTCTTTGTTTTATTTTTCTACCATGGGTGAAAGTTATTTCGTATGAACGGTTTGGTTGGTTACATGTCGATTAGGGATTGAAGTTTGAGAGTTATTTGGACTTTTAGAGTTTTGCTTTGGAATTTTTAGCTGAGTAATTCGAAAAAATTGAAGTAATTTAGCTTAATCTAAGTGGATTATCAAGATAAATGGTACTGTTCGTTGTGTTTGAAGATGTAGATACTTTGGACTTTAGGTAGGTTACTTATTCAACGGGCGGTCTTAGTGTGCAAGTTATGGTTTATCCGGTCGGAAGCTGTATATGTGTTACAAAATTCACAGAATAAGTACAAATAATAGATTTCAACAACAACAACCCAGTAAATTCCACAAGTAGGATATAGGAGTAGAGTCTAAGCATACCTTACCCCTACCCCGGAGGGTAGAGATACTGTTTCTGAAAGACCCTCGGCTCGAGAAAGAAGAAAAATAAAACAATAGACAATAGATCAGTGACACAATAGAAGATAAAAAATAGTAACATCATAAGAAATAGAAAAATAAATATAAAAGTAATAACAATAAACAACAATACCACCATAGGAAATGGTGAGGAAACTACATAAACCACTAACAACCAACATCGGAACATCAACAGGCCAGCCCTGCCCCCGAAACAACAAAGAAAAAAAAATTGCTCGACTCTTTCCTAACCTACAACTCTAATGTTCGACCTCCGCCCCTTCTTATTCGGAGCCACGTCCTCGGAAATCTGTAGTCGTGCCATGTCCTGCTTGATCACCTCACCCTAATACTTCTTAGGTCGTCCTCCACCTCTCCTCACACCTGCCAATGTTAACCGGTCATAACTCCTAACCGGAACATCTATGCTTATCCTCCGCACGTGCCCGAACCATCGAAGCTTCGCTTCCCGCATCTTGTCGTCCATGGGAGCCATACCACCTTCTCCTGAATATCTACATTCTTAATCTTATTCAGCCTAGTGTTCCCGCACATCCATCTAAACATCCTCATTTCTGTCACTTTCATCTTTTAGGTATGAAAATTCTTGGCTGCCCAACACTCAGCCCCATACAACATGGCCGATCTAACCACCACTCTATAGAACTTGCGTTTGAGTTTCGATGACACTTTTTTGTCACACAGGACTCCAGACGCTAACCTCCATTTCATCCACACCACTCCTATACGGTGCATGACAAATACTCCCTCCGTTTCAATTTATGTGAACCTATTTCCTTTTTAGTCCGTGCAAAAAAGAATGACCTCTTTCCTTATTTGGAAACAATTTACCTTTATGCAATGATTTATAGCCACACAAAATAAAGGTGCCTCATTTTACACCACAAGATCAAAAGTCTTCTCTCATTTCTTAAACTCCGTGCCCAGTCAAATGGGTTCACATAAATTGAAACGGAGGGAATAATAAATTTCGAACTTAGTTAATCAAATGGACTTTATAATTTCAAATTCGAATCCATAAAGTTCAAATCTTGAACCCATGCTTATTCATGCTGATTGATTGTTGAGAACAGCAAAAGGAAAAAAACAGGTTTGCTGTAAGTAGAAAACTGTGACGAGGAGAGCATAGAGGACAGTTTGACTCTCACTGACCTCAAGTTCTACAAGCTGGAGTGCTGTTGTGCTATTGTTCTAATGTAGGGTGTTTGTATTTCAGAGAGATAAGTTATAGTCTATGTGCTTTTGAAATATTTATGAGTTTGAGTCTAGTGAAATTTTCCAATTCAAAAAAAAAAAAAAAATTCCAATTCAAAAAGTCTAGTGAAATTTTCGGCCTGATTAAAGCATGTGGTTATCTGCTCTGACTTTTGCTATATTTGGCCTCCTCCTTGCTCTTTTTTTTTTTCTTTTCTTTTGGGTGCATATCACAGGTTGTGGACTTGTTCTCTCCCCTCCCCTCCCCTCCTCGAGGCTATTTCCACTTTGTGTAATATTATTGGGAATCTCTCTACATATGTGTTTGTCTATATATGAGTAGCAAAAAAATCTAGGATCAGCCAAGTTTATCTTGGATTTGGTTATTTGTTGTTGGAACTAAGTGCCATGTATCCATTTGTCTTCTGAAGAAGCCATTTTATATAAATGCCAACATCTTGGTGTTGGTTCTGAGCTCAATAATGTATGTTCGTCGTGCTTAGATGATAGGGTCAACTGAGTTTGTTTTGATGCTTCTTTTGTATTGCAGTTGCTGGTACTTCTGCTCGTCCTCGCACATTTAAGAAGGTAATCTATTTTAGCTTTTATCAACTCCTGTCTTAGATTGTCTTGTATTTCATTACAAGTTTGCCTATGCATATCTAATCAAAGTTAGTCAGCACCCAGAAAATTATGTTTTTGATTCAATTGTCAAAAAGCATTAGTGACCAAGATAGCATGCCGCTTCAGAATGTTACTTCTAACTTCAATGATAACCTGGCAAAAGATAGTATTGCCACCATCCTTTTTAGTGTAAAGCCTAGAGACTATGTTTGATTGGGAGGTAAAAATAGGTATTTCCTTATGCATAGGAATGGGTTTCAGCTCCCCCCCACCCACCCACCCACCCACCCCACATCTCTCTCTCTCTCCGGAACCAGTGGCAGAGCTAGAGTTCTAGCTACGGGTTCGGCTGAGTCCAATAGTCTAGGCCAAAATTCTGTATTTATGTCAAAAAGTCCACTTATTATGAATAAATAATTTATCCAGAACACAATAAGCTGCATTTTCTAAAATTCAGATCTCATTTCTGGATCCGCCTTTGCTCTGTAGGGTGAATAGGTGTTCTCAGCTCATAAATTTTCCTCCTCTTTGTTACTTGACTGATGATATAAACTGTGTCACTAACTTAAGTGTCCATGCCTCTTTTTGTGGTAGTATCCTAAGATGTTATAGTTCTCGCCAAATCAGTATATGTTATCTTGGTTTGTAACTTAAATGTGTTCTTTAATGAAAAGAATAATCTGTTCTTCAGTGGCAGTCTGGTCTCCAGTGGCAGCTAGTGGCTGTATGATTATTAGTGACTTTTGGCTTACCCTGATGCAATTTGTTTTCTTTGATGAATTTGATTTCCTCAGGTAGAGGCTGAACATGAGGAAGATGAGAGATCGGAGGAGTCTGAGGAGGAGTCTGAAGAAGAATCTGATGGAGAGACAGAAGTCAGTTATATATGACTCATTCCCTAACAAAAAAGAAAAAAAATGTTTTGTTTAATAATTGGATGTGGTTTTTACTTTATGAGGCTGCAAGAGCTACCTTTAACATTTGCTCTTTGCTTTTGGCTGTTCAAACAGAAGAGGAAAGGTACAGAAGGTATCATTGAGATTCAGAACCCTAATTTGGTCAAGCCAAAGAACCTGAAAGCTAAAAATGTTGATGTAAGCTAGTGTGATATTCTGTTATCTTTTGAATTGATTGTTCTCCAAACTTGTATTTGAATGAGGGTCTTTTGTTTTGCAGATTGAAAAAACAACTGAGCTTTCAAGACGTGAGAGGTTTGTTGAAGCTTATTTTATTTTTGTTTTCTAGCGTGATATTATCACAATGAATCTCTCTTAAGTTTTTGTCATTTACTTTTCTGTTCATGTGAAGTTGGAAAAGAAGGCATACTTTGTGCCTTCTACTATCTGTGGCATCAACTACGTTTCACTTGTACTTAAATGATCTTTAAGCTAGATGTTCCTACTTTTTGGTTCTTACCTCTCATGGCTGTTGCTTTATATCTTGATTTCCAGCATTTCATACAGCATGGGACTTGAAATGCTGGAAATCAAGAATATAAAGCAACGCCATAGTCTCCCCCGAGCACGTCGTAGCTATTTCGATTCCGCCTCATATCCCAGCGATTAATTATATCTTCCATTTTTTAGGTGTACACTTGCGACAAGTCACATGGAATAATAATTACACTTTGTACAATTGTTTTTGAAGTTTATAGAATGACTAATTATCAAGAATATGTATCGCTTATACACTCATTCTATAAACTTCGAAAGCGGTTTTACAAAGTTTAATTGAAAGTGCATGTGACTCATCGACAAAGTGCACATGTGACAGTTAAAGATGGAAGACATAATTTTAAGTATACTGCATCTCAGAGTTGGCAGAAATAAAAAGTAATGAGTTGTCTTGTTTTGATTCCTTTTTCTTGGATGATGCATGTTATTTTCGATCCGGTATAATATTATACAAATCGAGTATGTTCAGATGGATGTGTGGACGTACTAGATTAGATAGAATTAGGAATTAAGTTATTCGGGACAAGGTGAGAGTGACCCTTGGGGAGGAAAAGATGCGTGAGACGAGGCTAAAATGGTTCAAGCATGTTAAAGGAGAAGCACTCATGCCCCAGTCAGGAGGTGTTAGAGGTTGGCCTTGTGGGTACGAGGAAGGGCAGAGGAAGGCCAAAGAAGTCTTGGGGAGATGTGATCAAGTGGACATGGCTCAACTTGAGCTAACCGAGGACATGACCCTTAATAGGAGAGTGTGGAGGTCGAGAATTAGGGTAAAAGGTTGGTAGGTAGTCGAACGTTACCCTTTGTCTTTCTTAGTGCAATAGTATTACTGTTAGTATGTTATCCCTTTTATCCTTAGTCTGTTATTACCGCATATCTTGTATTGTTACTACTTGCCATCAGTACTCCCGTAGTTTGTTATCACGACATATCTTGTACTCTTATTACTTGCTACCAATACTCCTGTTGTCTTCTCTTTTGCATTCTTGTTTAGTTTTCTAAATATCTTGTATGATTATTATTTGTTATCAGTGCTTCTTCCATCTTTTCTTAGCCGATGGTCTATCGGAAACTGTCTTTCTGCCTTTCCAGGGTAGGGGTAAGGCTGCGTAAATCTTACTCTCTCTAGACCTCACTTGTGGGATTACACTAGGTTGTTGTTGTTGTTGTTATCGAGTATGACTACTAAAATATTCTATTGAACATAACATACAACAACAACAACTACCCAGTATAGTCCCACAGGGTGGGGTCCGGGGAGGGTAATATGTAGACAAGCCTTACCCCTACCCAAAAGGTAGAGAGGCTGTTTCCAATCGACCCTCGGTTTAGAGAAGGAAAGGGAAAGCAACAACAAAAACAAAAACAAAAGAGCATTAGTAATTCCGGCAGAAATCGCGTAAATAGTTATCTAAACATAAGAATTATACATAAAATGACATGCAATAATATCAAACAGTAGCTACCATAAATAACTACCATAAGTGGGACACAATCCAATGCACGAATCATCTATGAGTCGCCCTGACAAGCCTCACCCAACCTCGGGAAAGGAGTACAAAAAATTCTAGGGGCCCCTATCCTACAACCCTGATACTAGACCTCCAGGCTTTTCTATCAAGGGCCATGTCCTCGGAAATATGCATCCTAGCCATGTCATGCCTAATCACCTCTCCCCAATACCTCTTAGGCCTCCCTCTGCCTCTCCTCACGCCGACCACCGCCAGTCGTTCACAACTTCTCACCGGGGCATCAGGACTTCTCCTCCGCACATGCCCGAACCACCCGAGCCTCGCTTCACGCATCTTCTCATCCACCGGGGCCACCCCCACCTTCTCTCGAATAACTTCATTCTTAATCTTATCTAACCTGGCGAGTCCACACATCCACCTGAGCATCCTCATCTCCGCAACCTTCATTCTCCGAACACGAGAGTTCTTTACCGGCCAACACTCCGCCCCATACAACATGGCAGGTCTAACCACAGCTCTATAAAATTTTCCCTTGAGTTTCAGTGGCACTTTCTTGTCACACAGGACTCCTGATGCAAGCCTCCACTTCGACCATCCCGCTCCTATACGATGAGTGACATCCCCGTCAATCTCTCCGTCCCCCTGAATCATCGACCCAAGATACCTGAAACTGTCCCTCTTAGCGATGACCCGAGCTCCAATCATTACGTCCTTGCCTACTTCGCTCGGCTCGGTGCTAAACTTGCATTCCAAGTATTCAGTCTTATATCTGCTTATTTTGAAACCCTTAGACTCGAGAGTCTGTCTCCATACTTCTAGCCTCCCATTCACACCGACTCTCGTCTCGTCTATCAATACTATGTCATCAGCAAATAGCATACACCAAGAAACATCCCCTTGAATATGTCGGGTTTGAGCATCCATCACCAAGGCAAACAAGAGAGGGCTAAGCGCCGATCCTTGATGGAGCCCCATAACTACCGGGAAATGATCTGAGTCACCTCCCACCGTCCTAACCCTAGTCTTAGCTCCATCATACATGTCCTTGATTACTCTGATGTAGGCTTCCGGCACGCTCTTCGCCTACGGGCACCTCCATAGCACCTCCCTTGGGACCTTGTCATACGCCTTCTCCAAGTCGATAAACACCATATGCAAGTCCTTTTTCTTATCCCTGAACTGTTCCACCAATCTCCTGACAAGGTGGATAGCTTCTGTAGTGGAGCGACCCGGCATGAAACCGAACTGGTTCACCGATATAGATGTCATCTCCTCACCCTCGCCTCGATCACCCGCTCCCAGACCTTCATGGTGTGACTTATTAATTTGATACCCCTATAGTTGTTGCAACACTGGATATCCCCTTTGTTTTTGTACAAGGGCACCACCGTACTCCACCTCCACTCCTCCGGCATCCTTTTAGTCCTGTAGATCGCATTGAACAACCTAGAGAGCCACTCCACTCCTGACCTACCCATGCATTTCCAGAACTCCACCGGGATCTCGTCAGGCCCGGTCGCTCGTCCCCTACTCATCCTTCACAAAGCCCCTATGACCTCATCCACCCTAATGCGCCTGCCGTACCCAAGGTCTCTATGGTTCTCTGAATGCCCCAGCTCCCCAAGCTCTATGTTTCGATCCCCCTCCTCGTTAAGAAGATCTCGAAAGTACGTCTGCCACCTCTGCTTGACCTGAGACTCACCCATCAAAACTCTACCATCCTCGTCCTTGATGCACCGAACTTGGTCTAGATCCCGCGCCTTCCTCTCCCTTACTTTAGCTAACTGGAATAACTTCCTGTCCCCGCCTCTCTCCCCTAATTCCTCGTACATGCGACCAAACGCCGCGTTTTTAGCTTCCGTAACCGCCAGCTTTGCTTCCTTCCTCGCCACCTTGTAGGTCTCCTTGTTCACTCTCCTTTCATCAGTGCTCCCTGCCAACTTAGCAAACGCTTCCTTCTTTACCTCCACTATTGAACATAACATATTCACTTAATTTTTTAATGAAATTGTACAGAACTTGGATTTTGTTATATGCATTCTCATGTAGGATTCTAACGACGTATAAATGTTACATTCTAACGCTAGTTTTGATTGAATTTATAGTGAATGTTCTCATCATTATTTAGTACATTCGACCGTATGAAATGTATATTACTGCCAATCCTTTTCTTTATCCATATATATTAAACTATTTAGAGTCATCATTTTGTCCTGTGAGTTTCTTACTTTGAACATAATATATCTGGATAGTGATCTCAAGATTTCTATGCTCTTTGTGATGTTTGTATTTTGAATTCAAAGAAGGCAGAAATGTCGAAATGCTCTTGAGTTAGATCCTTAAAAGGATCTATAGACTTGTCTCTTCTTTGGCGATTAAATGTTGTGTTTGTTGAAATTTTATATGTTTCAGTACTTTTCAGCTTCTATATTATTGTTATTTTACATGGTTCTTTTTCACAGAGAAGAGATAGAGAAACAGCAGGCTCATGAAAGGTACATGAGGCTGCAAGAACAAGGGAAAACAGAGCAAGCGAGGAAAGATTTAGGTAATGTTACACATAATACTATGACTTCTTTTCTATTTATTAAGTTTAGAATTGCCCAGATTGAGTTCTTTCACTTTTTCTTTAAATTGGGTGTTCATTCACTTCATTTGACAAATTTTGTAGGTCCATTCATATTATGTTTTTGATACATTTAATATTCAGATGTTCTAAACCGAGTGTCTAGTGCATGTTATGTTTCATGTTGGTAGGATATTCCTAGTATGAGTCTTCAGCTTGGTTTACAGCGTAGTTCAAGTAACTTGCAAATTTTTATTTAGGTATCTCTTTTCCCGCTTATCTCATTTTTTCTCCAATGCATATTTGCTCTACACCCGCAAATTATATACACACATACACGGTGATGTCCAGGTCAGTTTGTGTGCTCTGTGACTAACTTACCGAGTAGCTTGCTGTAACTCACAATAGGTACTGGATAATCTTACGCATTAAGACTAGAGCAGATGAGCTCAGATGGGACTCCTATACCTCAACCACTCAGCCAATCCTTTCTCCTTGGGATATATAATTTTGCAATATTAGCATAAATGACCTTGAAATTTGTACTTTGTTGAAAATTATGAAATGTTAGGACTGCTTTAGAAAACTTTTACTACAGACATCAGTAAAGTTTCTCTCTCGCACACCCACACAGTGCAAAGAAAAAAGAACTAGGGGAAAAGCCCCCTCAGGGAATGTTTTCTGTGTATAAGTGATTGCGTAGGTTGCACAGTTCCTAGTATATTAGCAAAAAATCTTATACCTAGGAAACCAGGAGTTTTTTTGGGGGTGGGTGGGGGTGGGGGTGGGGGTGGGGATGGGTATAGCATTAAACAACGAGGAGCATTGCTCGCTAAATTATGCTTGGAAAAGGAATTCGATACCATAGTTGAAATGAGATGCCTTGTCAATCCCATGGAAGCAATTATAAATGAAGCATATTTTGGTATCAAAAATTAAATCTTGAGTACGTTCCTGATTTATGAGCATTATGTTGCTTGAATCTGGGTTGCCATTGGAACTGAACAGTCTTGTTAGGGAAAGATTTTAGTTGATGAAAAGAAAAATGGACATAGTTATCCTTTGGGCAGCCATCTGAAGAGTACGTTGTATGTTTACTCTTTCAAGGTAAAATTGGACGAGATGAAGTAGTTCGGAGAGTGAGATACCTATAACTAGAACTGTCATAAGTAGTGTCTATTGCTGTATATTTATGTGTCTATATTAGAGTTAATTTTATTCCATGATTTTTGCAGACCGGCTGGCTCTCATACGACAACAAAGAGCAGAAGCTGCAAAAAAGCGAGAGGAAGAGAAAGCTGGTAATTTCTTATATGGTTATATCGATCTCTTAAAATTTTCCGTTCTGTTCTGCTGCTAGGATTGACATACTATTCGTTCTTGTGCAGCCAAAGAGCAGAAGAAGCTGGAAGCCCGCAAGTAACAATACCAATCAACTATTCCTCAAATACAAAATATTTCCCTACCACAAGTTCTTCATATCAAGGCATATTACAGTTTGTTTTTCCTGGTGATATTGGATAACCTTTCATTTTCATTGACACTAATGTCTTATTTAAAAAGTAAAGAGTTATACATTACAGTTGAAGCATGAATTTTAGGGCTCTGAATCTGTATACACATAGTTCAGACTGGCCTTAACATGAAAGAATCTTGATAAAGATTTAATGCTTTTTAGCTGAGATATGTTAGTTGAACTAATCTGTGTTTTGTACCCAAGAGCCAAGACCTCTTATTACCTGTTGCCAGTTCCTAATAATGTCCAAAAGTAATATATATATATATATATATATATATATATATATATATATATAGTGCGGAAGTGATAAAGTTGTTGCCATGAGACGAGGAGGTCATGATTTCGAGACGTGGAAACAGCCTCTTGTAGAAATGTAGGGTAAGATTGCATGCAAGACACTAATGGTCTATCCCTTCCCCGGATCCCACACATAGCGGTAGCTTAGTGCACCGGGTTGTCTTTTATATTTGAAGTGCATTAAGTAGAACGTCTCCTTCCCTCCCCCCCCCCCCCCCCCAACCAAATTTCCTCGCGGTCAACTCCTAATTATTCGAATATAAATACGGTTTAATTCTTAGGTTAAATGTATGTTCTAATGTTATTGTATATAGAGGGCTACGTGACGATGTATTAATCAGAAAAACCTAAGAAAATCTCAATGTGAAAGTATATTTTGTGGCAAACAAGAAAGTTTCCTTAGCTGAAATTCCCTTGATTTACAAATACACATGAAAATATGAAACAAGTAAGTTTTTAGCTAATGTACTTCAATCCCCCTTTCTCAACACAAACAGTGGACTAGTTCCTTTAGCTAACTTACATTTACTGAAAATGGGGTTTGCTGTGTATATATACTTGCATCAGCTATTTAGTTGATCAATCCAGAGACGGATAGGTTCTACCGAATACATTGTTTTTGGCTCAATTTACGTATACATATACAAAAAAGAAAGTTTAGAATGTATGCATATAGTAAGATCGTACTCTAGAATCTGAATTTTCCTCTGGATCGATCCTTGTTTAACCTGAACAACATCCACCCTTCTTAACAGCAGATACATCATCTTTTCCAATGTTAATAGTTTGTCCTCTGGGCACAGATGTTGGATCATCTCCTATATCAAGAGCTTTTCGACTGACCACTCGATAAATCTGTGTAAGTACTTCTGTGAAGGCATTTTCTACATTCAGTGCTTCAAGTGCTGAAGTTTCCATGAAAAATGTGTTCTCTCTTTCTGCAAAACCACTTGATTCGCCCGTGGGAACAGCACGAAGATGGCGAAGATCTGCCTTGTTTCCGACGAGCATGACAACGATGTTTTGGTCTGTGTGATCTCTGAGCTCCTTGAGCCATCTTGCTACATTTTCAAATGTTACATGACGAGTAATATCATAAACCAGTAATGCACCCACTGCTCCTCGATAATAAGCACTTGTGATGGCACGGTACCTTTTATGACGCAAGAAACATGATTAGAAACTATGATTCAAGGCAATATTATGGAGGAAAAAATATCGTAAATATTCTGAAACGAACGATTTTGGGAGGGGAGTTTTGGAGCAACATCAAAATTGTCTTTGTGTGATATATATGTCACAAGTTCGAGCCGTGAAAGCAACCACTAATACTTGCATTAGGGTAGGTTGTCTACATCACACCCCTCGGCGTGTGGCCCTTCCTAGGACGTTACACGAACATGTGACGTTTGGTGCATTGAACTGCCCTTTATTTCGAAATGAACGATTTGAATGGCCATTTTAGCTTACAGGTAATACTTTAAATTACTTAATTGTATTATGTCTCAATTATGAGGCAGGAAAGATGATAAGAAACAACATTAAAGGCAATATAGGGGGAAAATATTGTAAATTGCAAAATCAATGAACTAGAGAAAGTGGGAGAAGAAGGATTATTTTTTCTTGGAACTTTTTCATATTCAACCAAAAATTCTCTTCTCCCGTTTCCTATTCAACACTCAGCAGGATGGCCATCAAAAGAAGGACAACCCTGTGCATTAAGCTTTCGCTATGCCTGGGGTCTGGGCAAGAGTCAGACCACAAGAGTCTATTATATGCATGATCTTACTTTATATTTATGCAAGAGGCTATTTCCATGGATCGAATCCGTGACTCTTAGTCACATGACAGCAATATGTCCAGTTACGCTAAAGCTCCCAAGAGACTTTAAGGAACAAAAGAAAACTACGAAGAAGCTACGGGAATTCAACATATATATATATATATATATATATATATATATATATATATATATATATATATATATATATATATATATATATATGTGCATGCAAGCATGCATTCGTCAATAGGTGGAAATACAAACTTACATGATGAAAACGATCAAGAGATGGGATTTATTAAACATAGTAGTAGATTTAACAATGGATTTGAGGATTCAGACACAACAAACCGTTTTACGGTCGAACCATATATACTTTATATAAGGTTTACCGTGAAACATTACGTTCTATCTATATCGAATCAACTCTCTCAATTTAGAATCCTCTTTTAATAACAGAAGGAAAGATCTTGAATTGAGAGAGTGATCTGAAATGTATATCTATACTTGTTTTTGAACATATGTTTATATATAAAGTTCGACCATAGTAAATGCATTCTATCGAATCCACACATCCATTGTTAGATCTGCCACTATACATAAATCCGATTTTTTTCGTCTAAATTCTATATCCAACACTATTTAAACGAATATAAAGGGGAAGGATGTCACCTTTCTTGGCCAGCGGTATCCCAAATCTGAGCTTTGATAATCTTGTCATCGACGTGAATGGTACGAGTGGCAAATTCAACGCCAATGGTAGACTTTGATTCTTGGCTAAATTCATTTTTAGTAAAACGAGAAAGCAAGTTAGATTTTCCAACACCAGAATCCCCTATAAGCACAACCTTGAATAAATAATCATAATCTTCATCTGCCCTATATGCCCCCATTTTCCCTTTTCTTTATTCTTTATTTTCGTAGTTAAATTCCTCTACATATCAATATGAGAAATTGCACTTTCTCTTTTTGACTTATTTTTTTTAACCTTTCACCCTCCCTTCTAATAACAAGATTTTACTTGTTCCACTTTGTTAATTGTTTTTTTTCTTTTGTTATGGATGAAAAGAGAGAGGGAGAAAGAGAGAAAATGGGAGAGAGATTACAATAAAATGAATATTCTTGGATTAATGATTTACCTCAAATGAAATAACAAATTAATTACCTCTCCTTTTGTTTAGGAAAGATGGAAGGTAGGAGTTTTTCAGTTTGGCATAAAATATGACATGTTGTTATAAGTTAAGCCTATAATAAATAAAGATTCAACAAAGAAAAATGCACCTAAATGGTGTGACTAATTATAACGGTTCCATTTTTTCCATTGAAATTTAAAGAATGAACAATACGGCACATTTGTTTTTAGATTTGAAAATTGCTTTGGAAAGTATTGATATAGTTTTAACTAATTTTGTTATGTAATAAATTGTTGCTCATTTTTTGCTATTGCAACAAATAACTACTCGATAATAGTTGGCGTTTTGATAGATTGGTTTTTTAATCATTCACTTATAGTTTAAAATCCGTAAGATTTTGATGAATTTTTTAGTTTTGTTATAGTTGTTTTTCAAAAATTGTGATATTAGATTTTTTTTTGTTGGCAAAATGACATATTAATGAAGTCAATAAACAATTGCTTAGGTAGAATATAAAGCAAGAAAATTTGAAAATTTGAATGAAGAGCAACACAGTATATCAAATGGATCATAGCTCAATTTAATAAAATGATAATGTTTAATGCTATGTTTTAAAAGGCAGAATTTGGACTTGTCGGAGCTCGCCTTGGGGCGGAGCATTCGTCAAACGCCCCTGAGCTTATGTTTGGGGCTTGGTTCCGTGAGACTTACTCTTCGATTATCGGGGCTTACGCTCGGACACGCCTAATGCCCAATGTCCAGGGCTCGCCTAAGAGAACTTTATTCAATTGTGTGTAACCGGGTGACAGTCATGGATCCCTGCTGGAGGCGCTCAAACTGCCTTCGATAGGTCTCTCGTTGTTTGATAGGAAGAAACTTCTCCAGAAATAGCTGATGAACTATCAAGGCTGGCGATCCTGCTAGTCTAGCTAAGCAATAATTCCTCCACCAAGTTTTGGCGGATCTAGACAAGCGAAATGTGGCAAAGTTGACACTGTTGGTCTCAACTATCCCCGTGTTCCGAAGAACCTCGTGACATCTGTCTAGATAATCCTGGGGATCCTCAGTAGATGCACCGCTGAAAGTAGTAGTGAAGAGCTTGGTGAACCTGTCCAATCTCCACACAGCGTCGGCAGACATGGCTGCACCATCGCTGGCCTGAGCTATCACACCCGGCTGAACCGCTCCAACTGTATGAGCTGCTAGAGTCTGAAACTGTGGAGCTACCAGCTCCGAAGTGCAAGTAGTAGGAGTCTGGGCTCCTCCTCCTTCCTGAGAGACAGTTGGTGCTACAGGAAGTAAACCTGCCCTGGTGACACTTTCCATAAGGCCCACTAGACGGACTAGAGCATCTTGAAGAATTGGGGTAGCAATAAACCCCCATGGGACCTGAGCTGGGCCCACCAGAACCGTTGGGGCCGGGACCTCATCATCAAAGTCAACCCGAGGGTCCGTTACGGGTGCTGCTGCCCTGGGCTAAGTTCTGCCCCTGCCTCAGCCTCTAGAACGACCTCGCCCTCACCCTCTACCCCTCGCGGGAGCTATTGTTGGGGGCTCGGGCTGCTATCGGTAGGTAAGGAAGCACATGTTCTCGCCATTTGCAAAAGAACATAGTAGAAATTCAATTACTATTGAGAAACCAAACAGCACGGCAAGAAAGAACAAATGTGAAGTTTTCCTAACTCGGTAGCCTCTTGGGGACAAATACAGACGTCTCTATACCGATCCCTCAGACTCTAGTGAGCTTGTCCATGAATTGTGAGACCTATGTAACCTAGTGCTCTGATACCAACTTTTCACGACCCGAATTTTCTACCCTCGGGAGTCGTGATGGCACCTACTCGTAGAAGCAAGGCAAGCCACGAAATTTAAAATTTTTAGCTCTTTCATTTTAATCCTTATTAACAACTGGTAATAACAGGTGATCAACATTTAAATAGTAGTGGAAGATGAAATTAAGCGGAAGACTTAGACTAATATAATACCAAAATAAATATGAAAATGCCAACATGTGTCTCTACCCAGAAATCGGTGTCACAATATCTACAGACTGTCTATGAATACTACATACAGTTGTCTAAAGAAAAGAAATACAACCTGCCTCAGATACAAATGAAAACAAAACATATAAGTATATGGAAGAGACGCCGGGCCTGGGAATGCCTGCAGGACTATCTCAAGATCTCTGGACTGAAGGCTGGCTCTCCAAGTGCTACTTCTCAAAAGCTGCTTCAAAATCAGCACATAGTGCAGAGTGTATCATCAGCACAATCGACCCCATGTGCTGGTAAGTGTCTGGCCTAACCCGATGAGGTAGTGACGAGGCTAGGATCAGACTCCAGATGAACGTGTGCAGTTATATAATATATAGCGGAAAAATAACATAAATAGTAGTTTAAATGGGAGGGGATACATGCTTCGGGGAAACATATCAAATCCAGCAGAAACTTAAGAGAAATATAAAAGAACAGCTCATAATCCTACAACCCGAATAATGATAATAACACTATTACGGCGCATAACCCGATCTAATATAATATTTAACACTGTTGCGGCGTGTAATCTAATCCAATATAAGATTTAACACTGTTGCGGCATGCAACCCATTCCAATATAACATTTGTTACGGCGTGCAACCCAATCCGTATTTAGTATTGTTGTGGCGTGCAACCCGATCCATATTTAGTATTGTTGCGGCGTGCAAACCGATCCATATTTAATATTATTGTGGCGTGCAACCCGATCCATAAATATAATATCAACAATAACAATACCAAGTGTACCGGCAAGGAATCGACCATAAACTACACTATCCCGGCAAGGGATTCAACAATAAAGAAAATATATCCCAGCAAGGGAGAATCAACTATAACCAATCTTAACTCAACTTCTACTCATCTCAGCTAACATCAATACCCAATCATAAGTACTTTCCACGAAAACAAACTCAATTCTTACTCAATATCAAGAATCATCAATTAAAGCATCCGTAGTATCATTTAAGAACATAACAAATTGTAATTTAAGACTCACGGTCATGCTCGACACCAATGTATAGATACTCGTCACCATACCTATACATCATACTCAACAAGAATCAGATAGCAAATAGGACACAACTCCTAATCCATCAAGCTAAGGTTAGACCGAACAGTTACCTCGAACTTCCACGGCCAACTCAAGCCTCAAACACCGCCTTTCCTTTCGAATTCGGCTTCAATCAATCGTATCTATACATAATCGACCTCATAACATCAATAAATGCTAAACAATTAGATTCTAATGCCTAATTATAGCTTTCCAATTGTTTTTTTTTCAAAAATCCAAAAATTGACCCCGGGCTCGCTTGGTCAAAACATGAGGTTCGAACCAAAAGCCGACCCCTCATCACCTACGAGCCCAAATATATAATTAGTTCCAGAGTTCGACCCCAAAATGAGATCGAAATCACAATTAATTGAAGCCCTAACACTATACAAATCCCTAATTTTCTACCCATAATCTCATGTTTTAGGCCTAGAAATCTAGTGGGTGTTGATAAAAATGGAAGAAAATAAGTTAAAGATTACTTACCCAAGAGATTATGGCGAGGAAATGCTTCAAAAATTGCCTAAGATCTTTGGAAAAGAAGAGGTTTGTGAAAATTTATGAAAATCCCGTAAGTGTTCTATTTTTGAGACATAAAAATAACTGGGCGAAATTACCCTTCGCGTTCGCGATGAGTCAGGCCTGAAGACCTTCACGTTCGTGACATTGGGCTCGCGATCGCAGATCTTTAACCCCTCGGGCCTTTGCGTTTGCGGGCCAGTGGCTGCGTTCGCATAGAATAAATGAGAACTCCCTCCCCAGGCCCATTGCCTTATGCGTTCGCGAGTGCCTGGATGCGCAAAGGGTACTCCCCCCAGCCTAGCATTCGCGTCTCAGGCTTCACATTCACATCTCAGGCTTCACATTCACGAAGAAGAAAACTAGCACTTGGGATGTTTGCCTTACGCGTTCGCGAGTGGAACCATGCGAACACGAAGAACAAATTCCCTGTGCACTGAACAACAAAATCTGCAACATTTTTTAAGTTCAAAAGGATTTTGAAACACACCCGGGCCCTCGGGCTCCCAACCAAATATACACACTAACTCAATGACATCATACGAACTTAGCCATGCGATCAAATCGCCAAAATAACCTCAATAACAATGAATTAAACTCAAAATCAAATTTTTTTTTCTCAAACTTCATAAAGCATCTACTTTTGCAATTTAGGTCCGAATCACACAAATGACATCCGTTTTTCACCAAATTCTACAAAACATCTTAAATCATATATAAGACCTGTACCGGACGCTGGAACCAAATATGGGCCCAATACCATCATGTTCTAATAAAATTTCATTTCAAAATACTTTAAATAATTTCAGAAAATAATTTTCTTTAAATATTTGTTTCTCGGGTTTGGGACCTCGGAATTCGATTCCGGGCATACGCCCAAGTCCCATATTTTCCTACGGACCTCTCGGTCCCGTCAAATTCATGGGTTCAGATCCATTTACCCAAAACATTGACCGAAGTTAAATTAATTCATTTATTAGCAAAATTTTATCATTTTTCATAGATTTTTATATTTAAGCTTTTCGACTATGCGCCTAGACTCTGCACGCAAATCGAGGTAACTCTAAATAAGGTTTTCGAGGCCTAAAAAACACATAATTTAATTTAGAAGCAAGTAAAAGGTCATCACATTCTCCACCTCTAATATAAGCGTTCGTCCTCTAATAGAAAAAATAAGGAAGTACCTAAGTCGGGAAATAAATGGGGATAACGGCTCCGCATATCGGACTCTGACTCCCAAGTTGATGCCTCAGCATGCTGACCTCTCCACTGAACACGAACAGAAGGAAAACTCTTCAACATCAACTGACGAACTTGCCGGTCTAGAATAGCCACCGACTCTCCCTTATAAGACAAGTCCTTGTCCAACTAGACACTGCTAAAATCTATAGTTGTCTATAATAGCCTTGTCGGCTCGCCCTATGTATGTTGCACATATATGTACCTATGCCTTTTGGGTAGGTTTCTTTCATGTATGTTATTCTCGTAATTCAGTAGATGTTGTTCAGGTTTATATCGTAGACATATGCTTAAAGATGTTCGACATGTAGGATTCGGGCACCCGTCGTGTCCCATCAGTTTGGGTCGTGACAAAAGTGGTATCAGAGTAGTTCTATCCTAGGGTTGTCTATAGGCTGTGTCTAGTAGAGTCTTGTTTATAGGTATGTTGTGCACCACACTTATAGACAGGAGGCTACAGGACATATAAGATGTTATTCTCTCTTTTTATCTCAGATCGTGCGACATAAGAATTGATATTCCTAATAATATGTTACGTTTTTAGCAATGCCTCTGAAGACTACAACCGCCCAGAAGGGAAAGTCCGTGGTTGGCGAGACTACTAGTCGAGCGCCACGAGTTATCAGGGCTCAAGGAGAGTCTCAAAATGAGATCACATCTCCGACTTCACATAACCTACCCATTTTAGAAGAGTTCCAAGGGGCACCAACTCCAGCGCATGCCTCTGTACATTTAGCCCCTCAACCAGATATACCGGTTTAGGAGATGAGAGATGCTATTCAACTATTAACTCGATTAGTAGCTGCACAGGCTCGACGTTAGGAAGTAGGTATTGGTCATTCAGATAGGTATGTTAGTGCGAGGTTTTATGACTTCATTAATGACCCTCCGATTTTCACTAGTGCATATCCAAACGAGGACCCTCAAGTATTTATTGATAGAATATAGAGGACGTTAAGGGTAATGAAAGCCACTGCAATTGGGTCAATTGATCTAGCTTCATGTAGACTCCGAGATGTTGCAGTTAATTAGTACGAGTCTTGGGAATTGTCCAGAGGTAAGTATGCCCCTCCAACCGTATGGTAGGGGTTTATAGAAGATCCCCTTCGTCATTATCTGCCACGAGCTTAGACGGGCCAGAATTGATAGGTTCTTGATCCTTTGGCAGGGCAAGATGAGTGTTCGTGAGTACATCCTTCAGTTTGATTCGTTGGCTAGGTATGCTCCCACTATTGTATCTCAGATGAAGGATTAGGTACATCGGTTCGTGATAGGGTTGGAGCCGCACTTGCTTAATGATTTTATGTCGGTCTCACTTTAGCCATACATAGATATTTCTCGTATTCAGGCATACACTTAGGGTATAGAAGAGCATAAGCAGAAATAGAGGGCCGATAGTGAGCATGATAGGGTTCAAAATAAGAGAGTGAGGTCTTCGGGTCCTTCTGGTGAGTCTTGAGGTGGTTAGAGGCAACAGTACCTCAGGTAACCAGCGCAACCATTGTTAGCGCACCCCATTAGTCTGGGGGTAAGAGATTTGATCGTGCTATATAATCAGGGCCTGATCAAAATTCTAGGGCCTCGGATTTTTAGTATATGGGTGAGTTAAGTCAGATAAGTCTGCCTTTGCCAAAATATGCTCAGTGCGCTAAGCAGCATGCCAGGCAGTGCCGTATGGGATTGGGTGTTTGTTATACTTGTGGTTATCTGGGCGATGTTATAAAGGATTATCTGACAAGAGGTGATGCAAGCATAGCTCCGTGAGGGGGATATGTAACACTTCATCATCATCTGTATTCCCCATAGGCAAGGTTCACAAGCACCAATGAGTCATGGTAGAGGCAGAGGTGCAACATCTAGCTCGAGCGATCCTTAGAACTGCATTTATATATTAGCAGGACGAAAAGATTAGGAGTAATCGCTGGATGTTATTACTGGTATATTATTAGTCTCCTCATATGATGTATATGCATTGATTGACCTAGGTTCTACCTTATTATATATTACTCCATTGGTTGCTAGTAAGTTTGGAATAAAAACCTGAATTAGTTAAACCTTTTGAGGTGTCTACACCTATTAGGGACATAATGATAGCTATGCGAGTATATAAGGGTTGTATAATAGTAGTTCATAGTCTATCTACCATAGTCGACCTAATCGAGTTAGATATGGTATAATCTGATGTTATAATGGGTTTGGATTTGTTGGCTTCTTGTCATGCCAAATTGTAGATCATAGATAGTCCAATTTCAATTTCTAGGGGAGCCTATTTTAGAGTGAAAAGGTAATGTGGCATTGCCGATTGCTACATTTATTTCCTATCTCAAGGCAAGGAAGATGATAAAAAAGGGTTGTGTTTATCACTTAGTTCGGGTTCAGGATGTAGAAGTAGAGTCACCAACCATTCAATCCATCCCTGTGGTTAATGAGTTTCCCAATGAGCTTTCGAGTCTTCCACCAGAGCGAGAAATTGAGTTTTCTATTGAACTACTACTAGATACTCATTCAATATATATTCCTCCCTATAAAATGCCCTCCATAGACTGAAAGAGTTGAAGCAACAACTAAAAGACTTGCTTTAAAATGTTTTATCAGACCTAGTACATCACCGTGGGGAGAACCTATGTTATTTGTAAGGAAGAAAGATGGTTCCTTACGAATATGTATTGATTATAGACAGTTGAATAAGGTGACAATCAAGAATAAGTACCTGCTCCCGATGATTGATGATTTATTTGATCAGCTGCAAGGTGCCAAGTGTTTTTCAAAGATAGTCCTGAGGTTCGGGTACCATCAGGTAAGGGTTAAGGAGGAAGATATTCTGAAGACAACATTCAGGACCAGATACGGTCACTTTGAGTCTGATGTTATGTCATTCGATTTGACCAATACCCTAGCGGTATTTATGAATTTGATGAACCGTGTGTTCAGGACCATTTTAGCTTTGTTCGAAATTGTATTTATCGATGATATATTGGTATATTCTCAGTCAGAGGCTAAGCATACAGATCATTTGCATACTGTGCTTAGAGTTCTACAAAAGGAAAGTTGTATGAAAAATTCTCTAAATGTGAATTCTGGTTGAACTCTGCAGCTTTCTTTGCGCATATCGTTTTGGATGAAGGCATTCGGGTGGATACACAAAATATTGAGGCAGTAAAAACTTGTCCTAGACCCACAACACGATGGAGGTTCGTAGCTTTCTTAGTTTGGCAGGCTATTACGGGAGATTTGTAGAGGGATTTTCTTCCCTTTCAGCACCTTTGACAAAGTTGACTTAGAAGGAAGCAAAGTTTAAATGGATTGACGCTTGCGAATGGAGTTTCCAGACAATGAAGGACAAATTAACTTCAACATCGATTCTAACGCTCCTGGAAGGGACCAATAGTTACGTTATCTATTATGGCGATTCAAGCATTGGATTGGGTTGTGTGCTGATGAAGCATGCTAAAGTTGTAGCTTATGCTTCTAGACAACTAAGAAAGCATGAGAAGAACTGCCAGACCCACAATTTAGAGTTTGCACCGGTGATTCATGCACTAAAGATGTGGAGGCACTACTTGTATGGCATTTATGTTGATATCTATATGGATCATAAGAGCCTCCGGTATATCTTCAAGCAAAATGTATTGAATTCACATCAACGATGATGATTGGAGCTATTTAAAGACTATGACATTGATATTTTATACCATCCGGGGAAGGAGAACATAGTAGCCGATGCCCTCAACCCTAGATCTAGGGTAGCCTATTGTATTTACAGCCAGAAAAGGGGGAATATAGCCCATGAGGTTAATCAACTAGCTAATCTTGGAGTTCGGTTACTGGACTCAGGTGATATTAGAATTACTATTCATGATACGACAACATCATCTTTAGTAAATAAAGTAAAGGAACGCTAGTACAAGGATCATGTGTTAGTTCATTATACAGATACCACCCCTCAGAAGGAGAAGAAACCGTTGGAAATATATAGATGGGGTCCTCAGATATTGAGGACGATTATGTGTCCCTAATGTTATAGGGGCGTCGGCAAGTTATAGGTGAAACTCATTATTCTCGTTATTCTATCCATCCATAAACGAAAAAGATGTATCATGATATTAGGGAAATATATTGGTGAGATGGAATGAAAAGGATAAAGCAGAGTTTGTTGCTCAATGAACTTTCAGCGGGTTAAGATTGAGCATCAGAAACTCGATGGATTATTGTAGGCTATGACGATTCCGGCTTGGAAATGGGAAGTAATCAATATATATTTCACCGTAGTCTTATCTCATACCCAGTGTAAGTTTGATTCGATATGGGAGATTGTTGATAGGCTTACAAAGTCAACCTATTTTATGCCCGTTAGGACAACATGTTTCGCAGAGGATTATATAAGGCTTTATATTAAGGAGATGGTGCGACTGCATAGTGTCTCTATATCTATTATCTCGGGTAGAGGAGCTCTATTTACAGCTAACTTCTAAAAGTCCTTCCAAAAAGGATTGGAGACTCAGGTAAGTATTAGTACAACATTTCATCCATAGATAGATGGACAAGCTGAGCGTATTATTCAGACACTTGAAGATATGTTACTAGCTTGTGCGATAGACTTCAAAGGTTGCTGGGATGATCATCTATTGAGTTCACATATAATAATAACCAGCATTCCAGTATTCAGATGGCTCCATACGAAGCTCTTTATGAATAAAAGTGTCGGTCACCTATAGGGTGGTTTGATGTTCGGGAAACAACGTTAGATGGACCAGAATTGGTACAACAGATAATCGATACAATTAAGCTCATATAGGAAAGGCTATTAGAAGATTAAAGCCTTCAAAAGTCTTATGCGGATAATCGATGGCAAGACTTGGAGTTTCAGGTTGACAACTGGATATTCCTAAAGGTATCACTAATGAAAGGTGTTATGAGGTTTGGTAAGAAAGGAAAACTCAGCCCTCGGTACATTGGACCATATAGGATCACACGCAAGGTAGGCCAGGTAGCATATGAGTTAGATTTGCCTTCAGACTTGGAGTCTATGCATCCCGTCTTTCATGTGTCTATGCTCTGTAAATGTATCAGAGATCCTTCCAAAATCGTGTCAGTTGACAACGTTCAGGTCACTGAACAGCTATTATACGAAGAAACTCCCATTGTTATATTAGACAGACAGATTTGGAGACTGAGAACTAAAGATGTAGCTTCGATGAAGGTACATCGGAGAAACAAAAATGTGAAAGAAATAACTTGGGAGGCCAAGGAAGATATGAAGTCTAGATATCCCTACTTATTTCCTCCTCCTGAGAAGGTTCTGGCTGAGACTTCATAACCTTAAGGTACGTGTACTGACTCTTATGTTAAATATTGTCATTGGTCGTGTGAGGCCATTGTCATAATTAATGATTGTGGTCCTATATGGATCCCATGTAGTTAATCATTCAAGGATGAATGTTTCTAAGGAGGGAAGGATGTTACATCTCACGTTTTCATACGTTAAAGTTTCGTCTTAAGTTAATCGATGTAAGCTCTAGGATGAGATTATCTTTAGGTTAACATATTTATGCTATTTATAACAAGCGATAAGTAAGTGCCACGAAGGATAAATGATACACGAATTGAAGAAAATGAGTTTCATTGAAGATTGTCGATTTGGGGTAAAATAAGGTCCGAGCTATAATACCTGATATTTATGGACTAATACCATACAAGGTACTATATAACTGTGATAGTATGAGATTAGATAAAGGTAGTATTTTAAATAATTTAAGATAATTCTTAATTATATTTATAATTGGTTAATTATCAAATATTACCAAATCAATTAATAAATTACTGTATAATGATTAAACCTTGCCGCGCAACGTGTCAAGCTTTCCTAAGCTCTCTAATTGACTAATAAAGATGGAAAAGGTGTCACGCCTTAAAGTGACACCAAGCTTTCAACGAGGGGCCCACCTAAAGTAAGAGTAACAATCTCAAAAGTTAAAATCATTCCCTACACCACTTCTGAAAGAGTTCATCAAGTTTTAGGAATATTTTGTTTCTAAGTTAATAGTCCAGGAAGCTCTTCTCGAGTCCGGAACCTAAATAATATTTTTTATAATAAAAATGACAATTTTTAAGAAAAAATACTTTATTAGCTATTTTGTAGTATTAAACTGTAATGCATTAATGTTCGTTAGTGTAATTTACAGTTCAATACTGCGAATTATATATTTAATTTAATTTTTTGAAAACGTGGGTTATTTCGCAGTACTTTACTATGGAATACAATTCGCAGTGCGAATTATATTTCGCATTCAAGTACTGCGAAATACCCCTTTATATTATCGTCTTCTTCACAGACCCCCCATCCTCCATTAAAATTAAAAAATCTTTCTGCCCCCCTCCCATTTTTCTCTCGTTTTCTTGCAAAAAAAATTATTTTCGCGGTCCCACCCGTCCCCTTGAAGAGTAGCACAAGTGGGCCCCACACGAAGGCATTTTTGGATACGATTTCGGACTAAAAAAATCACTATCACAACTTTAATTCGAGGTATTTTAATTTATGTTATGTTGAAATTCATATTTTATGTATAGCAGTTAGGAACCATGTTAGTATTAATTTTATATACCATGTTAGTGTTAATTTTATTTATGTTATATATTTTATATACCCTGTTATATATGTTAGCAGTAATTTATCATGTTAGTATTAATTTACCATGTTGATATATATACCATGTTAGTATTAATTTAATATGTTACTGTATACCATGTTAGCGTAGAGCCTTTTAGCATAGAGTCTTATAGCGTAAAGCCTTATAGTGTAGACTTATAATAATTAAGGATTATTATGTGGTCCCGGACGTCAAAAATCAAGCATGGAACCTTTACATAACCATTATCTTCCATTTGTAAAGTTATACTTAATTTAATTAATTAAGTTAATAAAATTATATAAATATTGAAATTGAGACTTATAATAATTAAGAATTATTATGTGGTCCCGGGCGTCAAAAATCAAGAGTGGAACCTTTACACAAGCATTATCTTCCATTGTAAAATTATACTAAATTAATTAAGTTAATAAAATTATATAAATATTGAAATTGAGACTTATAATAATTAAGAATTATTTTTTGGTCCCGGGCGTCAAAAATCAAGCCTGGAACCTTTACACAACCATTATCTTCCATTTGTAAAATTATACTTAATTTAATTAATTAAGTTAATAAAATTATATAAATATTGAAATTGAGACTTATAATAATTAAGAATTATTATGTGGTCCCGGGCATCAAAAATCAAGCTTGGAACCTTTACACAACCATTATCTTCCATTTGTAAAATTATACTTAATTTAATTAATTAAGTTAATAAAATTATATAAATATTGAAATTGAGACTTATAATAATTAAGAATTATTATGTGATCCTAGGCGTCACAAATCAAGCCCGGAACCTTTACACATCCATTATATTTCATTTGTAAAATTATACTTAATTTAATTAATTAAGTTAATAAAATTATATAAATATTGAAATTGAGACTTATAATAATTAAGAATTATTTTTTGGTCCCGGTCGTCAAAAATCAAGCCTGGAACCTTTACACAATCATTATCTTTCATTTGTAAAATTATACTTAATTTAATTAATTAAGTTAATAAAATTATTAAAATATTGAAATTGAGAGTTATAATAATTAAGAATTATTATGTGGTCCCGGGCGTAAAAAAACAAGCCTGGAACCTTTACACAACCATTATCTTGCATCAACCAAGTGTAGGCTCGTGGTTCTATCTGCCGGATTGCTTCCATGCGCCTCGTGAATTTACAGAGCTGGTACTCAGTTGCAGCCATCCACATTAAGTCATGCAACGCCTTGTCATGAAATTTCTTCTAAAAATTGGCCTTTAGGTGCCTCACACAGTAAAGGTGGTATGCATGTTGTTCCTTCCATTTAGGAAAGTGACGTACAGAACGTAAACTACCACCATGCCGATCAAATATTAGACAAATACTTGAACGCTGTTTGACAACGTGCTGCTTCAAGTGGTTCAAGAACTGCGTCCACGTCTCTTCACTTTCGTTGGCACAAATGGCAAAAACTAGTGGAAATATTTGACTGTTGGTATCTACATCAACTGCAATCAAAAGCTTAATATCATACTTTTCATAGACATGAGTACCGTCTATGAAAATTACAGGACGACAATGCACAAAATCATCTATTGCTGGTTTAAATGACCAAAATAGATAGTTGAATATATATTCCGGTCTGTCCAGACTTCGCTCGCGCCTCCATTCAACAATAGTACCGGGGTTAAAGTGTTGTAGTGCAGCCATGTACCTGGGCAGATTTAAAAAGGACTTATTCCAGTCGCCATAAATTAGTTCAAAAGGCACGTTTGCGACCGAGATATGCCTTTCTTTTGGTTATAGTACAACCATACTCCTGGTGGACAACTGTAATACACTCTTTAATCTTGAATCTTATAGACACTTCCAAAAATTGAACCAAGACAAAGGAAATCAAGTCAACATCCAGGTTGAAGTGGTTCTCATTGAATGTGTCCATTTCACATCTATGCTCGCTAATAAATTTACCAACTTTCCACAAACCTATTTTTTTCTTTGTGGCACGCAGCATTCAGTGACAACCCAAGAACCACCTACGACATATAGCCTTGTATTTATCCGTAGTTGTCTCACTTACCGTCATCTCACGACACTCCCTTATACTATAGATTTTTACAGCCCTAACTAGGCGAGCTTTGTCAGGGAAATACATGCCCTTTGTAAGAACAATTGGTCTAGATTCATCCCACATCTTCGATCGTAATTCATCATCATCCCTTGTGAATGCATCAACATTAGGCATGGTTGGAAAATTATCAAGGTAGGGAATATTTCTCTCATGAAAAGGCACGTGGGTTTCATACACTCTTGGTCTAACGGAGGGGGGGGGTGGAGGAACATGCTCTCTAGTCAACTCAGGTTCCACATTCACTTCCTCCTCCTCATCATCGCCCTCCTCATCATCACCCTTCTCACGGAAGGATGTCTTATCCCCAGACTCATCCGCATTATTATCATAATCACTATCATCCTCCTGACTCTGCACATCTACTAAGTCACGAGTAAAAACATCGTATATGGGCAACTGTGTTAGTCCGGGAGCTTCAAGAAGCTCGTTTTCACTGCAGAAAACAAACAAAAATATAAGTTACCTAATACTTAGGAAAAATACTGTACATATCCCTATATCAGCTTTACTTACAAATCGTATTGTCTTGAAGTTTCATGCTGGATATTTTGAGGTTGCTGATAACTACCAGATGGACCACCGTGGTCCAATACTCCAGAGTTTTGCAAATTCCAACTAGGGGCATGGTCATAATTTGTAAAGTTCAAATCCGGACGGTACCCCTATGAAAATTAGGACTATTAATATAAATCCAATTAAAACATCAAGAAAACAATTTTACTAAAATTAAGTTTACCAGTCGTCATGTTGATTATATGAAGTAGTAACATTATTTTCTGCCTAGTCATTCGCCTATGCTGACAAATTCAAATCAAGGAAATCTCTTCCATCTCCAACCTGTCCGGCTAACGCTGCTCCAACATAACCACCCGATGATTGGAGGTTATCGCTTGTACGCACGCCCTCATTACTACTAAGGTCTTCAACCTTCACATACATTTCTAATTATTTTATTACAATGTATTCTCTATATTCGTCCGGAACACGCAAAAAATCTCTAAGACTTTCATCATCTTCAATGTTAAACTCAGAATAATAAGCAAACCCATGCAGAGTCACTGAATAAGGAAATCTTCTGGTTACTTTAAGGCTAACCGAACGCCTCAACTCACTCATTTTTTTACGTAACAACGATACCAAAGTATCGTACTCCATATTAAGCGGCAATTTAACATGACACTGTGGATGAGAGCTATACCTCACAGAGTTATTATCCACAACAACCTCACCCCCCCCCCCCCAATACAATGAAACCCTTATTTTTGGAACTTCAGACATTGTAAAAAATTGATTGATAAGGAGAAGAGAGAATACATATTTGTTTGAAGTTATAGTGTTGAATGAATTTTTATGAAGTTGAAGCGTCTATAAATAAGGCAAGTCCGACCTTGGGGTGTGCAATTTTTCAATGAAATTCGCACTATAATACTGCGAATTATGAATTTGAAATATTTTTATGTCAGAAAAAGTGAGCCTAAAATACAGCCTAATTCGCAGTTGTGTACTGCGAAATACCCAATTCGCAGTACACAACTGCGAATTAGGCTGTTCAAAAAATACTTGGGGTAAATTAAAAAAAATTATAATATACATTTCGCAGTATTGAACTGCGAATTGCACTAACGGACGTTAGTGCATTTCGCAGTTCAATACTGCGAAATACCCAAAAATGTATTTTTTTAAAAACATTATAAACGTAATTTTTATTAGAAATAATATTATTTAGGTTCCTGACTCAGCTCTTCTCACCAAGAAAGTACATTAAAACATTTCTAATATGCAAATGCATATTGTATATCATATATGCTACGCCCAAGCCTTCAAAATTTTTAATTAACGTGAGATTTTACAATATTAAGGGAGTACGATATAGTCTTTCTCAAGAGAATCGATTCAGGTATATTAAGACTATATTTTTCTTCTTCTTTTGTCTCAAATTATACAAAAAACGAATAAATACACAATTTTTATAAATAATTTTATTCATATATTATATTTTCTATTCATATGTCTCAGAATAATACACACTTAATAAAATTTATCACCACAATCAATTATTCTCTTCTCCGTGCAGGGGGATTCCCCATCCATTTAAAATAAGAAATCATGCTCATATTTGGCTAGTTTAAAATGTTTCCTGTTAGCTATACATAATTGATGTGATTAGCCAAAAGGTCATAACTTATTTGAGAAATAAATTTTGTGATACGAAGGCTTAAAATCTTCTTTTTATCTTATATCAATGTGCGTGCGTAGTCCGAGCGTATATCTAAAAAGCCATTATATAAAAATATGTGAAAAGTCACAAATTTTGCTTTTAAAATGAATTTCGGTTGACTTCGGTCAATATTTTGGGTAAATGGATTCGGACCCGTACTTTGACGCTCCCAAAGGGTCCGTAGGAAAATATGGAACTTGGGTATATGTCTTGAATCGAATTCTAAGGTCTCAAGTCCGAGAAATTAGTTTTGAGGAAAATTATTTAACAAAAATTCTTAGAGTTTTTGGGAAATAAAAGATGGTGAAATTGATGGTATCGGACCCGTATATTAGTTCCGGAGCCCGGTACAAGTTTGAAATAATAATTTAGTTGAATATGTGATGTTTAATAAGAATCAGAGTCCATTTAATATAGATCAGACCTTACTTGAGAAAAATTGGAAATTTTGATGTTCTTAAGTGATTTCATAAATTTAAGGCTTAATTCAAAGTGGTTGATGTTATTTTGATGATTTGACCGCACAAAAAAGTTCGTATTATATTTTTAGACTTGCGTGCATGCTTGGTTTGGAGCCTCGAGGGCTCGAGTGAGTTTTGAATAGGTCACAGATTGAATTTAGACTTGGAGAAAAAATAACTATTGCAGGTTCAGAGAAGTTACAGGTCTCTGAACCCGGCTTTACTACCTGCAATGATTTCTCGCGACCGCGATGGGATTTATGTGGTCTGCGATGAGCAACACGGCCACGCTCAATATTTTGCGGTCCACGGTGGAGCTCCGCGGCCGCAACCCTTTTTATGCGGTCTGCGGTGATGGACTGAGGGTAGTATGCAAATGGGACTTTTAAGTTATTTTACCATTTTCAGAAACCTAAAACATCTGAGGCAATTTCAAACACTATTTCTTCCCCAAAAACACAAGTAAGCGATTCAGCTCAAGAGCCAGTTGAACCTAAAGTTCGAGCAATTAACCCCTTACTCAGGGATTGCCATCGGAAATTAACATGTTAAAACTATCTAAAAACCTCAAAGAGGCACTCCTCGATTTATAAGCTAAGGCCATCATTCTCGGGAACCAACACTTCGAACTTGTTCGAAGTGTTATCGAGAAATTAAGGCAAAGAATCACACTCGAAAGGCTATGACCAAACTAACACGACTCGGAGACGTCTGAACCTCGCAATAAAAATAGGCCTTCGAATCCTCTGAAAACCGATTAAAAAGGCTACCCTCGACAAAATAATCAAAGGGTTTCGATCAAATTCAGCCCTCGAAAAACTTTAAGAGGTATCAAAGTTATTCAAATACGAACTTGTGCTAAGACACGAAAAATAATAGGGTTACGATCAACATCCCCTAAAAATAATGGGTACAAAAAAATACGTGCTAAGGCATAAGAAACTTTTACCGAGTCTTTGAGCCAAAAGAGGGTAAAACCATCCATCCTTTTGAGGCCATATCAACCCAATACAAAGAGCCTAAGGGCCAACACACATTGACTTCGAGAACACGTTCTCACTTAATTCGAACCTAAGGGTCCCAATCTCTCAAATAAGAACCTAGTCGACTATAGATCGAGGTTTGTTATCATTCAAAACAAACCTAAGGGTGCTTTTATTCCAAATTTAGGTTTCACTCAAACCCGAATATAAAATTGTCATTGTGAGCACGTGATTTTTGCCTCACACGAATTACTCCTAAAAGATCAAAAAAAAAAGAGTTTTGCGTTGTTTGCAATATTTGTGGATTTTGGTATTATTTTTCTTATTATTCGTATCTGTGTGTGCATGCATATTTGATTAAATTAATGAAAAAATACAAATATATATATATATATATATATATATATATATATATATATATATATATATATATATATATATATATATATATATATATATATATATATATATATATATATATATATATATGTAATAGCGTTTGGAACTTATTTTTAAAGTTTTGAATTAACTAGTAAATGGAAAATCACAAAATAATAAGGGTGTATTTCATTTTGTTGCCATTATATGATTTTATTCTCTTTGTTAATTATGTGTCAATTGTTGTTAAGTATTAATATCCTTATGGTTTTATTTTTAATGATAAATTAATTAGAATTTTGGTTTTGTTATAAAAAAGGAAAGAAGAAAGGGCTGAAAATTAAGTTTGGGCTTCTAAATCTGGAGCCCAAACGAGACAGTCAGCCCAAGTCTTGCATTAGCCCAATCCGTCTCTCACAGACACCCAAACGACGTCGTTCTGTTTTTAGTGAAGAGATCCAAGCCGTCGATCCGGCGTTGATCTGATGGATCACATTAATCGCCCCATTGTTTGATCCTGGCCGTTGGATTCTCATAATCCAACGGCCTTAATCACTTCATGATACCCGATTCGTTTCACTCCAAAGACCGGTCCGGTCTTAAAATGACACTACACAACACCGTTTAGTTTAAGTGAGGAGATCCTGGTCGTTGATCGTAAATGATCCAACGATCAGGATTAAATCACCCCTTTCATATATAAGACTAATATCCTACCCAGCCCCCCTAAGCCAAACCCTCACCGATCTCTCTCTAACCTAGAGACCCCTGTAACGCCACCATACTCCGCCGCCCTCCGCCTACCGGAAATCGCCTCACGGCGGTTCCGGTAGGCCAAACCTCCCCAAATTAACACCATGGATTCTCCCAAGCCCCCTCTACACGGATCCGGCAGTGGTTAGTTTCGAATGTTGCTCGAACACTTCGAATATCAATTCGAAGTTCGCCGGAATTTGAAATCCATCCCAAACCACTTCAAATTCACGCCAATCACTCCTCACACCTCCCTCACACCCCTACTAACCCTGGCTTAGCTCAAATCTCACCAGAAATGTTAAAGCCCTAAAGTCGAGCCTCAAGAACCCTAGAACCCAAAATTAGGGATTTCGCCAAGTCAACGGTATTTGAAGGCAATAGACCTTAATTGGAGTGTTTTTCATTTCAAAAACACTTCAATTAAAGTCCATTTACTTCAAAAGAGTGCAAACTCGAAGCCTTTGGAGCCTAGTCCGTCCAATTTTGATCCCTTTTCTCGAGGTATCTCATTTTTCGTTTTTCTTCTTCTGTTTTTATTGTTGTGTTCGTCGTATTGATTTAGTTGTTCGTTTGTGATTGATTTTAAGCTTCTCTGCTTCTACCTCGAAAGGCCTTTATTTGGTCATTCTTATTTCTGTTGTATGTCAGAGTGTATTAAGATATAGAAATGCGAATTGGTTGTAATCGATACTCAAGTAGTTAAATTCTGCATTTTTATGTTTTGTTTGCCTGGGCATTTCGAATCACTGAGTCAAGGATTGATTGTTGTTGTTTATATGAGTCATACGAATATTGTCGATTAGTTTCGTAGGTCTTGTTTATTAGCATTTTTATGGCAGAAATTAATTACACACGGAACCACTGTTGGATTGTGCCTATTTGTGATTAAGGATTGTTTGGTTATAGCTGCAAGATGATTTGAATCAGGAGATTAGTATTTTAGGATTAAATGTCCTGCACAGCCTAGTGGAGCCTGCTGTTACAGCAGGACACTCCACCAGGTTTGCACTTAGCATTTAAGTTAATTTAAGCCCACACTTAAACAAGACTTAGTGGCTAACACAGAGAATATAATGGGGCTGGCAGAGAAGAGGATGGGCAGAGTGGGTCTTCTGATTATTGTACCTTAGAATTTCATTGGTTTTTCAACTATAAGTATAAGGTTGAACAGAATAGAGAAGGACCTTCTTTTCTTTCGAAAACAGCATACATTAGAGAGGGAATTTTAAAAGGGGGGAGCATTCTGAAATACAGAGAGTAGAGTTAGGACATACAGGAGGGTCTCTAGCTTGAGTTGAAGTTTCAGTTAATTCTAAAGCTGAAAGATAGTTGGCATTCTCTATTTTCTGTTACATACTCGGATTTAAGTAATAGGCAGAATTTTTTGGGGTATTGGAATGTTTGTTTGAAGTCAATTGTGATTCAATCATTTGGGTACACAAGTCCCCTGGGGTATTTCAGAAGTATAGGGGTCTGTTTGATTTGGAAGTCTTTGTTGTTGGTCTCTTTGAAGTAGTGGAGTCTTTGGCCATTGATTTCTCTCTTTGGAGTCTGTTTGCTGGGACATTTTGGTTGCTGTTTGGTTACTGCTATACTGCTGATTGCCACACTTTTGTTACTGCTCACTCTTCCTTCTTTTTCCATATTCCAGGTACACATCCCTGTCATTGTAGCTTCTTGGTTCGAAAAGGAAATGAAGCCTGAAGCTCCCTTTTAAATCTGTTGAATACATGTAGTTGTCCAAAGTGCTTGTGTTTGTATGAGTACATGTAATTAAATCTATCACACTGGTTTGGGTTGTAAAAAATGCATTTAGATCCAAAACACACTGTCATTGGACATGTATAGGAACTTGAGTTATTCCTGCTGTATCTATGCTTAAATCTTATCTATTCATGGTGTGCGATTTCCAAATCTGTTAATACTAGATCTTATGTTAAAATTGAGATTAACTATCTGTTTAAGTAGAAAGTTTAAGGTGATTTGAATACCCGTGAGGAATGATATCTTGAACTTGCAAAAAATATGTGACAGTGGCTCTTTGAGGATTCTTTGAATTCAAAGTAAGTTTTTTCCATATAATTGTCCACCATAGTCTCGAATCTACTCACTTAGTTAACTAATCGTATGTTTACTCGAATTGGTTATAGTTGAGTAGGATTTTGTCACATTGTAGAAATTGGTGCGTTATTATTCAACTGAACGACGTAATTAGATTAAAGGAATCGGGGGTGCATTTCATGTGACCCGACTCCAATTTTGAACAAGATTAAATAAAGCGTGTCAGGAACCACATGTGCATTTCATGTAGTGTGGCTTGCAACATGTTTTAAATAATTTTGAATCAACTCCTAAATAAATATAGCGGGAGGTAGTTCGCTTTAAATTAGAATTAGAGGTGTGCCTCGCCTAACAAGTTATATAAATCGCGGGGCCCTCATAAATGTACATGTAAAAATATTTAGATTTCGAGATGTGCCGTTTCTTAGCGAATTTCATGGCCTTCTCAAAAGTGTAAATAAGTAATCGCTCTAGGCGCGTATTTCAATAATTTTACCTTCTTAAATACGGGTGTGCATTTCATGCGGCCCAAATCCAAATCCCAAAATGTTGAATAAGAATGTGTCAAGGATCCGGGTGCATTTCATGTGACGTGATTCGAAACATATTTTTAGGCAACATTCTCTTTCGTAAATAATAATAATAATAAAAGCGGTAAAGGGATATTAATTTGCATTGAGTATATAACTGTAAAAATCAGATAAATAAGCCGAATATGACAGTTAAGCGACCGTGCTAGAACCACGGAATTCGGGAATGCCTAACACCTTCTCCCGGGTTAACAGAATTCCTTATCCGGATTTTTGGTTCGCGGACCGTTAAATAGAGTCAAACCTTTCCTCAATTCGGGTTTCAAACCGGTGACTTGGGACACCATAAATCTCCCAAGTGGCGACTCCGAATCTCTCAATAAATGAATCCCGTTTCGATTGTCCTTTAATTGGAAAAACTCCTACGCGCTCCCGCGAGTAACCGTAAAAAGGAGGTGTGACAGCTCTGGCGACTCTGCTGGGGAACTCTTTTTTAGAATTCGAGCTCGGAATAATTGTTGTATTTATTTATTATCTGATTTTATTACATGTTTGTATCAATGTGCTAAATATTGTTTTTACTGCTTTGATATTTTGTGAGTTGTACATATAAATTGTGCCGAAACCAATCTCCTCTCTGAGTCTTCTAAATCATGAAGAAGGGTGCACTTCGTGTGACTTCTTTTCTGTATAGTGTCTAAGTCCCACTTTAGAACGAGGTTTGGATAAGTTGCAAAACCGGTGAAGCTTCTGTATTCCCGGGTTGCTGCCTCCTCCTCAGCTCGAGCTGTCTGCTCGGGTAAGCCGGGTCTAGAACAATAAACCCAGGTTTTTGAACCTAGAATAACAAAGCTTCATGCCGGATCCCTAGTAGGAACGTTTATTTGCATCATGTTGCATTTGGCTTAGGGGACTCAACACAGGGGTTGGGTCCGTCTAGGACAGGTGACCTGAAATGAAAAGACCATCCTGCTGCATCCTGTTTGTCTTACGCATTTATCTGTTATAGACTTGCATGCTGACCGGCTTTAGATAAGGAAAATTAAAAGAAAAAAACAATTAGTTTACTTGTCTTTTTTTTAGTAAAATGAATAAATAAATAATGTAGTTTGTTTCATTAAAACCGAACTACGTGGGTTTGATTCTCATTGGATGTGAGATACATAGGTAACCTTTATCAGGTCCAACTTCACCTTTTGAAAAATAGCCAAAATATCAAAACTAACTTTTTGTACTAAATAAGTCGGTGACGCTGTTTTCAAAAATAGCCGAATGTTCCCAAAAGGGACGCCGGAAGGCTGATTTCATATAAACGGCCACCTTTGGGTTAATTTTTGATTTCGATCAATTTACCCCCACAGCCTTAAAAAATCTTCGTCCCCGAGACGTTGAAAGGCCGTGATTGAAAACTGATTTTTTTTATTTAGCAAAACAAAGTTGTTTTTCTTATTTAAATCACCTTAATAAATGTGCAGGATGAGCACGAATCAGAATAAGTCATTTTCAATCTTTCGCGAGGTCCCTCAACAGCTCCACATGTGGTGGAACGATTTGGAAGACAGTAGCAAAAAGATAGTGGAGAGAATTTTGGGAGGTTTGGTTAATCTGTTGAATATCAAGCCAAGGAAAGACATCATCGAGGCACTGATATCTTTTTGGGATCCGACCCACAATGTGTTCCGTTTTGTCGACTTTGAACTGACACCCACGCTTAGAGGAGATTGCGGGCTATGCAGGACTAAATGGGAAATTAAGAGGGCAATACCTGCTCTCACCAAGACCGGTATCTCCACATGGGTTTCGGGATTTGCTAAGCATTAGTCGGAAGGTGAAAAATGATGATTTGCTAGAAGGATGTTGCGATCTCCAATTCTTATACCAACGGTACGACACTTCTCGGGGTTTTGAAGAGTCAAACCTTGGACTAACTCACGTAGGGAATAGAACCAAGTGGGAGGCCAGACGAATTCTAGCATTCATAACGACATTCTTGGGGATTGTGATTTGTCCACGCGAAGATAAGAAAATAGAGATAAGTCTAGTAGGAATAGCCGACGTTGCAATCAAAAAGGCTACCAGCACGGTAGTCGCTTTGGTTTTGTCCGAAATCTATCGAGCCTTGACTGTATGCCGAGAAGGGGGCAATTTCTTCCAAGGATACAATCTGTTACTCCAATTGTGGATGCAAGAACACCTCCATCACCGGACACAATACATGAACCATGGGTTGATTGGGAAAAACTGTATCAGGGGTTTTGAAGAACGGATGATAGGCGCCGTATTCCCTGAAGGCGTCGAAGCATGGCTTGCACGACTAAGCTCAATAGAAGCCGATCAGGGATTGAATGGGCGTTCGGGTGGTTACCCGATACTGAAGTAATATATATGGCAGCCGAGGAGTGTTATATTCTTCTGATGGGGATCCGTAGTGTCCAAAAATATGTTCCTCATCGTGTATTACGTCAACTAGGAAGGTTTCAGGTTATTCCTACCGATCAAGATCTGAGAAAGCACGCCATTGAGTTGAGCCCAGGAGTCGTATTCCCCGAAGAGAAGATTAGAAAGTTGTGGCATGAATGTAGATTCCTTGAGCCTAAAACCATGGTTCGGGAACTAGCTAAGGGTGAGGTGGATCCAAAGTACAATGTGTGGTTCGGGAAAAGATTTCAGATTCGTCGGAAATGTTCTAAAAGAGCCCATGTCCAACAGTTCACGGAAGATTCACAGGAGCAATGGAATTGGCTAGCAAAGGAGGAAGGGTACAGGACGAAGATTGGTAGGATAGAACAGCAAGTCCGGGACCTTCAATTCGAGAAGAATATGCAAGCTGCCGCCGACGAAGGAGATAAAAAGAAGTTGGCGCAAGAAAATGACTTTTTGAGAGCTCAAATCCAGCAAATGAAAAGGGATGCTGACAGACAATTGAGGAGTCGGTCGGACGAAAAATTGATAAGGAGTTTAAAAAATCAAGTCACAGATGTCCAAAAAGAATTAGAAGAGTCAAAGGCCCAAACAATGAGGATCCGTACTAGCTGGAAGAGGGAGGCACATCAACAGGCACTTCATATACAGCAAGTGGAAAAAGATTATACCGAGGTCATCACCAATCTAAGAGAAGCAAATGTTATCCTCAGGGAACGGGTCTTCAAACAAGCCCGGGATGCCAGGGCAGACCTCGACCGTTGCCACAATCTGATGGCCCGACTGCAAGAACAAGTGGATAGGCTCTTAGATCAGGTCACCAACAATGCTCGAAGATTGGGGGCGAAGAACCAGCGGATAGAACAACTACTCAGAGAAAGGGACATGATCAAAGACAGAATTGGAGAGATCGGGCATTATGTCACCATGAAGTGTTTGGCTTGTGAAAAAATGCCCCGCGCCGCCCTCTTTGCTTCGATTATGGACTATGTTCATCGGATCATGAGAGAGTTAAGGAGACTGCACAGGGACCTCACACCAAGACCCGCGGCAAGGCCGGACGATGCCTCGCGGGCCCCCAGGGGTTTAAGAGCATTAGACTATTGATTAAAAGATGTATTTTTCTACTTTTGTGGACATTTTCAGTGTTTTATGTTTTGTTGAGTCAAGCATTTTTCTTTCGTTGTTGATTATTGTAAGACATGGTTTTTTTATTATTATGAGGATTCCAGAATTTCGCCACAATCTTGTTACCAGAACTACGCTCGGTCTGATTCACGCGGGGACGTGATACGTAGGCAATCCACATAAGGTTCAACCGTCATTAAAAAAAAGTGCTAATAGCAAGCGAGGGCTTCAAAGTTAATTGAAAAGAGAAAAGCTGGAATGACGCATGTGGTAAATGCATATAGAAAGGGTTAACTGGTTAGGTGCATTGCATCCAACGTGCTATAACATATCTGTTAAACTCAGTAAGCTAACAAGTTTGTTGCGTTTCCAGAAAAGTTTAGCGGTTGGTTTGACAGAATATACTGGCCAGCCATCATTACCGTACTAGATCCAAAGGGCCAATTACAGCAAGCATGTCTAGTTCCGGTAAGAGCCTCGAGGAAGAGAAATCAGAGATACAGATCATGAAAGAAGAGGTAGATCGGTTGAGACAGCAGATAACAGAGATGCACCTAGCCTGGGCTAGGGGACAGTCCTCACCAAACCTCCCTACTCTCGCCTCAGCTCCAGAACATCCACCCATCGATCCTTCGACAAGCGCCCCGATCTATCCATACTTTCAGGGGGAAAACCCTTATGCCACCCACACTCCACCAGCCAAACCAAATCCTCCTCCAGTCACCCCTGTTTTTGTGGCACCTCCACCTGCTACTCTACAAAGGCCGTCCGGCGAGCCGCATGTTCAGATCCATGACAACTCTTACTATCCTCCAGAGCCTACTTTTAGGGCTCCTGAACCGCAATCACACACCCCTCACTGGGATAACCCGGCCGAACCGGAAAAGCACTTCCAAAGTTCGGAACATGAGGAAGTTATTAGAAAAGTTAAAAGCCTGGAGCAGTCCTTCAGGAATATGCATGGTTTGGGTAACCAGGTCAGTGTCGCTTACAAAGATCTGTGTCCATTCCCAGATGTCCAGTTGCCAGGCGGGTTCAAAATGCCCAAGTTTGACCTATACGAAGGGCATGGTGACCCAGTAGCCCATCTTCGAGGTTTTTGTAGTAAAATGCGAGGAGCCGGAGGACGGGACGAGATTCTGATAGCTTACTTCGGTCAGAGTCTGGGAGGATCTGCGCTGGAGTGGTACACTAGACAGGATCCCAGCAGATGGTTTACGTGGGATGATTTGGCTCAAGCATTTATTGGCCAGTTCCAGTACAATCTTGAAATAGTCCCCGACCGCTTATCATTGCTAAAATTAGAGAAGAAACCCGCTGAAAGTTTCAGAGAATTTGGTTTCCGCTGGAGGGAACAAGCAGCAAGGGTAGATCCGCCTATGAGAGAGAGCGAGATGGTGGATTACTTCTTGCAGACACTAGAGCCAACCTATTTCGGACATCTGGTGACGTCCGTGGGCAAGTCATTCACCGAGGTGATAAAGATGGGGGCTATGATCGAGGAAGGCTTGAAAGCCAACAAGATTATGAGTTATTCAGCATTGAAAGCCACCACCCAAGCTATTCAAAGTGGTACCGGAGGAGTGCTTGGGAAAAAGAGGAAAGAAGAAGTCACGGCAGTTGAGTCCGGAACATGGTTCAGAAACAGAGGCCCCGCACCCCAGTATAACCCGCCACAACCTCACCACCAAAATTACTTCCACAATCCGTATAACCACCCACAACACTACTATCCGGCACCCGATCCCCATTTTACTGTCCCTCACGCACAGTCATATGCCACACCTCCCGTCCAGGCACCATGGCGTGCGCCAAATCCACAGAATAATTACCCACCTCCAAGAGCCTATAGAAATCCCACGGGTGCGGGCTTTCATCCGAACCAAGCATTCAAGAGCGACAGGGCGCAAAGGCCAAAGACTTTCACTCCCTTGGGAGAGTCTTACACCAGTTTGTTCCACCGTTTGAAGCAAGTGGGGCTGCTAAATCCGGTCGAGGCTAAGATACCGAACCCTCTTTCAAAGAATCTGGACCATTCAATAAATTGTGCATACTGCTCAGGATGTCCGGGGCACGACACGAAAAAGTGTTGGAGGTTGAAAACAGCTATCCAGGAACTCATCGACACTCGCCGAATTGAGGTCCAGACTCCAGCAGAACCCGACATCAACCGAAATCCACTTCCAACTCATCATGAGACCAACATGATCGAGTTGGTACGAGTAGAAGAAGGAAAGGAGAAAACCTCTCAGACTGTAATGATGATCAAGTCTAGTGGGGCAGGAATGAAAAAGGGGCCAAGCCTTGATGAGTCACTCATTTGCAAGAAGGACGTACAAGAGAGGGGTTAGAAGCAGAAAAGGGAAATGCAAGCGAAGCACCGGTGAGGCCGGGGGAAGTAAAAATAACTGTACCAGGGGTAGCAACCAGGCCTGTTTTGACTGTAGCAGGTGTTCGAGTGGATCCTTTCATCATCAAGCCAGCAATACAGTTGCCAATAACTAACACAGAGCTATTCCATGGAATTATGATCGGGTCACGACAACCTACAAGGGAAAGGAAGTTAAGGAGGAAGTCTGTGAAGCGCAAGGGTTGACCCGCTCGGGGAGATATTTTGCCCCTGCGGAATTGAGGAAGATCACTCCGGCAACATTGAAAAAGCCGGTAACTGACGAAGAGGCAGAAGAATTCCTGAAAAAGATGAAGCTGCATGACTATTCTGTCTTAGAGCAGCTGAAGAAAACGCCTGCGCAAATATCATTGCTATCCTTGCTGATACATTCTGAAGAACATCGGCAAGCTTTGATGAAAGTTTTGAATGAGGCCCACGTACCTGATAAAATCTCGGTGAGTCATTTGGAGAAGATCACCAATAGGATCTTCGAAGCGAATCGGATCACCTTCACCGATGATGAATTGCCCGAGGAAGGCACCGAGCACAACAAGGCTTTATATCTTACGGTAAAGTGTGAGAAGTCGGTGGTTACCAAAGTCCTTGTTGATAATGGGTCCAGTGCTAACATTTGTCCTCTCTCTACACTGGACAAGTTGAAAGTGGACATCGGCAGGATACGCAAGAACAACATATGTGTTCGAGGGTTTGATGGAGGAGGCAAGGCGTCGGTCGGGGACATAGTGTTAATCTTGACAATTGGGCTAGTGGAGTTCACCATGGAATTCCAGGTGCTGGACATGGTAGTGTCATATAACCTCCTGATAGGGCGACCGTGGATCCATGCCACAAGAGCATTTCCATCCAGCCTATACCAACTCGTCAAGTTTGAGTGGGACCAACAGGAGATCGTCGTCCATGGAGAGAATGATCTACAACCAGGCACCATCGTCCCCTTTGTTGAGACAGAAGAAGATGTCGGGCCATGGGTATACCAGATCTGCGATGTGGTATCCGCCAACCGAGTTCCAGAAGGGGAATGCATTCCCAATGACAGAATAATTACTGCAGGACGTCATGGTGGCTCATGAAATGTTGAGACACGGTTTCATACCCGGCAAAGGTCTAGGTGCATCTCTCCAAGGAATCATACAACCGGTATCTGTGGTTGAAAACGTGGGAACCTTCGGTTTGGGATTCAAGCCAACGTCAGAGGACATCCAGCGAGCCAAAAGGAATAAGCAGAAGACATGGGTGCTCCCGAAGCCGGTTCCACGCCTTTCCCAATCTTTTGTCAAGTCCGGAGTAAGAGGACATCTGACGACAAAGGTTCCCAATCCTATGGTTAGGCCGGACGAAGAGTTCTTAAGAAAGTTCGAGGACCTATTCGCAGATGTATGCATGCTCGAGGATGCCGAAGGATCCAGCCATGCCGAGATATAGTTTGTGGGATCGAAAGCAAAATTGAATAATTGGAAGGCTACTCCTCTCCCTGTCCGGAAGGAGTCTTGGTAGTTTGTTTTGGATTGTTTTCTTTCGAAATTTTGTGTTGGGGTTTGTCCCGGAGTAAAATCCGTTTGTTTTAGTTCATTTAGATTTGAGTTTGCAAGTTGTTTTTCCTTGTACTGTTCCCATTAATGAAATTTTGTTCCCTTCGTGTCTAATTTTGTTTATTTTCCTTCTTTTTTCTTACTTTTCTGAACAACTTTCTTTCAACTGATCTTAATGATATGGCGTGCTTAAAGGTTAATCAACCCAGTCTAGAAAGTCAATCGGGTTTGGAAATAATAACGCATGAAATAAGAAGTGACGAGAGTGAATCGGAATACGGCGATGATGAAGCCGTAGAAGAAATCGGTGAAGAATTAAGTCACTTCGAGGAAAAACCCAAACCAAATTTAAATGATACTGAGGCTGTTAATCTGGGGAACACAGATGACGTCAAAGAAACCAGAATAAGTGTCCATATTGAATCCAACCTGAGAGAAGAGTTGATCAAAACGCTCATGGAGTTTAAAGACATTTTCGCATGGTCGTACGACGACATGCCAGAGGACTCAGCACTGATCTAGTGGTTCATAAATTACCCACTGATCCGGCATATCCTCCCGTCAAGCAAAAGCTGCGGAAATTCAAGACGGAGATGAGTGTGAAGATTAAGGAGGAAGTAACCAAGCAGTTGCAGGCGAAAGTCATTCGTGTCACTCGATACCCTGAATGGTTGGCTAACGTAGTGCCGGTGCCAAAGAAAGACGGAAAGATCAGAGTATGCGTGGACTACCGCAACCTCAACAAGGCGAGTCCTAAGGATAATTTCCCGCTTCCCAATATCCATATCCTGATTGATAATTGCGCCGGGCGTGAAATCGGATCCTTTGTGGACTGTTATGCGGGGTATCATCAGATCTTGATGGATGAAGAGGACGCAGAAAAGACGGCTTTTATCACACCGTGGGGGACTTATTGCTACCGGGTGATGCCATTCGGTTTGAAGAATGCAGGGGCAACATACATGAGGGCGATGACTACGGTATTCCATGACATGATACACAAGGAAATTGAAGTGTACGTAGATGATGTGATCATAAAATCTAGACATCGAGAAGACCACGTTGCCGACCTCAGGAAGTTCTTCCAAAGACTTCGAAGATATGATATCAAGCTCAATCCGGCCAAATGCGCATTCGGAGTTCCATCGGGAAAGTTGCTAGGATTCATCGTCAGCCGACGGGGCATTGAGTTGGACCCATCCAAAATCAAGTCCATTCAAGAGCTACCCCCGCCAAAGAATAAAACAGAGGTAATGAGTATGTTGGGAAGGTTAAATTACATCAGTAGGTTTATTGCTCAGCTTACAGCAACCTGTGAACCCATATTCCGTCTGCTTGAAGAAAGACGCGGCGATAGAATGGACGGCGGAATGTCAGGAAGCGTTCGACCAAATCAAAGGGTATCTATCAAACCCACCCGTACTAGTTCCGCCTGAACCGGGTAGACCCCTGATTCTTTATCTGACGCTTTTGGAGAATTCGTTCGGCTGCGTACTGGGGCAGCATGATCTTACTGGCAGGAAGGAACGGGCCATTTACTACCTCAGTAAGAAGTTCACGGTCCACGAGGTTAAGTACACTCATTTGGAAAAAACATGTTGCGCCTTGACCTGGGTAGCCCAAAAGCTGAAACATTATTTATCTTCTTACACCACTTACCTCATTTCGCGTTTGGATCCGTTGAAGTATATTTTCCAGAAACCTATGCCTACAGGGAGGTTGGCAAAATGGCAAATATTACTTACAGAGTTCGACATCATATACGTGACAAGGATGGCTATGAAAGCTCAAGCCCTAGTCGATCACTTAGCTGAGAATCCTGTTGATGACGGATACGAACTTTTGAGGACGTATTTTCCAGACGAAGAAGTATTGCAAATTGATGGGTTGGAATTAACTGAGGATCCGGGGTGGAAGCTTTTCTTCGACGGAGCGTCGAACGCAAAAGGAGTCGGAGTAAGGCCTGTGCTCATCTCTAAAACAGGACATCATTATCCTGTTACTGCTCAACTGCGTTTTCATTGTACCAATAATATGGCTGAGTACGAGGCATGCATCTTGGGGTTGCGATTAGCGGTGGACATGGATGTACGGGACGTCTTGGTCTTGGGGGACTCGGACCTCTTGGTACATCAGATTCAGGGAGAATGGGAAACCAGGGATTTAAAGCTTATCCCGTATCGTCAGTGTTTGCATGATCTGACCAAGCGCTTTCGATCAGTAGAATTCAGGCACATCCCAAGGATGCATAATGAGGTTGCCGACGCTCTAGCTACTTTAGCGTTAATGCTACATCACCCGGACAAGGTTCGTGTCGATCCGTTACATATCCAGGTCCGGAATCAACATGCTTATTGTAATGTGATAGAAGAAGAGATGGATGGTGAGCCATGGTTTCATGATGTCAAAGAGTACCTCAGGTTAGGAATATACCCAGAGCAGGCAACCGGAGATCAAAAGAGGGCTATTCGGCGGTTGGCGAACGGATTTTTCCTTAGTGGAGGGGTATTGTACAAAAGAACCCCAGATTTGGGATTGTTAAGATGTATAGATGCGAGTCAAGCCACAACAGTGATGATAGATATACACTCGGGAGTTTGTGAACCGCACATGAGCGGGTATGTATTGGCAAAGAAGATTCTTCGAGCAGGATATTACTGGCGCACTATGGAGCGTGATTGTATAAGTTTCGTGCGAAGATGCCATCAGTGTCAGATACACGGAGATTTGATTCATTCTCCACCGACTGAATTGCATACAATGTCAGCACCATGGCCGTTTGTCGCATGGGGTATGGATGTTATTGGACCTATAGAACCTGCAGCTTCCAATGGTCATAGGTTCATTCTGGTAACGATCGACTATTTTACCAAGTGGGTGGAGGCCAAAACCTTCAAATCGGTAACCAAGAAGGCGGTGGTAGACTTCGTACATTCCCACATCATCTGTAGGTTTGGAATTCCAAAGATAATCATCACAGATAACGGTGCAAATCTTAACAGCGGATTGATGAAAGAGGTATGTCAACAGTTCAAGATTACACACCGAAATTCCACACCATATCGTCCCAAAGCAAATGGTGCGGTTGAGGCAGCAAACAAGAATGTGAAGAAGATATTGAGGAAGATGGTAGAAGGGTCTAGGCAATGGCATGAAAAGTTACCATTTGCACTTGTTGGGTTATCGCACTACCGTCCGGACTTCGGTAGGTGCAACTCCTTACTTGTTGGTGTACGGGACTGAAGCAGTAATACCCGCGGAAGTTGAAATTCCATCCCTCCGAATTGTCGCTGAAGCTGAGATTGACGATGATGAGTGGGTCAAAACCCGATTAGAGCAATTGAGCTTGATCGATGAAAAGAGATTGACAGCAGTATGTCATGGCCAATTGTATCAAAAGAGAATGGCAAGAGCATATAACAAGAAGGTGTGTCCCAGGAAATTTGAAGTGGGACAACATGTGTTGAAGAGAGTTCTACCACATCAGGCCGAAGCGAAAGGCAAGTTCGCTCCAAATTGGAAGGGACCGTTTGTTGTGACTAGGGTATTATCCAACGGCGCGCTATGTCTAACTGATATTGAGGGAAGATGCACTGATATGGCTATCAATTCCGATGTAGTCAAGAGATATTATGTGTAATTCTTTAATGTATTTGTCAACGATTGGTTTCGTTTGTGTGTATTTTGGCATTTTTCGGAGAATGAAATGACAGAGGCAATTTTTCTACTACCCAAACACTTTAACCTTTGTTTTCCCCTTTGAGCCTTAATAATTCTTTCATATACCCTCTTTCGGAATCACCAAGGAAGATGTGAAACAAAATAGGAAAAAGAAACAAAGAAAAGACACAAGAAAAAGTGACCTACATTTGACCTGATTCCTCAAGAAGGATACGTAGGCGCCACACGGCTCGGTCATAATAAAATAAAAATCAAAGATTCCCCAAGCAACAAAACTGGGGCAGAAGTCATTGTTTCGTTTGAAAAGATGGTATGGATTTCGAAAGTTGTAATGAGCTAACCGTTGAGGTGAAACCTCTTTTCTTTAGCCCCACGCACAAAAACCACATTAATGACCGAAAAAGACCTCTCGATCAGTATTTGAGAAATGCCAAGTCATGCAAATGAAAGCCAAGAGCGACACTCCGATCCTCGATTGAATCGAGGATGCACAAGCCGAAAAGGGATAATGCTTTAGAGGGAATCTCGTGGGCAATACCCCAACCTGGAAAGAAAGCAAAATGAGAGAGCCTTAACGGTGAAAACCCTCGCGGGCACCTTAAGGCGAAGAAAGCTAAGAGAAATAAAATGAGAGAGTCTTACGGTGAAAACCTTCACAGGTATCCTAAGGCGACGTGAGATAGAGAGAAATGAGAGAATCTCATTAGTGAAAACCCTTTGAAGGGCACTATGAGGTGACAAGGCGAGGTGGTTACAAGGTGTCTGTATGAGACAAGGTTTGGACATTCGTTTACTGCTAGCAAAACACGGCCATCAGAAAGTAATTAACACGAATAGACTGGGCAGATTAATCTCAAAGGCACGTCATAACCATTGGATCAGTCACACATTCAGATAAGTTTTTCCTATTTTTGAGTTCAGAAAAGTTTTCCCTTTCTTTTGTCATTTGCGGTCAGCATTCTTTTTCTTTTCTTTTGTTTTCGAAAATTGATTTTTTAAAGCTTACTACCAAGTCTCCCAAAGCGGTACAATGAAAATGAATAGGCGTGGAACGAGGCAATAAGGCAAAAGGCATTCCGATATTAAGATTGGAACGACAGGTTGATTGGAAGGTTCACAGGAATTATGGAGTATGATGGACACATATAGCACGTCCGGAAGATGATTTCTCACAACAAATCACCGACTGAAAAGGGTCGGACCAAACCAAAGGTTGAAATAAAAGGAGAAATGAAAGACCATCTGTGGAAAGAGGATCATCCCCAGCAAGTGTCGCATGACCACTCACTGCGTTTTGAAACTAACAATTTTTCTTTGATTTAAAGCAGGAAAAGAGGGTTCGTCGGAGGAAAAGCATGCCATATAGAAGGTTATCAAACTGGGGCAGAAAATTTTCTCCCATAGCGAAAATTTTCTTGAAAGCGAATACCCAGTGGATAAGGATAGAAAGCAACACAAGACGTTGGGAAGAAGGAAAATACCAGCTTCGAGCAGAGTAGTTTTGAAAGGCGCCAGACAACACGAGGAAATGATCTTCGAGACTAGTATCATTCCCGGCAGTTCTTGGAGAAATGAAACACTGATTTCGAGACTTTCCCCAGCAGCATTATCCCCAGCAGATAAGTAAACAATTCTAAAGATATCCCCAGCAGTCATGAGGGAAGGCAACACGACCCAGGAGGAAAGCAGTTCCGAAACAAGGTAATTTAGGAGAAATGATAGTTCTAGAGACGATGCAGAAAGAAGAAAATGGTACAGGAAACAAAGGAATGCAGTAAGGATGGAATGAAATTAGTGAGTTGTAGTTGAAGTCAGGGAGCCCGCCTGAAGAATGGAGTAGCGATTTTATTATGAGTTGTATTTGAAGTCAGGGAAGCCTGCCTGAAGGATGGAGTGGCGATTTATTTTAAAGTTGTAGTTGAAGTCAGGGAATCCGCCTGAAGAATGGAGTGGCGATTTATTTTGAAGTTGCAGTGGAAGTCAGGGAGCCCGCCTGAAGAATGGAGTGGCGATTTATTTTGAAGTTGTAGTTGAAGTCAGGGAGCCCGCCTGAAGAATGGAGTGGCGATTTATTTTGAAGTTGTAGTTGAAGTCAGGGAGCCCGCCTGAAGAATGGAGTGGCGATTTATTTTAAAGTTGTAGTTGAAGTCAGGGAGCCCGCCTGAAGAATGGAGTGGCGATTTATTTTGAAGTTGTAGTTGAAGTCAGGGAGCCCGCCTGAAGAATGGAGTGGCGATTTATTTTGAAGTTGTAGTTGAAGTCAGGGAGCCCGCCTGAAGAATGGAGTGGCGATTTATTTTGAAGTTGTAGTGGAAGTCAGGGAGCCCGCCTGAAGAATGGAGTGGCGATTTTATTTTGAAGTTATAGTTGAAGTCAGGGAGCCCGCCTGAAGAATGGAGTGGCGATTTTATTTTGAAGTTATAGTTGAAGTCAGGGAGCCCGCCTGAAGAATGGAGTGGCGATTTTATTTTGAAGTTGTAGTTGAAGTCAGGGAGCCCGCCTGAAGAATGGAGTGGCGATTTTATTTTGAAGTTATAGTTGAAGTCAGGGAGCCCGCCTGAAGAATGGAGTGGCGATTTTATTTTGAAGTTATAGTTGAAGTCAGGGAGCCCGCCTGAAGAATGGAGTGGCGATTTATTTTGAAGTTGTAGTTGAAGTCAGGGAGCCCGCCTGAAGAATGGAGTGGCGATTTATTTTGAAGTTGTAGTTGAAGTCAGGGAGCCCGCCCGAAGAATGGAGTGGCGATTTTATTTTGAAGTTATAGTTGAAGTCAGGGAGCCCGCCTGAAGAATGGAGTGGCGATTTCATTTTGAAGTTGTAGTTGAAGTCAGGGAGCCCGCCTGAAGAATGGAGTGGCAATTTAGTTCGAATTTGGTTGGGGAGAGCGTTTGAGTATAACGGAAATCCCCAGCATGAATCCAAGTTCATAATCAGAAGGAAGGCAATAAGGATCAGAAAAGATGGGTTCAGATTTCGAAGGAGAATAGTTTGAAGATCACAAAGAAGGAACTAATGGTCGGAGTTCGGCAATCAAGATAGGCCGAGACAACAATTGGCAGAAGAGAAGAAGTATGTGAAGAAACATCAAAGCCAGCAGGATGGCAAGGAACATGGCAAGATCAAGTTGAAAAGATAGATAAGAATTTGCAATACTGTAACTTAGTCTAGCTTCTTATTTTTCGTTTAGCACGGTGTAATAAGGAGATCGGTTAAGCAGTGGCAACAGCAGCAACAACAGTAACAACAAGATCACAGCAGTCATGGTAGTCCCAGCTACCAAAACTTCCCGAACTACATTGACCTGATTCCCTTTTAGCCAGGGATATGTAGGAGGCCTCCTGAAGTAAAGGCTCGGTCAAGATCTTTTTAGAAATGCTTCACACGGAGTGCTCGAACGGGCAAAAATCGCTCGTATTTGCTCACTATCTTTGCACGAAAACTCTTCATGTTTCCGCGCAAAGAGGGGCAGCTGTGAGCACGTGATTTTTGCCTCACACGAATTACTCCTAAAAGATTCAAAAAAAAAAGAGTTTTGCGTTGTTTGCAATGTTTGTGGATTTTGGTATTATTTTTCTTATTATTCGTATCTGTGTGTGCATGCATATTTGATTAAATTAATGAAAAAATACAATATATATATATATATATATATATATATATATATATATATATATATATATATATATATATATATATATATATGTAATAGCGTTTGGAACTTATTTTTAAAGTTTTGAATTAACTAGTAAATGGAAAATCACAAAATAATAAGGGTTTATTTCATTTTGTTGCCATTATATGATTTTATTCTCTTTGTTAATTATGTGTCAATTGTTGTTAAGTATTAATATCCTTATGGTTTTATTTTTAATGATAAATTAATTAGAATTTTGCTTTTGTTATAAAAAAGGGAAAGAAGAAAGGGCCGAAAATTAAGTTTGGGCTTCTAAATCTGGAGCCCAAACGAGACAGTCAGCCCAAGTCTTGCATTAGCCCAGTCCGTCTCTCACAGACACCCAAACAACGTCGTTCTGTTTTTAGTGAAGAGATCCAAGCCGTCGATCAGCGTTGATCTGATGGATCACATTAATCGCCCCATTATTTGATCCTGGCCGTTGGATTCTCATCATCCAACGGCCTTAATCACTTCATGATACCCGATTCGTTTCACTCCAAAGACCGGTCCGGTCTTAAAATGACACTACACGACACCGTTTAGTTTAAGTGAGAGATCCAGGCCATCGATTTTGCTTGATCGGACGATCGAGATTAAATCACCCCTTTCATATATAAGCCTAATATCCTACCCAGCCCCCCTAAGCCAAACCCTCACCGATCTCTCTCTAACCTAGAGACCCCTGTAACGCCACCATACTCCGCCGCCCTCCGCCTACCGGAAATTGCCTCACGGCGTTTCCGGTAGGCCAAACCTCCCCAAATTAACACCATGGATTCTCCCAAGCCCCCTCTACACGGATCTGGCAGTGGTTAGTTTCGAATGTTGCTGGAACACTTCGAATATCAATTCGAAGTTCGCCGGAATTTGAACATCCATCCCAAACCACTTCAAATTCACGCCAATCACTCCTCACACCTCCCTCACACCCCTACTAACCCCGGCTTAGCTCGAATCTCACCAGAAATGTTAAAGCCCTAAAGTCGAGCCTCAAGAACCCTAGAACCCAAAATTAGGGATTTCGCCGAGTCAACGGTATTTGAAGGCAATAGACCTTATTGGAGTGTTTTTCGTTTGAAAAACACTTCAATTAAAGTCCGTTTACTTCAAAAGAGAGCAAACTCGAAGCCTTTGGAGCCGAGTCCGTCCAATTTTGATCCCTTTTCTTGAGGTATCTCATTTTTCATTTTTCTTCTTCTGTTTTTATTGTTGTGTTCGTCGTATTGATTTAGTTGTTCGTTTGTGATTGATTTTAAGCTTCTCTGCTTCTACCTCAAAAGGCCTTTATTTGGTCATTCTTATTTCTGTTGTATGTCAGAGTGTATTAAGATATAGAAATGTGAATTGGTTGTAATCGATACTCAAGTAGTTAAATTCTACATTTTTATGTTTTGTTTGCCTGGGCATTTCGAATCACTGAGTCAAGGATTGATTGTTGTTGTTTATATGAGTCATACGAATATTGTCGATTAGTTTCGTAGGTCTTGTTTATTAGCATTTTTATGGCAGAAATTGATTACACACGGAACCACTGTTGGATTGTGCCTATTTGTGATTAGGGATTGTTTGGTTATAGCTGCAAGATGATTTGAATCAGGAGATTAGTATTTTAGGATTAAATGTCCTGCACAGCCTAGTGGAGCCTGCTGTTACAGCAGGGCACTCCACCAGGTTTGCACTTAGCATTTAAGTTAATTTAAGCCCACACTTAAACAAGACTTAGTGGCTAACACAGAGAATATAATGGGGCTGGCAGAGAAGAGGATGGGCAGAGTGGGTCTTCTGATTATGGTACCTTAGAATTTCATTGGTTTTTCAACTATAAGTATAAGGTTGAACAGAATAGAGAGGGACCTTCTTTTTCTTTCGAAAATAGCATACATTAGAGAGGGAATTTTAAAAGGGGGAGCATTCTGAAATACAGAGAGTAGAGTTAGGACATACAGGAGGGTCTCTAGCTTGAGTTGAAGTTTCAGTTAATTCTAAAGCTGAAAGATAGTTGGCATTCTCTGTTTTCTGTTACATACTCGGATTTAAGTAATAGGCAGAATTTTTTGGGGTATTGGAATGTTTGTTTGAAGTCAATTGTGGTTCAATCATTTGGGTACACAAGTCCCCTGGGGTATTTCAGAAGTATAGGGGTCTGTTTGATTTGGAAGTCTTTGCTGTTGGTCTCTTTGAAGTAGTGGAGTCTTTAGCCATTGATTTCTCTCTTTGGAGTCTGTTTGCTGGGACATTTTGGTTGCTGTTTGGTTACTGCTATACTGCTGATTGCCACACTGTTGTTACTGCTCACTCTTCCTTCTTTTTCCATATTCCAGGTACACATCCCTGTCATTGTAGCTTCTTGGTTCGAAAAGGAAATGAAGCCTGAAGCTCCCTTTTAAATCTGTTGAATACATGTAGTTGTCCAAAGTGCTTGTGTTTGTATGAATACATGTAATTAAATCTATCATACTGGTTTGGGTTGTAAAAAATGCATTTAGATCCAAAACACACTGTCATTGGACATGTATAGGAACTTGAGTTATTCCTGCTGTATCTATGCTTAAATCTTCTCTATTCATGGTGTGCGATTTCCAAATCTGTTAATACTAGATCTTATGTTAAAATTGAGATTAACTATCTGTTTAAGTAGAAAGTTTAAGGTGATTTGAACACCCGTGAGGAATGATATCTTGAACTTGCAAAAAATATGTGACAGTGGCTCTTTGAGGATTCTTTGAATTCAAAGTAAGTTTTTTCCATATAATTGTCCACCATAGTCTCGAATCTACTCACTTAGTTAACTAATCGTATGTTTACTCGAATTGGTTATAGTTGAGTAGGATTTTGTCACATTGTAGAAATTGGTGCGTTATTATTCAACTGAACGACGTAATTAGATTAAAGGAATCGGGGGTGCATTTCATGTGACCCGACTCCAATTTTGAACAAGATTAAATAAAGCGTGTCAAGAACCACATGTGCATTTCATGTAGTGTGGCTTGCAACATGTTTTAAATAATTTTGAATCAACTCCTAAATAAATATAGCGGGAGGTAGTTCACTTTAAATTAGAATTAGAGGTGTGCCTCGCCTAACAAGTTATATAAATCGCGGGGCCCTCATAAATGTACATGTAAAAATATTTAGATTTCGAGATGTGTCGTTGCTTAGCGAATTTCATGGCCTTCTCAAAAGTGTAAATAAGTAATCGCTCTAGGCGCGTATTTCAATCATTTTACCTTCTTAAATACGGGTGTGCATTTCATGCGGCCCAAATCCAAATCTCAAAATGTTGAATAAGAATGTGTCGAGGATCCGGGTGCATTTCATGTGACGTGATTCGAAACATATTTTTAGGCAACATTCTCTTTCGTAAATAATAATAATAATAAAAGCGGTAAAGGGATATTAATTTGCATTGAGTATATAACTGTAAAAATCAGATAAATAAGCCGAATATGACGGTTAAGCGACCGTGCTAGAACCACGGAATTCGGGAATGCCTAACACCTTCTCCCGGGTTAACAGAATTCCTTATCCGGATTTTTGGTTCGCGGACCGTTAAATAGAGTCAAACCTTTCCTCAATTCGGGTTTCAAACCGGTGACTTGGGACACCATAAATCTCCCAAGTGGCGACTCCGAATCTCTCAATAAATGAATCCCGTTTCGATTGTCCTTTAATTGGAAAAATTCCTACGCGCTCCCGCGAGTAAGCGTAAAAAGGAGGTGTGACAGTCATTGTCATGGCTTTGATCAAGTCATTTAAAACCAAATTCTCGAACATGTTATTTAAAGCATAAAAATGTGCTAAAATTTTACAAGGCATGAAACATGATCGAAGAGAAAATTTAAGAAGGCATTCAAAAGGGAAAATTTCTTTATATATATGGGTAAAAATATGTACAAGGGACTGACGTGGGTCTTATAAAAAGAAAAGGAAAAATAAGATCCTAACTATGCCCGAGGCTGGTTTTTCCTTCAGGGGAAGCATCTCCTTCGGGCCCCTCGTCATTATCAGACTCGCTTTGGCTGCTTTCATCATCATTATCATCATCATCAGAGGACACAAGCAACCTGGCGTGGCCTTCAAAAACCTTAGCTTGAGCTATCTCTTGGGAGAGGTCAAAACCTTGAGCATGTATTTCCTTGAGGCTCTCCCTTCGGGATTGGTACTTGGTTAGATTATTACTTTATCGCGCTCGATCGGCGTCCTCCCTCAGCTAAGTTTGGCCAGCCTCAGCATCATCTAGGTACATGGATATGGACTTGTTAGCTAAGACCTTCGCCTTTCCGACTTCCACCTTGGCCTCAGCAAGCTCGGCCTCGAGCTCTTCGATCCTTTTGGCTTTGGCTGAGCTCTTCTCTTTATTAATTGGAAGTTGAACTTTGGCGGATAACAGCTGCACCAAGGCAATTTCTTTCTCCGTAGCTAGGGGATCCCATGTTCACTCTCCACGGATTGTAGTCAGCTTTAACTTGATCAAGTTTCCCTAGAGAAACTCGATCCTTTCAATCTCTTGCTGCCACTTACACATCCCGGTGTTAGCCTTCACTCATGTGTCAAGACCATATGTTCTTAAAAAGGATATTTAGATGCTCGTCTAGCTCAACCTTTTCCTTTTGATCCTGGGCCAAGTCTGCTCAAAGTTTCCTCAGCTCTTCATCCTTTTGACCGTAAAGGAGCTACAATGTTTTCCTCTCATTCGAGCTATTCTAGAGCTCGACCTAGCATTATCTCAGGCCGGCCCGAGAAATTGTAAAAGCCTATATAAGAAGAAATATATAAGTTAGGTTAAAGGGAGGATAAGGAAAAGAAAATTACACCAACGGGTATTAGTACTTACTCGAGATAAAAGGCGTTGAGCCTCTTCAAAAAGGGTAGACGCATCATTGAGATCAGCAACCTCATTAACCTTGGTAAAGCAATACCAGAATATCCTCTTTGTAGATGCGTAATTTTGCCCCTACCCAATATTTTTTATATTTTTAACGTAAAATATTTAGTTTAGTTTTAATATAGCTATTTTAGCTAATTTTGACTCTTTAACTTTATTTTTACCTTAAAATAAAAAATAACAAAAAATATAGTTTTATTAATGTTTCGTAGTCATTTTAAACTTAAAAAATACAAAAATAGTACTTTATATTTTTAGCTTTATTAAAAAAACGAAAATTATGAAAATAAATAAATGAATAGTTTCATCAACATTTTGGGGTTACTTTAATCTCGAAAAAATATATAAAAAATAGTTTTGTTTTAATTATGAGTCTTATAGTTATTTTTCTTACGTAGGATTAATTAATAATACCGTGTTCTCATTCTCGATTCCGGGCAAAAAAAAATAATAATATTCGGGTTCAAATTACCCGATTTTATAATTTTCGGACCTAGCCCATAACCCTTGAAACCCACGTGGAAACCCATCACTCTTGGTCCCTTCACGCGGGCAGAATTTCCAACGCACAAAGGGGGACAAGGGGAAGTGGACACAATAGATATACAGTTCATACATACATGAAGGGAGAAAGATTTTAAAAATGGACAATACATACAAATACATGGAGGGTAGCATGTGCGGTGATGGGTTGAAAAATAAAAGAAAAGCATACAAATATACAATATAAGGGGAATATACAGGGGGGGATATAGGTGGCGAAAGGGTGAGAGGATTGGGTGATCTTCTTCCTTAGTTAGAAAACCCTAGCGTGACCTCCAACTTTCCCGTCACCCCCGTCGTCGTCCCGTCACACAGTCGACCTCGCCCAACCCAAACGTCCAGGTCCAGCAGTCCACAAACCAGTCGACTTCACTGTCAGCTCCATTTTTGTCGACCACCTAAACCAAACAACCCCTCACGTGGCACAACACAGTCGCCCACCAACCCAAACAACCAGCACACCAGCTCGTTAACCTCACCCTCCAGCAACCATAACAACCTAACGCCACCAACATAAACGATACTAGTCGTCATCATCGCCATCTCTATCGACAAACAACCCCAAGCTCTAGCCGTAGTCCGTCGAACCAGCAGCAACGACCAACGACGTCACCAAGCCAGCAGCTCGAGGCCATAGCTGCCAGCAACCTCATCTGTGACCAGCTTCACTGTCCAAACGACCTCCATAACCACCTTCTTCGTAGCCTCCAAACGAACCAACAGCAAACACGTCTTTATGAGCAGCCAGCGAACCAGTCGACCACCATATGCTCGTCGCCTTCTCCAGTCGAACACCTCGGAACAGCTTCAGTTTCTTCATCTCCAATTCAACAACGCCAGCCTTTTCGTCGAGTTTCGAAGCTTCGATTTTCCGGGTGAGGGTCCGTCGAGTCTCCGTTCGCGGTTCAGTTCTTCATTTGATCGCTGTCAAAGGTCGCCGATGACTTTTGCCATGTTCACAGCTTAGAAGCTTTTGCAGACATTGTAAAAGTTCTCGAGAACATTTCTCAAAAAATAAAGGTTCGTTTTCTTATTTTAATAATTATGTCATTTACCATTAATTTTATTTTGTTTGTATTACTGCCTACTATTTGTTGGAAATCAATGTTGACAATTAAAAAATTGATTTGTGTAAGGAATTTCAAGTTATTAAGAATCCATTTGTCTGCTTAAGGATTACGACTCTAGTTGGCATTTAATTTTATAGTCTATTATTGCTAATCAAAATATTGGATTTGGTTTATACTGATAGTCAAGCGAGCTTTAGGTGATATATACTAATTTTAAATTGAATTTACTGTTTAAACTTCCTATATGTTGAAATAATCAATTTCCATGTTATCTGATGTATGAATTTATTTATATATTCCAAGTCGTTCCTACTGTGGGACGTTAGATGAATTTTATGGTCAAGTATATTGGTTATTGAATAAAGTTGGCTCATTTTCTTGGATCTGAATCCTTCTAGCTTAATTACATTTTATCCACAGTAATTTTTCATAAGCCTATGGCCCTCATAATTAAGAATAACTCTTTTAGAATTCGGGACGTGCCATTTAGCGAATTTTCATGGCCTCCCACAAAGTTAATAACGCGTAATTGTTGTAGGCGTGTTAGTTTAATAATATTACTTTGCTAAACTCGGGTGCACATTTATGTGACCCAAATTCAAATCTCAACAAAGTTGAAATGTGTTGATAATCATGGGTACATGTTGTGACGTGGTTTGAAACACATTTTCATGATGTTGCAATTCTTTTACTAAAATAATGAATAAATTATTAAAATCGGTTAAAAGCGAAATTTTGCACATAAGTTCAGAAATTGTTAAAATCAGATAATCAAGCCAAATACAACAGTTGAGCGACCGTGCTAGAACCACAGAACTCGGGAATGCCTAACACCTTCTCCCGGGTTAACAGAATTCCTTATCCGGATTTCTGGTTCGCGGACTGTTAAACAGAGCCATTCTTTCCTCGATTCGGGGTTCAACTGGTGACTTGGGACACCATAAATCTCCCAAGTGGCGACTCTAAATTCATTAAATAAATCCCGTTTCGATTGTCCTTTAAATGGAAAAACTCCTTCGCTGCCCTCGCGAGTGCGGGTTAGCGCAAAAAGGAGGTGTGACAGCTCTGGCGACTCTGCTGGGGATTGAAAATCCCAGAACCACTGGTTCAGGGTTTAAGAATTCTAGCTTTGAATAATTGTTGTATTTGGTTTATTATTATCTTGGGTTAAATGTGCAAAATGATATTTTTTATCGCTTTGATATATTTTGAACTGTATATATATAAACTGTGCCGAAACCTTCCTCTTCTCACATTCGGGGATGTGCTTACTGGTTAAGATTCCCTATTCTGTTAGTGTCATACCCCGAAATAATAAAGAGGCTCGAAAAGTTTCTAAGCCGGCTGGCATTTTGGTTCCCGGAAAGGAGCTCCTTCCTCAGCCCGAGTTGTCCGCTCGGGTACACAGTCTAGATCACATACCGAGGTTTTGAGCTTAGAATAACATAACTTCATGCCAGATCCCTAGTAGGAAACGCTTATTTGCATCACATTGCATTTAACTTAGGGGATTCAACACAGGGGTTGGGTCCGTCTAGGACTGGCAACCTGAAATAAAAAGACCACCCTGCTGCATCCTGTATGTGTTATACATTCGCATGTTTTAAACTAGCATGTTGACCATCTTTTAATATTGGGGGAAGAAAATAGAGAAACAAGCAATTGGTTTTCAAAACAAATAATACCAAAACTTTACCGAATAATCTAGAAAATTATCAAAAATAGCCAAAATAAATCACTTTTCAAAGAGGACGGTCTGAAAGCAATCTGACCAAACTACGCAATTCTCGCCATTAGGTGGGATATGTAGGCAACCTTCATCGGGTCCAACCACCCCTTCAAAAAATTAAAAAAAAAATGTCGAAGTTTTAGTTTTCAATAAAATCAAAGTAACGCTTGTTTTTTAAAATAGCCGAATGTTCCGAAAGGACACCGGAAGGCTATTTTTGCAAAAATGGCCACTTTGAAGTCTTTTCTTTTTCTTTGTGAATAATAGCCTTGAAATATTCCATGTGAAAATGTTGAAAGGCCGTAACCTCAAAATAAAGTTTGGGTTACCACCCCTTTTAAAAAAAAAAATCAAAAAAAATGTGTTTAATTTTGTCAATAAAATCAAAGTGATGCCGTTTTTGAAAATAGCCGAATGTTCCGAAAGGACGCCGGAAGGCTGTTTTAGCAAAAATAGCCGCTTTGAGTCATTTTAGATAATTTACGAGCATAGCCTTGAAATATTCCTTGTGGAAATGTTGCAAGGCCATAGCCGCAAAATCAAGTTCGGGTTCACACCCTTTTTGCAATAATAACCAAAAAAAATGTGTCAAATTTTTGATTTTATAAATCGGGTGATGCTATTCTTGTTTAAAATAAGCCGAATGTTCCCCAAAAGGACGCCAGGAAGGCTATTTTTGCAAGAATAGCCACTTTGAGTCTTTGTAAATAATTTTTTGGCACATCCTTGAAATATTCCCTCGTGGTAATATTAAAAGGCCGTATCCGCAAAGTTAAGTTTGAGTTATCACTCAACTTTGCAAAAAAAAAAAAACAACATATGGTTTTGCTGAAATGGCCACATTTGGCATTTAAACTTTCTCAGTCTTGTGTTGGCCTGTGTCGGTGCTGAACGATGCCCCATGGGCCCTAAGATGAAATTTTTTGAATTTGTAGTCTCTTAAATAAAATTTTGCAAAAATAGCCGCTTTGTCAAATAAGTCATTACATGGCCAATTTTGTAAAAATAGTCAATTGACATTAGAAATTTCTCAGTCTTGTGTTGGCTTATGGCGATGCCGAACGATGCCCCCATGAGCCACATGAGGAAATTTTTTTTCAAGTTTATCTTTTTTATTAAATAAATTTTTCAAAAATAGCCATTTTTGCCAAATAAGCCATTACATGGCTAATTTTGTAGAAATAGTCATAATTGGCGCTAAAAATATTCTTATTCTTGTAGAAATCTCTGGCACAAGGTGTGAAAGTTTTTCATCAGAGTTTGTAGTTGCAGTCGGCTTTTACAATTCAAAGAAAAAAAAATCAAAAAAAAATCAAATAAACATCTCTTTATTTCTTGCATTAATTTGCAAGAACTACGCTCGGTCCGATTCATGCGGGGTCATGATACGTAGGCAATCTCCATAAGATTCGACCACAACTGTATATGTATATATATAATCAAAAAAAAAAATTGATAAGGACTGGCTGAGTCCATTCTAACATGTTTTGTTTTGAATTGTAAAGTAAGTAGAAGGTGGTTGGTTTGTGACAAGCGGACAACGCAAGATCCCCGAAAGATGGTACAGGAGGAAATAACCCAAAAATTAAAAAGCTTAGAACAACGGTTGAAAAACACGCACGGGTTGGCAGGTCAAAAGAGTGTTGCTTTCAAAGATCTATGCTTGTTTCCCGATGTCCACTTGCCACCTGGTTTCAAGATTCCCAAATTTGAAAAGTACGATGGACATGGACACCCCATATCCCATTTGAAAAGGTATTGCAATCAACTAAGGAGTCTGGGAAGAAATGAAGAATTGTTAATAGCTTACTTTGGGGAAAGCCTTACAGGAGTAGCCTCTGAATGGATTTGGGATCAAGATGCATCTCGCTGGCACGTCTGGAACGACATGGCACAGGCCTTTGTCAAACAATTCCAATACAACATTGACATTGCCCCAGACCGCATTTTCCTTTCAAATCTGAAGAAGAAATCAAGTGAAAGTTTCAGGGAATATGCCCTTAAATGGAGAGAGCAAGCGGCTCGTGCTTAGCCACCCATGGATGACCATGAGTTAATCACTGTCTTCCTTCAGGCTCAAGAGCCGGATTATTTTCAGAACATGATGTCTGCGGTTGGTCAATCCTTCTTCGATGTAATCAAAATGGGAGAAATGGTAGAGAACGGTCTTAAGACAGGCAAAATTATAAGTCAAGCGGCTCTCAAGGCTGCAGGTCAGGCTGTCCAATTTGAATCTAGTGACACGAATGAGAGGGATGAAGAAGTCATGATGATATCGGGGTCAAGAAAAGGTTCCAGAAGAACACCTCGACGGTATGCGATGTCTCGACAGGTTTTCCATAACTCCCCTGAGCATTACTATCCACCTCCGAACCCACCATACTTAGTTGATCCACCCCAGTATGTTATTCAGCCATCAAATCATCCAAGAAAGCAAGCACATCGCAAAATCTCTACCAGCCTCTGCAAAATTTCCAAATACCTTATAACCCACTTCCAAACCAAGGGTATAGAAGGGAACCGAAGTTGAAGGATAATTTCACACCAATAGGAGTTTTCTATGCAAGCTTATTTGAGAAGTTAAAGCAACAGGACATGATTGCACCCATCCCTCCAAATCATGTGGACCCACGTGCAAGGAGCTTTGACCCATCTAAAAGGTGTGAATACCATTCCCATGCCCGGGGGCACAACATGGAAAGTTGTCGGGATTTGAAAAGGGAAATAGAAAGGATGATCCAAGAAAGATTGATTGTGATTCATAACAGTGACACCCAGAATATCGCGCTGAATCCGTTACCTGCACCTGATGATACACACTTTCTGGCGGTGATGCCTGGTGACACGGAATATGAGAATCCACTCGGGAATTTGCCGACTGAAATGAGAGAAGGCCATAGTGGTTCTGATAATCAAATTCGTGGCTACATGTCAGGCATATCAATTGGAGAGTCATTTGTGGTGGCTTATTTTGTTGTCATTTCTATTTGTCCGAGTTATTTCAGAATGGTAATCCGAATGTTGTTTTGTGGCTCAAACCTTTTATCCTTGTATTTTTCTTTTGATCATAGTGTCTCATCTAAATGGGTCTAGGTTCGTTCTAAGGGTTGTAACCCCAGTTTTGTTTTTTGGTTGTTCGAGTCATTGTTTTATCGGTTAATGCAATGACCTATTTTATATTATTTCTAGACATTTTCTGTTATTTAGTCCTCTCCTTCCTATAGTTCTTTTTCTGCTAGCTCTAGTGACATGACGTGCACGCATAGTTCTGGCCCGATCTTAAAAGTTAATCACAAAACCATTGGGAGGTGATCGAGATATTTAAATGAAATAAGAATGGTTTGAGATTATTCGAAACCCGAGTCATGAGAAACTGGGGCAAGTAAAAGAAAACCGTTAAAAGAAAGCTGCCAAAATTGACATGGGGTCGTTCATAATAATGAAAATGAGAGTGTTGCCCAACAGTGCTTTAAAGATATGACGAATATTAATTGTGCTGTTCACACTTGGCATGTTTTGAAGATTGGAATGACGAAGGCATTTTGTTCAGCTATCCAAATACTTTATCCATCGTCAACCCTTTGAGCCTTATTTTAAATTCTTTCATACCCCTCCTTCGGAATTAGTCGCAAAGACTAGAAACACAAGTTTCAAAGGCAAGAGAAGAAAGGGATAAAGAAAAAAGTAAAGAGAAAGAAAACAACAAAAAGAGATAAAGAAAATAAAAAGAAAAATGTGTGAAAAAAAAAACTTGAAAAAGAGGAATTGGGAACTACGTTTGACCTGATTCCTCAAAGAGGATACGTAGGCGCTTCACAGCTCGGTCATAGTGTAAATAAAAATAAAAAATCCCCAAGTAAAAAATCGGGGCAACAAAAAGTCGTGTTTATAAAGGAAAATGTAGATTCCGAAGGTTGTAATTTTGAACCCACGTTGTTCTGTTTTGAGCCTTTAATACCATCTCATGATTAGCCCTATCCAAATCCACATTACGGTCCAAAGAAAGACCTTTTGACCAATCTTCAAAAGAGGCCAAGTCAGGCAAATGAGAGAAGTCTTATCAGAACATAACACTCTGATTCCTATCAGAAAATACTCAGATCAGCAGCAGAAGAAATATGAGAGAATCTTAGTGGTAACACCCCCAATCCCCAGGTGAAGAGAAACACAAATGAGAGAGTCTTAGCGGTGAAAACCTTCACAGGCACCATAAAGCGATGAAAGTTGATAGAAAAACCGTAATGAGGGAGGCTTGATAGTGAAAACCCTCGGGCACTACAAACCGAACGAAGATTGGAAACCAGATGGGAAAACCCTAGGCGAAGATTACAAAAAGCGGTTTAACGGCGGAGGATAGGCTATATGTGCATGTCATGTCCATTAGAGTGGGTATCCATGTTTGATAGGTTTACTTTATAATTTTTCTTTTTAGAGAGTCATCTTCCTTTTCATCTTTTATTCTGTTTCCTTTTATCTTTCTCTTTTTTATCGAAAATTCCCCAATAGAGTCTGTTTGCAAGAAATGACTGCAAAATTTCCCATCAGCTTTCCAATTACGCAAGACGGGATTTTGATTGGTACCCCCAAGTGGTATAAGTCAGGAGGGATCAAGCGCAAGGCCAGTATCCAGAGGGATATTCCCCACCAATAGGAAAATGACAAGGGGATGGATTGGTGTCGATGAGGATATCTCAAGGAAGGTTAATGACTTCAAGGCCAAGGTCAAGGGGACTCAAAGGTCGGTAAATGCCCATTCCTTAGATATGCCGCAAAAGAAAGGGAGATATCCCCAGCAGAAAGGTATTCCAGTGACAATGGTTCACCAGTAAAACGTGCAAGGTATTCACGCATGGTCACTATCATAGGAATTCGGGTGGTCAGGATACCAGTGGAAAACCACGCGGAAAGGCTCGCAAATAAAAGAATCATCATGGAAGGCGGGGAAGCAAGAAAGGAGAAAACTATCCCCAGTATGAATATTATCAAATGATAACATCCCCAGCAGGGTCTGACAATGAAATGCAGAGCAGGGAAAGGAGAGGAGAACCACCCCCAGTAGGAGCACCACATTTTAAAACTAATCAATTTTTCTTTGATTTGAAACAGGAAAAAGAGGGGTTGTTGGTAGAAAAGCATGCCACGAAGAAGATTCTCAAACTGGGGCAGAAAATTTTCTCCCGTTGCGAAAATTTTCTCGAAACCAAATACCCGGTTGGGGAAAGAAGCCAGATAACGCGAGGAAATGATCTTTGAACCCGATTATCCCCAGCAGCTTTGAAAGAAAGAAAACTACAAGTTGTGATAGAGGAAATTATACCCCCAGCAGATAGGACAAAACGAGGAAGTTTGCGTTCAGAAAGGCAAGAAGTCGGTATCATCCCCAGCAGTTCTCGGAGAAATGAAACACTGATTTCGAGATTTCCCCGGCAGCATTATATCCTACAAGATTTTCAAGGGAGCAAAGCGCAAATCTCGAAGGAGGTTTGGAAAGTGGAAAAAGGAAAAGGGATCCCCCAACAGGACAATCCTCAGCTAATGACATTTCAATCCCCAGCGATCCCGGGAGAGAATAAAAGGTCTTGAAGGAAGTAGAAAAGGAGGAAATAGAGAAGATTTTCTCAGCAGCATTATCCCCAGCAGGTAAGTAAACAATTCCAAAGATATCCCCAGCAGTCAAGGGAAAAGTAACACGACCTAAGAGGAAAGCAATTCCGAAACAAGGTAATTCAGAAGAAAGGATGGGATGGAGTTAGTGAGTTGATGTTGAAGTCAGGGAGCCCGCCTGAAGAATGGAGTGGCGAGTTAGTTTTGAAGTTATAGTTGAAGTCGGGGAGCCCGCCTGAAGAATGGAGTGGCGAGTTAGTTTTGAAGTAATAGTTGAAGTCAGGGAGCCCACCTGAAGAATGGAGTGGCGATTTATTTTGAAGTGGTAGTTGAAGTCAGGGAACCCGCCTGAAGAATGGAGCGGCGATTTGGTTTTGAGTTGTAGTTGAAGTCAGGGAGCCCGCCTGAAAAATGGAGTGGCGATTTAGTTTCGAGTTGTAGTTGAAGTCAGGGAGCCCGCCTGAAGAATGGAGTGGCGATTGAGTTTTTGAAGTGGTAGTTGAAGTCAGGGAGCCAGCCTGAAGAATGGAGTGGCGATTTAGTTTTGAGTTGTAGTTGAAGTCGGGGAGCCCGCTTGAAGAATGGAGTGGCGATTTAGTTTTTGAAGCTATAATTAAAGATAATTTAATAGGAAGTGAAAAACAACAATTAGAGGTTTTAGATGAAAGCAACAAGAAGAAGGAAGCAACAATTGAAAGATTTCAAGTAAGGCATCAATTTAGACCTAGTCTGAGGAATTATCTCCTAGCGTCAAAATCTTAGTCCGATGAATCTTTCTCCTAAGATATCAAAATCTTAGTCCGATGAATCTTTCTCCTGAGATCACAATAATTTAGACCTAGTCCGAGGAATTATCTCCTAGAGTCAAATTCTTAGTCTGATGAATCTTTCTCCTGAGATCACAACAATTTAGACCTAGTCTGAGGAATTATCTCCTAGCGTCAAAATCTTAGTCTGATGAATCTTTGTCCTAAGATATCAAAATCTCAGTCTGATGAATCTTGCTCCTGAGATCGCAATAATTTAGACCTAGTCCGAGGAATTATCTCCTAGCGTCAAAATCTTAGTCCGATGAATCTTTCTCCTAAGATATCAAAATCTTAGTCCGATGAATCTTTCTCCTGAGATCACAATAATTTAGACCTAGTCCGAGGAATTATCTCCTAGAGTCAAATCTTAGTCTGATGAATCTTTCTCCCGAGATCACATCAATTTAGACCTAGTCTGAGGAATTATCTCCTAAGATCACAATGATTTAAACATAGTCTGATGAATTATCTCCTAGCGTCAAAGTCTTAGTCTGATAAATCTTTCTCCTAAGACATCAAAATCTCAGTCCGGTGAATCTTTCTCCTGAGATCACAACAATTTAGACCTAGTCGGAGGAATTATCTCCTAGCGTCAAAGTCTTAGTCTGATGAATCCTTCTCCTAAGACATCAAAATCTCAGTCCTGTGAATCTTTCTCCTGAGATCACCACAATTTAGACCTAGTCTGAGGAATTATCTCCTAGCGTTAAAATCTTAGTCTGATGAATCTTTCTCCTAAGATATCAAAATCTTTGTCAGATGAATTTTTTCTTTTCTCCCGAGATGGCAATCATTCGATCTATACATTTCAAGTTTTGGTAATCAGGTGCCCACTTGAAGAATGGAATGGCAATTTATTTTCGAAGTTTGTTGTTGAAGTCAGGTGCCCGCCTGAAGAATGGAATGGCGATTTATGATTAGAGTTTGTCGTTGAAGTCAGAAGCCCATCGGAAAAGCAGAACGGCGTCTCAGTCTCCAAGATTTGATAAGGATAGTGAACAATCGAAAAGTGACATAGTGTAACGGAAATCCCCAGCATGAATCAGAAGGAAGGCAACAAGGATCAGAAAAGATAGATTCAGACTTCGAAGGAGAATAGTTCGAAGATCACAAGTAAGGGAATTCACTTCGGAGTGCAATGCAAGTTAGCAACAAAAGAAGCTTGCGACCGGAATGCGAGTCAACAGCCTGAGATGATCAACAGAAGTTAGTCACAATGAAAAAAAGGCAAGGAGTTAATCCAAGTGCAGAAGTTGATGAAAGATGTGGTATGCTCAAGACATGGCCGAGGTCACAAGCACTGCATACCTGGTCTTGATCCGAAAAGCAGCACCTGCAACTAGCAAGTATCAAGGTTAAAATTTAGAGTCCGCATGAAGCACCAACCAAATACTCAAGATCAAGCTTCAGAAGACTTATAGATAGGAATCTTGTAACTAGTAGCTGATAGTCTTAGTTAGTCTTTCTCATGTTTTGATTTTTGATGTAATAGCAGGACCACGGACCGGAACTTCGATGGAACGGAACCTCGACGGAACGGCACCTCGACTGGCTCTCCACTTCGGTTACTCCATATTCTTACTCACTTCTGAACTACACGTGACCTGATTCCTTTATAGCCAAGGATATGTAGGCAGCTCAGATACAAGGGCTCGGTCACATCCTCTTCTTTTTAATTTAGTCTCTCTGAATAAGGGTCGGGTCAAAACACTTGTCTAGTCGTTCTTTATCTGAAAACTCTTCGTGTTTTCAGCCAAAGAGGGGCAGCTGTAGATGCGTGATTTTGCCCCTACCCGATATTTTTTATAGTTTTAACGTAAAATATTTAGTTTAGTTTTAATATAGCTATTTTAGCTAATTTTGACTCTTTTACTTTATTTTTACATTAAAATAAAAAATAACAAAAAATATAGTTTTATTAATGTTTCGTAGTCATTTTAAACTTGAAAAATACAAAAATAGTACTTTATATTTTTAGCTTTATTAAAAAAACGAAAATTATGAAAATAAATAAATAAATAGTTTCATCGACATTTTGGGGTTACTTTAATCTCGAAAAAATATATAAAAAATAGTTTTATTTTAATTATGAGTCTTATAGTTATTTTGCTTACGTAGGATTAATTAATAACACCGTGTTCTCATTCTCGATTCCGGGCAAAAAAATAATAATATTCGGGTTCAAATTACCCGGTTTTATAATTTTCGGACCTAGCCCATAACCCTTGAAACCCATGTGGAAACCCATCACTCTTTGTCCCTCACGCGGGCAGAATTTCCAACGCACAAAGGGGGACAAGGGGAAGTGGACACAATAGATATACAATTCATACATATATGAATGGAGAAAGATTTTAAAAATGGACAATACATACAAATACATGGAGGGTAGCATGTGCGATGATGGGCTGAAAAATAAAAGAAAAGCATACAAATATACAATATAAGGGGAATATACAGGGGGGGGTATAGGTGGTGAAAGGGTGAGAGGATTGGGCGATCTTCTTCCTCAGTTAGAAAACCCTAGCGTGACCTCCAACTTTCCCGTCACCCCCGTAGTCGTTCCGTGACACAGTCGACCTCGCCCAACCCAAACGTCTAGGTCCAGCAGTCCACAAACCAGTCGACTTCACTGTCAGCTCCATTTTTGTCGACCACCTAAACCAAAAAACCCCTCACGTGGCACAGCACAGTCGCCCACCAACCCAAACAACCAGCACACCAGCTCGTTAACCTCACCCTCCAGCAACCATAACAACCTAACGCCACCAGCATACACGATACCAGTCATCATTATCGCCATCTCTATCGACAAACAACCCCAAGCTCTAGCCGTAGTCCGTCGAACCAGCAGCAACGACCAACGACGCCACCAAGCCAGCAGCTCGAGGCCATAGCTGCCAGTAGCCTCATCTGTGACCAGCTTCACTGTCCAAACGACCGCCATAACCACCTTCTCCGTAGCCTCCAAACGAACCAACAACAAACACATCCTTATGAGCAGCCAGCGAACCAGTCGACCACCATATGCTCGTCGCCTTCTCCAGTCGAACACCTCGGAACAACGTCAGTTTCTTCATCTCCAATTCAACAACGCCAGCCTTTCCGTCGAGTTTCGAAGCTTCGATTTTCCGGGTGAGGGTCCGTCGAGTCTCCGTTCGCGGTTCAGTTCTTCATTTGATCGCTGTCCAAGGTCGCCGTTGAGTTTTTCCATGTTCACAACTTAGAAGCTTTTGCAGACATTGTAAAAGTTCCCGAGAACATTTCTCAAAAAATAAAGGTTCGTTTTCTTATTTTAAGAATTATGTCATTTACCATTAATTTTATTTTGTTTGTATTGCTGCCGAGTATTTGTTGGAAATCAATGTTGACAATTAAAAAATTGATTTGTGTAAGGAATTTCAAGTTATTAAGAAGCCATTTGTCTGCTTAAGGATTACGACTCTAGTTGGCATTTAATTTTATAGTCTATTATTGGTAATCAAAATATTGGATTTGGTTTATACTGATAGTCAAGCTAGCTTTAGGTGATATATACTAATTTTAAATTGAATTTACTGTTTAAACTTCCTATATGTTGAAATAATCAATTTCCATGTTATCTGATGTATGAATTTATTTATATATTCCAAGTCGTTCCTATTGTGGGACGTTAGATGAATGTTATGGTCTAGTATATGGGTTATTGAATAAAGTTGGCTCATTTTCTTGGATCTGAATCCTTCTAGCTTAATTACATTTTATCCACAATAATTTTTCATAAGCCTATGGCCCTCATAATTAAGAATAATTCTTTTAGAATTCGGGACGTGCCATTTAGGGAATTTTCATAGCCTCCCACAAAGTTAATAACGCGTAATTGTTGTAGGCATGTTAGTTTAATAATATTACTTTGCTAAACTCGAGTGCACATTTATGTGACCCAAATTCAATTTCAACAAAGTTGAAATGTGTTGATAATCACGGGTACATTGATTGTGACGTGGTTTGAAACACATTTTCATGATGTTGCAATTCTTTTACTAAAATAATGAATAAATTATTAAAAGCGGTTAAAAGTGAAATTTTGCACATAAGTTCAGAAATTGTTAAAATAAGATAATCAAGCCAAATACAACAGTTGAGCGACCGTGCTAGAACCACGGAACTCGGGAATGCCTAACACCGTCTCCCAGGTTAACAGAATTCCTTATCCGGATTTCTGGTTCGCGGACTGTTAAACAGAGTCATTTTTTCCTCGATTCGGGATTCAACCGGTGACTTGGGACACCATAAATCTCCCAAGTGGCGACTCTGAATTCATTAAATAAATCCCGTTTCGATTGTCCTTTAAATGAAAAAACTCCTTCGCTGCCCTCGCGAGAGTGGGTTAGCGCAAAATGAGGTGTGACACTCTTCACATGGGAGTCTACCTATGTTAGGGATCTATAAAGTCGAGCTTCCATTATAGCTTCGCTAAGAAAAACCAGTAGATAAGGAGAGTGACCTATTGAAAGTCCCAAGCGAATCGCTCGGGGCGCTCTATTCAGCCTTGGGGGTCCTAGAACCACCCCCCTTCGGCATGCTTGTTGATGGCCGAAGGATAACCTCAACCTCAGGCAATTTAGGCGTTTTGCCTGAATCTTTCTTCGAAGCCTCCTCATCACGAGGAAGGGTCTCGATAATCGCCTTCGACATGGAAAACTTGGCGACCTCGACCTGCTTCCTTACTTGAGCCACCAATGGTGAATCATCGCCCTCATCTTCCTCATCTTCTTCCCCTAGCTAGTGAAATGACTCTATTGTCACACGGATGATATTTCTCATACGTCTTCGAACTGGAGCCCTTTTAGGTTGGGGTTCCTTGGGCTCCGAGACCCTCTTCCTCTTGTTATCTTTCCCTAACTTTGGAATCGGGGATTCAGCCTCTTCCCCAGGTGGGGCTGACCTTATTTCACTAATATCCAAGGCCTACATAAAAGAGCGTCAAGTATAAATAAAGAGAAATGTTATAGAAATTGGCATCGAAAGCTTAAAGGATAAACTTACCATGATTATTGGCTTCCCATCAGCCCTTTCGCAAGTCATGCCAGCAATGCTCGGCATGGGAGAAAGTCGAGGACAATTTCCAAACCGAGTCTTCGAGATTGGGGACCGCATGGGGCATCCAAGAAACTGTTGCATAATAAATGAATGCATTACATAAATTAAAAAATGGAGTACGAAGACTAATAGGTAATACGTTACTTACGATTGGGGTTCCACTTCTCGGGTAATGACAGTTTCTCATTTGGGATGAGGTCGCAGGTCCTTACCCTCACGAATCAGCTCATTCAACCCTGCTCCTTGTCCTCATCAATGCTCACGAAAAAGGACTTTATTGATCCGCATTGAGATTTATTAATCCTCGAAAAAAGTCGAGGTCGATACAATCATATGAGGTGGCCGAGAATGAATTCCAATCCCTCAACTTTGCTAGAATATAAGCGTCGAATGATAACTATAAGCCAAAACGAGGGATTAACATGGCCGAGGGTGTCCTGGTACTCGTGAGGGGGCGGTTCCACGAACATTTTGTCACTGGCCCTGCGGGAAGAACAAGAAGAAGCTTTCTCCTTTTGTGGGGCGGTATTGGAGGTTTCTGCCATTGATTCAGGTAGAAAGAAGTGGAAAGAATGAAATTGGTATTTTTGGTACTAACTGAGTTGACTCAATGGGTGGTGAAAGAGAGAGATGAGAGAGTAAGGAACTTAGAAAACTTGGTAGAGGAGAAAATAAAATTTTATTCAACCAAAGAGCCTGAATTTATAGATTCACGGCGACTGGCTGGTGGTGCTAGTGGCCGACTGTCACTGGCAAACATTAATTGTTTGGGGAACTATACCGACGGGACATTTTGGTCACTTTGATCGCTTACGTCACAGGGATGACATCATTATGAGGGTCTCTAGAAAATCGAGGCTCAAGTCATTTCTTATCGTTTTACTCTAAGAAACTATGGGACTATCCGTATATGGTGGAAATTAGGATTACTCGATTTTATTCTTTGATCGAGATTGGAATGTCACGTCAAAGAGATAGAACCTCGAGTTTAGGTTGAGGTCGACCTCATTGCAGACAGAAAGAGACAGACTTCGAGTGACACCTCCATGGCTTGATAACGGAAAAGGCGAGATATCCGCGATTTATCGAGAATAGTGGCGTAAATCTTAGAACGGTTTGATCTACATTGGTTAATTAGATGTTAATTTGATTTCTACTATAATAAAAAGTGTACATTGTTTAGGACTCCTCTATTATAAAAAGAGGGATCTCATTCATTTGTAAGGGGCATCATTGTTCATTGATAAGAATATATACATTCATTACTTTCCTGCTATTTCACTTATTGTTCATCAGAGTTGCTTTATTTTTTACTACTCTTGCCATCCCACCTCGAGGCTATCCTAAGTCGAGGCTGGGACATCGCTAACACACTGGTTTGATTAACTTCATTCTCTAATGTATTCATTTATTTTCTTGCTTATCAATTGGTATTGGATGAAATCACATATCTTTAAAACCATAATATAAGTTTAATTATTATCCGAATTTTAGGGTAAACACACTTCATATATAAGGAATTGCATCAAGTTATTTCATGAAAATATATATCTTCGAGGGGTGGAGCTAGGTATAAAAAATTACATTGTATATATATAAGGTGAACCTTTGTAACATATATATATACAGGCAGAGTTCGAAAAGGTTAAAATTTTGATGATTCCATCATCTATTATTGTGTTGCAAAAACTTATGAATAGGTATCCTATATTTGAACTGAAATCATTCTGATTAAAAAATCTCTTTCTAATTGCTCTGGAACAATTAGGAGATTCTCTGGAGGAAATACGAGATTTTGCTTCTGGCAGCTAACATGCTTGATCTAGCTTATGGGATCAAATCAACACGTTCTAAAAAAGAAAAATTAAAAAATCAATCTCATCGAGATCATCAATCAATCGATTAATACTCCAACTTGTAGATCTTGATAAAAGAATGAGATCATCTCCAATTTTGCCCCTATTTTTGTCCCCAAAATAAGGATTTTCCCATTATGAGGATAACTTACTCCAACTATTCCCATATTTTTTTTATATTCTTCTCACTCTTCTATATTATATTATTGTCTTTCATTTCAATTTTATTTTTTAATTTCCATTAAATAAATCCCATCTTTTATTTTTATTAATTTGTAATTTCCGTAATTAAAACAATTCCATAAAATTTTAAATAATATAATCTATAAGCAATAATTATTGATTAACTAATAATTTAAATAAAATTGAAAAGACAATCTAATCAGAAAATAATCAGATGGTTGAGGCGAGGAATAATGCAACCGAGGCAAAAAAAGAAATATTGATTGTTCAAAAGGAAAAAGTAAAAGTAAAATAAATGAAAGAAGAATAAAATTTTAATGATGGATGTGGATTCTATTGTCGATCCGACTCGTCGTGAATTTATGCGACAAGAACAACAACGAATAATGTATAAAAGAAGTCAAAAATATTTACAGTCACAACCACAACAATCCTCAGCCCCATTCAGTCAACACTATAATAATTTTGGTGTATCACGTCATAGGTCTCTACTAAGTTATTATATGCTATTTAGCGTATTTTCAATTTTTATGTATTTTAATTTAATATATTTTTATTTGTCATATATTTCCAATTTTAATATTTTTTCATTTAACATATTTTCAATTTTCACTTTTAGAATTATATAATATTTTATATTTGCACCTTTCAATATTAACAACATCTATTTATATTTGCACCATTCATTTTTTGAGATAATTATATATTTTTTGTACAATTAACTTATAATAAAATTAACTTATAATTTTATATAAAAATAATAAATGCACAAAACTTAGTTTATCAATATTATACACCAAAATTAAGATATAATATTAATATTATAACGATATAACATAAATATAATTATGTATATATAAAGAAACAAATTAAAAAATTAAATAATAAAATATTGATAAATAGTAATTGGAATAATGATTGTGTATCCCATATTTGAGAGAACATTATTCATCTTTCATTTTAGGGACAAAAATAAGAAAGAATTGGAGCAAAATTCCCCCAAAATTTTTCCCATGTGTGGGTTTTGAAGAGGGGGGCAGGGGTATTTAATTTTGATATGACCAAAGGCATTCTGCTGTACACGTTAAGCAAAGTGGTTTCTTGTAGATTCTAGTGGTTTCATTTCTTCGTTTGCTTTTCCCTAAAGCAGAAAAGACAGAATCATATCTATTATGTTAACCTAACTATACTTGTTTTCCAAATAATTAAGTATGTGTATAATTTTTGCATATTAAGGTAAATTGTAGTTGTGCAATGATTAATAAGAGATTTCAGTCAAACTTTAGGAACAAAAAACATTAAACAGGGAGCATTTACCCCTAAAAGAGGAGAAATAGGGCCCTTATATTACTCTGGTTAGTGCATTTCGAATATATGATGTTTATACCAAAATTTTTAACAAGCGTACTTCCTTCGTTTAAATTATGTAAAATATTTTTCTTATTAATTTATTTTAAAAAATGATATATTTTTTAATAATTGAATTTAATTTTTAATCCATTTTACCATTAATGAAAACATTTTATAGGCAAAAATATTTTATAACCGGTCATGTAATGTGATGACCCGGCCCGTCGTCACGGGAATTACCACCCCGTTACCCCTTCATTTATATGTTTCATGTTTTTATATCGGTGTTAGAGTCTATCAGGTGAGTTAGGAGTGATTCCGGTTGAAAATGAGGAATATAGCCTTTTGAAATGAAGCTCGTTTATGAAAAGTCAACCCGGAGTTGACTATGTGGTTAGAGGGCTCGGAATCGAATTATGATGATTTGGTTAGTTCCGGCAGGTGATTTGTGACTTAGGGGAGCGATCAGAATTTAATTTGGAGGTCCGGTGTAGAAATAGGCTTGAATTGGCTAAGGTTGAATTTTGGTGAAATCCGAACGATAGGTGAGATTTTGATCTGGGAGTCAAAATGGAATTCCGACAGTTGAAGTAGTTTCGTTAGGTGAGGATATGTCTGCAAATTTTTAGGTCATTCAGACATCGTTTGATCGAGTTTTTGATAGAATGTAAGTTTCGGAAGTTCTAGTTGAAACTTAGGCTTCAAGTCGCCTTGATTTGATGATTTCCGTGTGTAAAGGTGTGTTTTTATGATTGGAACAAGTCCATATTGTGTTTTGGAGTAGGTTGGGGGTTTTCGTTGGGGTCCCGGGGGCTTCGGGATGATTCCGGGAGGTCAAACGGAAGAATTTTAGCATTTTGGAACTGCTGTCATAAAATGCAGCAGAGATTCCGCTTCTGCAGAAGGGGGAGCCGTAGAAGCGGATACGCAGGGGCGATGGGCAAATCGTAGACGCGATTTTGGACCTGGCCGGGCCAGACCGCAGAAGCGGCATCTTAATCGCAGGAGCAGGCTCGCTTCTGCGAACCCATGACCGCAAAAGCGAAAGTAGGCGGTTAATTGAATTCTCGCAGAAGCGACTAAATAGCCGCAGAAGCGGACTAGCTTATGCGGGTCCAATATTGTAGAAGCGAAAAACGTATCAATGATAAGTGAAACAGAAGGTTAAAACTTCAGAATGTTATATCACGCTAAGGCATAAACTAAGAGGCGATTTGGGGCGATTTTAAGAGGAAATCGAAGGGATTCTTCAGGTAATCATTCATGGACCTAATTTATGTTATTATATTGCTAAATTATTGAGTTTATACCTGAAATTGGAAGAATTAGGGGTGCATTAATGGAGGTTTTTGTTCTAAGCCTGGGTTATTAAAAATCATCGATTTGAATGGGCAAACGGAGTCCGATTTTGATAAACTTTATATGCATGCACTCGTGTTGAGATAAGGAATCCGAAAATGTAACTTTTGTAATTTTCCAAGAAGCGTACCGAAAGTCGAGTTTTGGCAACTTTGTGGTTTTTGGTGTAATTCGAGTTGTTTCGATTGGGTAATGTCCCTTTGGCCTATTTTGATATATTTCTATTGATTTTTATCAGATTCTACACATGTGAAGGCCGATTCTCGTGGCAAGGACATTGCGGACTAGTCTTCGAGCCGAGTCGAGGTAAGTAATGGGTGTGGGTGATGACCAGCGGGTTCGGAACCCCGGTATATCACTATGTGACGCTGTATTGAGGCGAGACACGTACTCTCCTGTGAGTGCGGGGTTGAATGTAATTGAGGACTATGGATTAGTCCGACCTGCTGATACTATACCGTGTTGTTGGCTACTATTGAGCCGGTGAACCTTCTACTTGGATGGTTGTGTATATCTTTGGGATGTGAGCCGGTTATTGGGATCCCGCGAGGATCGATGCTTTTGTTTCTATGATATTGACATGCTATTTTGATACCAGCCCTGAGCTATAACTGATTAAATGGTTTTCCAAACTCTGGAATTTCTGATATGCTATTTTCTACTGAAAAATAATAAAAGAGTTTTCAAATACTATTTTTGAGCATATGAGGCTGCATTGCATTATAGCTGACTGGTAGTGGATCGGGCTGTGCGCCGCAGCGTATCATGATATTGTGCTTGGTCTGTAGGAGCCCCTCTAGAGTTTGAACCCCTACAGTGAGGACGGGTACCCAAATGGATCGGGCTACGCGCCGTAGCGGTCATATTCATGCATTGCATTGCATTTAGCTATACCGGTTAGCTGTTATGCTGTTAGCTGTTATGTTGTTAGCTGTTATGCTGTTAGCTGATATTGTTGGTTCGGATATTGTTCATGGTGATACTGATGCAGGGTATTGTGTATAGCTTTACTTAGTGTTATATTGGGTGTTCTTACCTTCACTGTCTTACCCACTTTACTCCCTGCACCTTGTGTGCAGATCCAGGTACATCGCAGCCGAGTTGAGTCTATAGCTGCTTGGGAGATTGCTTTTGGAAAGTCGAGGTAGCTGCCAGCGTCCGCAGGACCTGACTCTCCAGTTTATTCTCATTTTGTTTAGTCTATTCCACACTTGCGCACAATTGTATACACTGTCATATCTTATGAATTCTGGTAGAGGCTCATGACTTGTGACTCCTGTTCCGTTGGGAGGTTGTACTGGTTTGGGATGTCTAATCCCGGTGTTTGGATATTTCTTTATTATCATTCCATCACTTTTTATGCTTGAAAGGGTTAACTGTGAGCTGATAGCTCCGTGTTTCAGCTGATTGTTCGGGCTGGCCTAGCAGTGAGCTGGGCGCCATCACGACCGGGTTTGGGGTCTTGACAAGTTGGTATCAGAGCCTAGGTTACTAGGCCTCATGAGTTTTGAGTTGGTTGGTAGAGTCTTGTGAATCGGTACGGGGACGCCTGTACTTATCCTCGGGAGGCTGCAAACCTTTAGGAAACACTTCACATTCTTGAACTCTGTCGTTCGATTTTGTTGTCCTGAGAACTAAACTTCTGTATTTTCTCTCGCAGATGGCAAGAACTCGAGCTTCAGGACGAGGTGGATGACCACCGTTGCCATCTGCTAGAGGTCGTGGGTGCAGCTGTGGTCGAGGTAGAGGTAGGGCAGCTGAGGCAGTGCCAGCTGACCTGCCCGTTGTACTTTTTCAGGGGCAGCCCCCAGTGGTTGATGCTCCAGCAGCCCCAGCTCAGGCCCAGACGGAGTCTATTACTATTACTGGTCTTCAAGAGACTCTAGCTCAGATATTATAAGTGTGTTCCGGATTGGGTCAGGTAGTATCAGCTACCACTACAGCAGCGACATCCTAGACATGGGGTTGTCAGCAGACCCCTGCAGCTCGCACACCTGAGCAGGTGGTACAGGAACTTCAGACGCTGGAGGCGGTCCCAACTTAGGCAGTTGCACCAGTTATTCCAGCTGCACCAGCTCCAGAGCATGTGGTATAGGTTATGCCCGACGACGAGCAACGTCGTCTAGAGAGATTTGGTAGACTCCAACCACCTCATTTCAGTGGTACTGAGGGCAAAAAGGCCCAGGGTTTCTTAGATAAGTGCTAGAGGATGCTACGTACAGCTAGTATTCTTGAGTCCAGCGGGGTTTCATTCACTACTTTTTAGTTTACTGGTCCAGCATTCGATTGGTGGGAGCAGTTTGAGAGGCGTAGGTCTGTGGGAGCAACACCTCTTACCTGGCGGCAGTTTTCTACTCTCTTATTGGAGAAGTATGTACCTTAGTCCCGTCGTGAGGAGCTTTGGCGCCAGCTTGAGTGGTTCGTACAGGGTGACATGTCAGTGACACAGTATGAGCTAAGATATACACAGTTGGCTAGGCATGCCACATGGATGGTCCCGACAAATCAGGAGAGGATTAGGAGGTTTATTGATGGCCTCAACTATTCCATTCGCATTCCGATGACCAGAGAGAGAGTACTATCATCATCGTTTGAGCAGGTTGTGGATATGGCACGCTCCATTGAGGAGGATCATCTTCAGAAGCGGGAGGAGCGGGAGCCCAAAAGACCTCGAGGTTCTGGTAGCTTCGGTGGTGCTCCATCTAGAGGGCAGTTTCAGTAGGGCAGAAGTCGCTCATCTAGACCTTCTCAGTCAGGGGGTTCGTCTGCGGCGAGGGGTTCCCTTCAGTCCCCTTCTCCATCACCAGGTAGCTGTTTTGAGTGTGGCGAGTTTGGCCACATGAGAAGGCAGTGCCCTCTACTTCGTAGGGATAGGTCTCAGCAGAAGGATCAACCCTCCTCTTCAGCACCATCTCAGGCTAGTAGAGGTGGAGATCAGTTTTCTTGTAGTCGCCCCAGAGGTGAGGAGCGATCCAGTGGGGACCAAACATGATTCTATGCACTCTCTGACAGGCATGATGCAGTTGCCTCCGATGTAGTGATTACATGTATCATTTCTATCTGTCATAGAGATGCCTCTATTCTATTTGATCCCGGGTCCACATATTCGTACGTGTCTTCTTATTTTGCACATTATTTTGGTGCGACCCGTGGTAGTCTTGATTTGCCTGTTCATGTATCCACCCCCGTGGGTGATACGATTGTTGTGGATCATGTCTATAAATCCCGTGTTATTTCTATTGGGGGTCTAGAGACCCAGGCAGATTTGTTATTTTTAGGGATGGTGGACTTCGATGTGATATTGGGCATGAACTTGCTATCTCCGTGCCATGCTATATTGGACTGTCATGCCAAGACAATTACATTGGCTATTCCTGGTATTTCTCTAATTGAGTGGCAGGGTTCGACTAATTACCTCCCTAGCCGTGTTATTTCATTCTTAAGGGCTCAGAGAATGGTTGAAAAGGGGTATTTATCGTATATAGCATTTGCGAGGGATGTGGGAACTGAGTCTCCTAGCATTGATTCTGTACCTGTTGTGAGGGACTTTCCAGATGTATTCCCTCAGACCTGCCGGGCATGCCACCGGACAGGGATATTGATTTTGGCATTGACTTGGTGCCGGGCACTCAGCCCATTTCTATTCCTCCTTATCGGATGGCACCAGCTGAGCTGAAGGAATTGAAAGAACAGCTTCAGGAGCTTTTGGATAAGGGATTCATTCGTCCTAGTGTGTCCCCGTGGGTTGCACCAGTGTTATTTGTTAAGAAGAAATACGGTTCTATGCGGATGTCTATCGATTATAGACAATTGAACAAGGTAACAGTGAAGAACAAGTACCCTCTACCGCGCATTGATGAGAGGGTGTTTTCTAAGATTGATCTTCGTTCAAGCTATCATCAGCTGAAAATCAGGGACTCTGATATTATGAAGACTTCATTGAGGACTAGATATGGGCACTATGAGTTCCTTGTGTTGTCTTTTGGTTTGACCACCGCCCAAGCAATATTCATGCATCTGATGAACAACGTGTTCAGGCCATACTTGGATTCATTCGTGATCGTGTTCATTGATGATATTCTAGTCTACTTCCGTATCCAGGAGGAGCACACTCAACATTTGAGCATTGTGTTGTAGAGGTTGAGGGAAGAGAAGTTGTATGCTAAATTCTCCAAGTGTGAGTTTTGGCTCGAGTCAGTAGAATTTCTGGGTCATGTGATATCTTGTGATGGTATTCAGGTTGACCCAAAGAAGATAGAGGCGGTGCAGAGTTGGCCTAGACCGTCCTCAGCTACAGAGATCAGTAGTTTCCTTGGATTGGCGGGGTATTATCGCCGGCTTGTTCAGGAATTTTCATCCATTGCTTATTCTTTGACCAAGTTGACGCAAAAGGGTGCACCATTCATGTGGTTGGATGAGTGCGGGGAGAGCTTTCAGATGCTCAAGACAACTTTGACCACAACTCCAGTATTAGTGTTGCCATCAGCTTCAGGTTCATATACTGTATATTGTGATGCCTCGAGAGTGGGGATAGGTTGTGTATTGATGCAGGAGGGTAGAGTGATTGCTTATGCTTCTCGGCAGTTGAAGCCTCATGAGAAGAACTACCCTGTTCATAATTTAGAGCTAGTTGCCATAGTTCATGCCTTGAAGATTTGGAGGCACTATTTGTATGGTGTGTCCTGTGAGGTGTATACCGATCATCGTAGTCTCCATAATTTGTTCAAATAGAGGGATCTTAATTTGAGACACGGAGATGGCTTGAGTTGCTTAAGGATTATGACATTACTATTCTATATCATCCGGGGAAGACCAATATGGTGGCTGATGCTTTGAGCAGGAAGGCAGTCAGTATGGGCAGCTTGGCATATATTCCAGCTGAGGAGAGATCATTTGCTTATAATGTTCAGGCGCTAGCCAATTGGCTAGTGAGGTTAGATATTTCATAGCCCAGCAGGGTGTTGGCTTGAGTTGTTTCACGGTCTTTTTTATATGATCGCATTCGTGAGCGCCAGTATGATGATCGACACTTGCTTGTCCTTAAGGACAGAGTTCAGCATGATGATACCACAGATGTCACTATTGATAGTGATGGTGTGTTGAGGATGAGAGCACGTGATTTTTGCACTAAGCAGTAAAATTCCAAAACTAAAATAAATGAGGCTCAGAGCTCGCGGTAGTCTATCCATCCGGTGCCGCGAAGATGTACCAGGACTTGAAATAACATTATTGGTGGAGAAAGATGAAGATGAATATTGTGAGACATGTAGCACGGTGCTTCAACTGTCAGCAGGTCAAGTACGAGCATCATAGGCCCGATGGCGTGTTTCAGTGTATTGATATTCCCGAGTGGAAGTGGGAAAGGATCACTATGGACTTTGTTACTGGACTCCCTCGGACAGCGAGGAAGTTCGATTTGGTTTGGGTGATTGTGGATAGGCTGACCAAGTTAGCTCACTTCATTCCTGTGTTCACTACTTACTCCTCGGAGTGGTTAGCTGAGATATTCATTTGGGAGATCGTTAGATTGCATGGAGTCCCAGTTTCTATCATATCAGACAAAGGTACTCAGTTTACTTCCCAGTTCTGGAGGATATTTCAGCGTGAGTTGGGCTCCCAGGTTGATTTGAGTACTGCATTCCACCCTCAAACGGACGGATAGTCCGAGCGTACTATCTAGATCTTGGAGGATATGTTGAGAGCTTGCGTTATTGATTTCGGTGGTTCATGGGCTGATTATTTGCCTCTCGTAGAGTTTGCCTATAACAACAGCTACCAGTCCAGTATTCAGATAGCACCGTATGAGGCTTTATATGGGAGACGGTATAGATCTCCAGTTGGTTGGTTTGATCCCGGTGAGGCAAGGTTGTTGGGGACAGAGTTAGTCCAGAATGCTTTGGACAGGGTGAAGGTGATTCAGGAGAGACTTCGCACAGCTCAGTCATGCCAGAAGAGTTATGCGGACCAGAAGGTTCGGAATATGTTTTATTCTGTGGGTGAGAAGGTCTTACTGAAGGTTTCGCCGATGAAAGGCATTATGAGATTTGGGAAGAAAGGAAAGCTCAGTCTGAGATTCATTGGCCCTTTTGAGATCCTCAGGAGGATTGGAGAGGTGGCATACATGCTTGCTTTGCCACCCAGTCTATCGGGAGTTCATCCTGTTTTCCACGTATCCATGCTCCGGAAATATGTTGCGACCCATCGCATGTGTTGGACTTTAGCACTATTCAGCTTGATGATGACTTGACCTACGATGTGGAGCCTATAGCTATATTGGCTCGTCAGGTGAGGAGATTGAGATACAAGGACATTCCATGAGTAAAGGTTCAGTGGAGAGGTCGACCAGTAGAGGAGGCCACTTGGGAGATCGAGCGGGAGATGCGGAGCAGATATCCTCACTTATTTGAGTCTCCAGGTATGTTTCTTGACCCGCTCGAGGATGAGCGTTTGCTTAAGTGGGGGAGAATATTACGACTCGGCCCATCGTCACGGGAATTACCACCCCGTTACCCCTTCATTTATATGTTTCATGTTTCTATATCAGTGTTAGAGTCTATCGGGTGAGTTAGGAGTGATTCTGGTTGAAAATGAGGCATTTAGCCTTTTGCAATGAAGCTCATTTATGAAAAGTCAACCTGGAGTTGACTATGTGGTTAGAGGGCTCGGAATTGAATTATGATGATTTGGTTAGTTCCGGGAGGTGATTTGTGACTTAGGAGAGCGATTGGAATTTAATTTGGATGTCCGGTGTAGAAATAAGCTTGAATTGGCTAAGGTTGAATTTTGGCGAAATCCGAACGGTAGGTGAGATTTTGATCTTGGAGTCGAAATGAAATTCCGGTAGTTGCAGTAGCTTTGTTAGGTAATTTTGGATATGTCTGCAAATTGTCAGGTCATTCGGACATCGTTTGGTCAGGTTTTTGATAGAATGTAAGTTTCGGAAGTTCTAGTTGAAACTTAGGCTTGAATTCACCTTGATTTGATGATTTCCGTTTGTAAGGGTGTGTTTTTATGGTTGGAATAAGTTCGTATTGTGTTTTGGAGTAGGTTGGCGATTTTCGTTGGGGTCTCGAGGGCCTTGGGATGATTCCGGGAGGTCAAACGGAAGAATTTTAGCATTTTGGAACTGCTGTCATAAAATGAAGCAGAGATTCCACTTCTGTGGAAGGGGGAGCCACAGAAGCGGATACGCAGGGGCGATGGGCGAATCGCAGAAGTGATTTTGGACCTGGCCGGGCCAGACCGCAGAAGCGGCATCTTAATCGCAGGAGCGGGCTCGCTTATGCGAACCCATGACCGTAGAAGCGAAAGTAGGCGATTAATTGAATTCTCGCAGAAGCGACTAAATAGCCGCAGAAGCGGACTTGCTTATGCGAGTCCAATATAGCATAAGCGAAAAACGTATCAGTGATAGAGGAAACAGAATGTTAAAACTTCAGAATGTTATATCACGCTAAGGCATAAACTAAGAGGTGATTTGAGGCGATTTTAAGAGGAAATCGAAGGGATTCTTCAGGTAATCATTCATGGACCTAATTTATGTTATTATCTTGCTAAATTGTGGAGTTTATACCTGAAATTGGAAGAATTAGGGGTGTATTATTTGAGGCTTTTGCTATAAGTTTGGGTTATTGAAAATCATCGATTTGAATGGGCAAACGGAGTCCGATTTTGATAAACTTTATATGCATGGACTCGTGTTCAGATAAGAAATCCGATAATGTAACTTTTGTAATTTTTCGAGAAGCGTATTAAAAGTCAGGTTTTGGCAACTTTGTGGTTTTTGTTGTAATTCGAGTTGTTTCGATTGGGTAATGTCCCTTTGGCCCATTTTGATGTATTTCTATTGATTTTGATCAGATTCTACACTTGTGGAGGCCGATTCTCATGGCAAGGGCTTTGCGGACTAGTCTTCGAGCCGAGTCGTGGTGAGTAATGGGTGTGGGTGATGACCAGCGGGTTTGAAACCCCGGTATATCACTATGTGACGCTGTATTGAGGCGAGACACGTACTCTCCTGTGAGTGCGGGGTCGAATGTGATTGGGGACTATGGCTTAGTCCGACCTCATAATACTATACTGTGTTGTTGGCTATTATTGATCCGGTGAACCTCCTACTTGGGTGGTTGTGTATATCTTTGGGCTGTGAGCCGGTTATTGGGATCTCGCGAGGATCGATGCTATTGTTTCTATGATATTGACATGCTATTTTGGTACCAGTCCTGAGCTATAACTGATTAAATGGTTTTCCAAATTCTGGGATGTCTGATATACTGTTTTCTACTGAAAAGGATAAAAAGACTTTTCAAATACTATTTTTGAGCTTGTGAGGTTGCATTGCATTATAGCTGACTGGTAGTGGATCGGGCTGCGCGCCGCAGCGTATCATGATATTGTGCTTGGGCCGTAGGAGCGCCTCCGGAGTGTGAACCCCCACAGTGAGCACGAATACCCAAATGGATCGGGCTACACGCCGTAGCGGTCATATTCATGCATTGCATTGCATTTAGCTATACCTGTTATGTTGTTAGCTCATATTGCAGGTTCTGATATTGTTCATGTTGATACTGATGCAGGGTATTGTGTATAGCTTTACTTAGTATTGTATTGGGTATTCTTACCTTCGCTGTCTTACCCCTGCTTATTACCACTCAGTTGGAGTACTCACTTTACTCCCTCGCCAGCATTCACGAAAACGGACTTCATCTTTTAATTCCAGATTTTATTTTGTATATTATTGGCCCTGTAGTTATGTCCATGTTTCATTAGATGTTTGTGACTTTATTCTCATTTTGTTTAGTCTATTCCACAGTTGCGCACAGTTGTATACACTGTCATATCTTATAAATTCTGGTAGAGGTTCATGACTTGTGACTCCTGTTCCGTTGGGAGGTTGTACTGGTTTGGGATGTCTAATCCTGGTGTTTGGATTTTTTTTATTATCATTCCATCACTGTTTATGCTTAAAAAGGGGTTAAGTGTGAGCTGATAGCTCCGTGTTTCAGTTGATTGGTCGAGCTGGCCTAGCAGTGAGCTGAGCGCCATCACGATCGGGTTTGGGGTCTTGACATGTAATTAATGAAGTAAAAATACTTCAGAGTAGGAAGAGATAAAGGGTTAAACGTAGCAATCCTTTTAATCGAATTGTGTTTCCCTTTTTTTTTCTTCTACCATTCAATCATTAACATTTGACTAAAAAATTTAATTATAAAATAAAAGTTAAAAGATGTATCACTCAACTTTAACTAAATAATTGTAGTATACATGTTCTGCATTCATTTGTTAAGTATTAAGTGCAAGTTTTTTTTGGACAAAGTTGTTGGTAAGTTGAAGTAAAGGAAGAATAGCAGTAGCTGAAAAGAAGATATTTTGCAGTCAAGGTAAAATTTATGATGAAAAACCACATGTATATTACGTATATGTTATGTATAACGTGAAATAAATGGGTCATGTAAATCTGTCAGTTGTACCTAACTCTCATAATCATTTAAATGTGTGGACGAAATTTTCTCTGATTTATTTCACTGCAAAATAGTAGTGTAACAACCTAACAGGTCGAGCAAATATATCATGTCGATTGCTCAACCGTACTTTGGCTATCTTATGTAGAGCTGAATTAGATTTTTTCGGTGTTCTCGTTGAAACACGCGGGCATACTCCTTGCTTCCGGGGACACTGTTTTTGAGTATTTTCACTTTGCTCAATATTTTGAGGGATCGAGTATCTCTACATGATGTACTAAGAATTGCGCAAATCGTCAGCATTGGTTTTCAAGTTATTCGGAATCGATTTAGCAGAATGAAATTCGAGATTTAAGTTCTAAGTTTGAAGAATTGATTAAGTTTAACTTTTTAGCATTTGACCTAGGAATGGATTTTCGTAAGTTCCGCTAGCTCTGTTGAGTGATTTTGGACTTGGGAGCGCGCCCAGATTGTATATTGGAGGTCTGTAGTTGAATTAGTCTTGAATTGGGAAAAGTTGAATTTTAGAAAGTTTGACCGAGAGTGAAATTTGATATCGGGTTGGATTCAAGGTGAGGCAATTTGTGAAGGAAATTTCGTACCAAAATATTGGGTCAGTATTTTTAATCAATTTTCAACAACATTTCATGATTTTATACAAGATTTAACATCAATTTCATGGGTAATCTATGGGAAAATTTGGGAATTTTGTTAAAGTTTTGAAAACTAAAAATATGAGAGTCGAATGGGACTCAAATTTGAAAACAAAACACATATTTGGACTCGCGAGGCTATGGGTAGTCAAGTCCTTCCATTGGACCCGGGTTTTGACTAGGTGGGCTCGGGATTTACTTTTGTTAACTTTTTAGAAATTGAATAAACACCAGAGCTTTATTAATTGAAATTATTTCCTCTTGCATTGTGTGATGTATTTAAGTTGTCTTTTGCTAGATTGAGCAGAGCGGAGGTGAATTTGTAGAGGAAAACGAGTGAGTGTTGTGTTAGTCGAATTGAGGTAAATTTTCTAACTTTGTTGAGGGAATTTTTCGTCCTATTTATCATTGTTTTCTACATGCAGGGGTGATACATATATGAGGTGATGAGCGTATATGTATGTGCCAGGGTTAATTATACTCGGGGGTAGATTGTGCTATAATTGTGTCTCGTAGAATTATATAACTTCCTTACTTCATGCTTCACTTGATTTACTGATATTAAGAACGTAGTATAAAATGTTAGAAATCAGGACCTAGCCTAATATAACTTGATCAAATTTCAAGAATTATGAGAATATATTGACGTGTTTAGTTTGGTCATCTTTGTGCGTAATTATTACTACATTGCTATGGTCAATATTTTGAGATGCTGGATTCTATACTTGTGTTGCTGATAAATTGTGAGATTTTTGGAAGTACTTGAATTATACGGCCCTTGAGGGCTTATTGAATCATTGTTGGATTAGAAATCCGTTATTGAGAATTTGTTGGAATATTTATTTGAACACTATCGATGTTATTTATACGTCCTGCTTTGCCATTTTATTGATATTATATTTTTGGTAAGAAACAATGTAAAGCACGAAGGGTGATGCCGTTCCATTTCATATACATTATCATGTGATGAAGAGTGTAAATCACGAAGGGTGATACCGTGCCATTTCATATACATCATCACGAGAGGAAAGAGTGTAAGACACAAAGGGTGTTGTTGTTCCATATCATGTAAGAGTAAAAGCACGAAGGGTGATTCCGTGCCATTTCATTTATATTGTTATGGTTTTAATATTGTGAGGTCATGACACAAAGGATGTTTCCATGTAGGTGGGGATGAAGGGCATGTATTATGATGTGATATCTGTTTTCCATGCATATATTTCCGCCTTTACCTTGAGCTATTATTGTCGCAATTAAATATTCTGAGTGATATTGTCAAGACCCAAATCGATGGGCAGCGACGGATGCCTGAATTCTATATGTCGAATATCCTTAAGCACGTGTCTACGATATAAACTTGAATAACATTTGCTGAATTACAAGAATAACATGCAAGAAGGAGACCTGCCCAAAAGGCATATGTACATATATGTGCAGCGTACGTAGGGCGAGCCGACAAGGCTGCTATAGACAACTATTATACCTCAAAACTAGAAGCCGGTAAGGCCACATACTATCCAACTAGACATACTGTCCATAGAACTCTAATAGAAAATACAACTATACAAGGACGGAATTGGGTTCCGTCATACTTGAACCTATCGTAGCAAAATCCAAAGCAGCTATCAAATGGAGCACACCAACTCTCGCTGATCAAGGATCCTAAGAAAGGGGACCGTGTTCTTGCATACATGCACCTGCGGGCATGAAATGCAGGCACCGAGAAATAGGGCATCAATACGAATAATGTACTGAGTATGTAATGCATAAAATACATATATGAAACATGGAATAAAGTAATCCATCTGTAAGTCTGAATAACTTTGTAAATTTTCAAACATTTATATGTTATGCACGTGCATATAAATATCGTGTCATGCATAGGTATAGGTGTACATAACATCATCAAGTCTCTGAGGACATCCCATCATATCATCTCGGCCACTGTGGGCAATATCTTCAACATATACCAACTGATCAGCTGATGGTACGTATATAATGTCATAACTTTTTCCCATATATATATATATATATATATATATATATATATATATATATATATAATATTATTTGATCATGGGTCAATGTAAATATATAAATGAATGAAATGCATAAAAATATATTAATAATCTCAACATTTTCTTCTGTGGTTGGCCGTAGAGGAAAAGGCGTGAAGATAGGAGTGAACGTTGATTTTAGCATGTTTGAGAAGGCAAACATAGAGCCTCCAGCATAATAAGCATCAATCATTTATTAGTAGGAAAAAGGAGATAAAAACAACAGAAAACACAAGTTGGTAATTAATTGTAACGATCCGGATTTTTTACCTTTGAAAATCGTGACAGAGCATACTAGTGAAATTTAGGCAATTAAGAACCAATCTCATATAAACTATGAAATTTAATGAGCGAAAGATTGAAATGTAATATTTTAATAATGATACCAATACCAGTCCATAACATGTCCTACCCAGAACTGGTGTCAATTTCACAAACTATTTAGGAATACTACAAATAAGGGTTAGAAAGATAAATTCAATGTTGTCTCTGGTATACATGAAAGAAATAGAATGAAAGGACGGCCTGCGAATGCTTGCCGGACTACCTCGGGTCGCCAGATGAACTGGAAGCAGAAACGTTAGTGCGGTTTGAAAGCTGCAGTATCGAGATCTGCACAAAAAAAAATGGAGAGTGTAGTATCAGCACAATCGAACCCATGTGTTGGTAAGTGCCTAGCCTAACATCGGCGAAGTACTGACGAGGCTAGGACCAGACTACCAAATAAACCTGTGCAGTTAGTCATATACAGCAAAAAAATAAAGACAAAAACATACAAATTAAAAGCAAGAAGGGGCGAGACATGTTGCAGCGACATCAAGTAACAACAAAACAACATGTAAATAACCGTAAGGAACACCATAACTCCATTATCAACAATAATCATGAAATCAAGACAAGTGCACGGTATAATCTGTCGTGCTTTTACTCTCATCCTCACGAAAATCGGTACGACATCACCCTTCGTTCTTTTACCTCACATAATCATGGCACGAAATGATCCTTCGTGCATAATCATTCAGATAAAGGCACGTAATGGTGCATCGTACGACATGTATTCACCCTTCGTGCATTAACACTCTCTCACAAATATCTTGCACGGTATTACCCTTCGTGCTTTAACACTCTTTCTCACCCAAATAACAATTGTCACACCTCCTTTTTACCGCACCCGCAAGGGCGCAAGGAGTTTTTTCCAATTAAAGGACAATCGAAACGGGATTCATTTAATTAATTCAGAGTCGCCACTTGGGAGATTTATGGCGTCCCAAGTCACCGGTTGAATCCCGAATCGAGGAAAAGAATGACTCTGTTTAGCAGTCCGCGAACCAAAAATCCGGATAAGGAATTCTGTTAACTCGGGAGAAGGTGTTAGGCATTCCCGAGTTCCGTGGTTCCAGCACGGTCGCTCAATTGTCATATTTGGCTAAAGTACTTGATTTTAATACATATTATCCTATTTGTGCATTTTTAAAATTAATTACCGCTTTTTGTCAAATTATTTCTACTTAAGAAAATGAACGTTATTTAAGAACATGTTTTCGGATCACGTCACATGAAATGCACCCGGATCCTAGACACATTCTTATTTAACATTGTTGGATGTGGATTCGGGTCGCATGAAATGCACACCCGGAATTTGGGAATCAAATATCATAACTATGTCACGGGAACCGTACCCATGATCACGATGGTATGTCACTTATGTATAGTTGCCGTATATATAAGCCAGATACAATTTTTAATTCTTGTTAATCTCATCAACCTAAATCCTATTCAAACTAAAAAATTTTACTTTACCGGACTAATACAGCGGAACAAAATCAAACTTCTATTAGCCAAACCTACAGATCTAATTTACCCAATTCAATAATTTACATGAGAACAATCATTATCTTACCTAAACAATGAATAATAGGCAACAATTCAACATTTAAATTAAACTACAACAAAGCAATTAATATAGCACAGCAAAGTCATGATCAAACAAAATTTAGCACAACAAATAAGCCATTGACTCATGATATAATTTATAAATTGATGCAAATAACATAACTAATCCAAATGAGAAAAACTTAACCGAACGACTCATTTAACACAGAGAGCAAAGCTTATGAGATGAATAACTAAAGTGCAAGAAAAACTAACCAAAAATACGTTCTGGACCAGTGAAGCTAGATACGAGCAAACCCATTAACAAAGACCATGTCTGAACCTCGATTTTGCCCGGAAACTTCGACGAAAAACTGCTACCTCGACCAGTGGGGATTTGGAGAGAAGCTGGCTCAAAACAGAAACATTTTTTTTTCTTTTCTTTGTATATAATTTTCAACTTCAACTCAAAACAAAAAAAAAGCCATTCAAGAGTTCTTTCCCGCGAGTTTGGGCGACGAACTAGGTGATTATTTGGTATGTTCGCTGCTACTAATTTGGCGGTTAACTGGTCGTTCCAGTTGAGGAGAAGACGGGAGGGGCTGTCCACTGCTGGTTCGTTTGGAGGAGTTCCGACGTGAGGAAGAAACAACAGCAGTAGCTGTTCGCTGGAGCTGCTGGTCGACTGGTCTGGTCGGCGTCGGTTCAGCTGGTCGGAAATGATGGAGTCGACCAGTTTTGTGGTCGTGAGGTCGACGAAAATGGAGGGACGTTGGAGTGGTTATTGACGCTGGAGAGTTTTTCTGTTAGGGGTCATTGCTTTCTTCTTCAAGAAGATGAAGTGATGTGGGTTTTCTTCTGCTTTCGTTCTCTCAAGAAGAGAAAAGTCTCCCTCTTTGTTTTGCGTTTTCCATTCTTTTCTCACTGCCGTTTTTCTTCTTCATTGAGAAGAAGATGAACCGTGACCTCCCTCTTACGAAAATCTCTCCCCCTCTATATATGTTTTGTCTTTTTTTGCCTTTTGATTTTTGTCTTTTTTTTGCCTTTTGATTTTTGTCTTTTTTTTTGCCTTTTGATTTTTGTCTTTTCAAAAATCAGCCCCCACCCCCTTCCTTTTCTCCTTTCCCGTTGGAAATATTCCAATACCCACGTGAGAGACCAAAAGGGATGGGTCTCCACGTGGGGTTCAAGAGTCATGGGTTTCATCTCGTGCTCCGTTCGTGTCTCCCACGTGTGGTGGGCTCGGATTATTATGGGCTAGGTGCGAAAATTATAAAATCGGGTAGTTTGAACCCGAATATTATTCTTTGCCCGGAACCGAGAATGAGAACACGGTGTTATTAATTAATCCTACGTAAGCAAAATAACTATAAGACTAATAATTAAAACAAAACTATTTTTTATATTTTTTTTCAAGATTAAAGTATCCCCAAGATGTTAATGAAACTATTTATTTATTTATTTTCATAATTTTCGTTTTTTTAATAAAGCTAAAAATATAAAGTACTTTTTTTTTTTGTATTTTTCAAGTTTAAAAATGACTACGAGACATTAGTAAAACTATATTTTTATTATTTTTTATTTTAAGGTAAAAATAAAGTAAAAGAGTCAAAATTAGCTAAGATAGCTATATTAGGCCTAAACTAAATATTTTACGCTAAAAATATAAAAATCTCGGGGAGGGTCAAAAATCACGCGTTTACAGCTGCCCCTCTTTGACTGAAAACACAAAGAGTTTTCGGACAAAGAACGACTAGACAAGTGTTTTTGACCTGACCCTTATTGGGAGGGACTAAACTAAAAAGAAGAGGATGTGACCGAGCCCTTGTATCTGAGCCGCCTACATATCCTCAGCTATAAAGGAATCAGGCCACGTGTAGTTCAGAAGTGAGTAAGAATATGGAGTAACCGAGGTGGAGAGCCAGTCGAGGTGCCGTTTCGCCGAGGTTTCATTCCGTCGAGGTTCCGGTCCGTGGTCCTGCTATTACATCAAAAATCAAAATATGAAAAAGACTAACTAAGCCTATCGGCTACTAGTTACAAAATTCATATCTATAAGTCTTCTGAAGCTTGATCTTGAGTATTGGTTGGTGCTTCACGCGGACTCTAAATTTGAACCTTGATACTTGCTAGTTGTAGGTACTAGTTCAATCTTCTTCAGCTTTTTGGATCTGAACCAGGTATGCAGTGCTTGTGACCTCGGCCATGTCTTGAGCACACCACATCTTTCATCAACTTCTGCACTTAGATTAACTCCTTGCCCCCTTTTTTTTTTTTTCATTATGACTAACTTCTGTTGATCATCTCGGACTGTTGACTCGCATTCTGGTTGCAAGATTCTTTTGTTGCTATCTTGCATTGCACTCCGAAGTGAATTCCCTTACTTGTGATCTTCGAGCTATTCTCCTTCGAAGTCTGAAGCTATCTTTTATGATCCTTGTTGCCTTCCTTCTGATTCATGCTGGGGATTTCCGTTACACTCTGCCGCTTTTCTTAAACAACTTCAAAATAAACCGCCACTCCATTCTTCAGGCGGGCTCCCTGACGTCCACTACAACTTCAAAATAAAATCGCCACTCCGTTCTCCAGGCGGGCTCCCTGACTTCAACCTCTTTTGAAAATAAATCGCCATTCCTCTCTTCAGGTGGCTCCTGACTTCAACAACATCTTTTGACATAAATCGCCATTCCTCTCTTCAGGCGGGCTTCTGACTTCAATTACAACTTCAAAATTAAATCGCCACTCCATTCTCCAGGCGGGCTCCCCGACTTCAACTACAACTTCAAAATAAATCGCCACTCCATTCTCCAGGCGGGCTCCCTGACTTCAACTACTACTTCAAAACTAAATCGCCACTCCATTCTCCAGGCGGGCTCCCTGACTTCAACTGCAACTTCAAAATAAATCGCCACTCCATTCTCCAGGCGGGCTCCCTGACTTCAACTACTACTTCAAAATAAAATCGCCACTCCATTCTCCAGGCGGGCTCCCCGACTTCAACTACAACTTCAAAACTAAATCGCCACTCCATTCTCCAGGCGGGCTCCCCGACTTCAACTACCGCTTCAAAATAAATCGTCACTCCATTCTTCAAGCGGGCTCCCCGACTTCAACTACTACTTCAAAATAAAATCGCCACTCCATTCTCCAGGCGGGCTCCCTGACTTCAATTACAACTTCAAAATAAATCGCCACTCCATTCTCCAGGTGGGCTCCCTGACTTCAACTACTACTTCAAAATAAAATCGCCACTCCATTCTTCGGGCGGGCTCCCTGACTTCAACTACAACTCCAAAATAAAATCGCCACTCCATTCTCCAGGCGGGCTCCCTGACTTCAACTACAACTTCAAAATAAAATCGCCACTCCATTCTTCAGGCGGGCTCCCTGACTTCAACTACAACTCCAAAATAAAATCGCCACTCCATTCTTCAGGCGGGCTCCCTGACTTCAACTACAACTTCAAAATAAATCGCCAATCCATTCTTCAGGCGGGCTCCCTGACTTCAACTACTACTTCAAAATAAAATCGCCACTCCATTCTTCAGGCGGGCACCCTGACTTCAACTACAACTCATTAACTCCATCCCATCCTTTCTTCTGAATTACCTTGTTTCGGAATTGCTTTCCTCCTAGGTCGTGTTATTTTTCCTTGACTGCTGGGGATATCTTTGGAATTGTTTACTTACCTGCTGAGGATAATGATGCTGGGAAAATTTCCTTCATTCCCTCCCTTCATTTGACTCATGCGCTTGAATTTGCGTTGGGAACTCTTGTTGTAACTCTCTGCTTTATGGTGGGTTACTGGTTTCAAGACCTGCAATGTAAAGACTGAAGATTTGCCTTTTGTTATACAGGTAGGCGCCTGCCTTTAGTAGCAACTTTTGAATTAAAAATGCATTCTGGCAAAAATTTATGAAATATGCAAAGGACAATGTAAAATAAAACAAACGTAAAATATCCTATTCGAGGGCGGATAGTCCCATCGTATTCTATTCGAGGGCGAATACTCCCATTGTATCCTATTCAAGGGCGAATACTCCCATTGTATCCTATTCGAGGGCGAATACTCCCATTGTATCCTATTCGAGGGCGAATACTCCCATTGTATCCTATTCGAGGGCGAATACTCCCATTGTATCCTATTCGAGGGCGAATACTCCCATTGTATCCTATTCGAGGGCGAATACTCCCATTGTATCCTATTCGAGGGCGAATACTCCCATTGTATCCTATTCGAGGGCGAATACTCCCATGAGATCAATGTATGAAAGTGAACAAACCTGAGACGTCCTGTTCGAAGGTGGACAAACCTGGAACATCCTATTTGAAGGTGGGCAAACCCGACATGTCATCTTGAATTTCCTTCCTCGTTTCTCCGAGAAAATTTTCAACAACGGCAGAAAATTTTCTGCCCCAGTATTGGTGTTCTTCCTTGCGGCATGACTTTTTGCTATCAATAGCACTTTCTTTCCCTGTTTCAAATCAAAGAAAATTTTGTTAGTTCAAAACATTGTGAGCGGTTATGCCGCTCCTGTGGGGTGGTTTTTCCTTTTCCCATTTTCCTCGCTCGGGATTCCCAAAACTTGTTGGGGAATGATTTCATTTGTTGGAGATGATATTCCTGCCGGGGATGGGTTTTTCCATTTATCCCTTCCCCGTTCTGTGTTTCTCAACTTGCTGGGGGTTATTTTGTTGAAGATGAGATTTCCTTTCTTCCTTTACCACTCTGTGTTGTCCGACCACCTCGGAACTTGCTGAAGATAACACCGCCGGTGGATTTTCATTTCCTCAAAATTGGTGTTTCACTCTTCTTGAAGGTTGTTGAGGATGACACTGGTTCGAAGACCATTTCCCTTAAGACTTTCCTTCTTCCCCAAGTGGGTATTGACTTCCAGAAAATTTTCAAACTGAGAAGAAAATTTTCTGCCCCAGTTTGATAATCTTCTTTGCACCATACTTCTCCGCCGTCAATGGCATTTCCTTGCCTTGCATAATAATTGGAAAGTTGGTGGTAAGTTTTGAAGTCATTTCTCACTATGCTTTGACTAAACTAACTTTGATGGAGAATTTTGACAAAAGGAGAAAGATAAAAAGAAACAAAAAATAGAAGACAAAGGAGAACTGACTCTCTAACAAGAAACAACTATAAAAACTTATCAAACGCGGATACCAACTCTACCGGTCATGACATGCACATATGGCCTATCCTCCGTCGTTAATTTCCTTTCACGATTTTTTGTCTCGTGATTTCCATCTGATTATCCCCTTTGTTCGACTTGTAATGCCCGAAGGGTTTTCACTTTCAAGCCTCTCTCATTTTGATTTTCTCTCAGCTTTCGTCGCCTTACGGTGCTTGTGAAGGTTTTCACCGGTAAGACTCTCTCATTTGTATTACTTTTAACTGGGGATTGGGGTATCATTGCCAAGACTCTCTCGTGTTTCCTTTCTGCCGGGAATCAGAGTCTTTTCTGCTGAGAATCAGAGCGTTATATTCTGATAGGACTCTCTCACTCGCCTGACGTGGCATCTTTTGAAGACTGATCAGAAGGTCTTTCTTTGGACCGTAATGTGGGATTTGGATAGGGCTAGAAAGAAAGGGTATTGAAGGCTCAAAACAAAATTAATTTTGGGTTCAAAATTTACAACCTTCGGACCTAAATTTATTTAAAATCAACACAATTTTTCTTTGCCCCAGTTTTTGCTTGGGGATTTTTTTTTTATTCTTTATTTACACTATGACCGAGCTGTGAAGCGCCTACGTATCCTCTTTAAGGAATCAGGTCAAACGTAGTTCCCAATTCCTCTTTTTCAAGTTTCTTTTTTTTTCACACATTTTTCTTTTTATTTTCTTTATCTCTTTTTGTTGTTTTCTTTTTCTTTACTTTTTTCTTTATCCCTTTCTTCTCTTGCTTTGCAACTAATTCCGAAGGAGGGGTATGAAAGAATTTAAAATAAGGCTCAAAGGGTTAACGAAGGATAAAGTGTTTGGGTAGCAGAACAAAATGCCTTCGTCATTCCAATCTTCAAAACATACCAAGTGTAAACAACTCAATTAATATTCGTCATATCTTCAAAGCACTGTTGGGAAACACTCTCATTTTCATTATTATGAACGACCCCATGTCAATTTTGGCCAGCTTGCCTTTAACGATTTTCTTTTACTTGCCCTAGTTTCTCCTGACTCGGGCTTCGAATAATCTCAAACCGTTCTTATTTCCTTTAAATGCCCCGATCATCTTCCAATTGCTTCATGATTAACTTTCAAGATTAGGCCAAAATTATGTGTGGATTCCATGTCACTGGAGTTGACAGAAAAAAAAAGGACTATAAAGAGGAAAAGTACGCCTGTGACTTTAATGTATTTCAGTTTCGCCGAGAGTAAGATTTGGGTCACATAAATGCGCACCCGTATTTAGGAAAGTAATTTATTTACAAATCGTGCCTAAGGGTTCTATCGTCTTTATTAACTTTGGGAAAGACCGTGAAATTCACTAAACGGTCTTCCCGAGTCTAAGTCTTTACAATTAATTTGAGGGCCCCGCAATTGTGTATTTAGTGCGGCGAGGCTCATCTCATTTTTATTAACAATATAATTCTAAAATGACTACATTTCCTATTTTTTAGTTTTTATAAATAAAGAAATCTCATAAATAATTTAGAAATTAAAAATGCAATACTTATCTTATTTATGACAAAAAAACTTAATGAAACAGATTTTAATCTATGTTTAAACAAATTTTTTTTTCGAAATTGTTTTATTTATTATTTTATTATTATTATTTTATTATTTTATTAAATACGAAATTTCACAACTTAATAATAAAAAAAAATCTAATTTAGAATAATATTAAAAAACTTGAATATATAAAAAAGAAAAACCAATAAAATCATTTATTCAAAAACTATCAAAAAATTATAACAATATTAAAGTTTGTATGATAAAAGTATTTATTCCCAATTATTTAAAACTAAGTAAAAAAACAGAAATCACAAATCAATGTAATTTTTATTTAAATTCGTTTTTTTATTTAAAAAAAAAACAACAAAAATCCTAATTGATTACATACTAAAAAAAATATTTATTTGCTACGTTTGGAAATATTTTTTTTTTATTTTTTTAAAATAACCAGTACTTAAATTAAAACTAAAAATAAAAGTGCAAAACCAACAACTAATATATGTACAAACTAAACCAATCTTATAAATAATTTAGACTCATATTTTTAACTTTTTTTTTTACTATTTTTTAACTTAAACCCTTGATATTAACTAATTACAAATATTATTCAAAACCATAATCAACCTTAATTATTTACACCTATATTTTGAGATGGTTAAACTAGAAAAGAAACAATTCTTGTATTATTGAAAACTCAAATCGTACCTAAATGCCTAATTTACGCAAAATAATTAAAATTCGCATTTTTATTGAACTTACCTACATGTTAACAACTTAATTTATTAAAGACAATATTAAAGAAGTTCTAATTAATTCGATTATCAAAGAGTAATTCATTCTTCCTAAACAATTTGAACATTAATAAACACATTTATAACTATACTATTTAATAACCATTTTTAGAAGTAAATTATTATTGCTACAACAAGGCTTAATTATTTAAAGTTATCACAAAATTTACAAAATATTAATACGGAATTTATTAAAACATAATCAAAGAAGATAGAAAAAACTATTTAAAATTTCAACAAAATCCTCATCTTTCCCATGTATTCATCTTATTATTTAAACATGATTAGGTATGTACCTGATATTGGAAAGAAAAGAACACCGGTGAACAGCAAATAACAACACAGCAATATCACAGCAACAGCAGTACAATCAAGAATACCAGTATCCTGATTTAAGCAATAAAAATCAACATCCCAGAATTGAGTTTCAAAATAAGACTTTGTAAAATAAAAACTAACACTTTTCAGATTTTTTTTTTTCGTTTTTGTTTTACTATTTGCTAACACTCTTTAAGATTTTTTTTTTCAGATTCTTCTCTCTAAAATGTTTTCTTCTCTTTTCCTCAATGAAATATGATTCCAACTTATATCACAAGACTCAAGGTCCCCTTTTAATTAAAAATAAACCATTATTAATTAAAAAACTAAAAGTAAGACTTCCACTTTCTTTTTATTTTAATCCCACTTTTAATTCCACTATGTTATGTTTTATTCTCCATTATATATATTCTATTAATACTTTTATTACCACTATCTTTTGTTTTGTCTTCCACTTTAATTTAACAATAATTAAATAACTAATGGACAAAAATAACTTTAATTCAAATAATTGACTATAATTTGATGACTAAAATACCCCCAACATTATTAAAATTTGCTACTATACCCTTATCAGCTATAACCAATTCACCTAAATCAAACAACCAAAATATAGTAAATTTAACCAATTCTTAAACAATTTTAACAACAATTCTAACAATCTTGATGAACAACCAAGAACACCATGATTTTTAACAACAAAAATTTCTAGATTCATAATAGCAACAAACAAGTAACTTTAAATCACTTAAACCTAACATATCACACAGACTATTTTAATTCTATAATTAAAATCCGAATTTAGAATTAAGCAAAAATAAAGAACCAAATTTAATCTAATAAACTCAATAATCATCTAAAAAATTCAATTAAATCTACCAATATCACAACCAAGATTTAGGATGTAAAAAATGATTGAACTATAACATTTCTATATTAACAACTTAACAAAACACATGATTAAAGTATGAAAAATGAAGAAATAATCAAGAACATGATGAACAACAAAAAAGAAACAAAATCAACCATATACTTATCTAAATCCGAAAATATACATATATATATATATATATATATATATATATATATATATATATATATATTTATATATATAGAACCGGTCTATATATATACATATATTCGTAATATACATAGAAATGAAGTTCCTATATATATATATATATATAATATATCATTCGAAAAATAAAGATAAATAACTAAAATAAATCTGCCCAAAAATGAAAAATAATAACAAATAATAATAAAACGAAATATATATACATATATACTACCCTAAAGCAATATATATATATATATATATATATATATATATATATATATATATATATATATATATATATATATATATATATATATATATATATATATATATATATATATATATATATATATATATATATATATATATATATATATATATATATATATATATATATATATATATATATATATATATATATATATATATATATATATATATATATATATATATATATATATATATATATATATATATATATATATATATATATATATATATATATATATATATATATATATATATATATATATATATATATATATATATATATATATATATATATATATATATATATATATATATATATATATATATATATATATATATATATATATATATATATATATATATATATATATATATATATATATATATATATATATATATATATATATATATATATATATATATATATATATATATATATATATATATGTATATATATATATATACATACCCTCGCCGGAAAAATCAAAAGAAAGGAAGATGAAGAAGAAAAGCTCGGGACATGCTCGGCGACGACAACAATCATGGTGATTGGAGCTCGGCAGCCATGGATGGGCTGGAGCTCGGCAGCCATGGCCATGGTTGTCGGTTTTCTCGGCCAAAAATGAGGCAGCAGCCATGGCGAGGCTGCTGCTCGGTTGCTGCTGCGAGGGGTGACGGGGAGGGGTGTTGGAGGTGGTCTGCCAGTGGAGGAGTGGGAGGTGCTGGCGGGAGGGTGGCCATGGAGGAAGGAGGAAGAAGAGAAAAAAAACTTAAGGTGGAGGCTCTTTTGTGTTATGTGTGTTATGTTAGGTTTAGGGTTTGTTTGAATAGTGTATAGTGGTGTAGTTGATGGGTTATGGGTTTGGGTCATGGGTTATGGGTCATGGGTTATGGATGATGGGTTTGGGTTATGTAGAATAAGTTTGGGCCTAAGTTTTAAATTTAAGAAGAGGCCCAATTCCGGATTTATCTTCTCTATATAAAAAAAATTATTTATTATGAAATAAATTTTTTAAAAAAATGTTAAGATTAAATTATAAAACCAAAATTATCTTAAAAATACTAATTAACTCAGAATAATAATTATCACACAAAATTAGACGTTAATAAAAATGAAAATCGCACAAAATTGGACATTAAATGCTAAAAATGCAAACATACATATTTTTGTGATTTTATAAATAAACTTAATTATTCCTAAGTATAAACTTGAATTTTATATACAAATGCAACATATTTTTATATTTTTTATTTATTTAAACAAATAAATATGCACAGATGAATGCAAACAATTCAAGAAAATAACACAAAATTCACAAATATTGCAAACAACACAAAACTCTTTTATTTTGAATTTTTTGGGAGTAATTCTCATATAGGGCAAAAATCACGTGCTCACAAATGTCAACGGCACTAACTGGGGGTGTGTACAGATTCTGGAGGGGCTCCTTCACCCCAAGCGCAATATTGATCACTCCGTGAGAAGCATTTTTTTTTCAATTTTTTTTTTCAAAATTTTGACCGAACCTTTGCTTCAAAAGGTTTCCTACATATCCCTGGCTAAAAGGGAATCAGGTCAATGTAGTTCGGAAAATTTTGGTAGTTGGGACTACCAATGAAACTGCGAATTTTTGCTGTTACTGTTGCTGCTGTTGCGGTTACCGCTTGTTGACCTCCTTATTACACCGGGGGGAATGTAAAATGAAGAAGTTATTCTAAGCTATGATTCTACAATTACAATTATTCCTATCCTAGCTTTTGTTTGCTTCTCCTCGTCTCTTTTTCTTTGATTTTTTGAGATGCTCACTCTCCCTTTTTGTTGATTTTCTTTCTTGTTTTCCTCTTCTTCTTTTTTTTTTTGATTTTCAATGGTACTTCTTGCCCTCGAGCCGAACCTGCTCAAAACAAAAACAACAAACTACTTTTTTTTCTTTTTCTCGCCCAGCATGGGCTTTTAGCTATATAAACCATGATGTGCGTAAATATATTCCCGTATTCGAAGGTGGGCGCCTAACGTAAATTAAACGTGCAATGCAAATGCGTAAATATATTCCCGTATTTGAGCGTGGGCGCCTAACGTAAATTAAACGTGCAATGCGATGCGAAAAGTATTCCCGTATTCGGGGGTGGGCACCTAACGAATTTAAACGTGCAACGCGATGCGTAAAAGTATTCCCGTATTCGAGGGTGGGCACCTAACGTAAATTAAACGTGCAACGCGATGCGTAAAAGTATTCCCGTATTCGAGGCGGGCACCTAACAAAAATTAAACGTGCAATGCGATGCGGAAAAGTATTCCCGTATTCGAAGGCGGGCACCTAACAGAATTTAGACGTGCAATGCGATGCAGAGAAAGTATTCCCGTATTCGAAGGCGGGCACCTAACGGAATTTAAACGTGCAATGCGATGCGTAAAAATATTCCCGTATTCGAAGGTGGGCACCTAACGAATTTAAACGTGCAATGCGATGCGTAAAAGCATTCCCGTATTTGAAGGTGGGCGCCAACGTAAATTAAACGTGCAATGCGAATGCAGTAAAATATTCCCGTATTTGAAGCGTGGGCGCCTAACGTAATTTAAACGTGCAATGCGAATGCGTAAAATATTCCCGTATTCGAAGGCGGGCGCCTAACGTAAATTAAACGTGCAATGCGATGCGAAAATATTCCCGTATTTGAAGGCGGGCGCCTAACCGAATTTAAACGTGCAATGCGATGCGTAAAAGTATTCCCGTATTTGAAGGTGGGCGCCTAACAGAAATTAAACGTGTAATGCGAATGCAGAAAATATTCCCGTATTAGAAGGTGGGCGCCTAACAGAATTTAAACGTGCAATGCGAATGCAGAAAATATTCCCGTATTTGAAGGTGGGCGCCTAACAGTAATTTAAACGTGCAATGCGATGCAGAAAATATTCCCGTATTTGAAGGTGGGCGCCAACATAAATTAAACGTGCAATGCGATGCAGAAAATATTCCCGTATTTGAGCGTGGGCGCCTAACCGTAATTAAACGTGCAATGCGATGCGTAAAATATTCCCGTATTTGAAGGCGGGCGCCTAACGTAATTTAAACGTGCAATGCGAAATGCGAAAATATTCCCGTATTAGAAGCGGGGCACCTAACATAAATGAAACGTGCAATGCGATGCGTAAAATATTCCCGTATTTGAAGGCGGGCGCCTAACCGAATTGAAACGTGCAATGCGATGCAGAAAATATTCCCGTATTGAAGGTGGGCGCCTAACAGAAATTAAACGTGCAATGCGATGCAGAAAATATTCCCGTATTTGAAGGTGGGCGCCTAACCGAATTTAAACGTGCAATGCGATGCAGAAAATATTCCCGTATTTCGAAGGTGGGCACCTAACAGAAATTAAACGTGCAATGCAATGCAGAAATGTATTCCCGTAGCCTGAGGACTGGGGAGTGTATTTTAAAAGATGTTACCTTCCTCTTTTTGGTATTTTCTTTTACCAATTATCTCTTGCCTGTGAATTTCTCCACTTAATTTCTCCACTTATTCGGCAGACTTTCTCTTTTTGGTATTTTAAATTTTCCACATTGGTCACATTCACTTTAAAGTGATTAGTGACGATTTGTTCCTGCATGAAACAAAATTTATTAGATATAAACTGCTGGCAACTGGCATCTGCCGTCCCCACTTCTTATTGCTTCCTTTGTTTTTGCTTTTTCATGTTGCATGGCTTTTGACTTCTCGTCCCTTGCATACTCTTTTTGTATTTTTCTCATTTCTCCATTTTTGTTTTGTTTTCTTTTTTCTTTGGCCATGTTTGCCAAGCTTCTTTATTCCTTTCCCCAATCTTCTATCCTTTCTGATCCAGTATTGTTTCAACTTCCGTTATCAGGAGCTGGTAGTTAGCTCTCAAAAGGGTAAACAATGAAATGCAGAAAAAACGAAAGAAAGGTAAGGGTATTCTGGAGAGATGACTGAACTTATCTGGGTATTTGCTGGCTGATTCCGCCGACCATGCCATGTATTTAAACTCCGACCCAGTTCGTTCCAATCATTATTCTGACTCTGAATTTCCTTTGACCCCAAACCGATACTCTTTTTTGTTGCCTTTTCTCTTTTCTGATGATCGCCTTACGGTGCGCCTTACGGTGCCTCGAAAGGTTTTCACCAATAAGACTCTCTCATTTATTCTCTCAACCTCACAATCGTCTCACAGTGCCGATTAAGATTTTCACTGATGAGACTCTCTCATTTTATTTCTCTCAACCTCACAATCGTCTCACAATGCCGGCTAAGGTTTTCACCGATGAGACTCTCTCATTTTTTTATATTTTCTTTTTTTCATTTTTTTCCTTTTGTATTTTGTTTTCTGTACCACGGGTATTATCCGACGCTTCGCTCCTCCTTCGTTGTATTTGTTATCATTTCAAAATTGATCAGAAGGTCTTTCTTTGGACTGTAACGTGGCTTTTGGGCGGGTTAAGAAAGAAAGATATAAAGGCTCAAAATTTCAACGAGGGTTAAAAATATTTACCACTCTCGGAATTATTAAACATAACTTCTGCCCCAGTTTCAATATGTGGGGAATTTTTGGATTTTTTCTTTATTGTGATTGAACCTCAGAGAGGCCGCCTACGTACCCTTTCGGGATCAAGTCAGACGTAGTTTATCCAACGTCATTAGTTAGATGGATTTCTTTTTGACTTTTTTCCCGATTTCTTTGTCTTTTTCTATATATATATTTTTTCATTTTCATTTTTTTTTTCATCATCATTTTTTTTTCATTTCATTTTTTTTCATCATTTTTTTTTCATTTTCCATCATTTCATTTTTTATTCTGGCAATTTCGATCTTGTTGCACCAGAGCGATTCCGAGAGAGGGATATGAAAGAATTCATTCATTAAGGCTCAAAGGGGCTATCAATGGATAAAGTGTTTGGATAGAGAATAAAATGCCTTCGTCATTTCAATTCCAAAATCACAACAAAATACAAAACACATAATTGAAAAGGAATCATACATAGTATCTTTTGACCGCATCCGAATTGATAGCAGTCTCTACGCACTTTCCTTCAACATCTGTTAAATATAATGCTCCATTGGACAACACCCGTGATACCACGAACGGTCCCTGCCAATTCGGCGCAAACTTCCCTTTTGCCTCTGCCCAATGTGGTAAGATACGCCTCAATACCAGTTGTCCGACTTCAAACTTTCGAGGTCGTACCTTCTTATTATATGCTCTGGCCATTCTCCGCTGATACAACTGTCCATGGCAGATCGCGGCCAATCTCTTCTCATCAATCAAATTCAACTGTTCTAATCGGGCCTTTACCCATTCATCGTCATCTATCTCAGATTCGGCTATAATTCGCAATGACGGTATTTCTATTTCTGCGGGTATAACAGCCTCCGTTCCGTACACCAGGGTATAAGGTGTGGTTCCGATAGAAGTACGTACCGTCGTGCGGTAACCCATGAGAGCAAAGGGTAACTTTTCATGCCACTGCCTGGATCCCTCCACCATTTTTCGGAGAATCTTCTTGATATTCTTGTTAGCCGCTTCTACTGCTCCATTCGCCTTTGGCCTGTAAGGCGTGGAATTGCGGTGCGTGATCTTAAACCTTTCACAAACTTCCGCCATGAGATGACTGTTTAAATTGGCTCCATTGTCCGTGATAATCACCTTGGGGATTCCAAATCGGCATATAATATTTTCGTGCACAAAATCCACCACCGCTTTCTTCGTCACCGCCTTGAATGTCTTAGCTTCAACCCACTTGGTGAAATAATCAATTGCAACCAGGAATAAACCTGTGCCCATTAGAAGCGGCTGGATCTATTGGGCCAATGACATCCATGCCCCAAGCAACAAAGGGCCAAGGTGCCGACATTGTGTGCAACTCATAAGGCGGGGAGTGGATCAGATCCCCATGTACCTGGCATTGATGGCATTTCTTTACATACCTGATACAATCACGCTCCATCGTGAGCCAGTAGTACCCAGCTCTCAAGATCTTCTTTGCTAACACATATCCGCTCATGTGGGGCCCGCATACTCCAGCATGTACTTCAATCATGATTTCATTTGCTTGTCGTGCATCTACACACCGCAATAAACCCAGATCTGGTGTTCTTTTGTATACCACTCCTCCACTGAAGAAAAATCCATTGGCTAGACGCCCGATGGCTCTCTTCTGGTCTCCGGTGGCTTGCTCCGGGTATTTGCCAGCTTTCAAGTATTCTCTAATATCATGATACCACGGCTCTCCATCCGACTCTTCTTCCACAACGAAGCAATAAGCATTCTGATCTCGGACTTGGATCTGGAGCGGATCTATATATGTCTTGTCCGGATGATGCAACATAGAGGACAATGTGGCCAAAGCATCTGCAATCTCATTGTGCATTCTCGGGATGTGCTTGAATTCTATAGACCGGAATCTTTGAGACAACTCGTGCAAACAATACCGATATGGTATCAATTTCAAATCTCGTGTCTCCCATTCCCCTTGAATTTGGTGTACCAAGAGATCCGAGTCACCCATGACCAAAATCTCTTGAATACCCATGTCAATCGCCATCCTTAATCCCAAGATGCACGCCTCATATTCGGCCATATTGTTGGTACAGAAAAATCGAAGCTGAGCTGTTACGGGATAGTGTTGACCCGTACTTGAAATGAGTACCGCTCCGATACCAACGCCCCTACTGTTGATGGCTCCGTCAAAGTACATTCTCCATCCTGATCTCTCCTCTTGCTCCATCTCCTCGATAAGCATTGCCTCTTCATCCGGAAAGTATGTCTTTAATGGTTCATATTCATCATCCACCGGATTCTCGCTAAGTGGTCCGCAATAGCTTGTGCCTTCATTGCCGTACGAGTTACATAGACAATGTCGAATTCTGTGAGCAGAATCTGCCATTTGGCCAATCTTCCCGTAGGCATAGGCTTCTGAAATATATACTTGAGAGGATCCAGCCGTGATATCAAGTACGTGGTGTATGCTGACAAATAATGCTTTAGCTTTTGAGCTACCCAAATCAATGCACAACAAGTCCTTTCCAGTTGGGTGTACTTCACCTCGTAAGATGTAAACTTTTTGCTGAGGTAGTAGATGGCTTGTTCTTTCTTGCCTGTCTCATCATGTTGACCCAGTACACAACCGAAAGAGTTATCCAGCACGGTCAGATACAAAATCAAGGGTCGCCCTGGTTCTGGAGGTACTAACACCGGAGGATTGGCCAAATATTCCTTGATCTTGTCAAAGGCTTCCTGACACTCGTCGGTCCATTTCACTGCCGCATCTTTCTTCAACAACTTGAAGATCGGCTCGCATGTTGATGTCAATTGAGCAATGAACCGACTAATGTAATTCAACCTTCCTAATAAGCTCATGACCTCCTTCTTGTTCTTCGGCGGAGGTAGACTTTGAATAGCCTTGATCTTTGACGGATCCAGTTCAATACCTCGCCGACTCACAATAAACCCCAGTAGTTTCCCCGAAGGTACTCCAAAAGCACACTTCGCCGGATTGAGTTTTAGATTGTACCTCCGGAGTCTTTGGAAAAACTTCCTCAAATCTTTCACATGATCAGGTTGTTTTCCGGACTTTATGATGACATCGTCCACATATACTTCAATTTCTCGATGCATCATATCATGAAACATCGTGGTCATTGCCCTCATGTAAGTTGCCCCGGCATTCTTCAATCCAAACGGCATTACTCTGTAACAGTATGTTCCCCAAGGTGTGATGAAGGCAGTTTTCTCAGCATCTTCTTCGTCCATCAGGATCTGGTGATAACCCGCATAACAGTCCACAAACGAACCGATTTCATGCTTGGCGCAATTGTCGATCAATATGTGAATGTTTGGCAATGGGAAGTCATCCTTTGGACTGGCTTTGTTGAGGTCTCTATAGTCTACACACACTCTGGTTTTGCCATCTTTCTTCGGGACCGGCACAACATTTGCCAACCAGGTGGGGTATTTGGTAACTCTTATGACCTTTGCCTCAAACTGCTTATTCACCTCTTCTTTTATCTTCACGCTAATGTCCGTTTTGAATTTCCTCAGCTTTTGTTTTACTGGCCGGCATTCAGAGTAGATAGGCAACTTGTGTACCACTAGATCTGTGCTAAGTCCGGGCATGTCATCATAGGACCAGGCAAAGATGTCCTTAAATTCATGTAACAACCTTATCAATTCATCCCTGAGGGGTGCCTCCAAATGTACACTAATCTTTGTTTCTCGAACATCATCTTCGCTCCCCAAATTTACAGATTCCGTATCACTTAGATTCGGTTTGGGTTTTTCTTCGTATTGTTTCATGTCCTTACTTATTTCCTCCAGGGCTTCCTCATCCTCACATTCTATTTCACTATCTTCCTCGATTTCTTGTATAGTAGCGTGATTGTCAGAACTGGGTCTATAATCCTTCACGCATGACATGGCATTGGAATCAACACATGCAAAACTGGTACAAAAGGAAAAATAAAGAAAAATAAGGCAAAAGTGAAGAAAAAGGAAAAACCGCATTTCATTAATAAAAGAAACGAACAATGTTCGGGATACATGGTGATGATTTTTTTTTTCATGAGGGGGAATGGGGAAATTATAAAATAACAACTTTCGGGGAAACAATGATGAAATTTTGAGCTAACTACCAAGACTCCTTCCGGATAAGGAAAGGAGTAGCTTCCCAATTGTTCAACGTGACTCTGGGCCCCACAAATTGCACGTCCATGTTGCTCGTGCCTTCCCCTGCTTCAATCGTATTCACCTCCCAGAACAATTTCTTAAAACCAAGCATTTCTTCATCGAGTTGGGTCTCAATGCACTTTGTTGCAGCAGATGGTTGATATTTTGTACCAGGCCTGATAAAGATGTCTGATAATTTGGGTATGGGTTTGGGCAAGGTCCAGTTTTTCTTGGCTTTAGAGGCTCTTTGGATATCGGCAAAGGTGGGTTTGAACCCTAAGCCGAATCTACCTTTATTCTCCGAAAGCTGAACTGGTTGAGTGACTCCCTGCAGTATTTTGCCTAATCCCCTCCCCGGTGCACATCCGTTTCTCAGCATTTCTCTGGCCACCATTACAGCAGTTGGTGCCATCATAGGGGTTGGTAACTTTTCTCCTTCAGCAACTCTATTCACCTCAACAGCATCCGTCACTTGGTAGACCCAAGGACCCCTATCCCCATCAGTACCATCAAAAGGTGCTACCACATTACAAGCATTTTCCTCTCCGTGTACAACAATCTCTTGTTGCTCCCATTCAAACTTGACCATCTGATGTAGAGAAGATGGTACCGCCTTGGCCGCATGAATCCAGGGTCGACCTAACAACAAGTTATATGATACGGCAATATCGAGCACCTGGAACTCCATCGTAAAATCAACGGGACCGATGGTCACTTCCAAAATAATATCTCCTAACGTGTTCTTACCTCCGCCGTCAAATCCTCTCACATTGATATTGTTTCTCCGGATTCTATCCCGGCTAATGTTCAGCTTCCCTAGAGTTGACAGCGGGCGGATGTTCGCGCTCGATCCATTGTCAATCAATACCCCGGTCACGACCGACTCTTCACTCTTTACCGTGAGGTACAATGCTTTATCGTGTTCAGTTCCTTCCACCGCAGCTCCCTATCATAGAAGGTGATTCTATTAGACTCGAAAATTTTGCCGGTAATCTTCTCCAAATGACACACCGAAATCTTCTCCGGACACGAGCCTCATTTAGAATCTTCATAAGAGCCTTCCGGTGCTCCTCTGAATGTATCAACAAAGATAACAAAGAAATCTGGGCCGGGGTCTTTCTTAACTGCTCGACCACTGAGTACTCTTGCGACTTCATTTTCTTAAGAAATTCTTCTGCTTCCTCCTCCGACACTGGCTTCTTCAGTTGACTTTCTTTTACCGTTTTCATCTTTCTCAGTTCCTCTGGAGCAAAACACCTTCCAGATCGGGTAAGTCCATGCGTTTCATTAATTTCATCAGAAATCTCTTTTCCCTTGTAAACTACTGCCACCTTGTTATAGTTCCAAGGCACAGTCTTTGTATTCACCACTGGCATTTGCACTACTGGTTTTATGATTACCGGCTCTGCACTTGCTCCTTTCACAGTCACGATCGTCTTTGCACCTGGAACTACCACCTTTAAACCTCCCATCACTACTGGCTTCGGTTTCTCAACAATTGCTTCCTCTTTCACAATTTCTTTCTCTAACTTGTCACTCGACTTTATCATCATGACGGCCTGAGATGGTTTTTGATTGCCATCACCCTGCACCAGCTCTATCATATTCGTTTCGTGGTGATTCGGCAATGGATTCTGGGTAATGTTTGGGGCCTCGGGAGCCTGCACTTCAATTCTCCTCTCATCGATAAGATCTTGAATGGCATTCTTTAATTGCCAACACTTCTCAGGTATCGTGGCCCAATGTTCCCGAACAGTATTCACATCTGACAGAAGAATCAAGACTTTTCGGGGTGGGTTTGGATTTTTTGGTGCGATTGGTCTCAACATCCCCAATTCTTTCAACCTGTGGTAAAGACTGGTATATGATTCTCCGAGAGGAGTGAATGTCTTTTTTGCTTTGTTTCTCCAATCAGCGTCCGGCCTGGGTCTATTCTGGTTTCGGTAAGGTTTAGGAGTTGGGTATGTGTTTTGGGTGTGGTACACATTGTGTGGAGCTTGAGCTCTCCACACGTGGGGTGGTGGTGGTGGGTAGGCTTGGGTTTGAGGGTGATGGTAATGTGGTACAGTCGGTGGGTATGGTGGTGGCGGTGGGTTATATGGGCTTGGTGCATTGTAGGGATTTGGCGGGTAAGATGGTGGTGGTGGATTATATGGGGTTGACGGGCTTGGTGGGTGTTGGCGATAGGGTCTTGGTGGGTTATAATGTGGGTTGCGACTCCATGACCTACTTTCAATGGTTGATACTTCTTCTTTCTTCTTCTTTCCCATCACTCCTCCGCTTCCACTCTGTATAGCTTGATTGGTGGCTTTGATAGCCGAAAAACTCATAATTTTGTTTGTCTTCAAACCCTCTTCTACAAAACTTCCCATTTTCACAACTTCGTTGAAACTCTTTCCAATTGCTGACACTAGATGGCCGTAGTATGTTGGCTCCAAAGCTTGCAGAAAACAATCCACCATCTCTCCTTCTTTCATCGGCGGATCCACTCTAGCGGCCTGTTCCCTCCATCTAAAACCGTATTCTCTAAAGCTCTCTCCTGGCTTTTTCTCCATCTTGGTAAGGGATAACCTGTCGGGTATGATCTCCAAATTGTACTGAAAGTGACTAGCGAAAGCTTGCGCTAAGTCATCCCAAACGAACCATCTTGTATGGTCCTGTCGAGTATACCATTCCAGAGCCGATCCACTCAAACTTTGGCTAAAGTACGCCATCAACAATTCATCTCTACCTCCCGCGCCTCTCATCTTACTACAGTATCCTCTTAGATGAGCTACCGGATCCCCGTGTCCGTTGTACATGTCGAACTTTGGCAACTTAAATCCCGCAGGAAGCTGCACCTCAGGGAACAAACACAGGTCTTTGTAGGCTACACTTACTTGCCCTCCCAGTCCTTGCATATTGCGGAAAGCATTCTCAAGACTTTTCACTTTCCGATCCATCTCTTCCTGCCCGGCACTCGCTTCTATCATCGGAGCACGAGATTCGTGTTGTCTGAAAGTCGGCTCCGGAGGGTAGTAGTGAGAATCCTGGATATGAAACATTGGTTCGCTAGAGGATTTGTGGATAACAGCGGGCGGAGGTGCCACATATACAGGAGCAACTTGTGGAACCTGAGGTGGTGCTTGCTTGGTTGGAGGTGGTGGCATTTGGGAGGTGGAAGCATAGTAGTGAGGGTAGTCGGGGTAAGTGGAAGACGAGTTCATTGTTGGTGGCTCTGGGTTAGGATTGGCCGGAGGGACATATGCAGGGTTAGCAGGGTAGGCTGGTAGTGGTTGACCTCTCGACCAAGCCTGGTACATTTCAGCCATCTGTTGTCTTAACTTGTACATTTCTTCTTTCATCCCCGCCACATCCACGATCTCTTCTTCGTGAGCAGGGTCTACAATGGTTGCCTCGATCTCCTGGGATACAGCCTTTGTCATCTTTTTGGACCTGGTGTTGTATGGGTGGGTAGCCAGAATGCCAGTTGCCTAGAAAATCTGAACTCACAAACATCAACACTTGTTAGTTGTTAGCGCATGAATAAGATGTAACGACTTTAAAAACAAACACATTTGCTCGAGTCGTTATGCATCATCCCGGCCGCTGCTCAATCATCTTTTTCTTTTTCCGCTCTTTTGTTTTCTTTCTTTCTTTTCTTCTTTTCTTTTCTTTTCTTTTTTTTGCTTTTTCTCTTTTCTTGCTTTTTCTCTCTTTTTTTTTTTTTCTTGCTTTTTCTTTTCTCTCTTTTTCCTTGCCGTTTTCATAATCACGCTCCTATTTATTTGCCTAGCGGATATAAAGGAAATGACATAAAGCAAAAAGAATTGGTAACAACACTTTGTTTTCTCATTGATAATTCAAAACCTTGATTACAAAGTGATGTTTTAAAAAAGAAAAATAAAAGATGATGCATGACCTAAGAGTACATTAATGCACCTAGTGCCCGCGAGGCATCGTTCGGCCTTGCCGCGGGCCTATATGCTAAACCCCTTTGAAGCCTATCCAGGTCGGCCATGACTTGTTGTACAAAAAACTTCACTGCAGATACAAAAGTCCTCCGAGTCATATCTTCACAAAGCTGAGTCTTTCGGGTGATGTATTGGGCGATGCGAACAACCTTTTCTCTGATGACCCCTTTTTCTTGCAATAGTCGACTTATTTGTTGAGCGCGAGCATCCAAGGTATGTTGGTTGTCCTTTTGCACTTGTTGTAGCTTCAATTCTAATCTAGCCATAGTCGTGTAGCAGTGCTCTCTTTCTTCTTCAAGATCTTTGATAATCTTGTTACTTTTGACTGTGGCTGAGATCATTTTCTTTCTAAGCTGAGCTATTTCAACATCATGCTTGCCTTGTAGCTGCCGGACTAACTTGGCTCTTTCCTCGGCGTCTTTGTCCATTTGCTTCCGAGCCTTGACTAACTCTTTTTCAGCTACGTCCAAATCAAAGCTATAGTCATTCACTTTCCGCCGGAGAATCTCAATTAACTTTTCCTCTCGGGCTGAACGAACTGGGGTCTCGGATGCAATTTTCATTTGAGCTATTTGAGCCTTCAACACATCATTTTCTTTCTTCAGCTGTTTCTTTTCCACTTCATCGGATGCCGCTTGTAAGCCGCTTTCGAAATGAAGATTTCTCAGTTTATCTTCCAACAGACTGATTTTGGCCTTATATTCTTTTTCCTTGGCCGCCCATTTCAGATTTTCCTCGGATTGCTCTATCATGTCTTGCAAGTGAGGTCTCTTTGAAAGACGTTCGTGTTCAACCCCTCGTCGGTACCATGTGGAGTACCCAGGTGATATCTCCCCCTTTGCTCTCTTCTGCACACAAGTATCCATTTTCAGGTTTTGGCACTCATTCCAGATTTGCCGGATCTTTGCTTCCGGGAATTGCCCATCTGGACCAATTTCTATAGCTTGCGAACCGAGGTCTCCGTCTCTCGGAACAACTTGACATCTACCCAACTGTCGCAGGGCCCTGTATGGGGCATAAGGTTGGATGCTTTTCAAGCCCATGATCAAAAATGGCGACCCTTCCGTCGGCATATATATTACCTCGTCAAGAGGTAGCCAATCATATGTCCAATCGATTTGGCCATCAGTTAATGATCGAAGATGCAAAATCCAATCTTTGACTCCCTCCGGCAATTTCACTTCTTTTGTTCTCGTACATAATTCTTCCAAACATGTTCGTTCAGCCGAACCATAACTTGAGAACGAAGGATGATGGCATAGATGTTCAATTAACCAAATCTGCAAGATCAAATTACACCCTTCAAAGAAGTTGGCTCCCGCTTTGCACGCAGTCAGAGCACGGTAGATGTCAGCTACAATCATTGGAGCTAGAGTACAATTATCTTGTACTATCAATGTGCTAGCTACCCCGACAACCTTTATACTGATATGCCCATCTTTTCTCGGAAATATGACAATTCCGAGAAATGCCACTAAGAAAGCAAACCTCCGGTGCTCCTCCCATTTTGCTCGGTTGGACTTGCTGCATAACTTGTTCGTGGGGTCATTGAAACCCCCGATGTGTCCATACCTACTATAGATGAAGTTTAAGGAGCAAAACCCGTTGGCTAGATCTTCATTGTGAACATTCCTGGCAATTTTCAAAGAGTCCAGAAAATGATGCACCGTTACCGTCCTTGGAGATACCGGGTATTTTCCTTTTAACGGAACCCCAGTCTTCCCGATATAGAAAGCAATTTCCTCTAGAGTAGGAGTGAGTTCAAAATCCGGGAGATGCAATACATTGTGTGTTGGATCCCAAAATGTGACCAACGCTCTAATTATGTCGCCTCGGGGGATTATGTCCAATAATCCCGTAAGATCTTTCAAATAACCTTTGACCCAGTCCTGACCATCTGATCCCATGTCTTGCCACCATAATTTCAGCCCCAAAGGGATTTTATTTAGGAAAAAATGCTCATTCATCATTGTGCTCGTCCTGCACATTTATTAAGGCGATTTTATTTAGAAAAAAGGAAAATCTTTTTCAATGCAAGTTTTCATTTTTGAAGGAAAGGAAAGAAAATGACTTTCGAAGTGGCCATTTTTGCCAAAACAACCTTCCGGCGTCCTTTCGGAACATTCGGCCATTTCCAAAAATAGCGATTACCTCGATTATTTGAAAGGAAAATCTTTTTGGTCTTTTTTTTTTTCTTAAAAGTGTGGTTGGACCCGTTTAAAGGTTGCCTACGTATCCCACCTAATGGCGAGAATCAAACCTGCGTAGTTCGGTCAGATTAATCGACCAATTTATTTCAACAACAAAACCATTTTTTCAATTTTTTTTTTTGATACCCATTTTCACTAACTCTTATTTCTCTCTTTTTTTCAATAATTTTTCTACCCTTGGGATTTTTGCCGGTCCGCATAATGATCAAGGACAATTAAAAATGCAACACATAATATGCTCGGTCTTAATTACCGGGTCATCTGTCCTAGACGGACCCAACCCCTATGTTGAGTCCCCTAAGTCAGATATGATGCAAATAAACGTCCTAGACCTAGGTTCAATATCCCGAAGTTTTCATATGGTGCTAGACCGTGTACCCGAGCGGACAACTCGGATCGAGGAGGGGGCTACGTACCGGTGACCCGCGGGATCGTCCGGCTTTGTAACTTATCCTGCCTCTTTTCTTATTTTTGGTATTGACACTAACAGTAAGGGGAGTCTCAACCAGTAAGCACATCCCCGGGGGTAAGAAGAGACGGGTTTTCGGCACAGTTTTATATACAGTTCACGCAATATCAAAGCGGTAAACATGTAGCACATTAATTAAACATGTAATAAAATCGGATATAAGCAAAAATAGCAATTTTACTGAGCTCCAATTCTTAAACCCCGAACCGAAGTTCTGGGTTACTTATCCCCAGTGGAGTCGCCAGAGCTGTCACACCTCCCTTTTTTACCGCACATAACGTATAAATGTAAATGTGCCACCGTTTAATACTACACCCCGAGAAGGAATATAATAATAATCAATGAAGGAGTTTTTCCACTTAAAGGACAGTCGGAACGGGATCAATTTATTAAATTCAGAGTCGCCACTTGGAAAAATAATGGTGTTCCAAGTCACCGGTTTAATCCCGAACCGAGGAAATTTATGACTCCGTAATACAGTCCGCGAAACTAGAAATCTGGATAAGGAATTCTGTTAACCCGGGAGAAGGTGTTAGGCACTCCCGGATTCCGTGGTTTTAGCACGGTCGCTCAATTGCAATTTTTGTTTTTATCTGATTTCTTCATATATTTTAACTAGGTGCTTTTAATGTTCCGCCTTTTAATTTTAGAAGAATTGCGACGTCACGAAAACACATTTCGAGTCACACCGCAACCGGTACGCCCGTGACTTTAATGCATTTCAGTTTCGCCGAGAGTAAGATTTGGGTCACATAAATGCGCACCCGTATTTAGGAAAGTAATTTATTTACAAATCGTGCCTAAGGGTTCTATCGTCTTTATTAACTTTGGGAAAGACCGTGAAATTCACTAAACGGTCTTCCCGAGTCTAAGTCTTTACAATTAATTTGAGGGCCCCGCAATTGTGTATTTAGTGCGGCGAGGCTCATCTCATTTTTATTAACAATATAATTCTAAAATGACTACATTTCCTATTTTTTTAGTTTTTATAAATAAAGAAATCTCATAAATAATTTAGAAATTAAAAATGCAATACTTATCTTATTTATGACAAAAAAACTTAATGAAACAGATTTTAATCTATGTTTAAACAAAATTTTTTTTTTCGAAATTGTTTTATTTATTATTTTATTATTATTATTATTTTATTATTTTATTAAATACGAAATTTCACAACTTAATAATAAAAAAAAATCTAATTTAGAATAATATTAAAAAACTTGAATATATAAAAAAGAAAAACCAATAAAATCATTTATTCAAAAACTATCAAAAAAATTATAACAATATTAAAGTTTGTATGATAAAAGTATTTATTCCCAATTATTTAAAACTAAGTAAAAAAACAGAAATCACAAATCAATGTAATTTTTATTTAAATTCGTTTTTTTTTAAAAAAAAAAACAACAAAAATCCTAATTGATTACATACTAAAAAAAATATTTATTTGCTACGTTTGGAAATATTTTTTTTTATTTTTTTAAAATAACCAGTACTTAAATTAAAACTAAAAATAAAAGTGCAAAACCAACAACTAATATATGTACAAACTAAACCAATCTTATAAATAATTTAGACTCATATTTTTAACTTTTTTTTTTACTATTTTTTAACTTAAACCCTTGATATTAACTAATTACAAATATTATTCAAAACCATAATCAACCTTAATTATTTACACCTATATTTTGAGATGGTTAAACTAGAAAAGAAACAATTCTTGTATTATTGAAAACTCAAATCGTACCTAAATGCCTAATTTACGCAAAATAATTAAAATTCGCATTTTTATTGAACTTACCTACATGTTAACAACTTAATTTATTAAAGACAATATTAAAGAAGTTCTAATTAATTCGATTATCAAAAGAGTAATTCATTCTTCCTAAACAATTTGAACATTAATAAACACATTTATAACTATACTATTTAATAACCATTTTTAGAAGTAAATTATTATTGCTACAACAAGGCTTAATTATTTAAAGTTATCACAAAATTTACAAAATATTAATACGGAATTTATTAAAACATAATCAAAGAAGATAGAAAAAACTATTTAAAATTTCAACAAAATCCTCATCTTTCCCATGTATTCATCTTATCATTTAAACATGATTAGGTATGTACCTGATATTGGAAAGAAAAGAACACCGGTGATCAACACAACAAATAACAACACAACAATATCACAGCAACAGCAACCTCAAAAATACCCAGTATCCGGATTTAAGCAATAAGATTTAATAACCAGAATTGAACTTCAGAATAAGATTTGTAAAAATGGAAGACTAATTTTTTCAGATTTTTTTTTTCGTTTTTGTTTTACTATTTGCTAACACTCTTTAAGATTTTTTTTTTCAGATTCTTCTCTCTCAAATTTTTTCTTCTCCCCCAATGAAATATGATTCCAACTTATATACACAAGACTCAAGGTCCCCTTTTAATTAAAAATAAACCATTATTAATTAAAAAACTAAAAGTAAGACTTCCACTTTCTTTTTATTTTAATCCCACTTTTAATTCCACTATGTTATGTTTTATTCTCCATTATATATATTCTATTAATACTTTTATTACCACTATCTTTTGTTTTGTCTTCCACTTTAATTTAACAATAATTAAATAACTAATGGACAAAATAACTTTAATTCAAATAATTGACTATAATTTAATGACTAAAATAACCCCAAAATTATTGAAATTTACTACTATACCCTTATCAGCTATAACCAATTCACCTAAATCAAACAACCAAAATATAGTAAATTTAACCAATTCTTAAACAATTTTAACAACAATTCTAACAATCTTGATGAACAACCAAGAACACCATGATTTTTAACAACAAAAATTTCTAGATTCATAATAGCAACAAACAAGTAACTTTAAATCACTTAAACCTAACATATCACACAAACTATTTTAATTCTATAATTAAAATCCGAATTTAGAATTAAGCAAAAATAAAGAACCAAATTTAATCTAATAAACTCAATAATCATCTAAAAATTCAATTAAATCTACCAATATCACAACCAAGATTTAGGATGTAAAAAATGATTGAACTATAACATTTCTATATTAACAACTTAACAAAACACATGATTAAAGTATGAAAAATGAAGAAATAATCAAGAACATGATGAACAACAAAAAAGAAACAAAATCAACCATATACTTATCTAAATCCGAAAATATACATATATATATAACATTTCTATATTAACAACTTAACAAAACACATGATTAAAGTATGAAAAATGAAGAAATAATCAAGAACATGATGAACAACAAAAAAGAAACAAAATCAACCATATACTTATCTAAATCCGAAAATATACATATATATATAACATTTCTATATTAACAACTTAACAAAACATATATATATATATATATATATATATATATATATATATATATATATATATCGAAAACGGGGAACCAAGTCCCATAATATCGTCCGAAAAATAAAAATAAAAATAATGAGAAATATATTCTGCCTGAAAAATAATAAAAATAAAATAAAATATACATATATACATATAGTCATATATATCTAATATACCCATGTATACACGTATATACACAACATATACATAGTATATACACATGCATAATTAGGGTTTTTATTACTTTATTCAAACATATATATATATATATATATATATATATATATATATATACATGTATGCTATATATACACGTATATATATGTATATAACATATGTTTATACCTATATACACGTGTATATACATATATATATATATATGTATATATATATATATACATACCCTCGCCGGAAAAATCAAAAGAAAGGAAGATGAAGAAGAAAAGCTCGGGACATGCTCGGCGACGACAACAATCATGGTGATTGGAGCTCGGCAGCCATGGATGGGCTGGAGCTCGGCAGCCATGGCCATGGTTGTCGGTTTTCTCGGCCAAAAATGAGGCAGCAGCCATGGCGAGGCTGCTGCTCGGTTGCTGCCGCGAGGGGTGACGGGGAGGGGTGTTGGAGGTGGTCTGCCAGTGGAGGAGTGGGAGGTGCTGGCGGGAGGGTGGCCATGGAGGAAGGAGGAAGAAGAGAAAAAAAAACTTAAGGTGGAGGCTCTTTTGTGTTATGTGTGTTATGTTAGGTTTAGGGTTTGTTTGAATAGTGTATAGTGGTGTAGTTGATGGGTTATGGGTTTGGGTCATGGGTTATGGGTCATGGGTTATGGATGATGGGTTTGGGTTATGTAGAATAAGTTTGGGCCTAAGTTTTAAATTTAAGAAGAGGCCCAATTCCGGATTTATCTTCTCTATATAAAAAAAATTATTTATTATGAAATAAATTTTTAAAAAAAATGTTAAGATTAAATTATAAAACCAAAATTATCTTAAAAATACTAATTAACTCAGAATAATAATTATCACACAAAATTAGACGTTAATAAAAATAAAATCGCACAAATTGGATATTACAGGCTAAAAATGCAAAAATACATATTTTTGTGATTTTATAAAATAAACTTAATTATTCCTAAGTATAAACTTGAATTTTATATACAAATGCAACATATTTTTATATTTTTTATTTATTTAAACAAATAAATATGCACAGATAAATGCAAACAATTCAAGAAAAATAACACAAAATTCACAAATATTGCAAACAACACAAAACTCTTTTATTTTGAATTTTTTGGGAGTAATTCTCATATAGGGCAAAAATCACGTGCTCACAACAATCACTAGCAATAAGGGCAAGAAAACAAATAAATCATAATATAATGACGAAAAGGGAATAATAGTACAACAATCGTATCCCGGCAAGGGAAAAACAATATCAAAAGCAATAACATCCCCGCAAGGAAGATAACCTTAAAAGCAATAACATCTCGGTAAGGGAAACAATATCATAATTCTCTTCTTTTCTCACATTTACTTCACAAATCAATTTACAACTTGAGCCAATGCTCTATAATTTTCAATTGCCAACATTAATTCCACAAATCATTTCACAACTTGAGCCAATGCTCTTCCCATGTTCAATTGCCAAAATTACTTCCACAAGCCTTGTTCAACAATAGAAATGTCACATAAGGCATGGACAATACAAAATAAAGTCATATTAATCATAGCATAAGACTCACGGGCATGCTTGACACCAACGTATAGATACTCGTCACCATGCCTATACGTCATACTCAATAATTTAATACATAACAAATAAGACATGACTACTAATCTCTCAAGCTAAAGTAGACCAAGTACTTACTTCGATGCCACGAACACAACTCAAGCCTCAACTACTACTTTACCTCTTATTTCTACCACCAACTCCATTGTATCTCGCCATAATTTAATTAATACTATTAATAAGTTCTAGATAAATAAATAAATTCTAATGCATGAAAATGAGTTTTCAAATGCTTTCCCCAAAAGTCAAAAATCGACCCTCGGGCTAGCTTGATCTAAATTCGAAATTCGGACTAAAATTTGATTACACATTCACCCCCCAACCCGCATATATATCTAATCTTGGAATCCGACCTAAATTTGAGGTCTAATTCCCCAAATTTTAATATTCTTAGATTTTACCCAAAATTCTCAATTCCACCATGAAAACCCTAGATTCTAGGATGAAATCTTGTAAAAAGAAGTTAAGAAGAGAAAGAAATGAGTTTAAACTTAATTGCTTGTGTTTTTGGGGAAGAAAGAGCGTTTGGAAAATCGTCCCTATGTTTTAGGTTTCTGAAAATGGAATAATAACTAAAAAGTCCCATTTATATACTCCCCTCAGACCCTTATCGCGAACCGCATAGAAAGGTTTGCGGCCGCGGAGCTCCACCGTGAATCGCAAAAATATCGAGCATGGACACGAAGGCTTGGCCTTGATCACCGCAGACTGCAAAAATCCCACCGTGGTCACGGAAGCCCCATCGCGGTCGCGAGAAATCACTGCGGACCGCAAAGCCGAGTTCGGACACCTGCAATAATTATTTTTTTTCTAAGTCTAAATCCAATCTGTGGCCTATCCAAAACTCACTCGAACCCTCAGGACTCCAAACCAAGCGTGCACGCAAGTCCAAAAATATCATACGGACTTGTTCGTGTGATCAAATTATCAAAATAATATCAGAATTAAGCCACAAATTCATGAAATCACTTAAGAATATCAAAATTTTCAGTTTTTCTCAAATAAAGTCCGATTTATAATAAACACAAACTCCGATTCTTACCAAACTTCACAAATTCACCTAAATATTTCAAATTTGTACCGGGCTCCGGAACCAAAATACGGGCCTGATACCATCAATTTCATCATCTTTTATTTCCAAAAAACTCTATGAATTTCAGTTAAACAGTTTTCTTCAAAAAATTTATTTCTCGGGCTTGGGACCTCGAAATTCGATTTCGGGTGTATGCCCAAGTCCCATATTTTCCTATGGACCCTCCGAGACCGTCAAATCATGGGTCCGGATCCGTTTACCCAAAATGTTTATCGAAGTCAACCTAAATTCATTTTAAAAGTAAAATTTATTATTTTTCACAGATTTCACATAATGGCTTTTCGGATACAACAGAATGCGCACACAAATCGATGTGAGACAAAATGAGGTTTTAAGGCCTCGGATCACAAAATTTATTTCTAAAACAAGTGATGACCTTTTGGGTCGTCACATTCTCCACCTTTAAAATAACTGTTCGTCCTCGAACGAACATAAGAAAGAATTACCTAAGTCGAAGAAAAGATGGGGATATAATCTCGGCGTATTGGAATCGAACTCCCAGGTCGATGGCTCAGCAAGATGAACTCTCCACTGAACATGAACAGAAGGGAAACTCTTTGCTCTCAATTAATGAACCTGCCATTGTAGAATATCTATCGGCTCCTCCTCATAGCAAAAGTCCTTGTCCAACTAGACAGTGCTGAAATCTAACACGTGGGATGGATCGCCTTGATACTTCCGAAGTATGGACATATAAAACATTGGTGTACGACTGACAAACACAACGGCAATACAAATATGTAAGCCACCTCTCCCACTCGATCAAGAATCTCAAACGGGCCAATGAACCTAGGGCTAAGCTTTCCCTTCTTTCCAAATCTCATCGCGCCCTTCATAGGCGACACCCGAAGCAACACTCGCTCGCCAACCATGAATGCCACATCACGAACCTTATGGTCGGCATAACTCTTTTGCATGGACTGAGCTGTATGAAGCCTATCCTGAATGATCCTGACCATGTCCAAGGCATCCTGTACTAGATCCGTACCTAACAACCAAGCCTCTCCCAACTCAAAACATCCAACGAGTTGCCGACATCGCCTACCATATGACACCTCATAAGGAGCTATCTGAATGCTTGACCGGTAACTATTGTTGTAGGCAAACTTCGCTAAAGGCAAAAATTGATCCCATGAGCCTCTAAAGTCAATAGCACAAGCTCGTAGCATATTCTCCAAAATCTGAATAGTGCACTCGGACTGCCCGTCTGTCTGAGGATGATATCGTCTGCTCAACTCGACCCGTGCGTCCAACGCACATTGAACTGCCCTCTAGAAATGTGAGGTAAAATGCGTACCTCAATCATAAATGATAGACACAGGCACACCATGAAGATGAACAATCTCCCTGATATAGATCTCAGCTAACCTCTTAGAAGAATAGAAGACTGACACAGGAATGAAATGCACTTGTTTGGTTAGTCTATCAACAATAGCCCATACTATGTCGAACTTCCTTTAAGTCCGTGGGATTCTAAAAACAAAGTCCATAGTGATACGTTCCCCCTTCCACTTAGGAATCGCAATCTTTTGGAATAAACCCCCAGGTCACTGATGCTCATACTTTACCTACTAACAATTCAAACATCGAGCCACATATGCAACAATATCCTTATTCATCCTCCTCCATCAATAATGCTGCCACAAATCCTGATACATCTTGGCGGCGCCCGGATTAATAGAGTACTGGGAACTATAGGCCTCCTCCTAGAATCAATTCACAAAGTCCATCCACATTAGGCACACAAACACCACCCTGCATTCTCAAAACTCCATCATCTCCAACCGTAACTTGCTTGGCATCCCCGTGTCGCACTGTGTCCCTAAGGACAAACAAATGAGGGTCATCATACTGCCACTCCCTGATGCGCTCAAGCAATGAAGAATGAGCGATTGTGCAAGCTAACACACAGCTGGGCTAAGAGACATCTAGCCTCACGAACTGATTGGCCAAATCCTGAACATCCAAAGAAAATGGTCTCTCACTGACCCGATTATATACATAACTGCCCATACTGACTGACTTTCTACTCAAAGCATTGGCCACCACATTGGCCTTCCTCGGATGATATAAAATGGTGATATCATAGTCTTTAAACAGCTCCAACCACCTCTTCTGCCTCAAATTTAGTTCCTTCTACTTGAAAAAATACAGTAGACTCTTGTGATCCATGAACACCTCACATGACACGCCATATAGATAATTCCTCCAAATCTTCAATGCGTGAATAATGGCTACTAACGCCAAATCATGGACTGGGTAGTTCTTCTCATGAATCTTCAATTACCACGAACCATAAGCAATGACCTTGCCACCCTACATACCAAGCCCAATGTGGGATGCGTCACAATAAGCTGTATATGGCCTTAAACCTATAGGCAGAACAACACTGGCACCGTAGTCAAAGATGTCTTGAGCTTTTGAAAGCTCGCCTCACATACATCCGACCACCTGAACGAGGCACCCTTCTAGGTCAACCTGGTCATTGGGAATGCAATATATGGAAACACCTCCATAAACCAATGGTAATAGCCTGCCAAACCCAAGAAACGCCGAATCTTTGTAGATTATGTGGGTTGAGGCTAATTATTGACTGCATCTATCTTCTTTGGATCTACATGAATACCCTCTACTGATATAATATGTCCCAAGAATGCAACTAAATTCGACCAAAGTTCGCACTTGGAATACTTAGCATACAACTGACTATCCTTCAGAGTCTGAAGAACGACTTGAAGATACTGCTTGTACTCCTCCTGGCTATGGGAATAAATCAAAATATCACTAATGAAGACAATCACGAAGGAATCCAAATAAGGCATGAACACTCGATTCATTAAATCCATGAAAGCTACTGGGGCATTTGTCAATCCGAATGACATCACTAAGAAATCATAATGCCCGTACCGAGCGCGGAAAGCTGTCTTAGAGACATTGGATACCCTAATCCTCAACTGATGGTAGCCCGATCTTAAGTCGATCTTAGAAAACACTTGGACACCCTGATCTGGTCAAACAAACCATCAATCCTTGGCAATGGCTACTTATTCTTTATTGCAACCTTGTTCAATTGTCGATAATGTATACAAATTATTGATCCGTCCTTCTTCTTAACAAACAACACTAGCGCACTGCAAGGTGAGACACTAGGCCTAATAAAGCACTTATCAAACAAGTCTTGCAAATACTCCATTAATTCTTTCAACTCAAGCGGGGCCATACGATATGACAGAATAAAAATTCGTTGAGTGCCTAGAGCCAAATCAATACAGAAGTCAATATCCATGTTGGGTGACATACTCGGCAGGTCTGAAGAGAAAACCTCAAGAAACTCACAAACAACAGGTACAAAATCCATAGAAGGAACCTCAGCACTAGAATCACGAACATATGCCAAATAGGCCAAAAACCTCTTCTCGACCATACACTGAGCCTTGATATATGAGATAACACAATGAGTAGAATGACCAGGAGTCCCTCTCCACTCTAAACGAGTCAAACCCAGCAAGGATAATGTCAAAGTCTTAGCATGACAGTCCAAGATAGCGTGGTACGATGATAACCAGTCCATCCCTAATATGACATCAAAATCATCGATATCCGAAAGTAACAAATCTACTCGAGTCTCAAGACCCCAAATCACAACTATACAGGAATGGTGGATACATTCTACCATAGTAGAATCACCCACCGATGTAGACATATATACATGAGCACTTAGAGAATCACTAGGCATAACCAGATAACGGTGAAAAATAAGATTACACATAGGAGTATGTGGATCTATGATCAAATAGAACTCAAGCATCTCTACTACAAACCAGAACATTACGTGGAATAACTACATTGAAATCCTTGGCCTCAGGCCAGGCTAGAAGAGCATAACATCGGGGCTGGGCCCCACCACTCTGAACTACATCTATGGGAAGGTCTGCTATTGGCTGGCCTCCACCTCTAGCAGCCTGACCTCTACCTCTAATACCTCTACCTCCACTTCTAGCACCTGTATCTCACCTATAGCGGATTAAGCGTATTGTGGTATACTAGGTTCCTAAACTATGGCATGAAAACCCTGATGTTGAGAGATGCTTGATGCTCAAGAGAAAAATCTAGCAATATGACCCTTATAGCCACAAGTATAACAAGCCCTCGGTTGTGAGAATCTTGACCCTGATGGCCCGAATGACCACCTCAAAAACTATGGAGCGGTGGTGCATTGATAGGATTTGGTAGTGCATTGTAGGACTGCTGATCAGAATACTATATACGAGAACCACGGCCACCCGAAGCACCATAAGAAACCTGAAGTGCTGACTAAAACGTTCTAGGAGGATGGCCTCTACAAAAAGAATCCATTACTCCAAACAAGGCACTACTGAGTCTGCCTGAATGAGGAGGCCTCTTGTCAGATCCCTGACCACCCCCTGCGATAAAACCATCTCAACCCCTCTGGCTACATTGGCTTCATCCTGAAAGGAAATCTCGCTCCCCGTCTCCTTGGCCATATGAAGTCGAATAGGCTGAATGAGTCCCTCAATGAACCTCCTCACTCTCCATCTTTCTTATTGGAAAGTATAAGAAGATCATGATGGGACAAATCAATAAAGCCGGTCTCTTACTGAGTAACAATAATAGAACCTTGCTGGAGACACTCAAACTACCTCTGCTAACTCTCCCTCTGAGTGATAGGAAGAAACTTCTCAAAACATAGCTGAGAAAACTAATCCCAAGTCAAAGCTGGTGACCTAGATGGTCTAGCCAAACAATAATTTATCCACAAAGTTTTGGTGGATCAACGCAGTTAAAAAGTAGCGAAGTCGACCCCATTGGTCTCCACTATCCCCATGTTCTGAAGAACCTTAAAAAAACTATCTAAATAATCCTAGGGACCCTCAGAAGATGCTTGTTGTAAATGGTAGTGAAGAGCTTGGTGAACCAATCCAATCGCCATAAAGCATCGGTAGACATAGTTCCTCCACCACCAGTCTGAGCTACCACACCCTGCTGAACAACTTCAAGTGGTTGAGCTGCTAGAAATGGGGAGTCATCCACTTTTTAGTGCGGGTAGCAAGAGTCTGTGCTCCTCCCCTAGCCTGAGAGACAGCTGGTGCTACAGAAAGTATTCCTGCCCCAGTGACACTCTCTATGAGGCCCACTAGACAGACCAGAGCATCTTGAAGTACTATGTAGCAATGAACCCCTCCGGGACCTGAGCTGGTCCCACCAGAATTGTTTAGGCCGGAACCTCATCATCAAACTCAACTTGAGGCTCCGCTTCTAGTGCTGCTGCTCTGGGCTGAGCTCTACCCCTACCTCGGCCTCTAGCATGGCATCAACCTCTCCCTCTACCTCTTGTGGGGCTGCTGCTGGGGGCTCGAGAGGTTGATCACTGGTTGAGAAAGCACGTGTTCTCACCATATATGAAAGAACAGAGCAAAATTTTAATTAGCACTGATAAATCAATTGCACCACAGGAAAGAATAGATGTGAAGTTTGTCCTAACTTTGTAGCCTCTGGGATAGATATAGACGTCTCCGTACCAATCCTTCATACTCTACTAAGCTTGTCCGTGAATTGTGAGACCTAAGTAACCTAGAACTCTACACGACCCAGATATCCCATGCTCGAGAGGTATGATGGCGCCTACTAGTAAAATCTAGGCAAGGCAGTTATTCTAGTTATTTACTTTTTTTTCATTTTAATCCTTTAACAATTAAGAACCATCATCATATAAATAATAGAATTTAATGAACAGAAGACCAAAATGTAATATTTTAATAATGATACCAGTACCAATCCATAAGATGAACTACCCAAAACTGGTGTCACAATTTCACAAATTATCTAGGAATACTACAAATAAGGGTTCAAAAGATAAATACAATGATGTCTCTGAAATACATGAAAGAAATAGAATGAAAGGGTAGAAGGAGACACCAAGATCTACAGACGCCTGCAAGACTACCTCGGATCACATGATGAACTGGAAGCAACAACCTCACTACGGTTCGAAAGTTGTAGCATCATGATCTGCACAAAAGAGTGTAGAGTGTAGTATCAGCACAACCGACCCCACGTGTTGGTAAGTGCCTAGCCTAACCTCGGCGAAGTAGTGATAAGGCTAGGACCAGATTACCAAATAAACCTGTGCAGTTAAATCATATACAGTAGAAAAATAAAGGTAGAAATTTACAATTTAAAAGTAAGAATGGGGGAGACATACTGCGGGGAAATCAAGTAACGACAGAACAACATGTAAATAACAGAAAGAAACACAATAACTCAATTATCAACAATAATTAGGAAATCAAAAAAAGTGCACGGCATCACCCTTCGTGTGTTTACTCTTGTCCTCACCAAATATCAATATAATCGGCACAACATCACCCTTCATGCGTTTACTCTCGTCTTCACCAAATATCAATATTATCGGCACGGCATCACCCTTCGTGCTTTTACCTCCCATAATCATGGCATGGAATGATCCATCGTGCATACTCAATCTTATAAAGGCACGTAATGGTACATAGTGCGGCACGGCATCACCCTTCGTGCATTAACTCTCTCTCACAAGTATCGTGTACAACATCACCCTTCGTGTTTTAACACTCTCTCACCAATACAATGCACGGCATCAACCTTCATTCTTTAACACTGTTCCTCACCAAAACAATAATCACTAGCTATAAGGGCAAGAAAATAAATAAAATCACAATAAAATCCCGGCAAGGGATCAATAATACAATAATCGTATCCTGCCAAGGAAAAAATAATATAAAAGCAACAACATCCTAGTAAGGGAGATAACATTAAAAGAAACAACATCTCGGCAAGGGATACAATATCATAATTCTCTTCTCTTTATCACATTTACTTCACAACTCAATTAATAATTTGAGCCAATACTCTATAATGTTCAATTGCCAATATTAATTCCACAAATTATTTCACAATTTGAGCGAACGCTCTTCCATGTTCAATTACCAAAATTACTTCCACAAGCCTTGTTTAACTATAAAAATATCACATAAGGCCAAAACAGAGTCATATTAATCATAGCATAAGACTCACGGCATGCTTAACACCAGCATATAGATAATCGTCACCATGCCTATACGTCGTACTCAACAATTAACACATAGAAAATAAGACACGAATCCTAATCCATTAAGCTAAAGTTAGCCCAAACACTTACCTCGATGCCACGAACACAATCTAAGCCTCAACTACTGCTTTACCTCTTATTTCCACCACCAACTCCCTTTTTATCTAGCCACAATTTAATTAATACTATTAATAAATTCTAAATAAATAAATTCTAATGCATGAAAATGGGTTTTCAAATGTTCTCCACAAAAGTCAAAATTCACCCCCGGGCCAACTTGGTCCAAATTCAAAATTTAAACCATAACCTGATTACCCATTTATCCCCGATCTCGGATATATAATTGGTTTTAGAATCCGAACTCAATTTAAGGTCTAAATTTCCAAATTTTAATATTCTTAGGTTTTACCAATAAATTTCCAATTCCACCATGAAAACCCTAGATTCTAGGATGAAATCTTGTAAAAAGAAGTTAAGAAGTGAAAGAGATGAGTTTAAATTTCCGTAAGTACGAAATTGTAAAGTAGAAATTTCACTAAGGCATGAAAATAAGGAAAAAATGCTTATTTTGATATATAATTCATGCGTACATGTTTTGTCATTGGAGCTCAGGCAATCTACATGGACACAGTTCGTTTGACCATTTAACCCTTTACAGCATTTTCATATCGAGACCCTGTTGATATAAAGCATCTCTTTTGAAAATATAACATTCGAGGGTGATACCCCCCCAGTATTCGAGATTGATTGTAAAGAAGCCTTGGTACTGTTGATGTCACGCCCCAAATCGGGGAACATGATCGGCGCCTGACCGGGTTTCCCCAGTCAAGTGGACCTGGGTGCCTTTCATTCCCACGCGTTACCCCTGTGTTGATTGTTTCTCATTATCCAAATATCTTACTAACCATGAATGATTTCACATTAAACAAATAAAACCATACGAGTGATTCATTAACAAGTTTGTAGTTTTTACAACGCCCGACATAACATAATATATACATAAGACCGGAATCCCACAGTTTACATGTCTACAGAGCCTCTAGAATACAAAAAGGGGAAGGCACTACTAGACACGGCTCCGAGACATCCTAGGACACTTTAAAACCTTAGGCTCTGATACCAAGTTTGTCACGCCCCAAATCGGGGAACATGACCGGCGCCTGACCGGGTTGCCCCAGTCAAGCGGACCTAGGTGCCTTTCATTCCCACGCGTTACCCCTGTGTTGATTGTTTCTCATTTTCCAAATATCTTACTAACCATGAATGATTTCACATTAAACAAATAAAACCATACGAGTGATTCATTAACAAGTTTGTAGTTTTTACAACGCCCGACATAACATAATATATACATAAGACCGGAATCCCACAGTTTACATGTCTACAGAGCCTCTAGGATACAAAAAGGGGAATACAATACTTGCCGGTAACAAGGCTCCGGCTATACCTTACAAAACCAAAATGAAATCTAAACAAAAGTGGCATGAACCACACAGGGCCCCAAGGAAGAAAGGGCTCACCAAAACGGGCAGTGGAAGGCGAAGAATACTACTGCCGATGCACTGAAGTGCCTGCTACTGAACCACCTACAATCATAACACGAATGTAGCGTCCCCGGCAAAAGGGACGTCAGTACACTTGAATTGTACTGGTATGTATGGACAAACTTTGTCCCAAGTAAACTCGAGCCGTTAAACAAGGATCATGATAACAAGACAGACAATAGATTGCATCAAGGAATCAATTAAGCTAACTATCCATGTTTCCCACCTTTTTCTCATTCATATAAACCTCATCACAAGCATGTTTAAGGTCAACAAATAGAACAACAACCAATCAACTACATAAATTGCAAGTAGTCAAACATAGGGGCAATCAATGCCCCCCAGGTTGCAAACTCTCCTGCTGTCTCCTTTCATAATTTCATATCAATAATTTTGTTTCAATTTCATTTGCGATTTCGATCGCTTTCCATCCTTATTACCCCTGACCACCCTTATTACCTCGTCCACCCTTATCACCCCAACCCACACCTTATTTCCTCATGTTGCGGCGCGCAACCCGATCCCACCTTACAGTTTAAAACACAACAATTTCAAACAGCAGATAAGGCACTACACACAATTTCAACAAGTTCAAATAAGCAACTTGCACATTGTTTCATGTTCTCAATTACTTATCAAGCCAATATCATAACCAAGTTACAATGTTTCCATAATCAAGAATATTCACACAAGTATGTTCAATAATTTTCCACAATTCAAGTGTTTCATTTCTTTTCCACAAGGTGCCATATAGGCCATCATAACCATTATTCACAATTCTTCACCCAATTCAACTCTCATTTACCTTTCGGTTCATATTCCATACCACATCACTCATATTTCAACAACAACTTTGAATATCCAACAACAACATCAAGAATTTCACACAATTTGTCAAATTAACACTAACCAAACAAATTTTACACATATAGGCGATTTCACAAGAATCAAAATTAGCCATACATACCTGTGATGAGTTTTCTTCCTACTTTATGCTTACCCAAGATATCCTACTCTTGCCAACCTTGTTCTTGAAGACTCTTACTTCTACTCACTTCTTTTTACTAGAAATCAAGTTCAATAATCATGCATGAGTGTAAAAATTCTATTTTCAAAAGCTATTATATGCAAACCTCTCTTTACCCAATTTAAAACTGAAAATCAAAGAAAATAGTTAGGGTTTTTACCTTGAAAAGATTGGGAAGTTGAATCCTTGCCCTAGGATCCCTTGGAATTAAGTGGTTGGAACAATCTTTGAAGATGAAGAACTTCTCTCTAAAACCCCTCTATTCTCTCTCTAATTTTGGTAAGATGATATGAGAAAATGAGGGTGAAAGGTGTTATATTAAAGAAGAGATCGGGTAAAAATGTTACAAAAATCTGGGCCTGGGCCGAATCTGCGGTGCACTTTGCGACCGCAGAATCAACATGCGGTCCGCATAGTGACCGCAGAATGGCCTCAAAAATGACTCAAGTTCTGTTACAGAATGCGACCAATATGCGGTCCGCATTCTTGATCCGCGGTCGCAAAGTGCACCGCAGATTCACTATGCGATCGCATATCGACCGCATTTTCAACACGATTTTTGGGAGACTTCTGTTAAGCTCTGCGGCAAGAATGCGGTCCGCATAGCAGATTTGCGGTCACATTCTTGACCGCAAAATTGACACTTTTCGGAAAATTAATTCTCTACATTTTTGAAACTTAAATCACTACCAAGGGTCCGAACCGCGGCGAGCTTGCGAGCCGCGAAGAATTCTACGCATTCCTAACACATTATTCGGACCATGACACTATAGCTACTAGGTTTTATGCACAAATATTTTACGAGGCCTTACAGTTGAATTTTCCCTAAGTAGCACATATTATTGTTGCCTCGTTGGAAACCTTGCCGGAAAATCCCATTTGGGATAAAAACTGATCTAAGGGAAAAAGAGTGCAACACACGATTTAAAACCTAAGGTCTTCATGTTAAGGAGCTTCTCGATGTCTTCAATCGAACACCTGCAGCAAGTCAGTATTGAATACAAATAAAAAGGGAGGAAGTCATACCTTAGCAATAATATCATTTGAGGAGTGATACATAATTGTTTGGCAATTGTTCGCCTTACATTGTGCCGAGTTTGTAAGATCCCTTTTCGATGACCCTGATGACCTGATATGGCCCTTCTCAGTTTGGTCCGAGTCTCCTTCATTTGGATCTTGAGTATTGAGGGTCGTTTTGCTCAAAACTAAGTCCCTAACTCAAAAGTGGCAAAGATTGTCTATTCGGTTGTAGTATCTTTCGATGCTACCATTCTAACTAGGGCGATTTCCCTTTTTTCATCTAATAGTTTAAGGCTTGTGTTCCTAGCCTCGTGATTCGATTATTTCATTGTATATCGGAACCTGGCACTATACTCCCCGACTTTGATCAACATCAAAGTCTCGACGTCGTATACTAAGAAGAATGACATTGCCCCCGTACTGGATTTTGTTGTTGTTCGATGCCCAAAGGATTTTGGGCAAAATTTCTCTCTGTTTCCCCTTAGCATCATTCAATCTGTTCTTTAACTTTTGAATGATGGTCTTGTTCGTCGATTCGGCTTGACCGTTCCCACTAGAACTATATGGCATAGATAAAATCCTTTTTATTTTGTGATCCTCGGGGAACTTTGTTACTTTGCTTCCGATAAATTATTGTTTCCATTGTCGCTCACTATCTCGGCGGGTATCCCTAACTGGCATACGATATGGTCCCAGATGAATTCTATAACATTTCTCTCTTTGACTTTCTCAAAAGCTTGTGCTTCAACCTATATAGGAAAATTGTAAATAAAATAAACTTAGCTTTACCTAGGGCTAATGGCAGAGGACCAACGATGTCCATCCCCCACTTCATGAATCGCCATTAGGATATGACTGAATGAAGTTGTTCTTCGTGTTGGTAGATCATCGGCGCATGCCTTTGGTGTTTGTCACATTTTTGAACAAACTCATTAGTGTCCTTTTCCATACTGTTCCAATAGTATCCTGCCCTGATAACTTTGTGAACCAGCGATTCGGCAATAGAATGGTTCCCGCAAGTGCCTTCATGGACTTCTCGTAGAACATAATCGGTGTCCCCTGGTCCGAAATATTCTGCTAATGGTCAATCTAACGTCCTTCTATATAATATTCCATATTTAGCCAATGTGAATCGAGTAGCTTTAGTTCGTAGGGCCTACGATTCTTTATGGTCCGATGAGAGCTTTCTGTTTTTCAAATACTCGACATATTTATTACTCTAATACCAAGTTAAGCTTGTGGATTTTATCTTAGCATTACCTACTTCGAACACTAATCTCAAGAGTTGAATGATAGTCCCCAAGATGATTTCGTCCTCCTCGACCAATGACCCCAATTTTGAAAGAGCATCAGCTTCACTGTTCTGCTCACGAGGTGCGTGCTGCAAGGTCCATTATTTAAAACGGTGCAAAGTCATCTATAGATTGTCCAAATACCTTTGTATTCTATACTCTCGAACCTCGAAGGTTTTGTTTACTTGGTTTACTACTAGCAAAGAATCGCACTTGGCTTCAATCACGTCCGCCCCCAAGCTTTTAGCTAGTTCGGGACCTACAATCATGGCTCGTGCTAGGCCTCATTGTTAGTCAGCTTAGAAGTTTTGATGGATTGTCTAATAGTGCTATTGGTGGGAAGTTTTAAAATGATTCCTAGCCTAGACCCCTTCACATTCGAAGCGCCATCCATGAAAAAGGTCCACACATCAGATGAAGCACCCGATTTTAACAAGAGTTCTCTCTCGACCTCGGGTACAAGGGTTGGCATGAAATCGGCCATGAAGTCTACTAAATTTGAGATTTGATGGCCGTTCAGGGCTGATATTTTATATCATACCCACTGATTTTGACAGCCCATTTAGCCAACCGAACCAATAATTCGGGGCTACACAAAACATTATGAAGTGGGTAAGTGGTTAATACACATATGGGGTGACATTAAAATATGGTTTTAGCTTCCTAGAGGCGCTTATCAATACAAGTCCAAATTTCTCTAAGTGTGGATATCTAGTTTCTGTTTCTCTTAGAGTTTAACTTACATAATAAATAGGAAATTGCGAACCTTGCTCTTCTCGAACTAGAACACCACCTATTATGATCTATGTTACTGCCAAGTACAAGTATAGTTTTTCATCTACCTTTGATGTTTGAAGCAATGGTGGACTCGAGAGGTATCTCTTCAATTCTTCTAATGCCTGTTGGCATTCCGGGGTCCATGCGAAATCGTTCTTCTCTTTTAGTAGAGAGAAGAATCTATGACTCTAATCCGATGATATCGATATGAATTGGTCTAAGGCATCTATCCTCGCCATCAGCCATTGAACACCTTTAATGTTCCACGATAGTTATGTACTTTGATAGCCTTGATTTTATCGAGGTTGATCTTGATTCCCCAATTTGACACTATGAAGCCAAGGAACTTACCCAAACCAACCCCAAAAGTGCATTTCTTGAGATTGAGCTTCATGTTGTATTTTCTCAGTATCTTGAATGTTTCCTAGAAATGTGTCAAATGGTCAGCTATGCGCAGGGACTTAACTATCATCTTATCAATATATACTTCCATCGACTTACCTATCTGTTTTTCAAACATTTTATTTACTAGGCATTGGTAGGTAGCTCCTGCATTTTTTAGACGAAGTGTATTACAATATACCATACTTAGTGATAAAAAAAGTCTTTTTGGTCTTCTGGGTTCATTTGAATTTGATTGTACCCGGAATAGGCATCGAGAAAACTAACGATCTTGTGACCGACCATGGTGTCGATCATGCGATCGCTGTTAGGCAGTGGAAAAGAATATTTGGGACATTCCTTGTTCAAATCCTTATAATCTGCACACATCCTAAGTTTGTTCCCTTTTGTAGGAACTATGACTACATTAGCTAACCACTCGGGATATTTTACTTCCCGAATCGATCATATTTTAAGAAGTTTAGTTACTTCGTCATTTATTAATGCATGCTTTACCTCATACTGGGCTTTCTCTTTTGCTTCACCGATCTAAACTTTAGTTCCAAGCTTAGTCAATGTGTTGTTATTTCCAGCAGGATCCTTGTTATGTCTAAGTGGGACCAAACAAAATAATCTATGTTATCAATAAGAAAATGAATAAGCTTTTTCCTGAGTTTCGGGGGTTAACCCTGTTCCTAGGTATTCCTTTCGCTCGGGTAGGTGCTCGATCACTATATCCTATTCCAACTCTTTGACCATTGATTTGGTGGTGTAGGAATCTTCAAGAATAACAAAAGTTTGAGGAGTCAAAAAATCTTTCTCTTCATCTATTTCCTATTTGTCTGATTCAATCAAGGCTGGTGACAATGCTTACTATTTGGCTTCTTGTTTGCTCTTGATACCCCGATCATTTCGATGTTTATAGCAATGAAATTGATATTACCTCATCGACTGCGAACGTTTCCCTTGCAGCATGCTGCTCCAATTACACTATTTTGACCCCGTCCAATATTTGGAATTTCATCATTTGGTGGAGAGTCGAAAGGGCTGCCCTCTGTTATGGATCCAAGGCCTCCCGCGCAGGGCATTGTATCTCATGTCGCCCTTGACTACGTGAAAATTGGTAACTTAGAGAGTTCCATCCACGTTCATCGGTAGGATAATCTCTCCTTTAGCTATTTTACTAGTCATATTGAAGTTGTTCAAGACCTGAGCTGTAGGAACGATCTGATCTTACAAGCCAAACTGTTCCACAACCCTTGATCAGATGATATTTTCCGAGCTACCTAGATACACCAAAACACGCTTAACTTGAACTTTGCTTAATAAGATTACTAGAGCGTCGTTGTATGGCTAAGAAAGTCCTTCTTCCTCCTCATAGTTGAATGATATGGTGCCTTCTGGCATATAGTCTCGGACTATTTCTCCCTAGTAATTGATACCTTAGTGCATTTAAACATGATCCATTGTGGAATATCGACCCCTCCAATGATCATATGAATTACATGTTGCAGCTCCTCCAGTTCATATTTCTTATTGGTGTCATTTTCCTTGAAATGATTCTTGGATCGATCACTTAGGAATTCTCGAAGGTGGTCCTCATTGAATAAACGAGCTACCTCCTCCCTAAATTATCTACAGTCGTCGATTCAGTGACCATGGGTTCCATGGTACTTGCATATTTGATTTGGATTCCTTTTGGCTGGATAGGTTTGCAGGGGTCTGGGCCATCTATTATCCTTGATCTGTCCAATGGCAGACATAATACCTGAAGCATCGATGCTGAAGTTGTACTCCAATAATCGTGGTGCTTCCTTAGGCTCGATGTGTTTATCGAAACCATTCTTACTCATGAGCCCTCGAGAATTTTACCTTGATCATTCCTTCAATCATTTTGAAAGGTATTACATCCCAGTCCATTGTCATTCGATCTGCGCTATATGGTTGGTATCGATCTCCGTTCAATCGGGGCTCTATGTCGATGTCCCTTTGAATCATACCTTCAGACCAATTTGGGTAAATGAAACTAGATGGAGATCCCAACTGATCATCCTCGACCCGGATCTTCGATTGGTACTAATTATGCACATTGTCCTAGGTAATCGCTGGATATTCTATCATATTATACTTTAGTTGGTGTGACGCTACCGAACTTTACTCGTTCAAAGCTTGAGTGAAGGCTTAGACATCCTAATCATCAATAACCGGGGATAGGTCCATAAGTTCCATCTGAATCAAGATACAAACTCCCTTAACATTTCATTATCCTTCTGTCTTACTTTGAAGAAGTCCGATTTCCTAGTCGCGACATTTATTGCTCCGGCATGGTAAAAGAATCGATGGAGTTGGGCGACAGATTGTGGTATAATATCATTGTCCCTTTTGATAAAGTTTCCCCAAATATTTTCAATAAAAAGGACCCAATATCATCATCTTCTAAGTCATTTCCCTTTATTCCACATGTGTACGAAGTGATATGTTTATTAGGATTAGTGGTCCCACTGTACTTTATATCCGGCATACGAAACTTCTTAGGAATGGGCTTCAAAGCCGCACTTTAAGGAAAAGGCTTCTGCACAAACTTTTACGAATCCAAACCCTCTAGGATCGGGGGTGCCCCCGGTATCTGAATTCGGGAGTTGTATGTTTCCACTTAGCTTCGATCTTCTTCTCTCTTGACTCAATTCTTTTGGAGTGCTCCTTGAGCATTTTCATTATTGCACGATCAGTCCCCCCATTCGTTACCATTCAACCTTTCTGGCACTGGATCGGTATGGCAAGTAATTTTTGGCTCGACCCCACACTTGGAGTCCTATGTTGATTATGCAACTGAGCAATAGCAGCCCGTTGAGCCTGTAGCATCTCAAATATCACCTAGATACTAACTCCTCCATCTCCTCTGCCCTGTGTACCTTAGTTACCAGATTAGCCTTCACTACACACACTCCATTCGGGATCCACGCCTAGGTCCGCATTTAAAGCAACGTGCAAACTAACATCGACCGGATTAGCAACCGATGCTCTGCCGAGATTAGCCTATGGCACCCCCGCTCCTGGAGCAACTACATTGTCATTGTAAACGCGTGATTTTTGACCCTCCCCGAGATTTTTTATATTTTTAGCGTAAAATATTTAGTTTAGTTTTAATATAGCTATTTTAGCTAAATTTGACTCTTTTACTTTATTTTTACCTTAAAATGAAAAATAACAAAAATATAGTTTTATTAATGTTTCGTAGTCATTTTAAACTTGAAAAAATACAAAAATAGTACTTTATATTTTTATCTTTTATTAAAAACGAAAATTACAAAAATAATTTTTATTAATATTTTGTAGTCATTTTAAACTTAAAAAATATAAAAAATAGTTCTTTATATCTTTATTTTTATATAAAAAAAACAAAAATTATAAAACAAAAAATAATATAATTAGTATTTTGTGGTAACTTTAATCTTGAAAAATATAAAAAAAAATAGATTTGTTTTCATAGTAAGTCTTGTAGTTATTTTGCTTACGTAGGATTAATTAATAACACTGTGTTCTCATTATCGGTTTCGGGCAAAGAATAATATTCGGGTTCAAACTATCCGGTTTTATAATTTTTGGACATAGCCCGTAATAACCCGACACTACACTAAGGGGGAGGGATGGGAGAATGATTAAAAAATAAAAAGAGAATAAAAAAACAAAAAAAGAAAAGACAAAGACAAAGAAGGGAACACGGCAAAGTGGGGGGGGGGGAAACTTTACAAAGAAATATATAAAAAAGAGGAGAGATCTCCTTCTTTGAAGAAGGAGAACAACGGCTACTGAACGGGATTTTTAAAAACAAAAAAAAGGAAAAAAACGTTACTGACATCTCCTTCTTTAAGAAGAAGAAAACGGCAGCTTTCAGAGGAGACCCCATCCCCATGATCTCATCTCCCTGGCTCCACCCCAACGAACCCCCTGTTCAAAATACACAGAGGACCAACGGCATAACACAAGAGAAGACCCCTCCCTGAACTTACCTTCTTCAACCCTTTTTATCATCTTTAGAGAACACACAACATCACACAAAAAGAACACAGCAACCCAAAACGACCCCATCTCCGGCGAGCTTCACCTTCACACACACACACCAGGACATACAGACGCATAAAAGCCAAGAGACAACTCCAGATTAGGAACTAATGTCATGGTGTTGGTCAGGTCTGTTTTCTGATTTGGCCTGAGCTTTCCAGTGAGCGCCGAGGTTGTGGTTAGTCGTTGTTCGACGAGGTTCTGTCGAGGTCGAGTTCGTCGGTTCAAGTCCCGGTAGCAATTTGTTGCTGTCTTCGTTCGAATTTTCGTTGTCGAATTCATGTGTACCTACTGATTTTCACGTCGGGGAAGAGTTGGTTTTCGACAGCTTTGGTTTCATTTTTGCCTGTGTAACTGCTGTATTATTGAATAAATCGAAGCATCCATTTCAGTGATTCTTGCATAACCAGGTATCTATTTTCATATTTGAAGTGTTCATTTATCACGTTTAATCTGTTGTCTATGCTGTTAATTTACTTTGGAGCAAGTCTTAAATTTGTTGTTTAAGCTTATGTGTACCCATATTTGACTTGGTTGTTGTTTTATGTTTACTTGATTGGTGTTTTACTGGGTGGTTTGACCTTTATTTTTTTTTTTAATTGAAATATATTTTGTCATTGTTGGAAAGATCCTCATATTGTTAACCCTTCTCTATACAAAGTTTGATATCTACCAACAAATATAAACGTTGATAATCAGTAGTATTATATTCCATTTTAGATATAAAATTCGTGAGTTTATTTAGTACTAGTAATTGTCTTTGTTTTGGTTGTGAGTTAACAATGTTATAAAAAACAATTGCTTAAATTTTATTTGGAATTGTTAATCCCTTTTATTCACTGGTTTAATGTGGGCATTAATAAATAAATTATCATAATCACGGGTATAGTTCCCGTGGCGTAGGCGGGACACGTAATTTCAAACTAGTTTAATATGAATATTCATAATTTATTTAATTGAATAAATTTGTGGCGTACCGTATTAGACAAGATGTATTGCATGGCCTTCAATGAATATATATATTAAAATATTTAGATTTCGGGACGGGCCGTTTAACGAATTTTACGGCCTTCCCCAAAATAATAATGCGTTAGTCTCTTTAGACGCGTGTTTAATAATTCTACCTTCTTAAACTCGGGTGCACATTTATGTGACCCAAATCTAAATCTTAACGAAGTCGAAATGCGTTAAAGGTCACAGGTGTACTGGTACGGTGTGATCCGAAATACGTTTTCACGACGTTGCAATTCTTGTAAAATAATGATAAAAGCGGTAAAATAATCTTAATTTGCACAAAGGTTAAAGCACATTATAAAATCAGGATAAAGAGGCCAAATACGACGATTGAGCGACCGTGCTAGAACCACGGAACCCGGGAATGCCTAACACCTTCTCCCGGGTTAACAGAATTCCTTATCCAGATTTCTGGTTCGCGGACCGTAATATAGAGTCAAACCTTTCCTCGGTTCGGGATCAAACCGGTGACTTGGGACACCATTATTTTTCCAAGTGGCGACTCTGAATTAAATAAGTTGATCCCCTTTCGATTGTCCTTTAATTGGAAAAACTCCCTTGCGCTCTCGCGAGCGCGTAAAAAGGAGGTGTGACAGCTCTGGCGACTCTGCTGGGGAATGATCTTTCAGAATTCGAGCTCGGAATAATTGTCATATTTGGCTTATTTATTATCTGATTTTATTGCATGTTTGTATTAATGTGCTAAATATTGTTTTTACCGCTTTGATATTTTGTGAACTGTACATATAAATTGTGCCGGAACCAATCTCCTCTCCGAGTCTTCTAAATCATGAAGAAGGGTGCACTTCGTGTGACTTCTTTTCTGTATAGTGTCTAATTCCCATTTTTAGAACGAGGTTTGGATAAGTTGCAAAACCGGTGAAGCTTCCGTATTCCCGGGTTGCTGCCTCCTCCTCGGCTCGAGCTGTCCGCTCGGGTAAGCCAAGTCTAGAACAGATAAACCCAGGTTTTTAAACCTAGAATAACAAAGCTTCATGCCGGATCCCTAGTAGGAACGTTTATTTGCATCATGTTGCATTTGGCTTAGGGAACTCAACACAGGGGTTGGGTCCGTCTAGGACAGGTGACCTGAAATGAACAGACTATCCTGCTGCATCCTGTTTGTCTTACGCATTTATCGGTTATAGACTTGCATGCTGACCGGCTTTAAAAAAAAATTAAAAAAAAAAAAAAAAAAAAAAAAAAAAAAAAAGGAAAAAGGAAAAAGTGTGTTTTATTCTCGAGATAGATAAAAATAGTTTACTTGTTTTCCTTTAGTAAAATGAATAAATAGATAATGTAGTTTGTTTCATTAAAACCGAACTACGCAGGTTTGATTCTCACTACTAGGTGAGATACGTAGGCAACCCTCATCGGGTTCAACCACCCCTTTAAAAAATCAAAAAAATGTGTGTTTTAATTTTGTCAATAAATCGAAGTGACGCTGTTTTTGAAAATAGCCGAATGTTCCGAAAGGACACCGGAAGGTTGTTTTTTGCAAAAATAGCCACTTTGAATCATTTTAATAATTTGCGGGCACAACCTTGAAATATTCCTTGTGGAAATATTGCAAGGCCATAGCCGTAAAATCAAGTCCGGGTTCACACCCTTTTTGCAAAAATAACCAAAAATGTCAAAACTTTTATTTTTGTTATAAATAAGTCGGGTAATGCTATTCTTGCTTAAAATAAGCCGAATGTCCTTTAAAATGACGTCGGAAGGCCGTTTTTGCAAAAATAGCCACTTTGAGTCATTTGTAAATAATTTTGGACACAGCCTGGAAATATTCCCTCGCGGAAATGCGAAAGGATGTATCCGCAAAAAATCAAGTTTTGAGTCATCACTCAACTTCACAAAAATAACCACTTTATCAAATAAGCCATTATATGGCCGAAGTTTTGCTGAAATAGCCACATTTTTGCATTTTAACTTCCTCAGTCTTGTGTTGGCCTGTGTCGGTGCTGAACGATGCCCCATAGGCCCCAAGATAAAAATTTTGAATTTGCATCTTCTTAAATAAAATTTTGCAAAAAGAGCCACTTTGCCTAAATAAGCCATTACATGGCCAATTTATGAAAAATAGTCTTGTGTTGGTTTATGGTGATGCCGAACGATGCCCCATGAGCCACAAGATAAAAAAAATTTTAAGTTTATCTTTCTTAAATAAATTTTGCAAAAATAGTCATTTTGTCAAATAAGCCATTATGTGGCCAATTTTGTAAAAATAGTCACAATTGACATAAAAAATTTCTCAATCTTTTGTTGGCCTATGGCGATGCCGAACGATGCCCCATGAGCCCCAGGATGAGAAAATTTTCAAGTTTACTTTCTTAAGTAAAAATTTTGCAAAAATAGCCATTTTGCCAAATAAGCCATTACATGGCCAATTTTGTAGAAATAGTCATAATTGACGTGAAAACTATTCTGATTCTTGTAGAAATCTCTGGCACAAGGCGTGAAAGTTTTTTTATGAGAGTTTGTAGTTGGAGTGAGCTTTTACAATTTTTCTTCAAAGAAAACAAAAAAAAAATCAAATAAATATCTCTTTACTTCTTGCATTAATTTGCAAGAACTACGATCGGTCTGATTCATGCGGGGTCATGATACGTAGGCAATCTCCATAAGATTCGACCACAACTGTATATGTATATATATAAGATGTATATATATAATATAAAATAAAAAAAAATAAATAAATAAATAAATTGATAAGGACTGTCCGAGTCCATTCTAACATGTTTTGTCTTGAATTGTAAAGTAAGTAGAAGGTGGTTGGTTTGTGACAAGCGGACAACGCAAGATCCCCGAAAGATGGTACAAGAGGAAATAACCCAAAGATTGAAAAGCTTAGAACAACGGTTGAAAAACACGCACGGGTTGGCAGGTCAAAAGAGTGTTGCTTTCAAAGATCTATGCTTGTTTCCCGATGTCCACTTGCCACCTGGTTTTAAGATTCCCAAATTTGAAAAGTACGATGGACATGGACATCCCATAGCCCATTTGAAAAGGTATTGCAATCAACTAAGGAGCCTGGGAAGAAATGAAGAATTGTTAATAGCCTACTTTGGGGAAAGCCTTACAGGAGTAGCCTCTGAATGGTTTTGGGATCAAGATGCATCTCGCTGGCACGTCTGGAACGACATGGCACAAGCCTTTGTCAAACAATTCCAATACAACATTGACATTGCCCCAGACCGCATTTTCCTTTCAAATCTGAAGAAGAAATCAAGTGAAAGTTTCAGGGAATATGCCCTTAAATGGAGAGAGCAAGCGGCTCGTGCTGAGCCACCCATGGATGACCATGAGTTAATCATTGTCTTCCTTCAGGCTCAAGAGCCGGATTATTTTCAGAACATGATGTCTGCGGTTGGTCAATCCTTCTTGGATGTAATCAAAATGGGAGAAATGGTAGAGAACGGTCTTAAGACGGGCAGAATTATAAGTCAAGCGGCTCTCAAGGCTGCAGCTGAGGCTGTCCAATTTGAATCTAGTGACACGAATGAGAGGGATGAAGGGGTCATGATGATATCAGGGTCAAGAAAAGGTTCCAGAAGAACACCTCGACGGTATGCGATGTCTCGACAGGTTTTCCATAACTCCCCTGAGCATTACTATCCACCTCCGAACCCACCATACCCAGTTGATCCACCCCAGTATGTTATTCAGCCATCAAATCATCCAAGAAAGCGAGCACGAGCATCACAAAATCTCTATCACCTCTGCAAAATTTCCAAATACCTTATAACCCACTTCCAAACCAAGGGCATAGAAGGGAACCGAAGTTGAAGGAGAATTTCACATAAATAGGAGTTTCCTATAAAAGCTTATTTGAGAAGTTAAAGCAACAGGACATGATTGCACCCATCCCTCCAAATCATGTGGACCCACGTGCAAGGAGATTTGACCCATCTAAAAGGTGTGAATACCATTCCCATGCCCAGGGGCACAACATGGAAAGTTGTCGGGATTTGAAAAGGGAAATAGAAAGGATGATCAAAGAAAGATTGATTGTGATTCATAACAGTGACACCCAGAATATCGCGCTGAATCCGTTACCTGCACCTGAGGATACACACTTTCTGGCGGTGATGCCCGGTGACACGGAATATGAGAATCCACTCGGGAATTTGCCGACTGAAATGAGAGAAGGCCATAGTGGTTCTGATAATCAAATTCGTGGCTAAATGTTAGGCTTATCAGTTGGAGAGTCATTTGTGGTGGCTTATTTTGTTGTCATTTCTATTTGTCCGAGTTATTTCATAATGGTAATCCGAATGTTGTTTTGTGGCTCAAACCTTTTATCCTTGTATTTTTCTTTTGATCATAGTGTCTCATCTAAAGGGGTCTAGGTTCGTTCTAAGGGTTGTAACCCCAGCTTTGTTTTTTTTGGTTGTTCGAGTCGTTGTTTTATCGGTTAATGCAATGACCTATTTTATATTATTTCTAGACATTTTCTGTTATTTAGTCCTCTCCTTCCTATAGTTCTTTTTCTGCTAGCTCTAATGACATGACGTGCGCGCATAGTTCTGGCCTGATCTTAAAAGTTAATCACAAAACCATTGGGAGGTGATAGAGATATTTGAATGAAGTAAGAACGGTTTGAGATTATTCAAAACCCGAGTCATGAGAAACTGGGGCAAGTAAAAGAAAACCGTTAAAGGCAAGCTGCCAAAATTGACATGGGGTCGTTCATAATAATGAAAATGAGAGTGTTGCCCAACAGTGCTTTAAAGATATGACGAATATTAATTGTGTCGTTTACACTTGGCATGTTTTGAAGATTGGAATGACGAAGGCATTTTGTTCTGCTATCCAAACACTTTATCCATCGTCAACCCTTCGAGCCTTATTTTGATTTCTTTCATACCCCTCCTTCGGAATCGGTACCAAAATTAGAAACTCAAATGGGGAAGATAAAGAAAGAAAAAGAGAAAAAGAAAACAACGAAAACAACCAAAAAGAAAAAAAAAAGAAAAGAAAAGGAAAAAAAAAACAAGGAATTGGGAACTACGTTTGACCTGATTCCTCAAGGAGGATACGTAGGCGCTTCACAGCTCGGTCATAGTGTAAATAAAGAAATAAAAATCCCCAAGCTAGAAACCGGGGCAACAAAAGTTGTGTTTATAAAGGAAGATGTAGACTCCGAAGGTTGTAATTTTGAACCCATTTTGTTTTTTTTCGAGCCTTTAATACCATTTCTTTCTAGCCTTATCCAAATCCACATTACGGTCCAAAGAAAGACCTTTTGACCAATCTTTAAAAGAGGCCAAGTCGGGCAAATGAGAGAAGTCTTATCAGAACATAACACTCTGATTCCCATCAGAAAAGACTCGGATCTGCAGCAGAAGAAATATGAGAGAATCTTAGCAGTAGCACCACCGATCCCCAGCAGAAAAGTAACACAAATGAGAGAGTCTTAGCGGTGAAAACCTTCACAGGCACCATAAGGCGATGAAAGATGAGAGAAAACCAAAATGAGAGAGGCTTGGTAGTGATAACCCCTCGGGCACTACAAGTCGAACGAAGGTTGGAAATGAGATAGGAAAGCCCCAGGAGAAGATTACAAAAGGCGGTTTAACGACGGAGGGTAGGCTATATGTGCATGTCATGTCCATTAGAGTTGGTATCCACGTTTGATAGGGTTATTTTATAATTTTTCTTTTTAGAGAGTCACCCTCGTTTTTGTCTTTTATTCTGTTTTCTTTTATCTTTCTCCATTCATAAAAATTCCCCAATAGAGTCTGTTTGTAAGAAATGACTTCAAAATTTTCCATCAGCTTTCCAATTATGCAAGACGGAATTTGATTGGTACACCCAAGTGGTATAAGTGAGGAGGGATTAAGCGCAAATCCAGTGTCCAGAAGGATATTCCCCAGCAATAGGAAATCGACAAAGGGGTGGATCGGTGTGAAAATGATATCTCAATGAAGGTTAATGACCTCGAGGCCAAGGCCAATGAGACTCAAAGGTCGGGAAATGCACATTCCTTAGATATGCCGCCAAAGAAGGGGAGATATCCCCAGCAGGAAAGGTATTTTCAGTGACAAGGGTGAATAAAGAAAATGGTTCACCAATAAAACATGCAAGGTCTTCACGAAGGGGTCACTATTATAGGAATTCGGGTGGTCGGTGGAAAACCACGTGGAAAGGTTCGCGAATAAAGAGTCGTCAAGGAAGGCGGGAAGCAAGAAAGGAGTAAACTATCCCCAACATGAATATCATCAAATGATAACATCCCCGGCAGGGTCCGACAATGAAACGCAGAGCAGGGAAAGAAGAGGAGAACCATCCCCGGCAGGAGCACCACAACCAGCCACCACATTTTAAAACTAACTAATTTTTCTTTGATTTGAAACAGGGAAGAAGAGGGGTTGTTGGCAGAAAAGCATGCCACAAAGAAGATTCTCAAACTGGGGCATAAAATTTTCTCCCGTTGCGAAAATTTTCTCGAAACCAAATACCTGGTTGGGGAAAGAAGCCGGATAACGCGAGGAAATGATCTTTGAACCCGGTTGTCCCCAGCAAGCTTTGAAAGAAAGAAAACAACAAGCCGTGATAGAGGAAATTATACCCCCAAGCAGACAGGACAAAACGAGGAAGCTTGCGTTCGAAAGGCAAGAGGCCGGTACCACCCCAGCAGTTCTCGGAAAAATGAAACACCGATTTCAAGATTTCCCGGCAGCATTATATCCTACAAGATTTTCAAGGGAGCGAAGCACGAGCCCCGAAGGAGTTTTGGAAAGAGGAAGAAGGAAAAGGGGATCCCTAGACAGGGTAATCCCCAGCTGATGACATTTCAATCCCCAGCGATTTCGGGAGATAGGTTTTGAAGGAAGTAGAAAAGGAGGAAATAAAGAAGATTTCCCCAGCAGCATTATCCCCAGCAGGTAAGTAATCAATTCAAAGATGTCCCCGGCAGTCAAGAGAAAATAACATGACCCAGGAGGAAAGCAATTCCGAAACAAGGTAACTCAGAAGAAAGGATGGCCCAAGAGACGATGCAGGAAGAAGAAAATGGCACAAGAAACAAAGGAAGGCGATAAGGATGGGATGAAATTAGTGAGTCGTAGTTGAAGTCAGGGAGCCCGCCTGAAGAATGGAGTGGCGATTTATTTTGAAGTCGTAGTTGAAGTCAGGGAGCCCGCCTGAAGAATGGAGTGGCGATTTATTTTGAAGTGGTAGTTGAAGTCAGGGAGCCCGCCTGAAGAATGGAGTGGCAATTTATTTTGAAGTTGTAGCTGAAGTCAGGGAGCCCGCCTGAAGAACGGAGTGGCGATTTATTTTGAGTTATAGTTGAAGTCAGGGAGCCCGCCCGAAGAATGGAGTGGCGATTTATTTTGAAGTGGTAGTTGAAGTCAGGGAGCCCGCCTGAAGAATGGAGTGGCGATTTAGTGTTGAGTTGTAGTTGAAGTCAGGGAGCCCGCCTGAAGAATGGAGTGGCGATTTAGTTTTGAAGTTATAGTTAAAGATAATTTAATAGGAAGTGAAAAATAACAATTAGAGGTTTTAGATGAAAGCAACAAGAAGAATGAAGCAACAATTGGAAGATTTTAAGTAAGGCAGCAATTTAGACCTAGTATGGGGAATTATCTCCTAGCGTCAAAATCTTAGTCTGATGAATCTTTATCCTAAGACATCAAAATCTTAGTCCGATGAATCCCGCCTGAAGAATGGAGTGGCGAGTTAGTTTTAAAGTTATAGTTGAAGTCAGGGAGCCCGCCTGAAGAATGGAGTGGTGAGTTAGTTTTGAAGTTATAGTTGAAGTCAGGGAGCCCACCTGAAGAATGGAGTGGCGAGTTAGTTTTTAAGTTATAGTTGAAGTCAGGGAGCCCACCTGAAGAATGGAGCGGCGATTTAGTTTTGAGTTGTAGTTGAAGTCAGGGAGCCCGCCTGAAGAATGGAGTGGCGATTTAGTTTTGAAGTGCAGTTGAAGTTAGGTAGCCCGCTTGAAGAATGGTGTGGCGATTTAGTTTTGAGTTATAGTTGAAGTCGGGGAGCCCGCCTGAAGAATGGAGTGGCGATTTAGTTTTTGAAGTTATGGTTAAAGATAATTTAATAGGAAGTGAAAAACAACAATTAGAGGTTTTAGATGAAAGCAACAAGAAGAAGGAAGCAACAATTGGAAGATTTCAAGTAAGGCATCAATTCAGACCTAGTCTGAGGAAATTATCTCCTAGCGTCAAAATCTTAGTCTGATGAATCTTTCTCCTAAGATATCAAAATCTTAGTCTGATGAATTTTTCTCCTAAGATCACAATGATTTAGACCTAGTCCGAGGAATTATCTCCTAGCGTCAAAATCTTAGTCTGATGAATCTTTCTCCTAAGCGTCAAAATCTTAGTCTGATGAATCTTTCTCCTAAGATATCAAAATCTCAGTCTGATGAATCTTTCTCCTAAGACATCAAAATCTTAGTCTGATGAATCTTTCTCCTAAGATATCAAAATCTTAGTCTGATGAATCTTTCTCCTAAGATCACAATGATTTAGACCTAGTCTAACGAATTATCTCCTAGCGTCAAAGTCTTAGTCTGATGAATCTTTCTCCTAAGACATCAAAATCTCAGTCTGATGAATCTTTCTCCTGAGATCACAATAATTTAGACCTAGTCTGAGGAATTATCTCCTAGCGTCAAAGTCTTAGTTTGATGAATCTTTCTCCTGAGATGGTGCCCGCCTGAAGAATGGAATGGCAATTTATGATTAAAGTTTGTTGTTAAAGTCAGAAGCCCGCCAGAAAAGCAGAACGGCGTCTCAGTTTCCAAGATTTGATAAGGATAATGAACAATCGAAAAGTGACAGAGTGCAACGGAAATCCCCAACATGAATCAGAAGGAAGGCAACAAGGATCAGAAAATTTAGATTCAGACTTTGAAGGATATTAGTTCGAAGATCACAAGTAAGGGAATTCACTTCGGAGTGCAATGCAAGTTAGCAACAAAAGAAGCTTGCGACCAGAATGCGAGTCAACAGTCCGAGATGATCAATAGAAGTCAGTCACAATGAAAACAAAAGGCAAAGAGTTAATCCAAGTGTAGAAGTTGATGAAAGATGTGGTGTGTTCAAGACATGGCCGAGGTCACAAGCACTGCATACCTGGTCTTGATCCGAAAAGCAGCACCTACAACTAGCAAGTATCAAGGTTCAAATTTATAGTCCGCATGAAGCACCAACCAATACTCAAGATCAAGCTTCAGAAGACTTATAGATAGGGATCTTGTAACTAGTAGCTGATAGGTTTAGTTAGTCCTTCTCATGCTTTGATTTTCGATGTAATAGCAGGACCACGGACCGGAACTTCGACGGAACAAAACTTCGATGGAACGACACCTCGACTGGCTCTCCACCTCGGTATACCCCTTCATCACTCACTTTCGAACTACACGTGGCCTGATTCCTTTATAGCCAAGGATATGTAGGCAGCTCAGATACAAGGGCGCGGTCACATTCCTCTTCTTTTAGTTTAGTCCCTCCGAATAAGGGTCGGGTCAAAAACACTTGTTTAGTCGTTCTTTGTCTGAAAAACTCTTTGTGTTTTCAGTCAAAGAGGGAATAACTGTAAACGCGTGATTTTTGACCCTCCCCGAGATTTTTTATATTTTTAGCGTAAAATATTTAGTTTAGTTTTAATATAGCTATTTTAGCTAAATTTGACTCTTTTACTTTATTTTTACCTTAAAATGAAAAATAACAAAAATATAGTTTTATTAATGTTTCGTAGTCATTTTAAACTTGAAAAAAATACAAAAATAGTACTTTATATTTTTATCTTTTATTAAAAACGAAAATTACAAAAATAATTTTTATTAATATTTTGTAGTCATTTTAAACTTAAAAAATATAAAAAATAGTTCTTTATATCTTTATTTTTATATAAAAAAAACAAAAATTATAAAACAAAAAATGATATAATTAGTATTTTGTGGTAACTTTAATCTTGAAAAATATAAAAAAAAAATAGATTTGTTTTCATAGTAAGTCTTGTAGTTATTTTGCTTACGTAGGATTAATTAATAACACTGTGTTCTCATTATCGATTTCGGGCAAAGAATAATATTCGGGTTCAAACTATCCGGTTTTATAATTTTTGGACATAGCCCGTAATAACCCGACACTACACTAAGGGGGAGGGATGGGAGAATGATTAAACAATAAAAAGAGAATAAAAAAAAAACAAAAAAAAGAAAAGACAAAGAAGGGAACACGGCAAAGTGGGGGGGGGGGAAACTTTACAAAGAAATATATAAAAAAGAGGAGAGATCTCCTTCTTTGAAGAAGGAGAACAACGGCTACTGAACGGGATTTTTAAAAACAAAAAAAAGGAAAAAAACGTTACTGACATCTCCTTCTTTAAGAAGAAGAAAACGGCAGCTTTCAGAGGAGACCCCATCCCCATGATCTCATCTCCCTGGCTCCACCCCAACGAACCCCCTGTTCAAAATACACAGAGGACCAACGGCATAACACAAGAGAAGACCCCTCCCTGAACTTACCTTCTTCAACCCTTTTTATCATCTTTAGAGAACACACAATATCACACAAAAAGAACACAGCAACCCAAAACGACCCCATCTCCGGCGAGCTTCACCTTCACACACACACACCAGGACATACAGACGCATAAAAGCCAAGAGACAACTCCAGATTAGGAACTAATGTCATGGTGTTGGTCAGGTCTGTTTTCTGATTTGGCCTGAGCTTTCCAGTGAGCGCCGAGGTTGTGGTTAGTCGTTGTTCGACGAGGTTCTGTCGAGGTCGAGTTCGTCGGTTCAAGTCCCGGTAGCAATTTGTTGCTGTCTTCGTTCGAATTTTCATTGTCGAATTCATGTGTACCTGCTGATTTTCACGTCGGGGAAGAGTTGGTTTTCGACAGCTTTGGTTTCATTTTTGCCTGTGTAACTGCTGTATTATTGAATAAATCGAAGCATCCATTTCAGTGATTCTTGCATAACCAGGTATCTATTTTCATATTTGAAGTGTTCATTTGTCACGTTTAATCTGTTGTCTATGCTGTTAATTTACTTTGGAGCAAGTCTTAAATTTGTTGTTTAAGCTTATGTGTACCCATATTTGACTTGGTTGTTGTTTTATGTTTACTTGATTGGTGCTTTACTGGGTGGTTTGACCTTTATTTTTTTTTTTAATTGAAATATATTTTGTCATTGTTGGAAAGATCCTCATATTGTTAACCCTTCTCTATACAAAGTTTGATATCTACCAACAAATATAAACGTTGATAATCAGTAGTATTATATTCCATTTTAGATATAAAATTCGTGAGTTTATTTAGTACTAGTAATTGTCTTTGTTTTGGTTGTGAGTTAACAATGTTATAAAAAACAATTGCTTAAATTTTATTTGGAATTGTTAATCCCTTTTATTCACTGGTTTAATGTGGGCATTAATAAATAAATTATCATAATCACGGGTATAGTTCCCGTGGCGTAGGCGGGACACGTAATTTCAAACTAGTTTAATATGAATATTCATAATTTATTTAATTGAATAAATTTGTGGCGTACCGTATTAGACAAGATGTATTGCATGGCCTTCAATGAATATATATATTAAAATATTTAGATTTCGGGACGGGCCGTTTAACGAATTTTACGGCCTTCCCCAAAATAATAATGCGTTAGTCTCTTTAGACGCGTGTTTAATAATTCTACCTTCTTAAACTCGGGTGCACATTTATGTGACCCAAATCTAAATCTTAACGAAGTCGAAATGCGTTAAAGGTCACAGGTGTACTGGTACGGTGTGATCCGAAATACGTTTTCACGACGTTGCAATTCTTGTAAAATAATGATAAAAGCGGTAAAAGAATCTTAATTTGCACGAAGGTTAAAGCACATTATAAAATCAGATAAAGAGGCCAAATACGATGATTGAGCGACCGTGCTAGAACCACGGAACCCGGAAATGCCTAACACCTTCTCCCGGGTTAACAGAATTCCTTATCCGGATTTCTGGTTCGCGGACCGTAATATAGAGTCAAACCTTTCCTCGGTTCGGGATCAAACCGGTGACTTGGGACACCATTATTTTTTCAAGTGGCGACTCTGAATTAAATAAGTTGATCCCGTTTCGATTGTCCTTTAATTGGAAAAACTCCCTTGCGCTCTCGCGAGCGCGTAAAAAGGAGGTGTGACAGTCATTTTTCCCGTGAAACCCGAGACCATCTTCACCACGCGGGTACGTATTGTGAGTTTGACATATTTCATCTTGAGAGCAAAGATACTTGACAAGAACAAGCGTAAAATAATGTGTGTTATTAGAATCAACACCAAACAATCACTATTATTCCCATTCCCACGGTGCGCGCCAAACTGTTTACCCTCAAATTCGGATAACAATTAAACTTATATTGTGGTTTTAAGGATATGTAATTTTGTCTAATATCAATTGATAAGAAAGAAAATAAATGAATAAATTAGAAAATAAAGTTAATCAAACCAGTATGTTACCTAGGTCTCAACCTCGACTTGGGATAGCCTCGAGGTGGGATGGCATGGGTAGTAAAAAATAAAGCAACTTTGATGAATTGTAAGTGAAATAGAAAGAAAATAATGAATGTATATATTTTTATCAGTGAACAATGATGCTCCTTACAAATGAATGGGATCCCTCCTTATATAATAGAGGAGTCTTAAACAAGGTACATTTCTAACTATAGTAGGAAATCATATTAACATCTAATTAACCGTTACAGATCGATCCGTTTCGAGATTCACGTCACGATTCTTGACCAATCGCAGATATTTCGCCCTTTCCATTATAGAGCCATGCCGGTGTCACTCGAAGTCTGCCTCTTTTTGTCCGCAATCGAGGTCGGCCTCGACCTAAACTCGACGTCCTAGCTCTTTGAGGTAACATTTCTTTCTCTACCAAAGAATGAAATCGGGTAACCCTGATTTTCATAGCATACAAAGTGCCATTATTTTAAAAATAATAATATATCATGTCTTTGGCACTTATGCTTGCATTTGACTAACGTCATATTCGGCAAAACCTAGTTTAGATAAGGCTATTTTACACCAACTAGATAAGCCCCTCAACGTAATCATTGATTTGTCCGATTTAAAACAAGTCATTACGAATCAAATCATGGATTTATGAAGTAGGAGACAAAGAGAAGGTTAATTTTTCTTCAATTTCCATATATAATTCTTTCCGACGTGGACAACATTGATATTTTTTGTTTTTTCTTGTATATTCCTTTTCTTTTACTTGAATTACACGTCGTTAATTGTAATAATAAAACTAAAAAATCTTACTATTTGTATTTTTCATGGTGATACCGTATTTCAAGCCATCTGAGAGTGTTGGAATCGTGAAGAGTGGCTAAATAGTAAATACAAAGCAACTTGATTAATGGATTTATTCAACTAGAAGTTAGGTAGTTAGTGTTAATCATATTAAAAAAATGTATATGTTGATAAAATTAACTTAGTAATGTGTTGGTGGCAGCCTATACTCTATATATAGTTACAGCTTACAGCCACCTTACATTAGTGTTGTGATTCATGCAGTATGGTCTCTTCTACTTTGTTTATCCAGTATTACTTTTTCTTGTTAAAAATACATAAAGCTTGTCTAACACAGACCAAATATATAAACAAGTAATTTGATATTCTTTTCTTTTTCCTTTAGCATACCATTTCAAAGGATATACTAATCCCTCCGTCCAATTTAGACTAGGTGTTTGAAGCGTAAAGTTTAAGAAATAAGAAAAATGCACTTATAGTCTAAAACAAACCATAAAAAATTTTATGGCTAGAAATCATCTCATTATGTATAAAAAGAAGAATTTAAAATTAAATTTGTTCGATTCAAAAGTTATCATATACTTTATGAATACGAAACAACATATATAAATTACGGGTCAATCATAGCAAGTCGTAATAATTCAAGAACCATGTAAACGAAATAATAGTAAGCGCCCCAGATTAAGGTGGGAAGTGTTGACAACTTTTATTGATGATATTGGTTGGTCTGCCTCTCCATGAAGAGGTTCGAAGCCTTACAATCATGTTGTATCCTCCATGAGATGGATATTTCTCGTCGTTTTCTCTCTTTCTCTCTTTGGAGAATAGTGATCAAGAAGAACCTCCTCCCCCCCCCCCCCCCTCTGGGGTTCATTCCTTAGTATTTATAGTTGCGAGCCCCATGAGTAGGAAGTGAGTGGCCGTAACAGTGTTGGAATTTTGTCTCCATGGGGAGGCGGGTAGGCCATACCTTTGTCCACCTTGCTTGAATAGATAAATTCGTATTATAGGCTAGTGGCCATGTTTCTTATCAATAGTGAACTAATTTAAGATACTATTATCTTTGTTAATTATTATGGGGTCTGATTTTGACCCATACAGTTAGTCCCTCCGTTTATCGAGGTCTTGCTTCGACTGAGCTCGATGGACAAACTTTGTCGACTATGACCCGAGAAACTCAGATAAGGGATGAACGGCAGTCACTCTGGTCTAGACCGTGTTCTCTACGTCGATGACCCGAATGATGTAGAATTTCCCAGCGTCGCATCACCATATAATCAAGTCATTGTGCGATCAGAATAGGGAACCTCGTCATTGTGAGCACGTGATTTTTGCACTATATGAGAATTACTCCCAAAGTTCAAAATAAAATAATTTTGTGTCATTTGTAATTATTATGGATTTTGTGTTATTTTCTCTTACTGTTCGCGTTTGTGTGTGCATGTTTATTTGTTAAAATAAGAAAATACCAAAAATATCGCAGTTGCATTCATAGGATTTAATTCTACCACTAGGAGTAATTAAGTTATTTTTTACAAAATGAAGAATGAAATTCACAAAACTAGTATATTTTGCATTTTTAGTATTTAATGTCAATTGTGTGATTTTTCGTTTAAAATGGTGTTTAATTATTTGTGATAATTATTACTTAGAGTTAATTAATATTTTGGTCAAGAATTAATTTAGGATTGTATTTTTGTAATATAATTTAAAGTTTAGTTTTAAAATTAGGAAATAAAAAGAAAAGAAGAAAAAGAAACAAAGTGAAAAATGGAGATCAATTCAGACCAGGCCAAGTGTCCAAAGGCCCAAACCAAAATAACTTTCTACCCAAAAATTCACTCCCCAAACAGGCACAAAAAACACCCCGACCCGGTCTGCCCCAATCCCAAACAACCCCTCTCATTTTAATTTCATTTTTTGCCTAACCCTAGAGACCCCTCTTCCTCCAAAAAATAGCCGCAGACCATGCCCCCCCTCCTTCTCTTCTCCGACAACCACACCAGCCATCGCCCAGTAGAAACGCCGACGAACCTATCACCACCAGCGACCAACCCAGCCGGCCAGCTCAGGCCACCCTCGTCCGCCATTAACGCCAGCCTATCACCATCAGTGACCACCCCTTTTAGCCCTCCCATCTCCTTCACAGCAGCCACCAAACAACCACCGCTGCTTTCTTATTTCATCTTCTCCAGCCGCAACATAAGACCCTACCCCTGAACTTCATCGTGAACTTAATAGCCATACATGTGCACCACCGAGAAAAGCTAAGTCCGAAAAGAAATGCTCTTCATCTGCTGATTTTCGTTCCAAAAATGGAGATTCAGTTGAGGTTTGAAGTCCGATTCCGATGTCGTCACTGTTCGTCGAGGTTTGGAATTACAGTCCATAGTTTCAGACGATTTTGATTGTTATCCCGATTTCAATTGGAGGTTGTTTGTTCGATTGGATGTTTGAATTCCAAAATCCATACCAAATGATTTCTTATACATTAAATGGAAACAATTTCAAGATCCTAGAGGTCTATGATGGCAAGGATTCCAACAGTGATTGTCCTTTGGTAAGTTTTTCATCATTTGAGCTACGAATGTATTAGAGAATTGTCTAACTTCTTAATCTGTTAAGTTTCCTTGGTTTGGTATTTGTTGTGACTGTCTGGATGATTGATTAAATTCTGTAGAATTTGCTTATCCGAAAAATAGTTGTTCTTGTTTGTTTATCATAATCTGTATTTAGTTTTTATTGTTGTTGATAATTTTGTTTTTAATTCATACCCGTTAATGCTTGGATTCATAAATTATGATTGAATTTTTAGTTGTGCTTAGTGCCTTGTTTGCATTCATGGTCCAGGAAGAAGATTGAAATTATATATCATAGATGTTTGTTCATGAGTCAAATTTGTAGGTGTTTTAATAAAATCTTGTACATAGTGTGAGAATTGTTTAATAAAAAAGGGGTATTTGGTATTCACCTAATTTAGAAGTTTCTATAATGGTAGGGTTAGTAACATACTATTGAATAAAGAAAAGAACTTGGATTGAGTAGAATGAATTAATAAATTGTTGAAGAGGCAATTGTGAATAGGGGAGGCATTTTCTGTTTGCCTATTTAACCTAAGAAACATACAATAGAAAGCAGGAAAAAAAAAGGAGAGATCTGAAAGAGAAAATAGAGGAGAGTGAGGTCTTTTGTGACCAAAGCCAACAACATTCTATTACTGTTTGGTTGAAGCTTCAAGCTTCTGATTTTTGAGTGTTTAAAATCCAGAAAACTGTTGTTCTACAGCCTCTAGTTCTCTCTGTTTCTGCCAGTAATCGTGTTTGGATTTATTGGGTTTATACTTTGGATAATTTGGTGTTTGTTCTGGCTATTTTATCCTACTCTATTGCTGCTGGTTTTCTGCTGTATAAGCTTAAGTCTGGGTCGCTGTTAGTGTATTGTCGCATTGCCGTGTTACTGCTGTCATCACCCGCTGCTGAATCCTCTTTTTCTTTGTATCTTCCATATCCAGGTATATATTTCGAGCCTATGTCGATGGAGGTTTATCTATTGGAAACATGAAATGAAATTCATGGCTGATTGTTGCATTTTGAAATTTCAACATATGACTTTGCCTTTTTCCTCCTTTGATAATATGTAGTTGAACTCTCAGTAAACAAGGAAAGAAAAAGCTAGAGCTTGGAATATTTAATTTGGTTGATATGCATGCTTGTATATTCACGGTCAACATGGCTTTGTTTCTTTGGGTTTTTAGCTCTGTTTTCGCATAATGAGATAAGGTGGCTCTTCTCTTTAGATGTAAACAGGAAATGATTTAGTGTGCAATGGGATTCTTTGTTAACAAAAATGATTTGTTATTGTTTGTTGTTGAAATTGGAAGCGATGGTTTTGCATTAACTTTGGTGCTTTCATTTCCTTTGGATTATCACTGTTCTTACTTGCTTCGTTATCTATTCTATATGTTTGTGTGGATGATCTAATTGAAACAGTAATAGTGACTGAACTGGGCCAAGGTTTGTAATGACCGATAGGGTCATGCTTTATTTTGTAAGTAGCCGAAATGGAAAGAATTTTAAAGTGTTATTTCTAGTGATTAGATTCTATATCTTTTCTCCATAATTTCACTTCCGTTGTTTATGAAGTTGCAATAATCTCGAATTTAGGAAAATAATTGTGAATATTTGTAGTTCACTTAGTTGAATGCTTTTTCTTTAATGAACTTGAGGTGCGTCATGCCAAACAAAAATGATGATTGCAGGGCCCTCGCTTTAAACAGTCTCATATTAATCATAAGAATCGAAGCGTGCCATCTAAAAAAGTTTCATGGCCCTCGCAAAGTTGCACAAGCGTAATTGCTATAGGCGCATTAGTTTAATAATATTACCTTCCTAAAATACGGGTGCACATTTATGTGATCCGACTCCAAATCTCAACGAAGTCGAAATGTGTTAAAGGCCACACGCGTACTGGTACGGTGTGGTGCGAAGTACATTTTTACGACGTTGCAAATTCTTATAAAATAATAATAATCAAAGCGGTTAAAAGTTAAGATTTGCACGTAGGTTTAACATGTATTAAAATCAGTACTTTAGCCAAATATGACAGTTGAGCGACCGTGCTAGTACCACGAAACTTGGGAATGCCTAACACCTTCTCCCGGGTTAACAGAATTCCTTATCCGAATTTTTTGTTCGCGGTCTGATAAATAGAGTCATTCTTTTTCTCGATTCGGGATTCAATCGGTGACTTGGGACACCATAAATCTTCCAAGTGGCGTCTCTGAATTAATTAAATAGATCCCATTTCGAATATTGTCACTTAAATTTGAAAAACCCCCTTATGCATCTACCCTTCGGGGTGTACACGTCAAAAGGAGGTGTGACAGCTCTGACGACTCTACTGGGGATGCAAACCCAGAACCACTGGTTCAGGGTTTAGAATTCGAGCTTTGAATAATTATTATATTTGGCTTATATACTATCTGATTTTATTATATGTTTGTATTTAATGTGCTAAATGTTGCTTTTACTGCTTTGATATTTTGTGAATTGTATATGAATTGTGCCGATACCCATTTTTCTCTTCTGAGTCTCTTTAAAATATAATATCGGGCATTTGCTGGACATAGCCCGTTTTCTCAAGATAGCTATGGTGCTTGGCATCCGGTGAAGGATTTTTAGTCACACATGTTTAGGCGGGGAGTATTTTCAATTAAGCCGGAAAGCCATGCTACCGGTGCACTGATACTCCTCCGCTCGAGTTGTCCGCTCGAGTAAAGCAGTCTAAACACCTTTTCCAACAAGATGATGAACCCAGATCCACTAGATCAAGGTTTTAGAACTCGAGCTTTGAATAATTGTTGTATTTGGTTTATTATTATCTTGGGTTTAAATGTGCAAAATGATATTTTTTATCGCTTTGAAATTCTTTGAACTGTATATATATAAACTGTGCCGAAACCCTTCTTTTCTCACCTCCGGGGATGTGCTTACTGGTTGAGACTCCCTATTCTGTTAGTGTATTACCCTAAAAATAAGAAAGAGGCTCCGAAAGTTTCTAAGCCGACTGGCCTTTTGGTTCCCGGAAAGGAGCTCCTTCTTCGATTCGAGTTGTCCGCTCGAATACATGGTCTAGAACAAATACCCAGGTTTTTAACATAGTATAACAAAACGTCATACTGAATCCCAAGTAGGAACGCATATTTGCATCATGCTGCATTTGACTTAGGTGACTCAACACAGGGGTTGGGTTTGTCTAGGACAGGCAACCTGGAATGAAAAGATCATCCTGCTGCATCCTGTTTGTTTTATGCATTTATTTGCTTCAGACCGGCATTTAAATATTGAAAAAAATAAAGAAAAATAAAAATATAAGAATAAAAATATATTTTTATAGTTTATTTTGTTTCCCAATGAAAAAAATAAGAGAATTGATAAGTTTTTATTTTTTTTTAAAAAAAATAGTTTGCTTTATTTGCTAATAAAAAAATGAGTGATTTTGTTTTCAAAAAAAAGTTTATTTGTTTGTCAATAAAATGAAAAAAAAAATATTTCGTTTTGTAGCCAGTAAAAAATAAAAATAAAAAGAAAAATGTTAGTCTACACATATAGTTTGTTTTATTTGGAACCGAACTACACATGTTTGATTCTCACCAGGATGTGAGATACGTAGGCAACCTTTATCAGGTCCAACCTCCCCTTTTGCAAAAAATAGCCAAAAATATCGAAATTAATTTTTCGTCGTAAATAAGTCGGTGATGCCATTTTCAAAACAGATGAATGTTCCCGAAAGGGATGCCGGAAGACTGATTTTGTATAAACAGCCACCTTTGGGTCAATTTTTAGATTTTGATAGATTGACCCACACAGTCTTAAAATCTTCGTTTCCGAAGTGTTGAAAGGCCGTATTTTAAAAAAAAATTAAATAAGTAAAAGAGATAAAGGCATGATAGAAATAGTCAGACTGCCTAGGTACATTGCAATGGCAATATGTGTTAAAACTCTAATGCTGACAAGTTTGTTCTTTTTCCAGAAGATTTCAGACAGTTAGTTCGTTAGGACGTTCTAGCAGATTACCATTACCACACGAGAATCAAATGGCCCATTTCGAAAAGCATGTCTAGTTCGGACAAAAGCATCGAAGAGGAGAAAACGGAAATGCAAATAATGAAGGAGGAAGTAGACATGTTAAGGCGACAGATAGCAGAAATGCACATAGCCTGGGCTAGAGGGCAACCATTGCCATTGCTTCCCAATGCTCCTACTCTCCCACCGGCTCAAACTCCCGAACATCCTCCCTCTGGTCCATCGACAAGCTTCCCAAGTCATCACTGTTACCAGGGAAGAAATCCATATGAACCCCAAGTTCCACCACCCAATCAAAACCCTCATCCACCAAAAACTCCCGTCTTCATGGCGCCTGCACCAGCCCCATTGCACAGGTCGTTTAATGAGCCATTGTTTCAGGCTCATGATATATAATATTACCCCTCCGAACTCACATTCAAAGCACCCGAGCCACATACCAATAATCCCAACTTTGAGGATCCGGCGGAAATTGAAAGGCCGTCTAAGAGCCCAGAGCAGGACGAAATGATGCGGAAGTTTAAAAGCCAGGAGCAATCCTTCAGGAACATGCATGGGTTAGGCAACCAGGTCAGCGTAGCCTACAAAGATCTATGCCATTTTCCTAACGTCCAATTACTGGCAAGATTCAAGATGCCCAAGTTCGATTTGTATGAAGGACACGACGATCATATGGCTCATTTACGGGGGGTTTGTAGTAAGATGAGGGGAGCAGGAGGCAAAGACGAATTGTTGATAGCTTACTTTGGCCAGAGTTTGAGTGGGTCGGCATTGGAGTGGTACACAAGACAAGATCCAAGCAGGTGGTACACATGGGATGATCTGGCACAAGCTTTCACCGGACACTTCCAATACAACCTTGAGATAGTCCCAGATCGTCTCAGATTACTAAAGCTTGAGAAGAAACCCGGAGAGAGCTTCCAGGAATTTGGATTTCGATGCAGAGAAGAGGCAGCAATATTTGATCCTCCTTTGAGAGAGGGGGAAATGGTGGACTACTTTCTGCAAACTCTGGAACCAACTTACTTTGGTCACCTGGTGACATCGGTTGGCAAATATTTCAACGAAGTGGTCAAAATGGGAGGTATGATAGAAGAGGGACTTAAGTCCAATAAGATCTTGAGCTATTCCGCATTAAAAGCAACAACTCAGGCTATTCAGAATGGCATAGGGGATGCACTCGGGAAAAAGAGAAGAGAAGAAGTTGCAACGGTAGAGGAAGGTACTTGGTCTAGATCGAAAGGTCCTTCACCTCATTACCAAGCCAGACGCTACCACCCAAATCACCCTAACCACCCTCCACGAAACACATATCCACCACCAAGGGCTTACAATAACCCTCCAGGACCAGGTTTCCGATGGAATCATGCCTTTAGAAATGAAAGGGCACATAGAACATTCACTGAGTTGGGAGAAACATATACTACTTTGTTCCGCAAATTAAAGCATGTAGGCTTGCTAAGTCCTATTGAGCCAAGATTGTCAAACCCCCTACCCCAAAATATGGATCGCTCAGTAAGTTGTAAGTATTGTTTAGGGGCTCTCGGACATGATACCGACAAATGTTGGAAATTGAAACATGCGGTGCAAAATCTTATTGACACCAATAAGATCGACGTTCAGACACCAGAGGCACCCAACATCAATCAGAATCTATTGCCAGCTCACCCTTAGACCCATATGATCAAATTGATACACAAGGGAAGGGAAAATTAAGAAGCCCGATCTGTATTCCAAACCAAAACCAATCAGCAGAAGTTGGTATATAAGAAGTCGTGCTTGGTAATCATGAGGAGTTTCGGTGGTTTGTTTTTGTTGTCATTTCTTTTGTCCAAGTTGTTTTCAGGGTTGTGACCCGGATTTTGTCTTGTAGTGAAACCCTCTTATCTTTCCATTTTGGTCATTGCAGTTTGCTTAGTCTTGTTAAGTTTCATTTCAGGTTTGTATTTTGGTTTGCTTGTTTGTGTTTGAACCATTTTGCCGATTAGTTTAATGAAACTTTCGGTCTTTTATTACCCCAGTCATTTTTTTGTTTAGTTCTTCTATCTTTAGATTTGTCATTTGTTCAAACGCCAATTCTAATGACATGGTATCACACATAATTTTGGCCTAATATTAAGGGTTAATCGTGATGCAATTGGAAGATAATCAGGGCATTTTAAAAGAAATAAAAATAATTTGAGATTATTTGGAGCTCGGATCATGTGAGACAGGGGCAGGTAAAACACGAAGAAACCCTTAAGGGTAAATTGGACATGCCAAGATGGGGTTCGCTTGTGATACTGAAATGAAAGTGTCGTCCACCATTTCTTTAAAATGACAGATGAAAAAGGCGAATGGACGATATGGTTATTAATCATGGCACAACCAGAAGATGTCGTGAATATGTTGTCTGTACTTGGCATGTTTTGAAGATTGGAATGACGAAGGCATTTTGTTCTGCTATCCAAACACTTTATCCATCGTCAACCCTTGTAGTCTTATTTTAAAATCTTTCATACCCCTCCTTCGGAATTAGTTGCAAAGACTAGAAACACAAGTTTGAAAGACAAGAGAAGAAAGGGATAAAGAAAAAGAAAAAGAAAAAAAAAACCAACAAAAAAATGTAAAGAAAAGAAAAGAAAAGAAAAATGAATGAAAAAGAGATACTTGAAAAAATGATGAAATGGGTACTACGTTTGACCTGATTCCTCAAAGAGGATACGTAGGCGCTTCACAGCTCGGTCATAGTGTAAATAAAGAAATAAAAATCCCCAAGTAAGAAACTAGGGCAAAGAAAAATTGTGTTTATTATAAATAAATTTAGGTCCGAAGGTTGTAAATTTTGAACCCAGAACTGATTTGTTTTGAGCCTTTAATACCCTTTCTTTCTAGCCCTATCCAAATCCCACATTACGGTCCAAAGAAAGACCTTCCAATCAGTCTTCAAAAGAGGCCAAGTCAAGCAAACACGAGAGTCTCATAAGAATATGACACTCTGATTCCCAGCAGAAAAGACTCTGATTCCCAGCAGAAAAGGAAATACGAGAGAGTCTTAGCAGTGACACCCCAATCCCCAGCTAAAAGTAATACAAATGAGAGAGTCTTGCCGGTGAAAACCTTCACAGGCATCATAAGGCGACGAAAGCAGAGAGAAACCCAAAATGAGAGAGGCTTGAAAGTTAAAACCCTTCGGGCACTACAAGTTGAATAAAGGTGATAATCAGATAGAAATCACAAGACATAAATTGTGAAAGGCGATAAACGACGGAAGATAGGCCATATGTGCATGTCATGACCAGTAGAGTTGGTGTCCGTGTTTGTTAAGTTTTTATAGTTGTTTCTTGTTAGAGAGTCATTTTTTCCTTTGTCTTCTATTTTGTTTCTTTTTATCTTTCTCCTTTTATCAAAAATTCCCCATCAAAGTCTGTCTAGTCAGTACAAGTAAGAAATGACTTCAAAACTTGTCACCGACTTCCAAATTATTATGCAAGGCAAGGAAATGTCATTGATGGCAGAGAAGTATGGTGCAATGAAGATTATTAAACTGGGGCAGAAAATTTTCTTTTCATTTTGAAAATTTTCTGAAAGTCAAGTTGCACTTGGGGAAGAAGGAAGATAAGACCAGCCTTAAGGAAAATGGTCTTGAAACCAGTGTCCTCCTCAACAGCCTTCAGAAGAGTGAAACGCCAATTTTGAGGAAATGAAAATCCCCTGGCAGTGTCATCTCCAGCAAGTTCCGAGGTGGTCGGGCAACACAGAGTGGTAAAGGAAGAGAAGAAATTTCATCTTCAACAAAATAACCCCAGCGAGTTGAGAAACACAGAACGGGGAAGGGATAAATGGAAAAACCCATTCCCAGCAGGAATATCATCTCCAGCAAATGAAATCATTCCTCAACAGGTTTTGGGAACCCCGAGCGAGGGAAAGAGGAAAAGGAAAAACCACCCCACAGGAGTGGCACAACCACTCACAATGTTTTGAACTAACAAATTTTCTTTGATTTGAAACGGGGAAAGAAAGTGCTATTGAGAGCAGAAGGTCATGCCACAAGGAAGAACACCAAAACTGGGGCAGAAAATTTTCTGCCGCTGTTGAAAATTTTCTCGGAGAAACGAGGAAGGCAATTCAAGATGACGTATCAGGTTTGTCCACCTTCAAACAGGACGTCTCAGGTTTGTTCACTCTCAAACATTGATATAATGGGAGTATCCACCCTCGAATAGGATACGATGGGAGTATTCGCCCTCGAATAGAATACGATGGGAGTATCCGCCCTTGAATAGGATACGATGGGAGTATTCGCCCTCGAATAGAATACGATGGGAGTATCCGCCCTTGAATAGGATACGATGGGAGTATTCGCCCTCGAATAGAATACGATGGGAGTATCCGCCCTCGAATAGGATACGATGGGAGTATCCTCCCTCGAATAGGATACGATGGGAGTATTCATCCTCGAATAGAATATGATGGGAGTATTCGCCCTCGGATAGGATACGATGGGAGTATTCACCCTCGAATAGAATACAATAGGAGTATCCGCCCTCGAATAGGATACGATGGGAGTATTCGCCCTCGAATAGAATACGATGGGAGTATCCGCCCTCGAATAGGATACGATGGGAGTACTCGCCCTCGAATAGAATACGATGAGAGTATCCACCCTCGAATAGGATACGATGGGAGTATTCGCCCTCGAATAGAATACGATGGGAGTATCCGCCATCGAATAGGATACGATGGGAGTATCCGCCCTCGAATAGGATACGATGGGAGTATCCGCCCTCGAATAGGATATGATGGGAGTATTCTCCCTCGAATAAGATACAATAGGACTATCCACCCTCGAATAGGATAGGATGGGAGTATTCGCCCTCGAATAGAATACGATGGGACTATCCGCCCTCGAATAGGATAGGATGGGAGTATTCGCCCTCGAATAGGATACGATGGGAGTATCCGCCCTCGAATAGGATACGATAGGAGTATACGCCCTTGAATATGATACGATGGGAGTATCCGCCCTTGAATACGATACGTTGGGAGTATTCACCCTCGAATAGAATACGATGGGAGTATGCGCCCTTGAATAGAATACAATGGGAGTATCCTCCCTCGAATAGGATACGATGGGAGTATTCGCCCTCGAATAGGATAGAATGGGAGTATTCACCCTCGAATAGGATATGATGGGACCATCCGCCCTCGAATAGGATATTTTTAGGTTCATCTGCCTTCGAATAGGATATTTTACATTTGCTTTATTTCGACCCGAGTGGTCGTTCTTGCATAAACATTATCATGTATATATTTCATAAATCGTTGTCAGAATCCACATTACTTCAAAGGTTACTAATAAAAACAGGCGCCCACATGTATAACAAGAGGAATATTTTTCAGTTTTTACATTGCAGGTCTTGAGACTACTAATCCACCATAGAGCAGAAGGTTACAACAAGAGTTCCCAGTGCAAATTCAAGCGTATGAGTCAAAGGAAGGGAGGACAAATCAGGAAATAATCGACCTTCAAGCTTTGGTTGTCCCAAACATAACGAAGAAGTTGAAGATAGATGGGATCATGTGATCCGTAACTAGCCTAGCTTCTTGTTTTATTTTTAGCACGGTGTAATAAGAAGATCAGTGAGCAGTAATAACAATATGCAACAACAATAACAACAAGATCACAGCTTCATGGTAGTCCCAGCTACCAAAACTTCCCGAACTACATTGACCTGATTCCCTTTTAGCCAGGGATATGTAGGAGACCTTTTGAAAGTGAAGGTTCGGTCAAGTCTTTCAAAAAAATGCTTCACACGGAGTACTCGAACGGGCAAAAATCGCACGTATCCGCTCACTTATCTTTGCACGAAAACTCTTCGTGTTTCTGAGCAAAGAGGACAGGTTGTGAGCACGTGATTTTTGCCCTATATGAGAATTACTCCCAAAAATTCAAAATAAAATAATTTTGTGTCATTTGTAATTATTGTGGATTTTGTGTTATTTTCTCTTATTGTTCGCGTTTGTGTGTGCATGTTTGTTTTGTTAAAATAAGAAAATACCAAAAATATCGCATTTGCATTCATAGGATTTAATTCTACCACTAGGAGTAATTAAATTATTTTTTACAAAATGAAGAATGAAATTCACAAAAATAAATTATTTTGTATTTTTAGTATTTAATGTCAATTGTGTGATTTTTCGTTAAAAATGGTGTTTAATTATTTGTGATAATTATTACTTAGAGGTAATTATTATTTTAATTTAGGATTGTATTTTTGTAGTATAATTTAAAGTTTAGTTTTAAAATTAGGAAATAAAAAGAAAAGAAGAAAAAGAAACAAAGTGAAAAATGGAGAGCAATTCGGACCAGGCCAAGTGTCCAAAGGCCCAAACCAAAATAACTTTCTACCCAAAAATGCACCCCCCAAACCGGCCCAAAAACCACCCCGACCCGATCTGCCCCTAACCCAAACAACCCCTCTCATTTTAATTTCATTTTTTGTCTAACCCAAGAGACCCCTCTTCCTCCAAAAAAACAGCCGCAGACCATGCCCCCCTCCTTCTCTTCTCCGACAACCACACCAGCCGTCACCCAGTAGAAACGCCGACGAACCTATCACCACCATCGACCAACCCAGCCGGCCAGCTCAGGCCACCCTCGTCCGCCATTAACGCCAGCCTATCACCATCAGCGACCACCCTTTTCAGCCCTCCCATCTCCTTCACAGCAGCCACCAAACGACCACCGCTGCTTCTTCGTTTCATCTTCTCCAGCCGCAACATAAGACCCTACCCCTGAACTTTATCATGAACTCAACAGCCATACATGTGCAACACAGAGAAAAGCTAGGTCCAAACAGAAATGCTCTTTATCTGCTGATTTTCGTTCTAAAAATGGAGATTCATTTGAGGTTTGAAGTCTGATTCCGATATCGTCAATCGTCGAGGTTTGGAATTACAGTCCGTAGTTTCAGACGATTTTGATTGTTATCCCTATTTCAATTGGAGGTTGTTTATTCGATTGGATGTTTGAATTCCAAAATCCATACCAAATGATTTCTTATACATTAAATGGAAACAATTTCAAGATCCTAGAGGTCTATGATGGCAAGAATTCCAACATTGATTGTCCTTTGGTAAGTTTTTCATCATTTGAGCTACGAATGTATTAGAGAATTGTATAACTTCTTAATTTGTTAAGTTTCCTTGGTTTGGTATTTGTTGTGACTGTTTGGACGATTGATTAAATTCTGTAGAATTTGCTTATCCGAAAAGTAGTTGTTCTTGTTTGTTTATCATCATCTATATTTATTTTTATTATTATTGATAATTTTGTATTTAATTCACACCCATTAATGCTTGGATTCATAAATTATGGTTGAATTTTTAGTTGTGCTTGGTGCCTTGTTTGCATTCATGGTCCAGGAAGAAGATTGAAATTATATATCATAGATGTTTGTTCATGAGTCAAATCTGTAGGCGTTTTAATAAAATCTTGTACATAGTGTGAGAATTGTTTAATAAAAATGGAGTATTCACCTAATTTAGAAGTTTCTATAATGGTAGGGTTAGTAACACACTATTGAATAAAGAAAAGAACTTGGATTGAGTGGAATGGATTAATAAATTATTGAAGAGGCAATTGTGAATAGGGGAGGCATTTTCTGTTTGCCTATTTAACCTAAGAAACATACAATAGAAAGCAGAAAAAAAAGGAGAGAATCAGAAAGAGAAAAAGAGAGTGAGGTCTTTTGTGACCAAAGCCAGCAGCATTCTATTACTGTTTGGTTGAAGCTTCAAGCTTCTGATTTTTTAGTGTTTAAAATCCAGAAAACTGTTGTTCTCCAGCCTCTAGTTCTCTCTGTTTCTGCCAGTAATCGTGTTTGGATTTATTCGGTTTATACTTTGGATAATTTGGTGTTTGTTCTGGCTATTTTATCCTGCTCTATTGCTGCTGGTTTTCAGTTGTATAAGCTTAAGTCTGGGTCGCTGTTAGTGTATTGTCACATTGCCATGTTACTGCTGTCATCACCCGCTGCTGAATCCTCTTTTTCTTTGTATCTTCCATATCCAGGTATATATTTCGAGCCTATGTCGATGCAGGTTCATCTGTTGGAAACATGAAATGAAATTCATGGCTGATTGTTGCATTTTGAAATTTCAACAGATGACTTTGCCTTCTTCCTCCTTTGATAATATGTAGTTGAACTCTCAGTAAATAAGGAAAGAAAGAGCTAGAGCTTGGAATATTTAATTTGGTTGATATGCATGCTTGTATATTCACGGTCAACATGGCTTTGTTTCTTTGGTTTTTTAGCTATGTTTTCGCATATTGAGATAAGGTGGCTCTTCTCTTTAGGTGTAAACAGGAAATTATTTAGTGTACAATGGGATTCTTTGTTAACAAAAATGATTTGTTATTGTTTGTTGTTGAAATTGGAAGCGGTGGTTTTGCATTAAATTTGGTGCTTTCATTTCCTTTGGATTATCATTGTTCTTACTTACTTGGTTATCTATTCTATATGTTTGTGTGGATGATCTAATTGAAATGGTAATAGTGACTGAACTGGGCCAAGGTTTGTAATGACCGATAGGGCCATGCTTTATTTTGTAAGTAGTCGAAATGGAAAGAATTTTAAAGTGTTATTTCTAGTGATTAAATTCTATATCTTTTCTCCATAATTTCACTTCCGTAGTTTATAACGTTGCAATAATCTCGAATTTAGGAAAATAATTGTGAATATTTGTAGTTCACCTAGTTGAATGCTTTTTCTTTAATGAACTTGAGGTGCGTCATGCCAAACAAAAATGATGATTGCAGGGCCCTCGCTTTAATCAGTCTCATATTAATCATAAGAATGGAAGCGTGCCATCTAGAAAATTTTCATGGCCCTCGCAAAGTTGCACAAGCGTAATTGCTATAGGCACATTAGTTTAATAATATTACCTTCCTAAAATACGGGTGCACATTTATGTGACCCGACACCAATCTCAATGAAGTCAAAATGTGTTAAAGGCCACAGGTATACTGGTACGGTGTGGTGCGAAGTACATTTTCACGACGTTGCAAATTCTTATAAAATAATAATAATCAAAGCGGTTAAAAGTTAAGATTTGCACGTAGGTTTAACATGTATTAAAATCAATACTTTAGCCAAATATGACAGTTGAGCGACCGTGCTAGATCCACGGAACTCGGTAATGCCTAACACCTTCTCCCGGGTTAACAGAATTCCTTATCCGAATTTCTGGTTCGCGGACTGTTAAACAGAGTCATTCTTTTCCTCGATTCGGGATTCAACCGGTGACTTGGGACACCATAAATCTCCCAAGTGGCGACTCTGAATTAATTAAATAGATCCCATTTCAAATATTGTCACTTAAATTGGAAAAACTCCCTTATGCATCGACCCTTCGGGGTGTGCGCGCCAAAAGGAGGTGTGACAGTCATTATGAAGGCGTATAATATTTTTAATGCAATTCGGACGAGATCGAACTCAATTACATTCTAGTTCTCGTATTCACTTAGATTCGTAGCTGCCATCAGTGATGGGAGACAGGCCGTACGTAACACGGCCGAGTACATTTTCTATAGTGTCTTAGAGTTTTAAGGACGTATGGTGCATTTCCCCCGTATCGGCAGGGTGTTTCGATTGTTCCGGCTGGCAAGGCATCAGTAGAAGGCCGAGGGGCACTTCGTGATGCTTGTCATGATGGCGCATGTCTCGGAAGAATTGAACCAGTTGATGGTTGGTTATGTAGTTAATGATGTCTATTAAGTTTCCCGAAAGTTATTTATGTGGCCTATAAAGGTGGGTTAGGGCATCCGTTTCTCATTACTTCTTTATTCATCTGAGAATAAGTCTGAGGAATCACTTTTATTCAACTAGCTCACCTTCTCCTTTTTCTTCTTGATTGTGATAACTTTCATTTTTTCCACCGAATTATATTCTTTTCTTTTCAACCAACTAAGCAATGACAGGCACTTCTCCGCGCGGTGTTCTTCCGATAAACTTGTTGGTTAATCCTCTAGCGATTGAAGGGCCACCTCCGGCAATGAGAGATGCTGAGCAGGCAGAGACAAGGAATTTCGTTAGTTGACGAGGTACTTCCCTGACCCGAAGGTCCGACGGTTGATTTTACCCCCGATGGTGGCGAGGACCCTGTGCATGAAGCCCCACTAATGGGGGAGATTGGAATGGCCCAATTACGGGAGCAGGGGGTCATTCCGACCCACGCCGACGTTGTCCTCGCCAAAATTGAGGATAGGGTTCACACCAATTGCAGGGGATACAGCATTTTTTACGCATATCCCTTCAGGTTGAGGTTCAGGATTCCGCTTCCTATGCTGGTGGTAGACTTCTGTCGCCATTATGTGATGTACCTGGGCCAGATCACGCCATCTCTTTACAAATTACTGGTAATGTTCCTAAAGTACGGGGAATTGGCCGGTAGGGTGGTTACGTTGTAGCACGTGCTCACCCTTTATGCCCCCAACGGGTCAGGGGCACTATGCTTCGGGCGTGCCCTCGTGGGTCGAGGGTGCTGACAGCGGTGCTGGATGATGAGGTCGAACCCCGCCCTTTCAAGCACTTATTTTACATCAGGATCGAGCATTTAGTAGCGTCCCCTTTAGGGTTCCCGAGGGCTTGGAACCATGCACGTAAGTTATTTTATTGTTATAATCAATTTCCTTCCTTTTTCCTTTTTCCTTTTTTCTTTTATAAGGCTCACATTTGCGAATATTTTCTCGAAGTCGCTTTTGTAGCCGAGAGGTCGCCACCGACCCCATTAGCAGGGATGCCTGGGTGGCTTGAAGTCGTGGTCCCTCATACTGAAGGAATTCGCACGTGGGCGTCTTTTTGGGAGAGACATGGCCGTAGGCCTATTGCAGGTGAGAAGTCGATTCCTACCTTTGTTTGGTTTTGATTCGATTTTGTTTACCAACCTTGTTTCTCTGTGATATGGAGGGCGAGTCGTGGCATGGCTCCTCAACTGGCTTTCCGGCGGCCGGGTGTGATCGCTCGGCTTCTTGCAGCACCAGCACCGTGCTGTGTACTGAGGGCAGTGTCAGTCGAATCTTCGGCGGCTCCGTCCCCACCACGGGCTACATTTCGGGATGAGGGGCCGTCGGGGACCGTGCGTCCTAGGGATGAATCATCCTCGGGCGAGGAGAAGGAAAGGTCATTGATAAGGCACAGGGTTGCATTCACTCCGGCTCCTCCCGCAGTAATCACACCGACTCCCCTTGTAGTGATTAATGTGAACTCCCGTCCGACGAACGCGGGTGAGGGTACGGCTAAAACACCTACCCTTGAGGGCTAACCAATGGTGGAGGTCGCCCCGGCTAGCTTAGGCTGCGAAGATACCTCCGCTTCGGCAGCTCAGTTGATGACCCCCACGGTTGAGACGGGGGGAAGCTCTTCTGTTATTGTTAAAGCCGGTGGACCGAGCGTCCCATTGGCGGTTGCGATGGGAGGAGGATGAGAGGCCGCATGAGAAGGGTCTGGGTCTGAATCGAATTTGGACCTTGAGGACGTCCGCATGTTCTGAGACGACTTTACAAATGCGATCGTTCATACGGAGGGGAGGTCACGCCTCATTGAGGTTCCCATGGATTCAAATTTGTTGCTCCAAGGCTCGAGTTTGGTGTCTCAATTCGGACTACTGTGCTAGGAAACAGAGAACGAGTCACTAAAGGACGTCACAGACATCGGGTTGATGAATGAGGTAGTCGTGATGGGCTTGAGGTACGTATTCGTATATTGGTTTGTCCAATCTTTACTTTGTTTTATTTTCCACTTTAGCCATTGCCTTTGTTTTGCAGTCCTACTTGCTGGAGGTGGAGAGCATCCGCTGAGCTAACGTTCGTTCCGTGGTGTTTTTGCTGGTGTTGGAGAAGTACCGTCACTACCGGGATAGATGCTAGGAGATGCGTGTACGCTTGAGAAACGATCCCCGTTGTCGGGCCCTGGTTGAGGAATTGGCGAGGTGGGAGCTCCAGATGCAGCAAGCATTTGCCGGATGAGCGCCCTTGAAGAAAAGCTTCATCAAAAGGACGAGAAGCTCGAGGACGGGAGGAGGGCCATAGTCGAGTGCGAGCGTCGGTGCCTGGCCAAGGTATCGGAGGCTTCGTCGGCGTGGAATGAGAAGGTGGCTGCACTGGAGGGAGAGATTGTGGCCTCGAATCGCTAGTTACGATGCCTCGACAAGGGCTGAGGCATTAGAGGGGGCGGTCCGTGCCGGCGAGTCCCAGTTGTCGCTGTAAGGGCTGCTGCCGCCTTCAGGGAGGCGAGCCTCGAGGAACGGATAGGTACTCTTGAGCGGGATACTCAAACTGTGGTAGAGCAGGTTGCGAACCTAGAGGAGGAGAACCAGCATCTTCGGGAATAAGCCGCTTCGTATGGCCATGTAGTGAGCTTTGGGTTTATGCTGAGCCCCAATAGGACGTATATAAAAATCTGTGGGAAGCCGGTATCGTGACAAAAGCTACTTTTGAGGGGGCGCGCCAAAAGGCTTGGGAAGCCCGTATGGATTGTGGTTTCAATGCGGTGACGCCAGGGGCTGATGATGGAGCAGGTGGGGAGACGCATAACGCCGAGTGAAGAATAAGTGTTTTTTTTTTGTTTCTTTATCTTTTTTTTATATTAACCGGCTTTGGTCGGGTGTACGCAGAGGCGTTCCACAATCATTTAAATAAATGAAATCTTCCTTCCATTATTTGCTTTGTGTTTGTTTTGTACCTCCCCCATGTTTCCTGATGGTTTTTCCTTTGCATGTGTTTGAAAGGGCGACCTGCCTTTGAGTTTGACCTCGGTGGGCAGGTTTATTATATATATTTTTTGGACTACTAGCGACTGCTTTCCTTCTTCGACTCCAGATGACCGAGTTGGAACCGTTGCTTGGTAGTAGTGGAGATTAGCCTTAGTCCTACTTCGGGCACGACTAGACTATTGGCCGTGATATCACAGAGTACGGCCTGGTAGTCCGCTCGGGACCGAACTTTGCGTGCCTTTATCCTTAGTCTGAGTTAGGTGTACTTACTTAAATGGTGTGGGTGCCGAACCCACACTTCAATTCGTTGTAGGTTGAGTTTTGCCAAGTTCTAGTTTAGCTATGGTTGAACTTGTGAAATTTAAAGGTGAGAGCACCTAGCTTTATGGTTTGAGCGGGGCCAAGCTCGCTGGATTTGATGGCGAAGGTGCATAACCTGGACCTTGGTTCAACCGCAGCCGAATTTACTAGCGAAGGTGCAAAGCCTAAGTTCCAGTTCAACTGGTGTTGAATGTCAATTTTTGGGGGCGAAGGCGCATAGCCTGAGTCTTGGTTCAACCGTAGTTGAATTTATTGGCGAAGGCGCAAAGCCTGAGTCCCAGTTCAACTATTGTTGAACTTTATTAAGTTTTTGGAGGCGAAAGCGCATAGCCTGAGTCTTCGTTCAACCGTAGTCAAATTTATTAGCGAAGGCACATAGCCTGAGTCTCGGTTCAACCGTAGTTGAATTTATTGGTGAAGGCGCATAGCCTGAGTCCCAGTTCGACTGTTGTTGAACTTTATCATTTTTTTGGAGGCGAAGGCGTATAGCCTGAGTCTTGGTTCAACCGTAGTTGAATTTATTGGAGAAGGCGCATAGCCTGAGTCTCGGTTCAATTGTAGTTGAATTTATTGGCGAAGGCACATAGCGTGAGTCCCAGTTCAACTGTTGTTGAACTTTATCAAATTTTTGGAGGCGAAGGCGCAAAGCCTGAGTCTTGGTTCAACCGTAGTTGAATTTATTGGCGAAGGCGCATAGCCTGAGTCCCAGTTCAACTATTGTTGAACTTTATTAATTTCGATGGCGAAGGCGCATAGCCTGAGTCTTGTTTCAACCGTAGTTGAACTTGTTGGCGAAGGCACATGGCCTGAGTCCCGGTTCAACTATTGTTGAACTTTATCAATTTTGATGGCGAAGGCGCATAGCCTGAATCTTAGATCTACCGTAGTTGAACTTGTTGGCGAAGGCGTGTAGCCTGAGTCTTGGTTCAACTGTAGTTGAATTTATTGGCGAAGGCACATAGCTTGTGTCCTAGTTCAACTGTTGTTGAACTTCACCAATTTTTTGGAGGCGATGGTGCATTGCCTGAGTCTTGGTTCAACCGTAGTTGAATTTATTGGCAAAGGCGCATAGCCTGATTCCTAGTTCAACAAGGTTTTGCTTTGAGACCTTGAGCAGTTTATGCATTGTCTTTCCAATCGGGGCATGTTGGTTGTTTTGGGGTGGTTCTCGGCTCGAGATATCTCTGTGCCGATTTTTGGCCGGGGCCCGTATCGGGGGTGTGGGAGATGCCTCATAGGGATCCTCCCTTAAGGGGGTTCTTCTTCTCGTTTGCACTATCGGAAATCGGAGAGAGAGAGAGGACTTGCTCGAGTTGGGTTGTTTTTTCTTTTCCGGCGTTCCTTTTCTTTTGGTTTCGGGAAGAACTACGCTATCTTGCTAGAAAATCCCCACAGGCGATGCCAAATTGTTCGACTCAAAAGTTATCATGCACTTTATGAATACGAAAAAATATATATAAATTACGGGCCAATCATAGCAAGTTGTAATAATTCAAGAACCATGTAAAAGAAATAATAGTAAGTGCCCCAAATTAGGGTGAGAAGTGTTGACAACTTTTATTGATGATATTGGTTTGGTCTACCTCTCCATGAAGAGGTTCAGAGCCTTACAATCATGTTGTATCTCTCCATGAGATGGATATTTCTTGTCGTTCTCTCTCTCTCTCTCTCTCTCTCTCTCTCTCTCTCTTTCTCTCTCTCTCTCTCTCTCTCTCTCTCTCTTTAGAGAATAGTGATCAAGAAGAAGCCCCTCTTTTCTGGGTTCATTCCTTAGTATTTATAGTTGTGAGCCCCATGAGTAAGAAGTGAGTGGTCGTGACCACGTTGGGATTTTGTCTCCACGTGAAGGTGGGTATGTCGTACCTTTGTCCACCTTGCTTGAATAGATAAATTCGTATTATATGCTAGTGGTCATGTTTCTTATCAATAGCGAACTAATTCAAGATACGATTATCTTTGTTAATTATTGTGGGATCAGATTGTCACCCATACAAAGTTATTACTAAATATAGAAAGTATCGTTGGACTAACCAAAAAAAGAGTGTTCCCATAAATTGGGATGGAGGGAGCATTATAAGTCAATGGATTTAACGTATATCTCTAACAGTGTAAAGATTTAGTTATAATTTATTTATATATGTGGAATAAAGATTGTTTTATACAAGCAATGTAACATGTAATGTTCTTTGTTTTATTTTCTAGTATATTAGTCTTACTTATTATAAGCAATTATTAATAATTATCTTTTAGATAATAGTATAATGTTTTATATTATCAATTTATAAAAGTTCGAATTCTAATTTTTTTATTGAAAGGTTATAAGGGTTAGTGCACAAACACTTTATTGACAATGAAAATAAATACGCGTTGACATAAAAATTCTAATGCTAATCAAATAGCTATAAGCAGAGAACACACTTAGCTTGTCAATATTCAAAAAATGATTTATTTTTACCTGACCTGGTTCTATAATACTATGATTGTATCTATTATTAAAATGCAGTTTCCAAATCTGAAAAGGTCAAATTTTAGTTGGTGGGAATCTAATGACATACAACCTAATTCAGTTATTAGTGGACCGACTCGATATGGTCTCTTCTCTAGTTTCCTTATCCATTTAAAAAAAAAAACTAATGTTTGTGTAATATGTGGAATATAATTGACTAAATTCTATGAGTTGGTGCTAGTAGCCAAGAAAAATCAGGAATTATATTCTGTCGGTCTTCTTTATAATAATATTTTTATATAAATAACTATTCACTATAAAAATTAATTTTCTTTAGACTCAAATTTTTAAGTATATTTTGCCTCCCTGCAAAAACTTTTTACTTATAATTACAACATTCATATTTATAGAAGAACACTATTTATAAAATTACCCCTCTATAACAGTGATATAGAATCGTTAAAATTATTAATAATAGTTTTACAAATATGCACACAATCTTTAATTTTTTATTAAACAAAGCTTATATCTTGCATAATATATAAGATTTGAATATTCGCACATGATATATTTTCTATTAGATAAATTTTAAAAAATATTTAGATAAAATATTTAACTGTTAGGCCCTTAGAATGTCTTCGAGGGAAAGCTGTTAGATATTTTTTTGCTGAAAAATTTGACACGAATCTTCACCAATTCAAGTGTCGCTAGTAAGAGAATAAATGTACAAAGCAAGCTACAATTACGATGTTCTTTCATTAATCTTGAAATAATTTATTTTTCTAGGTAATTTAAAATGTTTGCCTAGAGTTTAAATCTTTATCTTTAATTATGAATTTATTAGTAATATAGTAGCTTTCTTCAATATTTAACTAGTGAAAATGCATATCTTTTGAGCTTTTAAATTTGAATAATTTTCTTATTATCTATATGTAACATTAAAAAGGAAAATATAATTAATTTTATGGATAATTTTTATCTATAATAGTCAAAATATATTTAAACGTTAAACGTTATTATAGGTGTATAGCAACCATTCACAATAAAAGACAAAAAATATCAAAACAAATAAGACTGCTATAAAGATGGTTGACAGTAATATTTTTTTTTCTCTCTTAAGGAATATATTAATTGAATTAAATTAACGTGCATCAATAGAGTAAAGATTTAGTTACTTACTTTTAACTTACATAACGATTCCTTACGCAATCAATATAATATAATATGTAGTATTATGTTGCTTGCCCAATTTTATTGTCGATTAAATTTTTTTTATGAGTTGATTACTTTTATATATATAATTTGATAGTATTTTCTTTTACACGAATAATATATAGAAGCTGAACTTATTATGAATTAAGAATTATTTGTTTATTAAGAGGATTGGGGGAGGAGGAGGGGGAGGGGGAGAGGGGCGTTTAGAGTCACCATTACCGTTACCATAAATAATACTGTATTTCAAATTTTAGTCTTTTATATATGAATTAGAGGCGATGAGGTGGTATGTCATATGACATCTACCTAATCAAATATAAATGCCGTGTAAGAGTATTTTCACATTGGACAAATATGACAGACGAAGGGTATATTTGAACCAATAATATTACTGCAGAAATATATTTATATTCAAAGTATAACAAAACATATATTTAAACCTTTAATTATAGTACCGGGACATATATCTGCAGAAATATATTTATACGCAAAGTATAACAAAACATATATTTAAACCTTTAATTATAGTACCGGGACATATATTTGGGCCTCTGGCGTACTATATATATATATAAGGTCAAATATACGGTGTAATATGCCACAATAAGAGCTTATCTTAGAGTCAAAATTTTGAGTGGTACACAACATCATTTGATGTATATGTATTTATCTTCTCACCAACCCCTATTCTTCCTATTATTTCAATTTTAAACTTTATTCTTCTGCAAAATTTTTGCTCCAATTATAAAATGCCAAATGGATGAAAGCTTTTCTTGACAAAATCTTATCCACAAGGACCTACACTATCAATTTTCTTGCTTTCCATCTGTCCATCTTGTCCTCCTTTACTTTTCGTCTCTTCTATTATATTTCTCATTTTGGGTATAAAAATATTAATGAAAAATTCTTGAGAGAATTATACAGAATAGTCACTCCATATATATATATATATATATATATATATATATATATATATATATATATATATATATATGAACTCAAGCAATTATTAAAAATGAAGGGTCAATCATAGCAGGTCGTAACATATCTGAAATTCAGTAAATGGAAAGATAATGGGAACATATGTAGGGATAACAGAAGGTATTTAGTGATCTTTATGCATGATAATGGGTTAATATGCCTCTCCATGAAGAGGTTCAGATCCTTACAATCATGTATTCACAGATCTACTGTTATTCTGTATTTTTGGTATTGGTTCTCACTCTGCATTGTGCTCTGTATTTCTTAGAGTCCCCATGGGGAGAGAGTGGAACCCCTTTTCTCATAACTGTGTCGGTATTTATAGATCTTTTCGTGCCAGTTGACTTTCTTGGAGATTGGATCCATGTGAGGATATTATTTCAGGCGTACTCGGAAGGCGTCGATCTCGCCCAAAACTTCTGGGCGGACGCGGGAAGTGTCTCCTGGTCGAGGGCGGCCTTACCGCTTGTGACGTTTGCGCTAGTCGAGGTCGGCCTCGCCGCTTGTTGCGTGAGCATGGGTCGAGGGGGATGATTAGTCGACTTTATTATTATAAGGTCGAATTATGGCTCATACAGATAGTCCCTCCGCTTATCGTGGTTACGTCGAGACGGACCAGCGTAAGCGGATATGATCGTTCGAAGAGCATCCCCTCCCAGATGAGGGGACGATAGCTTCTTGTGGTGTCTCATCACCAGTTTCTTTTTTATGGACGGGATGCGATCTGTGGCCGTTCGTGGCAACGGGTAATGGTTGGCATGCCATAGTCATGGATTCAGATACATTCTTGTCCGTGCGAGCTATGGGACACGGGACCTGATTGCTTCGGCTGATAAGACGTCTTCACGCTTGGAGTACTCGAAGCGGTAGCTTTAATTTTGGTGCATACTCGCTAATTTTGATCGTGGTGGCGACGGTTTTGATGAAAATTGAACCGTTTCTGATGGTTGGGATGCGCATTTAATGGTGCCTGTCGGTTTCCCGAGGTTTGATTTAATTTACCTATAAGAAGGCCAGGTATGTCAGACATCTAACACTCTTTGATTTACTGATAGTCTTTCTCTTTTAGCAAATTCCTAAAGAATTCTGTTCTTTCTGCAGCATACTTGTTGCTCGTTCTTAGTTATCTTCTCTGTTTCCCCTTAGCCTTTCTTGTGACCTAAATCAATGGCTGGCTCCAACTCTCGCGACGGTCTTCCGACGTTGGTACCGGCTGGTTTTTCGGTGATTGAGGGGTTGTCCCTGGTGCTTCCAGTCGGTGATCGGAATGAAACTGAGAGACTAGCCCTAGTAGACGAGATACTCCCGGTGCTGTGAAGCTTGGCGGTGGATTTCACCGCAGATGGAGGGGTTGACCTAGTTGATGAGGCCCCGTTGATGGGGGAAGTAGGTATGACCCAGCTGCGCGAGCAAGGGCTCATCCCCTCCCACGTAGATGTTGTGTTGGCTCTACCGGGGGAAAGGGTTCACACCGACCGTGTCGGGTATTGCGTGTTTTACTCTTATCCCCTCAGGCTTGGGTTCAGGATGCCTGTCCCTAATCTGGTAGTTGATTTCTGACGGTACTACAGTGTTTGCCCGGGGCAGCTCACCCTGTCTGTATACAAGCTCTTGGCCATGCGGCTGAAGTTCTTGGAGGTGGCCGGCTGGACGGTCACATTGCAGCACGTTCTTGCTCTCTATGCCCCTTAGCGGGTCCGGGGGAGCATGATCCGAATGGTCTCGCGCGGGTCGCAGGGCTTGGTGACTGCTTTGGACGACGAGGTCGAGCCTCGTCAATTCGAACATTTTTCTACATCAGGACCGGTCACCTAGTGGTGCCTTCTCCAGGGTTTCCTAAGACCTGGAATCACGGTAGTAAGTCACGCTTTGTCCTTTTGGCGGGGTCAAACTTATCCTTCTTCTTCTTCGTTCTTTGAATGGTTGTTGTTTTTGTTGTTATTTCTGCAGCCGACAGGTCGCCCCTGCCTTTATTCATTGGTCTGCACGGATGGCTGGAAGTTATCCTTTCGCGCATCGAGGGGATCCGCTCGTGGGCGTCCTTCTCGAGGAGGCACGGTCAAGGGCCAACCATAGGTAAGGCGTTTTGCTATCTTAGGACGTGTCCGATTTTTGGTAGTTGCCGTGACTTGAGGCTGATCCAATTTTATATTTGCAGGGCGGGTATACCGCGGCAGGGCTCCTCAGCTAGTATTTCGACGACCTGGGGCGATAACTAGATTCTTCACTCCGCCAGCGGCCGCTCAGGTTCCCAGGGCCGCTTCTGTTGACTCCGTAGCTGCGCCTTCTCCTGTGTGCCCCTTACTCGATGGCGGAGGCCTGTCGGGAGCTGTTCGTCCACGGGAGGCATCGTCCTCTCACGATGAAGAGGAGAGGCCTTTAATCAAGCGAAGAACCATTCCACCTCCGGCTCCCTCAATAGCCTGGCCCGCTGCCAATGAGTTGATAAATATGGATTCTCTACCCCCTGCCAAGGCGAGGGAGAACATCAATGCGGCGCGCGTTCCAGGAGGCGAGCCAGATGATTCTCACGCTCGAGAGGAGCGAGAAGGGAACGCCGCTCCTACCGCTCAATCTTCTACCCACAGGTTCGAGGTGGGCGAGCCTCTCGGGTGGTCGTGGATATTGGCGACTCTATCAATCCATCGACAGATGTGGCGGCAGCGGGAGAGGGGACCCCGTTCGGTTCTGACTTGGACTCTGAGGATGTTGCATGTTTCGTGATGGGGTCACGAACTCGACTGTTCATCCAGACATGAGGCCGCGAGTGATCGATATTACCGTGAATGAGAATTTATTGCTGAGGGAGTCCGCTCTATTGCCGCTGCTGGGCCAGTTGTGTTCCTCCGTCAAAAATCAGTCGCTAAAAGAGGTGATAGACGTTGGCTTAATGAATGAACTGGAGTCGATGGGAATGAGGGTATGTGTTTTAGACTGATTATCTTTCCTTGAACCTTTCGTTTCATGGGTTTCTATCCCTGACTCTTCTGTTCTTTTGCTCTGTTTTGCAGGTGTTTCTGTTGCAGGTGGAGTGCCTTCATCGGGCCAATGTTTGATCCGGGGTACTTTTTTGGGTTCTCGAGAGGTACCGCCGGTATCGGATCCGGTGCAGGGAGCTTAGTGAGCGCATAAGGGATGATCCCCGTAAACAGGGGCTGGTTGGGAAGTTAGCGCGGACGGAGCTGCAGAGGAGCCAGGCGCTTGGTCATGTTTAGGCCCTGGAGGAGCGGCTGCGTCAGGCGAGTGACGAGCTGGAGGCTGGAAGGAGGGCGTCATTGGAGAGCTAGCGCCTATGCTTGGCCAAGGTAACGGAGGTCAGCTCGGAGTGGAGCGGGAAAGTTTCCGCGCTGGAGGGGGAATTGGCCGACCTGAAGCGCAAGCTGGCCGAGGCTTCTGCCCGGACGATCGAACTTGAAGGGATCATCCGTGCCAACAATTCCCAATTGTCTTTGGTGAAGGCTGCCGCCTCTTTCAGGGAGATTGGCCTCGAGAAGCGGATCAGGATACTGGAGCGGAATGCTCAGGATGCCGTGGGGCAGATTGCACTCCTTGAATAGGAGAATCGGCGCATCCAGGAACAGTCCGTGTGCATGGGTAGATCCCGTGAAGCTTGGATTTACGCCGAGGCTCAACGGGACATATATAAACATTTGCTCGAGGTTGGTATGATCTTCGAAGACACCTTCGAGGGGACGCGCCAGAGGGCACGGGAGGCCCGCGAGGAATGCGGCTTTGACATCGCGACGCCCGGCATCGATGATGTCTCTGGCGGGAGCTTGGCCGAAGCTGGTAATGATGGGGGCACCGCGGATACCGGCGGGGGCGGAACTGGAGACAGAGCGACGCAGGTCGGCGATGGTGGGACCGGCGCGGATGGCGGTGTTGGCAATCCCCAGTTAATTGATGATTAGTTGATAATGCCTTCTTTGATTGTTGCCGTGTGTGGCTATTTTTTCTTCCTCTTTTTTTTATTTGATTGATTGTTGTGGTTTTCTTCAGACAATACTTGCATCGAGGCGGATGAGCGTGGCCCATGTCCGCCTGTTTTAATTGAGGGAGGGGGAATTCCCCCCCTTTCCCGTTGTTCACTTATTGCTCACTTCGCTTTATGTTTTCCTTTAGTATGGTCATTAAGCGTTCTAGATCGAGGGCTCGCAGCCCGAATTTTACTTCAACTATCATCGAATTGATGCGGCGAAGGCTCGTGGCCTGAGTCCTAGTTCAGCTATACGTTTTGATTCTTTTGAGTCGAGGGCTCATAGCCCGAGTTTTAACTTCAACTGTCGTTGAATTTCTAGTTGGCGAAGGCTCATGGCCTGAGTCTCAACCGTAGTTGAACATCTTTGATTCTTTTGAGTCGAGGGCTCTTAGCCCGAGTTTTTACTTCAACTGTCGTTGAATTTTTAGTTGGCGGAGGCTCATGGCATGAGTCCCAGTTCAACTGTAGTTGAACATCTTTGATTCTTTTGAGTCGAGGGCTCATAGCCCGAGTTTTTACTTCAACTGTCGTTGAATTTTTAGTTGGCGAAGGCTCATGGCCTGAGTCCCGGTTCAACCGTAGTTGAACATCTTTGATTCTTTTGAGTCGAGGGCTCATAGCCTGAGTTTTTACTTCAGCTGTCGTTGAATTTTTAGTTAGCGAAGGCTCATGGACTGAGTCCAGTTCAACTGTATTTGAACATCTTTGATTCTTTTGAGTCGAGGGCTCATAGCCCGAGTTTTTACTTCGACTATCGTTGAATTTTTAGTTGGCGAAGGCTCATGGCCTTAGTCCTAGTTCAACCGTAGTTGAACATCTTTGATTCTTTTGAGTCGAGGGCTCAGAGCCCGAGTTCTTACTTCAACTGTCGTTGAATTTTTAGTTGACGAAGGCTCATGGCCTGAGTCCCAATTCAACCGTAGTTAAACATCTTTGATTCTTTTGAGTCGAGGGCTCATAGCCCGAGTTTTTACTTCAACCGTCGTTGAATTTTTAGTTGGAGAAGGCTCATGGTCTGAGTCCCAGTTCAACCGTAGTTGAACATCTTTGATTCTTTTGAGTCGAGAGCTCATAGCCCGAGTTTTTACTTCGACTATCGTTGAATTTTTAGTTGGCGAAGGCTCATGGCCTAAGGCCCAGTTCAACCGTAGTTGAACATCTTTGATTCTTTTGAGTCGAGGACTCATAGCCCGTGTTTTTACTTCAACTGTCGTTGAATTTTTAATTGGCGATGGCTCATGGCCTGAGTCTCAGTTCAACTGTAGTTGAACATCTTTGATTCTTTTGAGTCGAGGGCTCATAGCCCGAGTTTTTACTTCAACTGTCGTTGAATTTTTAGTTGGCGAAGGCTCATGGCCTGAGTCCCGGTTCAACCGTAGTTGAACATCTTTGATTCTTTTGAGTCGAGGGCTCATAGCCTGAGTTTTTACTTCAGCTGTCGTTGAATTTTTAGTTGGCGAAGGCTTATGGCCTAAGTCCCAGTTCAACCGTAGGTTAACATCTTTGATTCTTTTGAGTCGAGGGCTCGTAGCCCGAATTTCTATTGAGATGAATCGGGCTTGCTCTCGTTGGGGTTACGGCCATTCATTCCTTGTTTTCCCTTTGCTTCTGACTTCAGGAAAAGCTACGCTGTCTTGCTATGAAGACGGCGCCGCATTGTTTGACTCAAAAGTTGTTTACAAGAATTTATGAACTCAAAGCAATTATTTAAAATGAAGGGCCAATCATAGCAGGTCGTAACATATCTGAAATTCAGTAAAGGAAAAGATAATGGGAACATATGTAGGGATAACAGAAGGTATTTAGTGATCTTTATTCATGATAATGGATTAATCTGCCTCTCCATGAAGAGGTTCAGATCCTTACAATCATGTATTCACAGATCTACTGTTATTCTGTATTTTTGGTATTGGTTCTCACTCTGCATTGTGCTATGTATTTCTTAGAGTCTCCATGGGGAGAGAGTGGAACCCTTTTCTCATGACTGTCTCGGTATTTATAGTACTTTTCGTGCCAGTTGACTTTCTTGGAGATTGGGTCCATGTCAGGATATTATTTCGGGCGTACCCGGAAGGCATCGATCTCGCCCAAAACTTATGGGCGGACGCGGGTAGTGTCTCCTAGTCGAGGGCCGCCTTACCGTTTGTGACGTTCGCTTATTGCGTGAACTTGGGTCGAGGGGATGATTAGTCGACTTGATTATTATAAGGTCGAATTATGGCTCATACATTGTGTATAATTTTTGTATATATAACTAGCAGATGTAATTAATTTATTGTCGATTGACCAATTGTGTAACTTGCCCAAAATTCTTTTAAAACCTACAATATAAGTATAGTATTGTATGATTATAAAATTTATGCAACTTGTGAGTTTAAGTATTAACGTGTCACGAGATTTTTAAGGTTATAAAATTATATTGTTAAGAGTAAAATAAATATTTTAAGATTAAATCATTTCCAAATAATATCACATAAAAAATGACGAGTAAATATTTCCCAATTCTTTTTCCTTAACCCACATATATTCATCTTATCCTGCCTTAGCTTGTTATGTTAAATTTTCTTATATCTTTTTTCAACTTAAATATCTTTTCATTTTTTTTTTCTCAACTGTTATGCCCTAACTCCGTTAACAGTCACCTACCCCGTCCCGTTACCATTTCTGTTTATTAGGCTTATATATAAGCATATTAACCGAGCAGTGACGTTATTAGATTCTCTCCTTTCAACTTTGGAGCAAAGTTAATTAAAAGATTCTCCAACAAACCACTTGCCCTTAACTTGCACAATAAAAAGGAATTCCTATTTTATTGGGCTAAATTAGTCTAAAAATAAATTTAAACAGGCCAAGTTACATATTTGGCCGGTTTATCAAAAATAATTATATATATAATAAATATTTATTATTATTATTTTGAGCGATTATACAATATATTTTTCCTAAAATAAATCACTAACATCCAAATAAATGATTTTGTAAGAAGGAGGTGACAAAATTGACGTCCATTATCCATAGCCCTTATCGACGTGGATATCACTAAATAGTTTTTTATATATATAATATTCCATTTTTCCTTGAATGACACATCATAAATTTTAATAAATAAAAACTTAAATGAATTATTTGCATACGTCATGATGACATATTATTTGAAGCTATCCTAAGAGTATCAGAATGTTTGATGATGTCATAGCAGTGACTAAACAACATTAGCAAATTAATCAGTTAATGTAGATATTAAATTAAGTAGTCACAATTAACAATATTTCAAATTAAATTTATAAATTTTGAATGAGAATTGGTCTTAGCCATTTGGACATTTGGAGTTGGTGGAGTCAAATAATTAATAAAGTTTCTTTATATTTATTCCATTATATTATAGCCTATTTTATATCCATTAGCCAAATAATGGCCAAGAAAAACATACAATAAATTTCGATGTTCATTATCCACAGGCTTTTTCGATGTGGACATCATTGAATTTTTACTTTATCTATAATTCCTCCCCCCCCCCCCCCCCAAACCCCTTTTTCTTTTCCTGAGCGACACATCATGAATATTAATAAATAAGTAAAAATATATTGAACTATTCTTTGTTCGTCATGGTGATAATATTTTAAGTTTTTCCTTTAATGACACTCCAATGCCACAATATGTCCGGTCAAACTAGTTTGGCCATAGAATTTTTTTTTCTTTTTCGGAATTTGTGTTTGTCCATGATATATAGTTTTAAATTTCACTTTAGGTTAATTTCAAAAATTTGAAAAATCCCAACAAGCTGTTTTTGAAACTTTTTACTTTAAATTACTCACAAAATTTAAAAATAGCTTCAAGTTATATTCATATCTAAATACAACGCTAATTTTAAATAACATTTTTACCTAACTTTTTTTCTTCACTATTTCCGAAATTTTATAATTCTTATGCCCAAATGCCCACTAAGAGATATAAATTGAAACGGGGGAGCTATGAGTATTGGAATCTTGATTATTTCGTAACAATGGCTAAATGCAAATGAAACAACTTAATGTGTTTTTATTGAAACACGAAGGTTAGACCATCCAAACTCATAGTGTAGTGATAATTTATTCTTAATCAAAGGTATCAGATTTGAGCTTTGGCTTCACCTATAATAGGTAACGCTTTACACTTCAAAGTAAGACTTGCCAACGCGAATTCAAAGTAAACACCAAAGGTGAAAATAGTACGGACTAGTCAGTTTTCGGACTGGAAATTGAAAAATAGCCAGCATTTGCAAAGTCAAACAAAAATAACCACTATTTTGCTGCAACACGAAAAGTTCCAGCATAATATACTACAGATTGGTGCATCTGTTTATGAACTTCCAGCATATTATACTCGAACTCCAGCATACGAAAAGTTCCAGCATAATATACCGGAGATTGGAGCAACCGTGTATAAACTTCGAGCATATTATGCTTGACTTCAATATATTATACTAAAAGTTCACATGTAAAAAATTCGAACTCTAATATATTATGTTAGAATATTTTGAAAATTTAAATTATACCGCTCCAATGAATACAAAATACCGGCCGAAAAACTCCAAAAAAAAAAAGAAAGGTTTGGTGGTCACGGTTAAAAATAGATACTTAAATTTTTTTGTTTGGAAATTAAAGAAACAGTTAGTAGTAACGTTAGTTGGACAGTCCGTTAAAGGAAAAAGAGAAAAGAAAACGTTAGTTGTCCTTGTACTCAAATGGTTATTTCCTCGTAGGCTGTTGCCACTTGGACATTATTTTGGGTTGGTAGGTCAACAAAAATTTCTATAAATTCACTCTCATATCAAACAACTCCTCAGAGGATTTCAAAATTTTGAACCCTCTATTATTAATAGCAAAATAACATTCAAGAAAAGCTTAAAGCATTTGCAATGGCTTCTTCTTCTTCTTGTTCTTTTATTTACATTATTCTTTTGTTGATTTCATCTTTTGGATTTGTTTTTGGATGCTATGAATCTATAATTAGCTTCGGCGATTCATTAGCCGATACTGGAAACCTTATTCGACTCTCGAAATCCAATGATCACGTTGCTTCTTCTGTACCTCCTTATGGTGAAACATTCTTTCATCATCCCACTGGTCGATTCTCTGATGGTCGTCTCGTTATAGATTTTATTGGTACGTATAATAATATTTTTATTTTTATCTTTTACATGACGTGATAGTAAAATATTTGTGTTATTGTTAATGCATATAGTAGTAGATGGAACATAAATATGTACGTGAAAAATCATAAAATTTCAAGAAATACTAGATTCTGAATCCATATTATTAAAGTAATTTTCATATGTTTAATGCTTAGAAATTAAAATATCGAACCACTCTACTTCAAATTCTTGATCCGCATAAAAGTATATGTATGTCCGCCTTCAATAAAAATAGTTGTGTATCGAAGAATATATCCCATTTCCTCTACATATTTTCTTATATACAACAACAATAACTACCCCGTATAATCACATATAAAATGGTGTCTGAGTACATATTTTCTTATATGTGTCCCATAGTTATGGAATACAGATATTTACGTGAAAATTATAGAATTTCGATAAGAAATAAGTCGAAAATAGCATCTTACCTCCAGACTCCAGTCCTCCATAAGATAGGGGCAAGACTGCATACAAACTACCATCTTCAAATGCCATTTGTGAGAAATGAGAATATACTAGATATTTTGTTATTTTTGTCGTAGATTCTAAATACATTGGTTTTAATTATGTTATATGATTTTGCAGCTGAGAGTATGGGATTTCCACTTATACCACCATATGCTGGTGTTATGAAAAACATAACAAGTAGCAGAAATTCAATAAGAGGAATAAATTTTGCAGTAGCAGGAGCTACAGCAGTAGATATATCTTTTTTGGAGAAAAGAGGAGTCAAGAACCCAGCCACCAATGTGTCCTTAGGAACTGAATTGGAATGGTTCAAACAAATGTTGCCAATTTTGTGCAATTCTCCTACAAGTAAGACCCCACAATATCATGGATTTATTCATCTTTTTGAATTACTGTACAAATTATTGACCAAATTTACTATTTATTATTTTCAGTCATATATATAAATTATATACGGTTATACATATATAATATATCTATTCAGGGGTGGATACACTTTGCGGCACATAATAAGTTTTATTAAATATGTACATATAGATAGTATACAAAATAAAAATATTGGGTATAACTATAAAAAAATGACACTGCTTTTCATTAAAGTGAATTTATTCATTTATTCATTCGATTTTTTAAAATTTGACATCGGTTACTAAAATTCTTTGCTTATGCTCTTTTATCTATCGGCTATTTTTAAACTAATTTTTTTTTTGTTCTCCATTTTTTGGCAAACCACCAAGTGGACCAAACCATAGAAGAAAAATATGTCATATTCGTATCAAAGACGCAAAAAATACGAGGATAAGAAATTCTAGGCAAGTAAAAATAAAATAAGATTGATATAAACCTAAGTTAGGGAGTATCTATTATTCTTGTTATATGTTATGAGCAATCCATTATTACATGAACACTCAACTCTACAAACACTCAACTCTACACCAATTTATTGCTTTCTCTATACTCAAATTATGAACTAGGAATATACTAATATATAATGTTGTCTTATAATAATATTTGTGTGTTTGTAAAACTTTTAAAACTTACAGTATTAAACGCATTATAACATTAATCTTTTAACTATAAAAGTTTGCCATGTAAGATTAAATTTAATTATTTCTTAGTTAAATATAATGTCATTTTCTCATACAAATTAATATAAAATAATGTTAATCTTTTAGGAATAGAAGGAGTAGTCACCATCCTCTAAAATCACCCACTCAAGAGAGGGACCAACCCCTACAATTCTAGCCTTCCATTTACTTAATGGAAAAAGATGTAATAAGAAAAGACAATTAAAAGTAGTTGAGAAATTAATCCAACCATAAGTTAAAGCTTTAAGTAAGGAAAGTGGTTGCTTTAATATATAGTTAGAAGTAACTACAAATTAAATATAAAAAAAGAATTTGTCAATGAAAATATAAATCTTGTCATACGTTATGTGGGCGTGGTAGGTGAGTAAAGGGACAGGCGAACCCATTTATTTTTTCACTTTAGATTCGAAATTTTACTACAACATCTCGTCTAATTTATTAAGCTCAAAATTAATTAGTGGTTTAATTTGTATATATATTTAGCTAGTTTTTAACACAATAAATACTTTAAACGCAGATGAACCCATGGACTGATGATATAAATATTTACAAAAATTAAGTCATTTATAACGTAATAACACGTAGTTTACTATGATAATATTAATTGGAAACTTAGTAAAAATAAATATTAACCTGCTACCACATATAAACACCTGATAATGTGAAAAAAGTTTGCATTTAATTTTTTTAATGTATATAACTTAAAGCTTTGATTAAGAGAATAAAGTCATAAACAAAGAAAGTTAGATTACTTGGTGATTTATTCCTAAAGGAATATTTGTTTGTTAATTATATTATTAGATTTCTGGATTTCTTGCTTAGTCATGTAGTGCTTTGATAAAGCTAAAGACTTTGTTGCTTTTGTTTAGGATAAGCCTTCCCTTCACCAATGATCAACCACTAATAAAATAACCAGATTTAATTAAAAACGAATAATTATTAGAATTCAATTATAAAACGGAATTACTTGAAATAGACGGACATTATCCTTTGTTACTAACTAAAGAAACAAAAGATTATATAGTGGGGACATCATGTTAAATTCTAAGTTTCCGTTTGGATTTCTTTTAAATGACTTTTTAAGAAAAAATTTTGGAACAATTTTTGAAAAACTGTAATATAATACATTATTTTGGAACGTAGAAAATTAAAATTATTGCTGTATTATTTTATAAGATTCTCAATCAGGAGCACAAGACTATGAGGAAACAAATAACATGACTTGTGAGCAAGAAAAAAGTAGCATAAGATTAAAAAAAAAAAATTAATAAAAGTTGACACAAAATAATGGTAAGTAAAAATAGATGAATTTTCTCTATAAATAACTGATAAAAGAGATGGGTAAGGGAATAACTTTTGAAAAGTTTGAGAGACATTTGATTTGATAAATGTTTGATTTGTTTCTAAAATTCTTTTGTGTCCAGACTTTAGATGACACGTATACTGAATTGGACTTCCATAATATATTAACTTTGATTAGATACCAAAGAAAAGAAAATCATGAGGCAAGTGACAAAGAAACTAACTTTATAACACATCGTATAGAAAAGAAAGAAAAGAAAAAGAAAAAAGAAAAGCATAAAATAAAGTGATAAAGAAACTAAAATTTCATCATTATGCTTCTAATTAAAAATAGATGAATTATATACCTCGACAATATAAAAAATTGTTTATTATGTATTTTGACTTGTTATGAAAGAGTGCTTCTTTTTCTTAAGATCGCCAATTACTACTATATAGAGAATTATTTATAGTTACCTATTAATGACGTGATAGTGTAATTTTTTACATCAATATTAATACTCTTTGAAATATTGACCAGGTTGCAGGGAGTTTGTTGGAAATTCACTAGTTCTAATGGGGGAAATTGGAGGCAATGATTATAATCATCCATTTTCTCAAGGAAAATCAGGGGAAGAAGTCCAAACATATGTGCCTGAAGTTGTTAAAGCCATTGGCCTAGCTATTCATGTAAGAATCAATTATAATTATCATCAACTCATATTAATAATAAAAGAAGGGAAGCTTTAGATGTCAGGTTCTAGTCGCGGAAACAGCCTCTTGTAGAAAAGCAGAATAATATTGTGATAAACTTTTGTCGTCCGGTCCTTTCGCTGATCGGATCCCGCACATAACGGAAACTTAGTGCACTGGGCTGCCAAAGGAACTTTGGAGTAACGGTAAAGTTGTCTCCATGTGACCTATATATAGGTCACCGGTTCAAGCTCTGGAAACAACATCTTGCAGAAATGCAGGGTAAGACTATGTATAATAGACCTTTGTGGTCCGGCCCTTCCGCGTACCCAGCGAATAGTGGGAGCTTAATCCACAGACTACTAAGGGAGCTTTGGAGCAATGATAAAGTTATTTTCGTGTGACCTATATATAGGTCACTAGTTTGAGCCGTCAAATCAGCCGATGATGCTTGCATGATGGTACTAAAAAAAAGTGGGTACCATCATTGGTGGGAGGGGTTTGAAAAAAAAAAAAAGAGAGGGTGCAGCCCTTCCACAAATCCTGCGTAAACACGAAATATTTCGTGTATCAGACTATTTTTTTCTTCATATTACTTAATATTTTCATAATATAGTAAGTGAGACCTTGTTGATTATGTTGCAGGAACTAATTGAACTTGGAGCTCAAACACTTATTGTTCCTGGAAATCTACCAATTGGATGTTCAGCTTCTTATTTAACTACATTTGAGAACTCAAATAAGGATGAATATGATTCTGAAACTGGTTGTATCAATTGGTTAAATAATTTTGCTGAATATCATAACAAATTACTTCAAGAAGAAATTCATCGTATTCGTGAGCTTCATCCTCAAGCCAATATAATCTATGCTGATTACTACAATGCAGCCATGCAAATTTATAAATCTCCAAAAAAATTTGGTACGTAAAATCTACTTTTTTACATTATCTTATCTTTATAGAAGTAACTGATATACTATGGCTATACAATTTTTTATATCACTCTATTTTTACTTGTACAGCACGCTACTAATTCCACTTATTGGTACTAGTTGTATTTAGTTATCTTTTTATGGGATTTTTACACAAAAAATCGACAGAATTTACTGTTTATTTTCTAAGCCGGTGTGTATATATATATATATATATATATATATATATATATATATATATATATATATATATATATATATATATATATTCACTATTTACTTTCTTAGTTGGTAAACATATATGCAATTAAAAAAAAGAACGAAAAAAGTAACCGGCCATACGATTAAACACTGATTATACATGATGATACATTATACTTGGAATATAAACACATCGTTTTATTTACTTTAAGTGGTAGGATGGGTGATATTTAGATCAATTCTTCAAGTTTATTTACGTTGTCAGTATATAATAGTTAAACTCTATCGTTATTTCCCGAACTTTCTGAAAACATTAATTTGGAAGTTTATTAATAATTTTGTTAATGATGGTGTAGGTTTTACAAGCACAATTATGGCATGTTGTGGAGGAGGAGGTCCATACAATTTTGATTCATTGACAAGTTGTGGTTCACCATCCTCAAATGTTTGTGAAAGCCCTTCTTCATATGTTAGTTGGGATGGTATACACTTGACAGAGGCAGCATACAGATTGATAGCCAAGGGTTTATTACAAGGTCCATACACAATTCCTAGAATAAATGAACTTTGTTCTTTTGATGGCTTAAGTAAGGGAAAGTCAGACCAGTAGCATATTACGGTTTAAATGGTCGCAACCTTCAAATTCTAGAGCTGCCTTCGTAGAAAAAATTGTATATAAGTGTCCAATATTCTAGAGACTCAACTTAAAAGATAGATATGATTAAGCAACATGGAATTGTAACATATATACACCAACTTTAGCTTGCATTTGATAGAGAGTGAGCACTATTACAAGTTTGAAAGTAATCATGTAATTAGTCTTCATATGTATATCTAGCTTTCTTTAGGCACATTTATTAATTTATTATTAGGGTGAGCCCAAATCAAAAGTGTTTGTCGGTGTGTCCACTTATTTTCCTATTTTGGTGAAAGTCACATTCTTATTGATGTTGTGGTGGTCGCATATAGTTCAATTGTTAATTTATATTCCCTTGTAAATCTGTTTGATTGGGCACAAAATTTTTAAAAAATAAAGGCTTTTGGATTTATGATCCTAAACAAGTTAAAAGGGGACAAAGTATTTGTGTGGTTGTAAAAGCTTCTCTTTAAGGATAGAATTGGAAGTTCAAACTAAATTGTTTTCAAATTTAGAAAGGGGCCTTTCTTTTTGGAAGAGATAAAAAAGGAAACATATTCACATAAACCTAAACGAAGGGAGTATATATTAACTGAATTTCTACAATAAATACAAAGTTTATAGCAAAACTATTGCATTAATTTTCTTGCTTTTCTTCTGCTCCAAAAGTTTATGTACAAGTTTCCTTTTTATCTACTAAGCTAGCGTTTGGCTGTAGATTTTTAAATTTATTTTAAAAATGTTAATTTGGGTGAAGTTTGGTTTGAAGATGAAAATTTGTTTGGAGATAATTTTTCAAAACGTATTTCACTTTTTTTTTTGTTGGAAAAAAACATGAATGTGACTAATATCCATAACTTCTAAAAATTATAAATAATCCCAACAATACCAAACAAACAAACTTGCTAATCTTGTATATGCAGAACCTTCATCGATATCATTCATTATCACAAAACATAGTCCTAAAAATAGATATGTTTGACATAAAATTATTATTTTTATAATGAACTCCATGATACACTATCCTAAAATCATAGCCTGATATTAATCAACTATTAATAACAGAATTACTAGCCACTATAATTAGTCAATTGTAATAATTTTACAAGATCCATCGGTCAAAGTGATATTGTATTTAGCTGGTGATTAGTTGGGTCATCATAGAAGATGGACACTTTTATAAAATACAAATGTTTGGGGTAAATTTTGAAATTGTTAAAAAATCCAGCACTGATATTTTGGGCCAAAAACAAGTCTGGTTTTGGGATTTGGAGATTTTGTTTTCTAAATTTGCCAAAACATGAATAACATATATAAACAAACACGTTTTTGCCAAAAAGTTTTTGGAAACAACTTGGTAAAATCTATGGCCAAACAGTGCTAGAAAAAGAGTTAAATTAATTTAAACCGTTAGTATTTAAGGAACTCTTAAACAATCAAGTCACATTTATCTATTGTACTTGTTTTTTATTTTATTTTTTTCAAAACAAGATTATTACTGACAGCATTTTAAGGAGGCTTACCTCTAGATATCTTTGGATAACTGATAGTGCAAAAACTATTTACACTGATGACGTATTATATATATAACTTAAACTTCTAGTTAAATCAAATGGTAGTTAATATTTCACTCTTAGCGACGAGTTACCACTTTTTTGTGTGGCCATCTTCAACAAACCCATGTGTAATGTTGGAGTTGAACCTGAATTTTATACTATGTGGTCCTGTCGAGGAAAATACTAAAAATTTAGGACAACTTGATTGTAAATTTAGAAAATTTGATCGTTATAGTAAAATGCTATTTATAGACAATAATTGTTATAAAAATGTTTGACTATATAAAAGAAAGTCCCAAAACTCCTTGGACGTTTCCTCTCTCGCTGTGTCACTAACCTCCTATAATTTCAATATAATGGAAGTTTTTCTTATCCTAATCATCGAGTAGATAAAATCAAAAGTTAGATGTATCATTTAACCAACTTTAATTTTCATTTGTATATTTGCATACTTTTAAAATTTGTTGGATAATATAACATTCACTAAATAATTTAATCCGTCAAAAAGATTCCATGCACGTTATAGAAAATTACTTATTTCATATGATTCATTAATATTATGTTTACTAATTAGGTAGGAGTGGAACTTTTGGTTACTCGAATATCATGATGACCAAAATTGAAAATTGCCTTTAGGGGACAAGAATTATCAACCCAGATGTGTTTCCGGCCCAATCTGATAAAGAGAAGCAGCAGCCCATTAAGAGAGACGGCCCAATTACTTATATTCCTTGTATCTTAGCTTGTAACTATTTTTTTCTATCTTTCAATTCAATTAGTACATGTATATACAGGCCCATATGAAAAATTAATAAAACAAACCGGTGAAGACAGGGTTCTAGAAGAAGGCTGATAACATCTTTTTAGTCTATATTCTTTGAGATTGTGTGGATTTTGCCTTACATACAATTAGTATTTTGTCAGCATATATTTTGCCTGAAAAATTTAGTGTGAACCTACTCCTGTATCTATAGTCTTTTGCTATTATTTTATTCCAAATAATGGATAGCCTCATGGACAACACTGAACCTTCATCTACCTCGCACTATTTTTCTCTGTTTACCTTAGACCCCTTTAACCCTTTTTATGTCCACACATCTGATAATCCTGGCAGTCAATTAGTATTTGTGCCATCCAATGGGTGTGGTTTTGTTCTATGGCGTACTAATATGCTCACTTCTCTCTCTGCAAAAAATAAACGCAGTATGTTGGATGGGAGAGTCACAATCCTCCCCTGAATCACCTTATTTCCCATACTAGGAATGGTGTAATTATATGGTGAAATCCTGGATAACAAATTCTGTATCCATGGAAATAGCCACTAGTGTTATGTACTTCAAGACTACCAAGGAAGTCTAGAAGGACATCAATAAGAGATTTGGTAAGTCGAAGGGTTCTACGTACATCCAAATCCAGAGGGAAATCAGTTCAACCACTCAGGGTTTATCTGATATAGCTTCCTACTTCACTAAAATAAGGGGTTCATGGGATGAAGTAAATTCCTCCTATCTAGGGCATGTTTGTTCTTGTAGGGCCATACCTAAATTCATTGAGGATCAACAACTATTTATGTTCCTCAATAGTCTAAATAATTCCTATTCTAGTTGCAAAAGTGTTGTTATGCTAACGAATCCCTTTTCACCTATTTGTAAGCCTACTCATTCTTGCAACAAGATGAAAGTCAAAGGGAAGCTCAATCTACTGCACCGAATTTCTCAGGTGATACAGCCTCCTTCTGGGTCTCTCCTACATCCTTCAGCACTAATAGGAACTTCACTTAGAAAATTAATTTTGAGACTAGGAACTGCCTCTCTTACCTGCAAGTACTGCAAGAAACCTAGTCACAATATGGATAAGTGTTAGACTCCGTAGGTTTTTACCAGATTTCAAATTTATCAGAAATAAAATGTTTGCCTCCTGTATTCAGGTTGAGAATTCATTGCAAAAACTTTTCCATAAACTTCTAACTCCTCAGTACATAGGTTTACCAAAGAAAAATACCAATATTTCTTGACCTTGTTTCAACAAGCTCAAATATTTGTTGGTCATATTTATGAAGCTGCAAATATGGATAACTTTGATTTTCTCACATTACAGGGTTTTTAGCATATATGTTGTAATTTCTATGGATTCTCATACATGTGCATCATCACAATTAGGTGTAAATCCTTGGATCCGATATATAGGTACAACTAATCATATGACACCACATAAACACCTTATATTCAATGTGTACCCTTTAATTAAACCTTTTTATTGTAACTCTACTTAATGGACATGGAGTTAAAGTTATATCAACTGGATCATTACTTCTTAGACATGATATGTCTTCCGTGTACCATCCTTTCACTATAACTTGATATCTATCCACTAACCTATATCTCAACTGGATTTTTAGCACTCTTTACCAAATTATTATGTTCTTTAGAAGGCTCTTTCCTATGCAGTACTACCTCTATCCAGATGCAGACCTTTTTCCTACTTCATTTGCTATTATGTCTCATTGTACTCCTTGTAATACTTTACCTGTTTCTAAGTCTGATTCTAGTATTCTTGCTTGTAATTAATCTTACATGCTTGTTTCTTTGCCAATATCTTTTGATAAGTCCTATCAACTTGCGCATTATGTTGTTAGTATTTCAACTTGTAATCGACCATCTTCTATCACGAAAATGAACTTATTTTGGCATAACATACTAGGGATATACCTTTTAATAGAATATTATCTATATCATATTTGTTTGATAAAGTATCATCTAAATAGTATTTTATCTGTCCTATATGTCCAACGGCCAAACATAAAAAATTATGTTTTTCTGATAGTGTTATACATTCTTTTGCCCCTTTCCAACTAATTCATATTAGTTTTTAGGGTACATACAACACTATAGATGACCATACAAGAGTCTCATGGACTCATCTTCTATTTTGTAAGAGTAATGCGCTAAACTTTTGTCAACATGGCTAGGGTACATTTTCAGTCTTATGTACAAGCTTTTAGATCTGATAATGCCTTTGAGCTTGGTAGTAGTTCTGAGGCCATTATATTCTTCTCTGGCCAAGGGAACTTACATAAAATTACAATCCCTCACACTTCTCAACGTAATAGAGTTGTAGAGAGAAAACACAAGCATTTGTTGGAGGTTTCAAGTGAACTCGTGTTCCAGTCTAATATTCCCCTCAAATACTGGGGAGATTGAGTATTGATTGCCACTTACCTCATAAACAAAATGTCCTCAGTTATAATTTAATATGTTTCTCCTTATGAGAAACTTCATCACACTACTCCAATTTATGACCATTCGAAATCTATGTTGATAATATCTCACTAGTTGGTAATGATATTGTGGAGATGGAGTGTTTAAAGTCCTTTTTAGATGCATAGTTTAAAATTAAGGATTTGGGAACAATCCACTATTTTTTTTGGGTTTGAAAATCTACTTACATTCTCAAAGATCTATCATGTGCCAACATAAGTTCATCACTGATTTTCTATGTGAATTTAATTGTCAAATCTTATTCCCCGTGATGACTCATTTGGATCCCTCTATCAAGCTTGTGTTAGATATGGCTACTCCTGTTTCTGACCCAGCTTGTATAGGAGGTTAATTGGGAAGCTCAATTTTTATCCAACGCACCAGGCCTGATATTTCATTCTCATTGCAACATTTGAGTTAATTTCTTCAAAAGCCACAAGTGCCTCACATGCTAGTTGCTATACATGTGCTCAGATATTTGTTGAATGACCCTGCCCAGGGTATCCTCCTCTTCAATTCTTCTGATTTTTCTTTGCAAGTTTATTCAGATTTTGATTGGGCAACTTGCTCCATTTATCGCAAGTCAGTGGCTGATTATTACGTTATTCTTGGTAGCAGCTCTTTCTCTTAGAAGAGCAAGAAAAAACCTACTATATCACTGTCTTCAACATAGGCTATGTATAGAGCTCTTCGCAAAGTAACAACTGAAGTCACTTGGTTAACTAGGCTTCTGAGTAATCTTGATTCGCATATCTCCAGCCATGTTCCTATTTTTTTGTGACAGCCAGGCAGTGCTCCACATTGCTAAAAATTCAGTCTTCCATGAATGTATGAAGAAAATTGAAATTGATTGTCATTACGTACGCACTTGTCTAAATTCTTTGTCGATTTCTTTGCCGTTTGTCTCCAATGCATAACAGTTGGTTGATATTATAATTAAGGCTCTTTTTTGTCCTCTACATCATGGGATTCTCTGCAAGTTTGATGCATTCTCACCCTCCATCTTGAGGAAGGGGGGGGGGGGGTTATTAACCCAAATGTGTCTCCGGCCCAATTTGATAAAGGAAAGCAGCTTGCTCATTAAGAGAGGCGGCCTAATTACTTTTATTCATTGTATCTTAGTGTGTAACTATTTTTTCTGTCTTTCAATTAGTTAATACATGTATATACATGCCCATATGAGCTAATAAGATAGATTGATCAAACTAGAAATGATTGATTCATTCTCTCATCTTCGTCTCTCTCTTCTTCTCCCTTTTATCAAGGGTTTCTTTCTCTTTAACTATGCCGTATCTTGTACAAATTTCAAGCTAACAAGAATCACATTTATTTCATTGAACAATCTAATCCATTTATTTGTAATTAATGAAAGGATTAGCTTGCAGATAAGCTCTTGCTTTCAAGGGAAGAAGTGTTTTACTCTAGCTTGTACTTAAGCAAACACTAATCAGGGATTATTAAAAGAACACAAACAAGTATCCGACAAAATATCATCATAGCTAATCCAAAAAAAAAAATCCGACAAATAATATCTTTGTACTTACAGTATTTTACAATGTGTTCATCAAACTAAAGTAATTACAATTTTGTTTATCATTCCTACTTTAAAGCACTGGGAAAATGGTGATTACCCAAAAAGAACAAAACAATGTTGGCCCAATTTGTTCATCAAACTAAAGTAGTTACAATTTTGTTTATCATTCCTACTTTAAAGCACTGGGAAAATGGTGATTACCCAAAAAGAACAAAAAAATGTTGCCCCGCAACAAAGATGACGGAGAGTAGGCCCAAGGTTGGCCCAAGTTTTTTTTGTAAAAAGAAAATCTGAATAATAAACTGTTATTCTAAACATTAATACCACACAAGAGGGGGTGATTAGTGTGGTACCTAATTTTTGTTTAAACTGCTTTTGGAAGGACCTGGTTCTTCTAGGTGTAGTAGCGTCTGCTGTTTGCGGAATTAAAAGTACACAAAATAAGAACACAGAGATTTTTACATGGAAAACACCTGGCTCAAAGGGTGAAAAAACCATGACCTACTACTCAGTAGGATTTTTTCAAACTTCCACTAAATCACTGAGCCAAAACTATATTTACAAAAGTCTTTGTAAACCTAGGGATTAACTCTAATCCCGTTGTGGCAACCAGCCTCTAACTGCTGCGACAACTCCAAGTTAACTCTAACTTGAATATTCAAAGTACCTAATACAATTGCTTCTATGAAAGCTGAAAAGGTACAACTTTAAAACACCTACTACAATTGAACTAAAAATAAACAAAGACACATGAAACTCTTTATGGAGCTGGTTCTTCAATCTGATTCTTGCATCTTCAGGTTTGCATATTTGAATCACACACGAATTATTTGCAAAAAGCCATGCTATTTTGCTCCCAATTCATGTTTAACTTCAACGTTTTTGTGCAACAATTTAATGTGAGAACATCCTGTAATTTATAGAGTTAGTAGATGAAGAAATAACTAGCGTTCTGATGCAACTCTTCCTTGGTGGAAGCTAGTTGATTTCAACTTCTAACTTCTTCCCTATCTTGAATTGTGTTCTCTTTGATTAAGGAGTCATTCTCCTTATCAATTATGCAACATTTTCGATCTGGAGATATTAAATACACCAACACTACAAGAAATTGAATTTTTAGCCTTAACATATAACGGCGACCCGATATGTTGCTACAACAATTATACATTCAGCAGCGAGTTTATTTGTCGCCACTAAAAATTATTATTTAGCAGCGACTTTAATAAGGTCGCCTCTAATATGGATGAAATTTCCAGTCCCGCTAAATCTAAAATTTTGGCTCTATATTATTTGTGGCGACTTTTAAGTTATCGCCGCTAAAGAGCTATTGGAGCGACTAGGTCGCTACTATACCCCTTATATTTTAATTAAAAATAACAAAATAGAATAATAAATAACAAAAGTGTTTCTAAATTCTTTTTCTAACTTATTACGAAATATACGAATAGAACTTCATCTCTACTGCCAACGAAACTCTCTCTCTCTCTCTCTCTAATATCACTGGTTTGTCTCTCTAAAATCCTTCTATGCTAAAATCCTTCTCGCTACACTGCTCTAAATCTCTCAAATGAAGAGTTGAATCTCATTTATCAGGTTTGTTTTCAAATCCCTAATTTTTCCCCTAATTTTTTCCTTTTTTTTACCGAAAAAATTGAAGTGCATAATCGTGTTTTCTGGAGGAAGAATCAGTATCCGATTTCTCCCCGTAATCTTATATAGCTGCTGGTGACCTAATTCTTTCCCTAATCTCGGCTACTTTTCTGATTTTTGTTCATATGTTTAACTAAAAACCCATATTAATTTACATATAAATTTATGTTTGGGGTTTTTAATAAGGACTCTATATTCTGTAAGGTGAAATTTTAACATGCCGTTAGGGATTATTATTATTTCAGTGATTTTACAATTGCATTCTCATATTTCATCTCAAATTTCTCTGAACCATTTGTTAATGTAAAGGAACAAAAAACATCTGACAGAAAGACTCATTTGAAGCCTATTTGGTGTTGTTATTGTTGATTTTTAGCTTGACAGGACTCTCACCTTCTCTTTTTGTCAAACCTGTTAAGTATCTTTTCTAATTATTTCTGATACATTATTTCCACTTTAGGTATGTGAAAATGACTTGTGGTTGATACCGTACTAATTTTTGTTCGCGTCGTAAAAATCAGTTTTTCGTATGTGTGTTAAACACATTTTCCATATTTTTTGCTGCCTTTATTAATCTGATTTACGTCTCACTCCTTTTGTTGGATCTTTTTAGCTCATGCACAAGCTATTCTCTTTCTTAAGAGAAACTATCTTAAAGAACGTATATTTGTGCTAAGAAAGTTAATAGTGCTCTAAACATTGGTGTTTATATCAGTATTGTTGCTAAGTTAACAGTGCTCTAAATTGTGTTGGTGTTTTCTCTATTTTTAAATAGCCTAGGGGTGTGAGAGGGCCTATGAATTATCACATTCTTTATGTTGTATGTACCTTGTTTCATTTTTTCTGTCTTTGCTAGAAATGTCTTCTATAAATATAACTGTTTACTCCTTGTCAATATGGTATCAAAGTCTTAACCTTTCTCCTTTTGCTTTTAAACTATTGATTCCTCATTTGTCATCAACTTCTCATATTTCTTGCGCAATTCTCTATTTGCTTTTAAACTATTGATTCCTCGTCTGTCATCAGTTTCTCCCTTTGTTTTTATAATCCACCCCCTTTTAATTGGTAATAATTGGTAAATTAATTTATTTATTTTTTGATATAGATATGACGGATAAAAGTTGGTTGAATATTAGGAATAGAGTCGACCAAAGATATAGAGATGGAGTAGACAACTTTCTTAATTGGGCATTCAGTCAACCAACTGTGAACACTATGATTCGGTGTCCTTGTAAAGGGTGTAGGAATTCTGTGTTCAAGCTAAGGGTTGGCGTAAGAGGAGATTTATTGAAGAAGGGTTTCTGGGATTCTTATAAAGTGTGGGATTTGCATGGAGAAGTGTTAGTTAGAGTTAAAACTTCTAATACTGTAGTTAGTGGTGAAGTGGAAGATGATAGTATTGAAGAGGATAATATTACTGAAATGATTCACGATGCTTGTGGATATACGAATGTGGAGAATAATAATAATAATTTAGAGCACAATGAAGAGCCAAATGTACATGCAACAAAGTTTTACAAATTGTTAGAAGATGCTGAGACAGAACTTTATCCTCGTTGTAAAAAAGTCTCGAAGTTGTCTTTTGTTGTTAAACTACTGTGAGCACGTGATTTTTTGACCTCACGACAATTACTCCCAAAGTCATAAAATAGAATAGTCATATGTCTTTATTTGATCCTATGTGGTTTTTTCTTTTGCATTAACGTTCTCCCGTATATGTGTTTATCTGTTATATTAATAAAAAAAAATATATGTGTGGTAGGCATGTAATTTGACTTTTTCAATCGTGTTCAAGAGTGGCTATTATTAAAATCAAGTTAGTGAAGAAAATGGGGAAAAAGGGCTAAAATTGCAAAGAAATCCAGGCCCAAAAAGGGTTGTCTTGCCCGGTCCAGCTAATATGTCCCTTAAACATATAAGCAATGCCATTTCAAGCATTTAATCTCGTCCGTCGATCCATTCCTAATACAACGGCTGAGATCCCATCACCCAACCTGTTACCCATGACCTGACCCATTTACCCGTTCCCCCACTTAACCAGACGATACCATTTCTCCTTAATAAAAGATCCAGGCCGTCAATCCCGTTTGATCAAACGGCCAAGATCAATTCCCCTGCCTAATTTATAAATCCCAAAACAAACCCCAACCCCCTAAACCTCCCATCGTATTCATCGTCTCTCTCAGAGACTCACAAGGCCTCGCCGTCTACCACCGTGCCCCGCCTGCCAGAAATCGCCTCACGGTGGTTTCGGTAGGCCAAACACTCCCAAATTTACACCATTAAACCCCCATAACACCCCTAATCCAACCATGCTAACCGTCAAACTCAAATCATCTCCGAACTCCTCGAATTTTATATCGAAGATTCGACCCAAAACCAACCTACACCAATCACTCTCCAATTGATACCCTACCCTCACCAGACCTCTCTCGTCACCAAAACGTGTTTGGTTTTGTTCAAATCCAGCCAAAAATCCAAAATCCCCATTATTGGCCGCAAGAACCCTAGAAATCCAAAATTAGGGTTCCATCCAAATTCGACGGATAATTGAGGTCTGATGGACTTTGATTAGGGTATTCTCAACTGAGAATACCCTGATTAAGGCCCATTTTGCCTCAAAAGGGTCGAGTTCAAGTTCAATTCGAGCTTGTTTCTTTCTTGAGTTTCTCTGAGGTATTTTCCTTCCCCTATGTTTTACTTCTATTTTATTAGTATATGTTTCTGTATTTAGTTTAGTTTTAATTGATTTTTTTTATTTTTCGATTTTTCTGTCCATCTCCAATCAGACCTGTTTATATGGTCGAAAAGTTTCTGTTCATTTGTTTAAGAATATACTATAGGCTATATAGTCGTATGAATTGATTTCGTCGATTTATTAGTTTCCTTTTAGCCCTTATCTTTTGAAAGCTTTGTTCAGTTTGTTTAACTCTGATTGTTGGTTGTGTATGTGTGTCAATTATGCAATCGATTCATTAATTATCGTTGTTTAGTCTGGTCTTATTTGTAGTTCGTCAAATGTTACAACGACAACTATGTTGTATTTCTTTATCCCTAGGCATTTGTCACTATTAACAATCATGCATTTTTGCATAAGACTGATGCATGTTTGGTATTAATTCGAATTTGGATAATTAGCTATATCAACTGTTTCAGTGCTGATTGTAATAAATTTGATCATGTGATTGATATTAGGAATTGGGTATAGCTGGTAGTTTAGTCAAGAGATTAGAAGCTAACTTTTAAAATCCAAGAGGAGTGCAAGGCACATGAGATAGCCTAGTGGAACCTGCTGTACAGCAGGGTATCCCATTAGTTTCCTGTACTTAGCAGTTTAATATTAATAGCCCATACTTAGACAGAATTTAGAGCTGTTACAGATTAAAGGGAGGGGGGCAGGGCAGTAATTCCCATAGGCTGCTATTAAAATTAGAGGCTAATTAAACAGTTAGTTTAGGGGTTTTGTGTAGGAGTCTGCTAGTTTTAGATAGGAGGGTACATTTATAATGTTAATTAAAAGGGTAGATATTTTTAGGGTTAAAAAAGAGGCTGCTAGTTGGACTTTAAGAGATGGAATTGGACAGCAATTAGGAATTAATTAAAAGGGGTGCTGATTCTGTTTTTCATTATATAAGAGGGGAGATTTTCATAGAGAAAGGGGGAGAGAACACACGTATAGAGAGAAAAAAAGAAAAAACTGAAAAAGAAAACACACACACACAAGCCGAAAAAAAAACAGATTTTGGGAGAGATTTTCTAACAGAGAATAACAGGCAGAAAAGAGAAAATTTTAAGAGAGTTGGGAATTAAAACTATAGTGAGGCCTTTTTGTGAAAGAAGACTGCTTCTTTGAAGTTTGAGTTTTTCTTATGTTCTTTGAGTGTTTGAGAACCAGAAATCTTTGTCGCACGGTTGTTTCTCTTGTTTTCTACTTGTGATTCACATCTTTTATTCCTGAGGATCGGCCACTGTTCCATTGTTTGGTTGCTGCTTGTTACTGTCTATTTGTTGCTGCAACTGACTCCTTCTTTCCTCATTGTAATCTTCAAGTATTTTCCAGCTCCCATTAATATATGAAAGGTTGAGTAGCGCCAATGCAGATTTGATATTCAAAAAGATAACACAAGGCTTCTGATAATTTAGCTTTAATTTGTTTAGTAATCAATGTTAACTGTATAATAATAGTGATACACGTTCATCTACTTAAAGTTTTTACAATTTGTGCAAATATTGAATTGTGTTAACTGATGGACTGTTAGAGTGACTATGCTAAGTTTAACTATAATACATGTTTATGTATTTAGAAATGATTATGAGTTTTAGTTGGATACATTAATAAAAATAGGATATCCAGAACATGACAACGGGATATTGATTCATGACTACATAGTAATGTATTCATCTAAGCACACTTCCATATCATTGTTTAAATCCAGGGATGTTTTTTTAGATTCAGTCATATTCACCAGGAGATTGGTATTAAATTCAGGAATCATGTGTATTATGATTGTAATAATTTTAGCAAGAATTAAAGTAGTTAGTATGATATACATCAACATGATCACTTTAACAATGTTATCATCTTATAAACATTGAGATCTAAATGAGAAAACCAGTAAGTATAACAGTTGGAACATGAAGTGAATAATAGTGACTTCAGTTTATTAATGTGATATATATATATATATATATATATATATATATATATATATATATATATATATATATATATATATATATATATATATATATATATATATATATATATATATATATATGGACGTTACTCATACTACTACTGGACGTCATTGCTAGACATTTCAGGCATTAGGACTCGAAACTTTATGTTTTTTTTTCATTGTGATAGGATCAACCTAGTTTTTTTTGGTAGATTATAGATTGGGCTTCGATTGCTAATACAAATGGCCCAAATTTGAAATAGACAATCTAGTTCATTTGTCCAGCCTGTTAATTATAAGGAGTAGAATTCCATTTCGTTAAAACCAATTATACGAAACAAAAGTAGAAAATATAATATACTTTAGGTACAATCCTTAAGTAAGTGAGATGAACCTCGCCAAATAAAACTACACAATTGCGGGGTCCTCAAATGACCGGTATAGAATGTGTAGATTTGGAAAAACTGTTTAGCGAATTTCGCGCTCATTTCAAAAGATAATAACACGATAGACTCTTTAGGCACGTACTTAATAAAATTACATCCATAAATTCGGGTACACATTTATGTGACCCTAATCTAAATCTCAATGAAGTCGGAAGGCATCGAAAATTGCGGACACATTTATGTGACGGAATTCGAGATATATTCTCACGACGTTATAATTTTCTTCTAAACGATAAAAACAATATTAAGTGATAATTTGCGCATTGGTTCCTATTTGTTAAAAATCAGATAACCGGGCGAAATATAACATTGAGCGACCGTACTAGAACCACGGAACTCGGGAATGCTTAATACCTTCTCCCGGGTTAACAGAATTCCTTATCCGGATTTCCGGTAAGCGGACTGTTTAACAGAGTCAATCTTTTCCTTGATTCGGGATTCAAACTGTGACTTGGGACACCATAAATCTCCCAAGTGGCGACTCTGAATTTAATAAATGAATCCCGCTTCGATTGTCCTTTAATTGGAAAAACTCCCTTTACCACGCCCTTCACGGTTAGCGGCAAAAAGGAGGTGTGACAACTCTGGCGACTCTGCTGGGGACTATACAGACCCAGAACCACTGGTTCAGGGTTAAAGAACTCGAGCTTTGAATAATTGTTGTATTTGGCTTATTATTATTCGATTTTATTATATGTTTGTATTTAATGTGCTAAATATTGCTTTTACCGCTTTGATATTTTGTGGATTGTACATATAAACTGTGCCGAAACCAATTTCCTCTCTAAGTCTTCTAAATTATGAAGAAGGGTGCACTTCGTGTGACTTCTTTTCTGTATAGTGTCTAATTCTCACTTTAGAACGAGGTTTGGATAAGTTGCAAAACCGGTGAAGCTTCTGTATTCCCGGGTTGCTGCCTCCTCCTCGGCTCGAGCTGTCCCCTCGGGTAAGCCAAGTCTAGAACAATAAACACAAGTTTTTAAACCTAGAATAACAAAGCTTCATGCCGGATCCCTAGTAGGAACGTTTGTTTGCATCATGTTGCATTTGACTTAGGGGACTCAACACAGGGGTTGGGTCCGTCTAGGACAGGTGACCTGAAATGAAAAGACCATCCTGCTACATGAGATTATGTTTTACGCATTTATTTGCTTCAAACTTGCATGCTGACCGGTTTTTAAATGTTGAGCAAAATGAAAAAAAAATCAAAATAGTTTGTTTTTTTAAAAACAGAAAAAGAAAAAAAATGTTTTTTTAAAAAAATGTGTGTTTTATTCTTTAAATAAAATAAAAAAAATAGTTTACTTGTTTTTCAATAAAATAAAAATAGTTTGTTTCATTTACAAATTGTAGTTTGTTTTTATTAAACCGAACTACGCGAGTTTGATTCTCACACGGTGTGAGATACGTAGGCAACCCTTATCGGGTCCAACTTCCCATTTTTCAAAAATAGTCAAAAATATCGAGATTAATTTTTCGTCGTAAATAAGTCGATGATGCCATTTTCAAAACAACCAAATGTTCCCAAAAAGGGACACAGGAAGGTTGATTTTGCATAAACGGCCACCTTGGGTCATTTTGTGGATTTTTGGTCAATTGACCACACAGCCTTAAAATCTTTGTCCCCGAGGCATTGAAAGGCCGTGCTTAAAAATGAGTCTTTTATAGAGTATAAAAAAATAGTTGTTTTTCTTTCTTTAATCACCTTAATAAATGTGCAGGATGAGCACAAATCAGAATGAACCATTTTCAGTCTTTAGCGATGTCCCTCAACAGCTCCACATATGGTGGAATGATTTGAAAGACAGTACTAAAAAGATAGTGGAAAGAATTTTGGGAGGTTTTGTCAATCTGCTGAATATCAAGCCAAGGAAAGATATCATTGAGGCACTGATATCGTTTTGGGATCCAACTCGCAATGTATTCCGTTTGGCTGACTTTGAACTTACACCTACGCTAGAGGAGATTGCAGGCTATGCGGGATTAAATGGAAAATTAAGAGGACAATACCTGCTTTCACCCAGACCGGTATCTCCGCATGGGTTTTTGGATTTGCTAAGCATTAGTCGGAAAGTGCAAAATGATGATTTATCAGGAGGATGTTGCGCTCTCCAATTCTTATATCAACGGTATGGTACTCCTCAGGGTTTTGAAGAGTCAAATCTTGGACTAACTCACGCTGGGAATAGAACCAAGTGGGAGACCAGACGAATTTTAGCGTTCATAACGGCATTCCTGGGGATTGTGGTTTGTCCACGCAAAGATAAGAAAATAGAGATAATTCTTGTAGGAATAGCTGATGTTGCAATCAAAAATGCTACCAGCACAGTAGTCCCTTTGGTTTTGTCCGAAATCTACCGAGCCTTGACTATATGCCGAGAAGGGGGCAATTTCTTTCAAGGATGCAATCTGTTACTCCAATTGTGGATGCAAGAACACCTCCGTCACCGGGCACGATACATGAACCATGGGTTGACTGGAAAAAACTGTATTAGTGGTTTTGAGGAACTGATGATAGGCGCTGTATTCCCCGAAGGCGTCGAAGCATGGCTTGCATGACTAAGTTCAATAAAGGCCGACCAGGTTGAATGGGCGTTAGGGTGGTTACCTGATACTGAAGCAGTGTACATGGCAGTCGAGGAATGTTATATTCTTCTAATGGGGGTTCGTAGTATCCAACCATATGTTCCTCATCGGGTATTGCGTCAGCTAGGAAGATTCCAGGTTATTCCTACTGATGAAGATCTAAGCAAGCACGCCATTGAATTAAGCCTGGGAGTTGTATTCCCCGAAGAAAAGATTAGAAAGCTGTGGCATGAATATAGTTTCCTTGAGCCTAAGACTATGGTTCGAGAACTGGCTAAGGGTGAGGTAGACCCAAAGTACAATGTTTGGTTCGGGAAAAAGGTTTCAGATTCGTCAGAAGTCTGCTAAAAGAGCCCATGTCCAACAGTTCACGGATGATTCACAAGAACAATGGAATTGGCTAGCAAAGGAAGAAGGTTATAGGACGAAGATTGGCAAGATAGAACAGCAGGTCCAGGACCTTCAATTCGAGAAGAGTATGCAAGTTGCTGCAGACGAGGGGGTCAAAAAGAAATTGGCTCAAGAAAAGGACACTCTCAAGGCTCGAATCTGGCGAATCAGAAAAGAAGCCAACAACCAACCAAGAAGTCGAGCTGATCAAAGGTTGATGAATGAACTGAACCAACGGCTCAAAGAAAGCCAAGAAAAGTTGGAGAGGTCTGAGGCTAGCAGGAAAAGAATGCAGGCTAGATGGGCGAGAGGTGCAGCAGAACGAAGGGAGTACTCGCGGCAGGTCAAAAGGGATTGTGAGATGAGCGTTGGGATATTGAGAGAGACAAATTCCAATCTCCAAGAACGAATCTACAGACGGATTCATGAAGCTAGGGAAGAAAAGGAACGGTGCTACGACATGATGGCCTTGATGGAAGAGCAAATGAAAAGATTCCAAGATCGGCTTACGGATGATACGCGAGTACTGGGGTTAAAAAACTGACAGATAGAGCAGTTATTCAAAGAAAGGGATAACATTTGGGGAAGGATCGACGAGATTGGATACTACATTCACATGAGATGCCTATCATGTGAACAGATGCCCCGAGATGTACTTTTTTCCTCTATCATGGGTTATGTCCGTCAGATCATGGAAGAATTGAAAAATCTGCGAAGAGGTCTTGCACCAAAGACCACAGCCAGGCCAAATAGGGCCCCACCGGCACAGAAGCTCAAAACCTTAAAACTTGTCTAGTTTTGAACTTGTATTTCTTTTTGGGTCTAGTCATGAGACTGTTTTTCTTATAAAAGGGCTGAATATGTTTTGACCATCGTTTTAAGATTGGGTTGTTATAATCAAGTTCTTTGGAAAACCTTTGAAAAAATATTTTGTGTGTTCTATTTACACGAACTACGCTAGGGTCTGATTCATGCGGGGACATGATACGTAGGCAATCTACATAAGATTTGTCCACTGTTTATAGTAAAAAAGGGGAAAATAAATAAAAGAAGTGAGAGAAATAATGGGTAGGCATAGATGATAAGCCGGGATGACGCATGCGGTCTGCACAAAAGCATAATAGAAATGGTTCATTGCATAAGGACATTGCATCCCCAATGTGCTTTTATCATATCTGTTAAAATTTTAACACTAACAAGTTTGTTGTTTTTAATACCCAGTTAGTGTTAAAGTGTACTGGAATCACATAGATATCAGAAAAGATCGAAGGGACCTATACTTAAAAGTATGACGGGGTCAGATCACAGCAGTGAGTCAGAAAAAGCAATGAGCCAGACGCTTAAAGAAGCTTTAGAAAAAATGGAACAAATGCAGTTGAAAATGAGCGAAATGCAGACGGCACTAGCTAGAGCACAAAAGGGTCCTGAAGCACCCACTACTCCTACTTTCCCACCAGGTTTTACCCCTGAATACCTTTCTCCCGGTCCCTCGACAAGAGTCCCAGACCTTTATTACCACCAGGGAAGGGATGCTTACGACCACCCAGCTCTACCACCAAATCAAAACCCTCCTCCACCAAAGGGCCCTGTCTTTGTGGCACCTCCCCCAGCTCCATTGCATAGATCATCAAGTGAGCCATTATTTAAGGTTCACGACACTCAGTATTACCCCCCAGAAGCCACGTTCAGGGTACCCAAAACCACCCACCTATACTCCTCCCATTGAAGTCCCAGTGGAAAAGCCGGCCAAGAGCTCAAAACAAGATGAGATGATACGGAAAGTCAAGAGCCTGGAGCAGTCCTTCAGGAACATGCATGGAATGGGGAAATCAAGTTAGCATGGCTTATAGAGACTTATGCCCTTTCCCCGACGTACAACTGCCAGCTAGGTTCAAAATGCCCAAATTTGATCCGTATGAAGGGCATGGTGATCACATGTCTTATCTGCGAGGATTTTGCAGCAACATGAGGGGAGCAGGCGGAAAAGATGAGTTACTGATAACTTATTTTGGACAGAGTTTGAGCGGGTCTGCCTTAGAATGGTACACAAGGCAGGATCTAAGTAGATGGTATACTTGGGATGATTTGGCGCAAGCGTTCGCCGGGCACTTTCAATATAATCTGGAGATAGTGCGTGATCGTCTCACACTATTGAAGCTGGAGAAGAAACCGGGGGAGAGGTTCCAAGAATTTGGATTTCGTTGGAGAGAACAGGCGGCTAGAGTTGATCCTCCTATGAGGGAGGGGGAGATGGTAGATTACTTTCTGCAAACTCTCTAGCCAACCTACTTCGGTCATTTAGTGACATTAGTAGGAAAATCCTTCAATGAAGTGGTCAAAATGGGAGGCATGATAGAAGAAGGTCTCAAGACCAACAAAATCTTGAGTTATTCAGCGATCAAGGCGACCACACATGCTATTCAGAGCGGCATATGAGGTGCGCTCGGAAAGAAGAAAAGAGAGGATGTCACAATGATAGAGGCTAGTAATTGGTCCCGATCCAAAGGTCCTTCCCCCATCACCAATTCAGACCCCTTTACCCAAATTACCCCCACATTCCGAATTATCCTCCACAATCCTATTACCCCCTCAAGAACCACCTTTTTCTGTGCACCAGGCACAGGCATACAATCAACCACCGGTTCGCCCACAATGGCGCGCACAGGTTCCCCAACATACATATGTACCTCCTCAAAACACCTATCCATCACAAAACACATACCCACTACCCCAAAATGCTTATCCTCCACCAAGGGCATACAGGAACCCTACAGGAGCAGGTTTTCATGGAAATCCAGCTTCCAAAAACGATAGGGTACAAAGGCAAAGAGCCTTTACCGAATTAGGAGAAACCTACACCGCCTTATTCCACAAATTAAGGCAGGTAGGTTTGTTAAGCCCTGTCGAGCCTAGGGTACAAAACCCCCCGCCCCAAAATTTGGACCAATCGAAGAGTTGTGAGTACTGTTCGAGGATGCTAGGACATGAAACCGAAAGGTGTTGGAGATTGAAACACGTAGTGCAAGATCTTATTCACACCCGTAAGATCGAGGTCCAACACCCGAAGCGCCCAACATTAATCAAAAACCATTGTCGGCGCATCACGAGACCCAGATGATTGAGTTCGTGCACGAGGGAGGAAAGACGAAGAAGCCATCACAAATAGTGATGATGATCCGAGCCACTCCGAAAGAAAAAATGGCGGGTAAGGAAGCAGTGATAGGTGTGGAGAAGGTAGAGGTTGAATCTACCGTGATAGTGGAAGAGAATGCAGCCGTTGCTCTGGAGAAATCAAGATCTACCAAAGTGGTAGCATCGGGGGCGCCACTCACACCCGTGTTCGTTGTAAAGGGAGTTTGCCGAGAGCCGGTCATTGTCAAACCGGTAGTGCAATTGCCGATAATTAGAAACAAGACGGTGCCTTGGAAATATAAGAAAGCTGTGGTAATATACCGGGGCAAGCAGTTGGAGAAGAATGTATGTGAGACTCAGGGATTGACTCGTTCAGGGAGATGTTTTGCTCCCGCAGATTTAAGAAAGCCTAGCTCATCAATAACAAAGAAGCCAGTAACAGATGAAGAAGCCGAGGAGTTTTTAAAGAAGATGAAGGCCCAAGATTATTCCATTTTGGAGCAATTAAGGAAGACTCGGGCTCAAATTTCACTGTTGTCTTTGTTGATCCATTCCAATGACCATTGCCAGGCGTTGATGAAAATCCTGAACGATGCTCACGTTCATGACAAAATCTCGGTGAATCACTGGAGAAGATGGTGCAGAAAATTTTCAAAGTGAATCGAGTGACTTTTTCTGACAATGAGTTACCAATGGAGGGCACAGAACACAACAAAGCGCTATATCTAATAGTGAAGTGCGAAGACTCGGTGGTCACCCGAGTACTGATTGATAATGGATCCAGTGCCAACATCTGCAGCTTGGCTGCTTTGAACAAGTTAAAAATTGATCACGTCCGGATTCATAAGAACAACATCTGCGTCCGAGGTTTTGACGGAAGTGGTACCAACACCGTAGGTGACATCATACTGGAATTAACCATTGGTCCAGTTGAAGTCACCATGGAATTCCAGGTGGTCGACGTAACAGTATCCTACAATTTTCTACTTGGACGACCTTGGATCCATGCTACCAAAGCGGTACCTTCCACATTACACCAGATGGTGAAATTTGAATGGGACAGGCAGGAGATAGTTGTGTACGGAGCTGACGGCACAAGCCTTGGAGGAGATGATATTGTGCCATTTATAGAGACAGAAGACGACAAAGGACCGTGGGTGTACCAAGTCTTCGACGGGGTTCCAGTGGCTAAATTTCTGAAGGAGAGAACCTCCCACTCTGCAGCATAGCTCCCGCGACCGTCATGACAATCTCAGAGATGCTGGGTAATGGATTCATGCCAGGAAAAGGCCTGGGGGTAGAGCTTCAGGGTATTGTTCAGCCTGTATCCTTGCCCGAAAATTCAGGGACATTTGGATTGGGGTTCAAACCCACTGTGGAAGATATACAACGAGCCAAGAGAATGAAGAAGAGAGTTTGGGTTCTCCCCAAACCAGTTCCACGTCTGTCCAAATCTTTTGTTAGAGCGAGGGCCAAGAAATCGGTGGTTACAAAAATTGAAGGACCATTGATCGGTATGGATGGGGATTTAGAACAGACCTTTGAAAAATTGTTTGTTGAGATCCATATGATAGAAGCTGGAGAGGGTTCCAGCAGCGCGAACATACAATTTGTAGGGCCTAAGGCCAAAATCAACAATTGGGCAGCTACTCCTCTTCCCACTCGAAGGGAGTCTTGGTAGTCGGCTTTGGATTTCCTTTCTTGTTTCTTGGTTTATCCCAGAATTGTAATCCTTTTGTTTTGTTTGTATTTTTCTGCAAGTGTGAAACTATTTTATTCCGCATTTTCTTAATAAGAACGCAAGTTTCCTTTCTTTTGCTGGTTTTAATTTTTATTTTTCTTCTTTTCTGAACAGTTCTTCTTTTACTGGTCCTAAAGACATGGAATGCACAGCGGATATTCGTCCTAGTCTAAATAATCAATCCAACTCCATCTTAATTGAACCAGAGTTTGAGTTAAAAAGTGAATTTGAATTCGAAGAGGATGAGGACTTTGAGGAAATAATCAGGGAGTTGCGCTAATTCGAAGAGAAGCTAAAGCCCAATCTAAATGAAACTGAAGCTGTAGATTTGGGGGGTACGGATGATGTTAGGGAAACCGAAATCAGCATCCACATTAATCCAAATATCAGGGAAGAACTGATCAAAACCCTCATTGAATTCAAAGATGTTTTCGCGTGGTCATATGATGACATGCCAGGATTGAGCACCGATTTAGTGGTTCACAAATTTCCCATTGACCCGGCCTACCCTCTTGTCAAGCAAAAACTGAGGAAGTTCAAAACAGATATGAGTGTCAAGATTATGGAAGAAGTGACTAAGCAGCTACATGCTAAAGTTATTCGCGTCACTCAATATCCCGATTGGTTGGCCAATGTTGTACAAGTGCCGAAGAAGGATGGAAAGATCAGGGTGTGTGTTGACTATCGAAATCTCAACAAAGTAAGCCCTAAGGATAATTTTCCATTGCCAAACATCCATATCCTGATTGATAATTGCGCTGGGCGCGAGATCGGATCCTTCGTGGATTGCTACGGAGGATATCATCAGATTTTAATGGATGAAGAAGATGCAGTAAAAACAACTTTCATCACGCCGTGGGGAACTTATTGCTACAGAGTAATGCCATTCGGTTTGAAGAACGCTGGGGCAACGTACATGAGAGCAATGACCACTGTGTTACATGACGTGATACACAAAAAGATCGAAGTGTACGTGGATGATGTGATCATAAAGTCTAGGCGGCAAGAGGATCATGTAAAAGACTTAAGGAAGTTCTTCCAAAGACTTCGAAGGTATGATATCAAACTCAACCCGGCCAAGTGTGCTTTTGGGGTTCCATCAGGAAAGTTGTTGGGATTCATAGTCAGCCGGCGAGGCATTGAGTTTGACCCATCCAAGATCAAATCCATCCAAGACTTGCCACCGTCGAAGAATAAAACAGAGGTAATGAGTCTATTGGGAAGATTGAATTATATCAGCAGATTCATTGCTCAACTGACGGCAACCTGTGAGCCCATATTTCGTCTGTTGAAGAAAGATGTTGCGATAGAATGGACGACGAAATGTCTGGAAGCCTTTGAACAAATCAAGGGTTATCTATTGAATCCACCCGTGTTAGTTCCACCTGAACTAGGAAGACCATTGATTCTCTATCTAATGGTACTGGAAAATGCTTTTGGTTGCGTACTGGGCAACATGACAGTACAGGGAGAAAGGAGCAAGCCATCTACTATCTCAGCAAGAAGTTTACAGTATATGAGGTTAAGTATACTCAGCTAGAGAAGACATGTTGCGCCCTTACTTGGGTAGCCCAAAAGTTGAAACATTATTTATCTTCATATACTACTTATCTCATTTCACGCTTGGACCCGTTGAAATATATCTTCCAAAAGCCTATGCCCACGGGAAGGCTAGCAAAGTGGCAGATATTACTCACGGAGTTTGACATCGTCTATGTGACGAGGACGGCCATGAAGGCCCAAGCGTTGGCTGATCACTTGGCTGAAAACCCTGTTGATGAAGAGTATGAGCCATTGATGACGTATTTCCCCATTGAAGAAGTGATGCACGTAGACGAGGTGGAATCAACGGAGGAACGAGAATGGAAGCTTTTCTTTGATGGAGCCGCAAACTCGAAAGGAGTTGGGATAGGAGCAGTGCTCATTTCGGAAACAGGACATCACTATCATGTTACGGCACAACTGCGATTCTATTGCACCAACAACATGGCTGAATATGAGGCTTGTATTTTAGGACTACGGTTAGCTGCAGACATAGATGTCCAGGACGTTTTGGTCTTGGGAGACTCGGACCTCCTGGTACATCAAATTCAAGGTGAATGGGAGACCCGTGATTTGAAGCTTATACCATATCGACAATGTTTGCACGATCTGAGCAAGCAATTTTGATCGGTGGAATTCAGACACATTCCGAGAGTTCAAAATAAGGTTGCTGATGCATTGGCCACCTTGGCATCAATGTTGCATCACCCAAACAAAATTCATGTTGACCCATTGCATATCCAAGTTCATGAGCAGCATGCTTACTGTAGCATGATAGAGGAGGAAATGGATGGCGAGCCATAGTTTCATGATGTCATAGAATACCTTAGAATGGGAATGTACCCAGAGCAGGCGACCAGAGACCAGAGACCAGAAAAGAGCTATTCGGCGACTGGCGAATGCATTCTTCCTTAGTGGAGGAGTGTTGTAAAAAAGAATCCCGGATTTGGGATTGTTGCGATGTATAGATGCAAGTCAACCCACAACAGTGATGACAGAGGTACACGCTGGAGTATGTGGGCCACATATGAGCGGATATGTATTGGCGAAGAAGATCCTGCGGGCAGGGTATTACTGGCTCACCATGGAGCGTGATTGTAGAAATTTTTTGCGGAAGAGCCATCAGTGTCAGGTGCACGGAGATTTTATTCATTCTCTGCCAATGAAATTGCATACGATGTTAGCACCATGGCCATTTGTTGCGTGGGGCATGGATGTCATTGGACCGATTGACATGGCAGCTTCCAACGGTCATAGGTTCATTCTAGTAACCATTGATTATTTCACCAAGTAGGTGGAGGCGAAGACATTCAAGTCAGTGACCAAGAAGGCAATGGTAGACTTCGTCCATTCCCATATCATCTGTAGATTTGGGATCCCAAAGATGATAATCACGGACAATGATGTTAATATTAACAATGGTTTGATGAAAGAGGTATGTCAACAGTTCAAGATTAGACACCGCAATTCTACCCCATATCATCCCAAAGCAAATGGCGTGGTTGAAGCAACGAACAAGAATATAAAAAAGATATTGAGGAAGACGGTAGAAGGGTCTAGGAAATGGCATGAAAAGTTGCCATTTGCATTATTGGGTTATCGTACTACTGTACGGACTTTGGTAGGTGCAACTCCTTACTTGTTGGTATACGGAACTGAAGCAGTAATACCAGCGGAGGTTGAAATTCCATCTCTCCAAATTGTTGCTGAAGCCGAGATTGATGATGATGAATGGGTCAAAGCACGGCTAGAACAATTGAGCTTAATCGATGAAAAGAGATTGGCAGCGGTGTGTCATGGCCAATTGTATCAAAAGAGAATGGCAAGGGCATACAATAAGAAGGTACGCCCCAGAAAATTTGCAGTAGGGCAACAAGTGTTGAAACGGATTCTCCCGCACCAGATTGAAGCGAAGGGCAAGTTCGCCCCAAATTGGCAAGGACCTTATATTATGACCAGGGTGCTATCCAACGGCGCTTTGTGTCTGACAGATATTGAAGGAAGAAACACCGACATGGCCATCAACTCTGATACAGTCAAGAGATATTATGTGTAATTTCCTTAATCATGATAATTGCTTGCTCATTTGTCTGTATTTGGTGTTTATTGAACAATGAAATGACGGAGGCAGTTCTTTCTTCTATCCAAACACTTTCAACCTTTGCTTTCCCTTTTTGAGCCTTAATTATTTTTGTTTCATACCCCTCTTTTTGGAATCGTCAAAAAATAAAAGAGAAAGAAAAAAAGTGATAAGAAAAACACAAGATGAGTGAACTACGTTTGACCTGATTCCTCAAGAAGGATACGTAGGCGCCACACGGCTCGGTCACAACGTGAAAAAGGTCACGCAATTCAAAAATCCCCAAACAAGAAAACTGGGGCAGAAGTTATGTTTCCTTTTTGAAAGTTTTGGTTCCAAGAGTTGTATTCCTTTACTCATCAAGTTATTTAAAATTTCTTGATGATCTTTTCTCACCCACGCAAAACCCCATCTTATGTCCAAAAGACCTTCCGATCATTGTTTAATAAGTGCCAGGACATGAAGAAGAGAGCTCAGGGTAATACAATGATTCTGGACTAAAAAGGACCATGAGCTGAGAAAATTCCCAAGAGAGAGAATCTTATCGGCAACACTCCAATCCCCAACTGAAGAATAAAATGAGAGAGTCTTATCTGTGAAAAACTTTAAAAGGCACTGTAAGGCGACGTAAGCTGAGATGAATCAAAATGAGAGAGTCTTAGGGTGAAAAGCTTCACGGGCACCCTAAGGCGACATGAGCTGAGAGAAATGAGAGAGTCTCATTAGTGAAAACCCCTCGAAGGGCGCTATGAGTCGACAGGACGAGTTTTGGCGGAAATGATCCACATGGGCAAAGAATTGCAAATCTGTTTACCTCGGGCAAATGAGGCCATCAGAAAGTTTGATTGATACAAATAGACTAGGTCGTTTAATCCGGAATGCATGACATGATCATTGGGAACAGTCATACCATCCAGATAAGTTCTTTTCTTTTCTTTTCTCAGCATTTTTGTTCAGAAATATTTTCTCCTTTTCTTTTCATCTCTTTTGTCTAAAAGACTTTTCTAGAAATTCGTTCTCTTTGTATTTAAAAGAAAGGTTTTTAAAGTCTACTACCAGTCGCCGAGACATTACAATGGAGAATATGGAGAAAAGTTGATAAGTGATGTTTGAGGAACTTACAAATCAAGTTCCAAGAAGACCCTCAGCAGGACTCCGATGGATTACTGACCAAGTTTTGAGATGGTCAAGACCACACAGGAAAAGGAAGGAGAAAGGAAAATCCATCCATAGCAAATGATCCCAGTATCTACATCTATAACATCTTGGCCCCGCGACATTGAAGGAAAGAGTAACTCGTGAAGAGAGTGGTTTGGAGTTGAAAAGACTCCCCCAGAGTGTTTTGAAGTAAGAGAGGGGGAAACGGATGAATGGAAAGTCCATCCCCAATACATAAACCATCCCCAACAAGTGAAATTATCCTCAACCAGTTGGGAGGCACATAGCAAGAGAGATGAAAGAAAAGAAAAATAAACAGTCCCGGCAGGAGTGTCAAGATTACTCACCATGTTTTAAAACTAACAAAATTTTATTTGGTTTTATAGGAAAATAAAGGTTAAAAAATGGCAGGGAGATACGCCACAATGAAAGTCACACAAACTAGGGCAGAAAATTTTCTATCGTTGTCAAAAAATTTGAATGAGGAAACAAGCAAATACTTTTCATATCTTAGAATTAGGCGCCCACCTATATAACAAGGGAATACTCTTCATATCTTAGAAATAGGCGCCCACCTGTATAACAAGGGAATACTCTTCATATCTTAGAAATAGGCGCCCACATGTATAACGAGCGAATACATTTTTCATGTCTTAGCAAATAGGCGCTCACCTGTATAACGAGGGAATACTTTTCATGTCTTAGAAATAGGCGCCCACCTGTATAACAAGGGAATAATTTTCATGTCTTAGAATTAGGCACCCACCTATATAACGAGTGAATACATTTCATGTCTAGCAAATAGGCGCCCACTTGTATAATAAGGGAATACATTTTCATGTCTTAGCAATTAGGCGCCCACCTGTATAACGAGGGAATACATTTTTCATGTCTTAGCAAATAGGCGCCCACTTGTATAACGAGGGAATACTTTTCATGTCATAGAAATAGGTGCCCACCTATATAACGAGGGAATACTTTTCTTGTCTTAGAAATAGGCGCCCACATGTATAACACGTGAATACATTTAATGTCTTAGCAATTAGGCGCCCACCTGTATAATAAGGGAATATTTGTCATATCTTAGCAAATGGGCGCCCACCTGTATTACAAGGGAATACATTTTCATGTCTTAGCAATTAGGTGCCCACCTGTATAACGAGGGAATACATTTCATGTCTTAGCATCAGGCGCCCACCTGTATAACCAGAGGAATATTTTTTCAGTTTTTACATCACAGGTATGGAAACCAGCGACCCATCATGAATGCAGAGGGACACATCGGAAGATCCCCAGCACAAATCCAAGTTCAGAAGCGAGAAAGAAGGCAACAGTGGCCGGAAAAACTCTTCATGTTACAGAAGAAGTATGAGACACATCCAGAAAGGAACGTTTTTTCAAACTTTGTTTACTCCCTAAACATAACAGATTTGACGAATAAAGCTTTATCTCCAACATATTAAGAAAAACAAGGAGACCTGATGTTCAAAGAAGCAAAGGCCGGAGCCGCCTCCAAGTTCTCGGAAGGAAGCACTAAAAGAATCACAAGATGACAAGAACGCAAGGCGACATGAAGACAGATGAGATCTTATGATCCATAGACTAGCTTAGCTTATTGTTTTCCTTTTAAGCACGGTGTAATAAGGAGTTCGGTAAAGCAGTGGTAACAGCATGCAGCAGCAGTAACAGCGATCACGGTAGTCCCAGCTACCAAAACTTCCCGAACTACATTGACCTGATTCCCTTTTGGCCAGGGATATGTAGGAGATCTTTTGAAGCAAAGGTTCGGTTAAGTCTTTTCAAAATGCTTCACACGGAGTATTCAAACGGGCAAAAATCGCTCGTATCTGCTCACTTATCTTTGCACGAAAACTCTTCGTGTTTACGTGCAAAGAGGGGCAGCTGTGAGCACGTGATTTTTTGACCTCACGGCAATTACTCCCAAAGTCATAAAATAGAATAGTCATGTGTCTTTATTTGATCCCATGTGGTTTTTTCTTTTGCATTAAAGTTCTCACGTATATGTGTTTATCTATTATATTAATCATAAATAAAAAATATATATATGTGTGGTAGGCATGTAATTTGTCTTTTTCAATCGTGTTCAAGAGTGGCTGTTATTAAAATCAAGTTAGTGAAGAAAAGGGGGAAAATGGGCTAAAATTGCAAAGAAATCCGGGCCCAAAAAGGGCTGTCTTGCCCGATCTAGCTAATATTTCCCTTAAACATATAAGCATTGCCATTTCAGGCATTTAATCTCATCCGTCGATCCATTCCTAATCCATCGGCTGAGATCCCATCACCCAACCCGTTACCCATCACCTAACCCATTTGCCCGTTCCCCCACTTAACCAGATGACACCGTTTCTCCTTAATAAGAAATCCAGGCCGTCAATCTCCTTTGATCAAACAGCCAAGATCAATTCCCTTGCCTATATTTTAAATCCCAAAACAAACCCCACCCCCCTAAACCCCCCCTCGTATTCATCGTCTCTCAGAGACTCACAAGGCCTCGCCGTCTACCACCGTGCCTCGCCTGCCGGAAATCGCCTCACGATGGTTCTGGTAGGCCAAACACTCCCAAATTTACACCATTAAACCCCCATAACACCCCCAATCCAACCATGCTAACCGTCAAACTCGAATCATCCCCGAACTCCTCAAATTTTAGATCGAAGATTCGACCCAAAACCAACCTACACCAATCACTCTCCAATTGATACCCTACCCTCACTAGACCTCCCTCGTCACCAAAACGTGTTTGGTTTTGTTCAAATCCAACAAAAAACCTAAAAGCCCCATTATTGGCCGTAAGAACCCTAGAAATCCAAAATTAGGGTTCCATCCAAATTCGACGGATAATTGAGGTCTGATGGACTTTGATTCGGGTATTCTCAAATGAGAATACCCTGATTAAGGCCCATTTTGCCTAAAAAAGGGTCGAGTTCAAGTTCAATTCGAGTTTGTTTCTTTCTTGAGTTTCTTTGAGGTATTTTCCTTCCCTTATGTTTTACTTCTATTTTATTAGTATATGTTTCTGTATTTAGTTTAGTTTTAATTGATTGTTTTTGATTTTTTCGATTTTTCTGTCCATCTCCAATATGACATGTTTATATGGTCGAAAAGTTTCTGTTCATTTGTTTAAGAATATACTATAGGCTATATAGTCGTATGAATTGATTTCGTCGATTTATTAGTTTCCTTTTAGACCTTATCTTTTGAAAGCTTTGTTCTGTTTGTTTAACTCTGATTGTTGGTTGTGTGTGTGTCAATTATGCAATCGATTCATTAATTATCGCCGTTTAGTCTGGTCTTATTTGTAGTTCGTCAAATATTACAACGACAACTATGTTGTATTTCTTTATCCCTAGGCCTTTGTCACTATTAACAATCATGCATTTTTGCATAAGACTGATGCATGTTTGGTATTAATTCAAATTTGGATAATTAGCTATATCAACTGTTTCAGTGCTGATTGTAATAAATTTGATCATGTGATTGATATTAGGGATTGGGTATAGCTGGTAGTTTAGTCAAGAGATTAGAAGCTAACTTTTAAAATCCAAGAGGAGTGCAAGGCACATAAGACATCCTAGTGGAACCTGCTGTACATCAGGGTATCCTATTAGTTTCCTGTACTTAGCAGTTTAATATTAATAGCCCATACTTAGACAGAATTTAGAGCTGTTACAGATATAAGGGAGGGGGGCAGGGCAGTAATTCCCATACGCTGCTACTAAAATTAGGGGGTAATTAAACAGTTAGTTTAGGGGTTTTGTGTAGGAGTCTGCTAGTTTTAGATAGTAGGGTACATTTATAATGTTAATTAAAAGGGTAGATATTTTTAGGGTTGAAAAAGAGGCTGCTAGTTGGACTTTAAGAGCTGGAATTGGACAGCAATTAGGAATTAATTAAAAGGGGTGCTGATTCTGTATTTCATTATATAAGAGGGGAGATTTTCATAGAGAAAGGGGGAGAGACCACACGGATAGAGAGAAAAAGAGCAAAAACTGAAAAAGAAAACACACACACACAAGCCGAAAAAAAAACAAATTTTGGGAGAGATTTTTGACCAAAGAATAACAGGCAGAAAACAGAAATTTTTAAGAGAGCTGGGAATTAAAACTGCAGTGAGGCCTTTTTGAGAAAGAAGAGTGCTTCTTTGAAGTTTGAGTTTTTCTTATGTTCTTTGAGTGTTTGAGAACCAGAAATCTTTGTCGCACAGTTGTTATTTCTCTTGTTTTCTACTTGTGATTCACATCTTTTATTCCTGAGGATCGGCCACTGTTCCATTGTTTGGTTGCTGCTTGTTACTGTCTGTTTGTTGCTGCAACTTGACTCCTTCTTTCCTCATTGTAATCTTCAGGTATTTTCCAGCTCCCATTAATATATGAAAGGTTGAGTAGCGCCAATGCAGATTTGATATTCAAAAAGATAACACAAGGCTTCTGATAATTTAGCTTTAATTTGTTTAGTAATCAATGTTAACTGTGTAATAGTAGTGATACACGTTCAGCTAATTAAAGTTTTTACAATTTGTGCAAATATTGAATTGTGTTAACTGATGGACTGTTAGAGTGACTATGCTGAGTTAAACTATAATACATGTTTATGTATTTAGAAATGATTATGAGCTTTAGTTGGATACATTAATACATAATAGGATATTCAGAACATGACAACAGGATATTGATTCATGACTACATAGTAATGTATTCATCTAAGCACACTTCCATATCATTGTTTAAATCCAGGGATGTTTTTTTAGATTCAGTCATATTCACCAGGAGATTGGTATTAAATTCAGGAATCATGTGTATTATTGATAATAGGTGAATTTGACTATAATTATGCCCTAAATAATCACACTTTTTATGGTATTATTGTTGTTTATGAGGACAAAATGCTTTGATTAGTGTTTGTTTGTGTGTTATAGGTACATGTGATGCAATGGATGCTAAGAAGTGCTATTTTGGAGTCATATGTTGATGAAAAGGCCAAGAGAAGAGCTAAGGTGAAAAGAGCTGGAAAAAGTAGAGAAAGATCCGCAGGACTGTTCCTCCGCGGTTCATTTGCGGTCGCGGATGAACCGCGAATAATGAGGCTTTATGAAGTTTTCTGTTCGCGGTCAGCTCGCGGCCGCAAACCAACCGCGGAAGGCGACGCACAGTTCTCCTAATTGGACTCAAACTTAGTTTTTTAGCCCTAAAACCTCTATATACACTCCTAGTTTGCCCAATAGAGGCTTGTTGTCTTTATTTCAATAGTTTTGCAAGATATTTAGTAAGAGAGAATCCTTTCAACTTCTTTTTATTTTATATCAAGTATTTCTTTATGATTTCAATTATTATTCTTGTTTCTTTAAGCATGAGTAGCTAAATCCTTTTCTAAGGTTTTGATGGATCCTATTGAGTGATGAACTTATCGTTTATGTGATTACAAATTGTGAACTAGATTTTTATTTGTTCAACTTCATTCTTGTTGTAGTTAATTGGTAGAGATCCCAATTAGCGGTGCCCATTTAGTGTGCATAACTTGGAAAAGAGTGAATATTTAGGTATATTATTGAACAACACCACACCTTATTGGAGGAATCTATAACTTTAGGCGTAAAGACAGGGTTAGGAATAACAAAGTCTTGGGTGCAATCTTAAGTGAACTATTCAAATTAAAGCTAGCTAGGGTACCTCGGGAGAGTGAACTAGTAAATTATTGTAATTGCTCGGGAGAGGGTTACGATACACATAGCGTTCATGATTGATAGAATATATTAATAATTTGTATGAGCATAACGATAAGGGATTCCATCAATAGGGGAAATCAATACCTTAGTCCTACTTCATATTATTTTTACTCAACATTCAATTCTTTCTTTTAAGCATTCTTAATTTTTGCAAGTAGTTAGTCGAAAATCATACACAAATATACTCTAAATCTTGGGAACTTGATTCGGAAGTACACTTGGGTTGTGAAAGTTGTGATTGATAGGTTAATTCTCTGTGGGATCGATCTTGGACTTATTAGACCAGGTTATATTGACTACGACCGTTGTTTGGACGTGAATCAATTTTGGCGCTGTTGCCGGTAACGGAATTATCAATTGCCATTGACAGAACTTCAAGATTCTTGTGTAGTCGGGTTCTTTCTACACTTTACATTGAATATTTTGACGGTTGTTGATTTGGGTACTCAGGTGCATGCCTAGAAAATCTCCAAGGACTGGAGAACTAATTGAAGGACTCTCAGACCCCGAGCAAACTTTCTGGGCACGTAGCAAAGCCATCAAACAAATTCAAAAATCTCAACAACCAATCAAACTAGACTTCGACATGGGTGATGTAAACGAACAAAACCAGCAAGCCGGGCAAAATATGCAAGAGGCGCAGGAGGCACATGAAGGTGCATTGTATGACTGGGTACAACCCACAACGGATAATTTGGCAACTGCCATTGTTGTGCCTGTAATTCAAGCTGAGTCTTTCCAGATTACCAACAACATGCTACACTTGTTGCAAAACAAGGGATTATTCTCTGGGTCTCACGTTGAAGATCCACAACAGCACCTAAATAACTTTCTATCAATATGCAAGACACAAAGGCAACCGAATGTAACTCCGGAAGCTATTAGATTATTACTCTTTCCGTTCTCAGTTACAGGAGCAGCACAAATATGGCTAAACTCACTCCCAATAAACTCCATTGCAACTTGGGATGAGTTAGTCAAACAATTCCACAACAAGTTTCATCTACCTAACAAGACAGCTCAACAAATTGATGAGATTGTGAGCTTCAAGCACAAACCAATGGAAACATTACATGAAACTTGGGGCAGATTCAAGGGTATGCTTGTTATGTGTTCTCACCATGGGATTCCTGAGCAGATGTTAGGCCAAAGATTCTACATGGGGCTTTCAGACAGCATGAAGAACATTGTAGATGCTTCAGCAGGTGGGGCTTTTCTGAGCAAGACTTGGAGAGAGGGCCAAAATTTGCTAGACAAAATGGCTCAAAATTCTGGGTGGACGTCTAGGAATGCTCCTATCACACCAGTGGTACACTCTATACCTCTAGATCCATCCAACACTCTAGAGAAGAACATGGCAACTTTGTTGACACAAATGAGCATCTTGACAAAGAAGGTGGAAGAATCAGGAGTCAAGCAGCAGGTTCACATTGTAGATACTACCAATGGTGGTTTATGCACATCTTGCATTAGCCAACCCATAGGTAATACATGGGCTGCAGACCAAGAACATCATCATCATCATGAGGATATGAACTATGTGGCTAACTATGGAGGGCAGCGACAAGGTAATCAAAACTGGGGCCAACAGGCTCCAATGCAGTACAGACCTCCCCAGCCACAATTTAATGCAGCGGGTATGAGGCCACCACACAACATGGCCCCATGTCCTAGACCTCAGAATTTTGGCAATCAGTAGCAGGGATATCATCCACCTCCACCACCACATGTGGGTAGACATGACGATGGGTTCGCAAAGTTGAAAGCTATGATGCAGTAGGTAATTGGGTCAAACGCCAAAATAAATAAGAGGATAGATGCACATGATGCCGCCATCAAGAATATTGAAGTACATGTGGGTCAGATTGCTATGTCTCTCAACAATCGTCCTCAAGGGACATTGCCTGCAGATACATTTACAAACCCAAAGGACCAAATTCCAAAGCAGATGATGGTAGTGACTCCGAGAAGCGGTAGAGATCTTGATGCTTAGAATGAAGGTGAGAAAATTGACAGACAGGCTCAGACACCTACTCCATTGCCCATTGAATTGGACGAATCCACAGGGTTGACAGAAGTCACAGTCCAGCCAGTTGCTGGATATAAAGAAGCAAAATAGGGAAGGCAGAAAGTAGCTGAACAGGTAGAGCAGCAGATTGAAGAGAAAATGATAGAAAAAGAGAAGTCCCAAGTCACTGGGAAGAAGAGGCCTCCACCACCATTCCCCCAAAGGTTGGCCAAACACTAGAAAGAGGAGCAATACAAAAAGTTCTTTGAAATGCTCAAGCAAATCCTGGTAAACATTCCCTTAATTGAAGCTTTAAAAGCAATGCCTGGTTATCCTAAGATGATGAAATATTTGATGTCGCGGAAATTTGATTTCCAAGACTTGGCCACCATAACACTTACCCAGACTTGTAATGCAGTGGTCTCCAGACCCATTGCTGAGAAGCTATCTGATCCAGGTAGCTTCAACATCCTATACACTATAGGGAATTATGCCTTTACTAACGCTTTGTGTGATTTGGGGGCAAGCATTAATCACATTCCCTTAGTTATTTATAAGAGGTTAGGCATTGGGAGAGCCACGCCCACCTCTATGCTTTTACAGCTTGCTGACAGGACGGTTAAGCGTCCATTTGGTATTATAGATGATGTGCTTATCCAGGTTGGGAAGTTCGTGTTTCCCGCCGATTTTGTTATTCTTGATTGCAAGGTCGACGAAGAAATTCCCATAATCCTAGGAAGACCATTCCTAGCCACCGGGAGAGCCATAATTGATTGTGAAACTGGGGAACTCAAAATGAGGTTGAATGATGAGGAGATCATCTTCAATGTGCAAAAATCCATGAGGCGCCCTAGTGAGTTCGCAAATTGCTCTCTCATTGATGCGGTTGATGTGATAGTGGAGACCGACGATGCAGAGTTGACCATTGAAGATCCACTTCAAGAATGCCTAATGAACATGGAAGAGGTAAACGATGAAAGTTTAGCTAAATGGGTACTATCTATGGAAGGCAAGGGATTTTGGCAGAGAGAGCTTGAGTTCGAGCCTCTACACTTAGAGAAAAGAGAGACCCCGCCAGCAAAGCCATCCATAGAAGAGCCTTCAAAGCTTGAGCTTAAACCATTACCATCACATCTCATGTATGAATTTATAGGTCCTAACTCCACGTTACTTGTTATTATCTCATCTAGTTTGTTAGATGTGCATGCCCAAAAGCTTATACAGGTACTCAAGAAATGCAAGACTGCCATTGGATGGACCATGGCAGACATAAAGGGGATCAGCCCCGCCTATTGCATGCATAAAATTCTCCTGGAAGATGGACAAAAACCTTCTACGGAACATCAAAGAAGGCTGAACTCCAACATGAAGGAAGTGGTGAAGAAAGAAGTAATAAAGTGGCTAGATGCAGGAATCATCTTCCCAATCTCAGACAGTAGCTGGATTAGCCCGGTCCAATGTGTGCCAAAGAAAGGAGGCATGACAGTAGTGAAAAATGAGAACAATAAATTGATTTCCTTACACTAAGACCACTATCAGTCTTAGAGCCAAGGGGCCACTGCTTGCACGGACATAGGGGCATACGCACAAGAACCGTCACCGGATGGAGAATATGCATGGACTACAGGAAGTTGAATCTAGCCAACCACAAGGATCACTTCCCACTTCCCTTCATTGATCAAATGCTTAACAGGTTGGCAGGGAGGTCCCACTTTTGCTTCTTGGATGGATACTCAGGGTACAATCAAATCTCCATAGCCCCCGAAGATAGAGAGAAGACCTCCTTCACATGCCCATATGGCATTTTTGCCTTTAGGAGGATGCCATTCGGACTATGCAATGCACCTGCCACATTCCAAAGGTGCATGATGGCTATTTTCACCGATATGGTGGAAGACATTATGGAGGTGTTCATGGATGATTTCTCAGTGGTAGGGAATTCATTCGATGAATGCCTAGCCAATCTGACAAAAGTGCTGAAACGGTGCATGGCAACAAACTTAGTGCTAAACTGGGAGAAGTGCCATTTTATGGTACAAAAAGGTATAGTATTGGGGTACCGGGTTTCAAGCAAAGGCATTGAGGAAGACCGGGCTAAAGTTGATGTCATTGCAAAGCTGCCTCCACCAACATCCGTCAAGGCCATAAGAAGCTTTCTTGGACACGCTGGTTTTTACCGGAGGTTCATCAAAGACTTCTCCAAAATATCAAACCCTCTCTGTAAGTTACTTGAAAAAGATCACCCTTTGGTTTTTTCTGATAAATGCAGGATTGTTTTTGAGGAACTAAAGAAGAGGTTGGTCACAGCACCCATCATCATTGCCCCCGACTGGGAGCAACCTTTTGAGCTAATGTGTGATGCAAGTGACTATGCAGTGGGGGCAGTGCTGGGCCAAAGGAAAGACAAGCTGATGCATCCAATATACTATGCAAGTAGAACTCTGAGTGGAGCACATGTAAACTACACAGTGACGGAAAAGGAGATGCTTACGGTTGTGTTCGCATTCGACAAATTCCGGTCCTATCTCATAGGATCCAAGGTAATCGTATACACAGACGATGCAGCTTTAAGATATTTAAATGATAAAAAGGACTCAAAGTTGTGCCTGATTCGTTGGGTGTTGCTTCTCCAAGAGTTCGACCTCGAAATTAGGGATAGGAAAGGTACTAAAAATCAAGTCGCTGACCATTTGTCACGACTTAAAGGAGCTGAAATTGTCAAAGAGAGTGGGGAAATTCTGGAAACCTTTCCAGACGAGCAGCTGCTCACCACCACTCTCCTTGAAGCACCATGGTATGTTGATTATGCTAATTACCTAGCCGGTGGTATTGTTCCTCACGACCTCTCATCGGTCCAGAGGAAAAGATTTTTTCGTGAAAGTCAGCTTTATTATTGGGATGAACCATATTTGTTTAGGATATGTCTAGATAACATGATCCGGAGATGTGTCCCCGAGATAGAACAATCTTCTGTTTTGCAGGCATGTCACGCTTCAGCGTATGGCGGTCACTTTGGAGGAATACGTACAGCTGCCAAAATACTTGAGGCCAGTTTCTATTGGCCAACGGTGTTTAAAGATGCAAACTTATGGGTGAAAGGTTGCAACGAATGTCAACGCACCGGGAACATCTCCCGGCGTCATGAAAAGCCAATGAACCCAATCCAGCAATTTGAAGTGTTCGATGTATGGGGAATAGATTTCATGGGGCCCTTTATTAGCTCATACGACAATAAGTACATACTTGTTGCAGTTGACTACGTTTCCGAATGGGTGGAAGCTTCAGCATTACCCGCCAATGATGCTAAGGTGGTGGTGGGATTTTTGAAGAAGAATATTTTCACCCGGTTCGGGACTCCAAAGGCTATCATCAGTGACGGGGGCACACACTTTTGCAACCGGGATTTTGAGAAATTATTGGCCAAGTATGATGTTAAACACCGTGTGGCCACTCCATACCACCCGCATACTAGCGGTCAAGTTGAAGTCTCCAACAGGGAGATAAAAAGTGTACTGACTAAAACAGTGAACGCCACAAGGACTGACTGGTCCAGGAAGCTTGATGACGCACTATGGGCTTATAGAACAACTTTCAAGACACCAATTGGCATGTCGCCATACAAATTGGTGTTTGGGAAAGCTTGTCACCTACCGGTTGAATTAGAGCACAAAGTTTGGTGGGCACTGAAACAATTGAATCTCAACTTGGACGAAGCGGGTAAATCAAGGCTAACTGGGTTGCATGAATTAGAAGAATTTCGGTATCTGGCATTTGAAAGTACTAGATTATACAAAGAGAAAATGAAGCGGATTCATGATCAAAATATCATTGAGCGGAACTTCAAAAGCGGGGACAAAGTACTACTATACAATTCAAGATTACGATTGTTCCCAGGGTAAATTGAAATCAAGGTGGTCAGGACCCTTCAAGGTAATTGAGGCATTTGAGTCAGGAGCCGTGGAAATTCAAACTATGGATGGATCACATACATTCAAGGTAAACGGACAGCGGTTGAAACCTTACATAGGCCCTGGATGACACCAAGGACAAGGTAGAATTGCGGTTGGATGAAACTCAAAGGTCTAGCGAGCCTTAAAATGCGCTAAGTTGAGTCGTGCCGCGACGTTAAATCAAGCGCTACGTGGGAGGCAACCCACGAACATGTTGTAAGTGTTTTCATTATAGTTAGTATTTAATAAAATAAAAAAATAAGAAAAACCCAAAAATTTTGCTGAAAAGCAGGAGAAAAAATTCAGAGAAGGGCTCTGTTCGCGGTCCATCCGCGACCGCGGATGAACCGCGGAAAAGTGACCTCTCTGAATTTTCTCTATTCGCGGTCCATTCGCGGCTGCGAACCAACCGCGAAAAAATGTCCCTTCTGAATCGCGACTGTTCGCGGTCCATCCGCGGCCGCGAACGAACCGCGAACAATCGCGGTCAGTGGAAATTAATGTTTTTTTTTCATTTTCTTTTTCCCCCACCCTTCTTTAAACTCTAAAAACCCAACCCCTCTTTCCCACAACCCCATTCAGCCCCCCCCCCCTCCAAATATCTCTCTCTCTAACTCAAAATCCTCTCCCTTCTCTCTACAAATTCCTAACCCCTTCTTCTCCAAATCATCCCCTTCTTCCACCCTACTCCTCCATTGCTATAACTAGTAAGTCTCTCTATTTTTTCTCTTTTATTTTGTTTTTATTTTAGTTTTTGATTGTTTATTTTGTAAAATTAATTAGATAATGTTAGTTTAGGGTAGTTCATGAATATTACTTGGTTTCTTGTTGCACATTAAATGTTTCCATGAAATTTCTTCTAAGGAACCTTGTTATATGATTGAAGTTTGGTAAAGAATGGGTTGTTGGGTCTTCAATTGTGTTTATGATGCTAATTTTATGATTTGGAGACCTAAGAGTATTTTGACCATATATGTTGGATGGTTAGCCAAGTTGGGCAAATTATCCTTGGTCATAATTGATTATTGTAGTTTTAGGAGACATAATGCCCAACTCATGAATTGGTTATTGTGTATTTTATTGGGGATGGATTAAGTCGATTGGGTAATGTTAGAAGTGTTCAAATAATTAAGTGTAGGGTGCTTGAATAGGCATGTGTAAAATAGTTAGATAAAGAAACTAAGTATAGGAGTATGAGGTGATTGCACGAAAAATGGTCAATTGTGATATTTCACGGATGGCGAAGTCTGAGTAGCCTTCCGATGACTAACGGTTTACAAAACTTTTGGCTATCTTATTTGTGCAGGATCATGGCCCCAAAGAAAGCTCGACATGGTGCTATCTCTTCTAGGCAACCGACTTATGATGAGTCTAGGTTTGCTTGCGAAGAAGCGGAGAATGGACTTCACATTAAGGCGGCCAAGAAATGGCTCCAAGAGGTAGAAGTTGACCGGATAGCTATCCGCTTGGAGAAGCTGGAAATATATGATGAGATTCGCAGGCACGAGATGGATTTCCTCTTTGACTCACCTCCTAATGTGAACAAGATGCTTGTCCGGGAATTCTACGCCAATGCTCCTTACGCTATGTTCAGACGGGTATTCGTCAGAGGTAAGCATGTCAATGTGCATATTCCAACTATTAGGCAGATACTTAGACTGCCCATGCACACTAGTGATGTCGACTATTACCATGATAGGCCAGGTGTTACATGGGACATGCTAATTGAGGCCTTATGTGTAGACGGCATCCCGGTGTGGATTAGAAATAAGACTCTGCACTCTAACTGCTTTACACACACAGCCAAATGTTGGTTCTCTATAATATGCAACCGTATCTTGCCCTCGAGCAACACCACGTATGTTAACTTTAATAGGGCACTTTTGACTTGGTGTTTTGTAATACAGCAGATGTTGATATCACTCGCTTAATTAGTGATGAGATGGTATTGAGGGGATCCCTCACTGCCAAGGGTTTTTATTACCCATCTCTTGTCACTACACCGTGTCTCCTCCATCAGACCCCAGTAACTGCAACTGATGGTGAGCTACTACCAAAAGCTCCATTTATAGCTGCTCAAATCCGGTTGGACGAGACACAACCCCAATTGACTTGGATGAGGAGGATGATCCTGTACCGGTTGCCCGGGCCAGACACTCCACGGATTCAGCCGGACCTTCCAGGCCTGCTCTTCGTGGAGCAAGTATGTCTAGGTCCGAGTCCTCACGACCTATGCTTAGGTCCATGGAGGAGGAGGTTGCTGATCTACGCACCTCTGTTGATGGCTTGCACACACGGCTAGATGCTATGTCTACAAGGCAAGCCCGGTCAGAAAGCAAGCTTATGGCATGACTTAGAGCAGTTGGACAAGCATGTCATGTCGACCTATCCACCGTCTCCGACTCCGAGTGAGTCTCAGGTAAGTTTACTTGCCCCTCTTGTGCTTTAATTTTTATTTATATCATGAGGACATGACATATTTTTAAGTGTGGGGTGGTTGACTTATCTTGTATAGGATGTATATATTAGTTGAAGTAGTTAATATAAAATAATAAAAACACAAAAAAATCATAAAATTTTAAAAAATCCAAAAATATGAGTAGAGGACTCTTCCTGTTGACGGACTATTTAGGACAAGTACTCTTGAGGGAAGTAGTCCACGTAGGAATTTTTATTTCTTTTATTTTTTTTTATAGGTAGTGTATCACCTCCCCCTTGGTTTTTCTTTTGACCACGGTTCTTTTCCAAGGGTTTTTATTTGAACCGGGTTAGGTAGATTTTTCTTTTCTTAGGATTAGAGGAAAAAAGGGCAACATGTAACATCGAATGTGCACATTAGCAAAAGCGTAAATTAATCTTGAGAATGTATCTTCTATGCTTGACTGTAGAATCTCAATATGCCTTAAACTGCACAATAATGCTTGCTTGAACATCGATAGGACGTTGTAGATAAACCGGATTCTAAATGAGTTGCATGCTATGTGTGTGTGAGGTTTTACTTACATTGTATGCTTTACATGATGCCTAGAACTTGCCCTGTGTGTTTGCAAAGAGAAATAGAAGTTGTTGGGTTGTAGAAAGGATAGAGGTATTTCTTTGTGTAACCCCATATACCAATAGACATGAGTTCACCCGTACATTATATCTTAGTAACCCCTTTGAGCCTAAAAGCCTATTATTTGATAACCCTTGAATGTTCATCAAATATGTATAATGTTCTACTTTACCTCCTAGAAGCACTTGTATTGTAATTAATATGCAAAAGTTTAAGTGTGGGGTAAAGGAAAATTTTAAAAAGGGAAAATCAAGAATTAATGGTAGAAAATAGTAAACTAGCCAAAATAATGTTACAAAGTAATGAGAAAAAGAGCTATATCAATGTATATATAAAAATTAGAAAGGCCAGTTACATCAACAAAAGAAAAGTGGGGATTAAAATTAAATAAAGGTGAAGGAATGTTTATGGGAGACATAAGGAAGAAAACAAAAAGGGAAGTTGTGAAAAAGGAAAAGAAAAGTGCTTAGAGAGGCTAGTCACTATAACCAAAAGTATCATACCCATCCCGCAGCCAACATTACAACCCTTGAGACCTCTTGATCTATGATTGAATAACTCGATTAGTGGAGTATTACACTAGGGGCAAGCCTATGGTGTGTCTGTATGCATATAAATGTTCTTTGTTGAGAGTGAGTGAATTTTTCCGATATTTATAAGTTCAATGTTTTGAATTATTAATGTGTGGGAACTTCTCTCAATAAATTGTGTGAGGGCATGTAATTCAAGAGGAAGAAGGTAAATTTGCAAGTTTTTGGTAATAAGTAGAGTAAGTAATAATGTGCTGGCATGAGAATTTACGGCTAGGTAAAGATTGTGCATATCTTAGGTTGTTCATGAATAATAACTTTTGTGACATATTTTGGGGGAGGCAATTTTTTTAAAAGTGGCCTAAAGTGTGATTAAGGTTGCTCGAGGACGAGCAAAGGTTTAAGTGTGGGGTATTGATAATAGGTGAATTTGACTATAATTTTGCCCTAAATAATCACACTTTGTTATGGTATTATTATTGTTTACGAGGACAAAATGCTTTGATTAGTGTTTGTTTGTGTGTTATAGGTACATGTGATGCAATGGATGCTAAGAAGAGCTATTTTGGAGTCATATGTTGATGAAAAGGCCAAGAGAAGAGCTAAGGTGAAAAGAGCTGGAAAAAGCAGAGAAAGATCCGCAGGACTGTTCCTCCGCGATTCATTCGCGGTCGCGGATGAACCACGAATAATGAGGCTTTCTGAAGTTTTCTGTTCGCGGTCAGCTCGCGGCCGCGAACCAACCGCGGAAGTCGACGCACAGTTCTCCTAATTGGACTCAAACTTAGTTTTTTAGCCCTAAAACCTCTATATAAACTCCTAGTTTTCCCAATAGAGGCATGTTGTCTTTATTTCAATACTTTTGCAAGATATTTAGTAAGAGAGAATCCTCTCAACTCCTTCTTTTTATTTTATATCAAGTATTTCTTTATGATTTCAATTATTATTCTTGTTTCTTTAAGCATGAGTAGCTAAATCCTTTTCTAAGGTTTTGATGGAACCTATTGAGTGATGAACTTATCGTTTATTTCATTACAAATTGTGAACTAGATTTTTATTTGTTCAACTTCATTCTTGTTGTAGTTAATTGGTAGAGCTCCCAATTAGCAGTGCCTATTTAGAGTGCATAACTTGGAAAAGAGTGCATATTTAGGTATATTGTTGAACAACACCACACCTAGGTTATTGGAGGAATCTATAACTTTAGGCGTAAAGACGGGGTTAAGAATAACGAAGTCTTGGGTGTAATCTTAAGTGAACTATTCAAATTAAAGCTAGCTAGGGTAGCTAGGGAGAGTGCACCAGTAAATTATTGTAATTGCTCGGGAGAGGGTTACGATACACATAGCGTTCATGATTGATAAAATATATTAATAATTTGTATGAGCATAACGATAAGGGATTCCATCAAAAGGGGAAATCAATACCTTAGTCCTTCTTCGTATTATTTTTACTCAACATTCAATTCTTTCTTTTAAGAATTCTTAATTTTTGCAAGTAGTTAGTCGAAAATCATACACAAATATACTCTAAATTTTGGGAACTTGATTCGGAAGTACTCTTGGGTTGCGAAAGTTGTGATTGATAGGTTAATTCTCTGTGGGATCAATCTTGGACTTATTAGACCAGGTTATATTGAGTACGACCATTGTTTAGACGTGAATCAATTATGATTGTAATGATTTTAGCAAGAATTAAAGTAGTTAGTATGATATACATCAACATGATCACTTTAACAGTCTTCTCATCTTATAACATTGAGATCTAAATGAGAAAACCAGTAAGTATAACAGTTGGAACATGAAGTGAATAATAGTGACTTCAGTTTTTTTCTGATACATATATATATATATATATATATATATATATATATATATATATATATATATATGGACGTTACTCATACTACTGTTGGACGCCATTGCTAGACATTTCAGGCATTGGGACTTGAAACTTTATGTTTTTTTTTCATTGTGATAGGATCAACCTAGTTTTTTTTTGGTAGACAAATTATAGATTGGGCTTCGATTGCTAATACAAAGGGCCCAAATTTGAAATAGACAATCTAATTCATTTGTCGAACCTGTTAATTATAAGGAGTAGAATTCCATTTCGTTAAAACCAATTATACGAAACAAAAATAGAAAATATAATATACTTTAGGTATAATCCTTAAGTAAGTGAGATGAACCTCGCCAAACAAAACTACACAATTACAGGGCCCTCAAATGACCGGTATAGAACGTGTAGATTCGGAAAAACCGTTTAGCGAATTTTGCGGTCATTTCAAAAGAAAATAACACGATAGACTCTTTAGGCTCGTACTTAATAAAATTACATCCCTAAATTCGGGTACACATTTATGTGACCCTAATCTAAATCTCAATGAAGTCGGAAGGCATCAAAAATTGCGGACACATTTATGTGATGAAATTCGAGATATATTCTCACGACGTTATAATTTTCTTCTAAACGATAAAAATAGTTCGAAGTGATAATTTGCGCATTAGTTCCTATTTGTTAAAAATCAGATAATCGGTCCGAATATAACAGTTGAGCGACCGTGCTAGAACCACGGAACACGGGAATGCCTAATACCTTCTCTCGGATTAACAGAATTCCTTATCCGGATTTCTGGTACGCGGACTGTTTAACAGAGTCAATCTTTTCCTTGATTCGAGATTTAAACCGCTGACTTGGGACACCATAAATCTCCCAAGTGGCGACTCTAAATTTAATAAATGAATCCCGCTTCGATTGTCCTTTAATTGGAAAAACTCCTTTTACCACGCCCTTCACGGTTAGCGGCAAAAAGGAGGTGTGACAGCTACTTCACTTGAAGTGTCTTAACCATTGGAGCAACAAATCGACGGATGCATTATTGAGCTTCTTTAAAGAAGTTCTTCCCGAGGGGTCATTTGTGCCTAATTCTTTCTATGAAGCAAAGAAAGTTGTTTGTTACCTTGGCTTGGGGTACACCAAATAGAAGCATGTCGGAATGATTGTATTTTATATTGGCGTGATTATGCCGATGTCCAAGCATGTCCTAAGTGTGGTAAGTTCAGATGGAAGTCTGAAGAACACGGAGGTAAGAAAGTAGCTCATAAAATCTTGCGGCATTTTCCAATCAATCCAAGGTTTCAAAGATTGTACATGGCAAGAGAAACAGCTAAAAAGATGAGGTGGCACAAGGAGGGAAATGTTGATGGTGGTGTCTTGCGACATCCATCTGACTCAATAACATGGAAATCCTTTGATGCACAATATCCCACCTTTTCAGCTGAGTTAACAAATGTTCGATTAGGTTTGGCGAGTGACAGATTCCAACCTTATGGGAACATGAGTTCTAATCGTAGCATTTGGCCAGTCGTACTAGCTACATATAACTTGCCACCATGGGATTGCATGAAAAATCCATATTTCATGATGACACTTCTTATTCCAGGCTCTAAGTGTCCAGAAAACGATATTGATGTATATTTACAACCAATGATTGAAGAGTTGAAAGAATTATGGGACATGGTGGAGACTTATGATTCACACTCAAAATCTAATTTTCTGATGCGTGTTGCTATAATGTGGACGATCAATGACTTTCCTACGTATGGAAATCTTTCAGGATGGTCAACCAAAGGAAAGCTTGCATGCCCTTGTTGTCATAAAGATACACAATCAACTTCCTTGCGGAGTAAGTTGTGTTATATGGGTCATCGTCGCTTCCTTCCCCTGGACCATCCATGGCGGAGATGTAGGACGCTATTTGATGGGAAAGTTGAAGTGGGAGTTGCACCTAACCCTTTAACAGGGGATGAAGCACTTGTGCAATTACAAGTTTTGGGTAATGTGAGTTTTGGTAAAGGACAAAAGAGAAAGCGTGATGTTCATAGCAATGCGTATAGTTGGAAGAAGAAAAGTATCTTTTTTCAATTGCCTTATTGGAAGAGTCTTATGTTACGTCATAACCTTGATGTAATGCACATCGAAAGAAATGTGTCCGATAATATTATATCAACTGTCATGAATATGGTTGGAAAGACAAAAGACACATTGAAAAGTAGATATGACTTGATAGATCTTGGAATCAGACAAAGGTTGCATCCTATTGAGGATGGGAACAATATTTTGTTACCGGCAGCATGTTATGCATTGTTCACGGAAGAGAAGCTGAAGGTATGCAATTTCTTAGCTAATCTGAAGGTTCCTGATGCATTTTCCTCAGATGTTTCAAGGTGTGTCAATGTAAAGGAGAAAAAGATACATGGATTGAAATGTCACGATCATCATGTATTGCTGCAAGACATTTTTCCAGTAGCTATACGCGGTTTGCTACCCAAGGAAGTGTGTGATCCAATTATAGCCTTAGGAAAGTTTTACAAGAATATATACTCTAAGTGCTTGACGATTGAAGATCTTGATATCTTAGAGGCAGAAATTCCTGTTATTTTGACCAAACATCAACTTGTTTTCCCTCCAGCTTTCTTTGATGTCATGGTCCATTTACCAATTCACTTGCCAAGTGAGGAAAAGCTTGGTGGACCAGCTCAATATCAGAATATGTATCCTATTGAGAGGTTGTTTATTGTTTAATAATTTTGATGCTATAGAGTAAGAATGACACATATTATATTAATAAGTCATTTTATATAGGTATCTACGAACACTTAGGTCATATGTTCGCAACAAAAATCGTCCAGAAGGTTCAATTGCAGAAGGTTATTTGGTAGAGAAAAGCCTCACATTTTGCTCACGATACTTGAAGAATATGTCAACAAAGTTCAATAAACCAACTAGGAATGGCGATGGATATGTGTCAAATGATGAGATGTATATCTTTAAAAAAAGTGGGGAAACAAAAGGTGCCTGAGAAGGCATTACACTATCTCACGATGAGTTTAAACAAGCATGTATGTATGTGCTTCAAAATTGTGAAGAGGTTTCACATTTCATGGAGTAAGTCTCTTATTAAATTAAATTTTATTTATCTTGGCTAACTTAAAATGTAGGGAATATACAAGAGAGATTGAAAGCCAAAGTTCAATGAGAGCTCATAAAAATGGGTTTCATGATTGGTTTCGCGCACGTGTAAGTTTCCACTCAAATGATAATATTGATATTAGTTTATTCATTGCATCATGTTATCTTTCATAACAATATTGTTTGTCTTTGTATATATTTGTACTATCTGCACAAGGACGCGCAAATGATGAGATCATAAGCTTAGCCGTCGGTCCTTCACCGTTAGTACATCGATATTCAACATTTGTGGTGAATGGATTTAGATTCCATACAAAAGAGCTTGCATTGAGAAGAAAAACGCAGAATAGTGGTGTTCTTGTGAGAGGAGATGATTCATATTCTAATAAAGAGTATTATGGTGTATTGGAGGACATTTATAAGTTATCTTATGTGGGAAATAGAAAAGTTTATTTATTCAAGTGTCATTGGTGGGATGTGGCTCGCTTAGGAAGAGGATATAAGATTGACAAATATGGCTTCACAAGTGTGAATACTCGGTGTGCCTTGAATACAAATGAGCCATTTGTGTTGGCATCTCAGTCAGAACAAGTCTTTTACTTGGATGGCATGGTCGATAATGATAGGCTTGTTGTTGTGAAGTCAAATCCTCGTGACCTTTTCAAAATGCCTGATAATGATAATAATTGTGTTGATATCGAAGATGAAGAATTACTAAATGAAGAAGTTTATCAACAAGAGGAAGCTGAATTTAATACTTTGTGCACCAATGACCAAGAAAATATTATTGAGGTGTCTCTACATAGGCATAATGTTGAACCACAAAGTATTAATTATGATCATGCAAGTACGCAAGCTCAAAACAGTGTGCATAATGAGGAAGATGATTTCATTAATGACAATTATGTAGAAATATCAGAGAGCAAAGATAGCGAAGAAGAATTATTTGATGATGATGATGGGGAGGACACTGATACATCCTCTTGAAGACTAAGAAGCAAAAGACTAATGATATAGATGTTACATCCTATTTTGAAAATTCTCTATATTTTTGTCCGTTAATTATACTATCCCATGTATTTGTTTGGAACTGTCAATGAACCAAAGATTAGTGAAGCTTGAATCTTTATATTTCTTTTTTGATTTTCTTCTCATGCTTGAAGCTTTATGTCTATGTCTCATTTTGAAGTTCTATATGTTTTTTGTGAGCGTGGAACTGATCCTTGTACTATTGTTTTCTCATGAGTCTGATCGCGTAGTACATGTGAGAAGTTGGTATTATTGGCCAACAGTGAGGCAAATGAAGGTCTTCATTTCTTAAAATCTTTGCATGTCTATGTTTCACATATCGAGTATACTGATCTTTTCGACAAACTACTGTCTGATCCATTTCGTATTGAACTACAGTTTTCTGACATGGATATTTTAGTATTTAGCAATCAAATGTTAAACAATATGCGTGGAAGATTGAGTATCTTTTGCAGAAAACAATATAATCATGTATTTGATACATAATGATATAGGTCAAGCATTTCTATGGTTGTGTGAAGGTTCCTAAATAGGTTTTAGGCCTTTGTAATTAGCACTATGCTAGAAAATAGTGTTAATGAAAATGAGAGCATTTCTGTAATACCAGTTGAAGGATCAGATGCATTGCTACAGAATACAGCTAATCTGAAGGTTCCTGATACGGTGTAGATGGTTGATGGGGTGCTTTTCTATATGGTTGTGTGTGTCTGCTGTAATGTGCCTTAGACCATTGTTGTTCTCCATCTATTTTGCTTCTTTTGGCCCTAAAACAATGATAAAAATATTGACCAATACTTCTATATTTGAGCCATTATATATTCAGCAATTATACTGCCATAAAAATAATTGTTGTTCTCTATTCTAATCAATCATTTTCTTTGTATATTTTATTACAGGAAATGAGAGGAATTGGACGAGGAAAACGTGGGAGAGGCCGTACGAGCTGTGGTCGTGAAAATTTTCAAGGACGTGGCAATTCTGGAGCGACGTCTCAGCCACACATACAGACCGAACGTGTATCTGATGCATCTGTAGAGATAGGACAACCAATTAACCCGAGTCAAGGACCTTTACAGACCGGACGAGTATCTCCTAACTCTCTCTGAATACCTTCTTTAGAAACACAATCATCATGAAATATAGCAGAAACTTTGCATTGCTCTCCAGAGGCTGAAAATTATGCAAGTTAGTATCTGTTGTTCTGTGAAAATTATTTTTACTCAGGAGTTACTAATGGACAATAATTTCCTTTTACTTTGTAGTTTCTTCCGACAATAAAAAAAGAGGAAGAGGAAAATACAAATCTAAAAACTTAGCAATAAAAGCTAAGTGTGGTGGAAAAATCAAAATTATGATTCCAGATGACATTGATAGAGCAGTACGTTCTAGGGCTAGAGATATTGTTAATTACTGTGGTTGGGTCACGAGGAGCACTATCTCGTTCCAAGATGGAAATTGGCAGAAAATAGTTATGGAACACAGAAAAGTAATGTGGTTAAAGGTCAAGGTAATAAACTACATTCAATATTGTAGTGACTTTAAGTTGCAAGGTTTATGTATGTGGTTAGGATATTGAATATAATGTTAAATTTATTGTCAGGATAAATTTGAAGTTTGCAGCAGGTTGTGAGAGCATAGGTTTCAAGCCTTTGTAATTAGTCGTTGTCTGTTTCTTATATTTAAATGTTGAGCTCTTCTGGCCTTGATTCAGGTCTGTTTATGTTCTTGTTTATTCTATGTTGGATGATTGATTGTATGCACTGATGCAATGGCCACAGTTGTATACACTCGTCCCATTTGTTTGTTAAATTCAAGCACTAAAACAGGTTCGTGAAACCGTAAAGGCTGAAGCCTGCTTGTTCGATCATTTTCGTTGGTTTAGCTGAAGTTTGAGCACTAAGTAACTTATGTACTTGGTTCATTCGAAAATTACTGTTTCGACGCATGTTTAGCTTTACTTCTAGGCCACAGAAGTTAATGTTCATATTTCTAGCAGTCATTTCTGTCACAAAATTTCGTAAACAAGTTTAATATGAAGTTTGTGTTGTAGTACTACTCTGTTATTTGGAATCAGTTGTATTTGTTAGTAGCTTGTTTAACTCTTATATATGAAAAATTATATCACAATCATATCTGCAGCACTTGCACATCTGTTGGTTTCCTCTTTGTCAGTGGCAGTAAAGAAATCCTTTGTAGCTTCAGGTCAGTAAGAAATCCTTTGTAGCTTAAGGTCACTAAGAAATCCTTCAGGTTTTTGGTCTGCGCATATGCACATCTGCACATATGCACATCTGCAGCACTTGCACATCTGCAGTAATACACTTCTGTAGCACTTGCACATCTGCACATATTCCATCATGGTTTTATTTAAATCCTGAAAGCTATTGTCTGTTTCTTCTATTTAAATGTTGAGCTCTTCCGGCCTTGATTTAGGTCTGTTTGTGTTCTTGTTTATTCTATGTTGGATGATTGATTTTATGCACTGATGCAATGGTCGCAGTTGTATAAACTCGTCCTATTTGTTTGTTAAATTCAAGCACTGAAACAGGTTCGTGAAACCGTAAAGGCTGAAGCCTGCTTGTTCGATCATTTTCATTGGTTTAGCTGAAGTTTGAGCACTAAGTAACTTATGTGCTTGGTTCAGTCTTAAATTAGTGAGTCGACGCACGTTTAGGTTCACTTCTACGCCACAGAAGTTAATGTTCATATTTCCAGCAGCCATTTCTGTCACTAAATTTCGTAAACGGGTTTAATATGAAGTTTGTGTTGTAGTACTACTTTGTTATTTGGAATTAGTTGTATTTGTTAGTAGCTTTTTTAACTCTTATATATGAAAAATGATATCACAATCATATATGCAGCACTTGTACATCTGTTGGTTTCCTCTTTGTCAGTGGCAGTAAAGAAATCCTTTGTAGCTTCAGGTCACTAAGAAATCCTTTGTAGCTTCAGGTCACTAAGAAATCCTTCAGGTTTTTGGTCTGCACATCTGCACATATGCACATCTGCAGCACTTGCACATCTGCAGCACTTGCACATCTGCACATATTCCGTCATGGTTTTATTTAAATTCTGAAAGTCGTTGTCTGTTTCTTCTATTTAAATGTTGAGCTCTTCTGGCCTTGATTCAGGTCTGTTTGTGTTCTTATTTATTCTATGTTGGATAATTGATTTTATGCACTGATGCAATGGCCGCAGTTGTATAAACACGTCCCATTTGTTTGTTAAATTCAAGCACTGAAATAGGTTCGTGAAATCGTAAAGGCTGAAGCCTGCTTGTTCGATCATTTTCGTTGGTTTAGCTGAAGTTTGAGCACTAAGTAACTTATGTTCTTGAATCATTCTTAAATTAGTGAGTCGACGCACGTTTAGCTTCACTTCTAGGCCACAGAAGTTAATGTTCATATTTCCAGCAGTCATTTCTGTCACTAAATTTCGTAAACAGGTTTAATATGAAGTTTGCGTTGTAGTACTACTTTGTTATTTGGAATCAGTTGTATTTGTTAGTAGCTTGTTTAACTCTTATATATGAAAAATGATATCACAATCATATCTGCAGCACTTGCACATATGTTGGTTTCCTCATTGTCAGTGGCAATAAAGAAATCCTTATTGTTAGCAAAGTTCATTGTCTGGTCACTAACATCTTGGTTTTGATTTAAATGATTATGCATAAATGTAGGCTCAACTCCAGGAAGTTGTTGCTCAGCAACAATCTGAGGAGATCGATCATCCCATGACTAGAGATGAGATTTTATCTTCTGTTGTTGGTTAGAGAACAGGCTATGTTCATAGAAAAGGATACGAAAAGAAGCCTCCTAAAAAGAGTAACATTCAGCAGGCAAACATAGAGGCCAGCGTGTCTTCTGCTATTGATATTGTGCATCAGGAGATACAAGTCGAGATGAATAGGAATTTGCAAGAAGAACACGAACAAATGGCTGCTGAGTTGCGAAGAAATATGAAAATTGAGTTGGAAAGGAAGTTGGCAGAGGAGCGTAAACATGCAAATGCAGACATAGACAAGAGGATCTCTCTAAAAGTGGACAAGAAGCTGCAAGAACAATTTGGTAGTTTCTTGATCAGAATGCAACAACAACAGGTACTTGCTCCGCTCCTTCTTAACAATTCTTCTTCCTTCTCGACATTTCTTCTTCCTTCCTTCTTTAGTGACTTCATGTTTAGGGGTTTAGTAATGGGTTGGTATCTATGGTTTTAGTAATGTGTTGGTTCTATTTCAACAGAATGGTTGGTTTTAATACATAATGTGTTAGTATCTATTTCAAATGGTGAAAGCTTCATATGGTGAAGAAGTTGACTACCTAATGCTTGGTCAGCTCTATCACTAGAGCAGATTTTTCTTGTGCTATAAGCAGTTCTAGATTTAAGGCCATAACTCTCAGACGTATCCACGAATTGTTTATACTACATATTTTTATTAGATTGTCCTGCTTGTCCATGTTGTCCGCTTATCTGCCCCTCAAATTTTGTAAGAGAAGCTGATTCTTGGCAAAAATGCAACAACTGACTGGAACTTATTATAAACAATCCTCAATGCATCAAATTCGACATTTTCAAGATGTCATCTACAATGACAGAAACCTGCAAGAGAAATTACATATATCAGTAGAAGAAAAAGTGCACATAAGTCTATACAAAATAGCTTTTCAGGCACTATAAGATTTTCATAAGTCAACACATAAGTACTGCATCCAATACTTATCAGGCACTATAAGATTTTCATTTAATTCACAAAGACTTGAAGTTGCAACATTTGTTTTTTGATTTGCACCCAGAAACCTCTTCAGAACTACTTTCCTTTTCAACTTCTAGTCTCAAGGATTCTGAAATCATATCACACTAATGACTAATTCAACATCCATGAGGCTGATAATATGAACATACAACTTTCACAAATTAGATATTAGAGACACTGCTTAATTACCCTTTTGTAAGGTCTCTTTTATATATCACTTGAAGTAATGTAGTCTCAGTGGAAAGGTATAGTTTCTGATAAAATACTGGCAGCACGAACAAAAACATAAAAAATATAACTCATATATAGGTGTTAAAACGCCCTCAAGAAGTTATCAACATGGAAGTATTTGCTTACCTTGTGTATCTGAGAAGCAAAATATACCGATCTATTGTATTGTTCTCTTGCCGATGATTGTTTGCCTAGAGGAAAATGAAGCAGAAGTTTAACAGCTAGAGCCATCTTTCCTTAGTCTCTGCCTATGGTCCTCCCTTTCATACAGAATAGTACGATAAGCACCTAGCGCTCGTCCTCAGAATAGTACGATGAGCTGAGAAGCAAAATATACAGATCTATTGTATTGTTCTCTTGTCGATGATTGTTTACCTAGAGGAAAATGAAGAAGAAGTTTAACAGCTAGAGCCATCTTTCCTTAGTCTCTGCCTGTGGTTCTCCCTTTCCTGCAGAATAGTACGATGAGCAGCTAGCGCTCGTCCTCAGAATAGTACGATGAGCAGCTAGCGCTCGTCCTCAATCTGCATTTCACTTTCATTATCAAGCTCACCTGAAGAAGCAGAATAGTACGATGAGCATCTAGAGCCATATTTGATTAATTTCTCTAGCTAAGTTATGTGGCGATTTGGTAATGCAATAGTTTTAAAATGTAGGTATTATTCTTATTGGATTGAGTTTGTTCTATTAGAAAGCAGTATACAGTATACAATTTAATTAGGTGGTACTATCTAAACCAAAATAAAAGATTAGTTATGCGGTTCAGCAGACTTCACCTTAAGCAAATAAGGTGGATTTCAACAGGCCTCAAGGTATTGGACTAACTTATCTTTTTCAACAGGCCTCTCTACAATAATCTTTTTATTTTTTTTATTTGTTCCTTATATATCCTTTTGTCTAGCAGGGACAAGGCACTTAAACAGTGGTTCAAGCATGATGTCGAGAAAGGAGCAGTTACAAGGCACTTAATATTTTGTCTTTTTGGGGATATTAATATGCTTACAATTACAATGCACAATGAAGTGTCGGGTAGTATATATGTAATTGACATTGTAGTAATGATAATATTTGTAATATTCGGCTGGAGAAATTATTTTGGTATTTGTCAAGCATTATTGATTGATATGAATTTTGAGACAATTAGGTTCTTACGGGTATGGATATATATATAATTTTGGTTGTTATAATTATTGAGAAAATAACTTTTAGTGGCAATATAGTTTTGTTAAAAGTTTAGTAATTGCAAGGTTAATTTCTTTTGCAGCAGGTTCAGTCACTACAGAAAATAATGTGTCGCTCATGGTTAAACCTTATGCGGCCACTTTAGTTGCTACTGAAAGACATTTATAGTGGCGACATAATTTTGCCACTGAACATAAAATAATTTTGTTGCAATTTTAGTCGCTACTAAAAAATGTCGACATAATATTTTGTAGCGGGTTCAGTCGCTACAGAAAATAATGTATCGTTCATGGTTAAATTTTTTGTGGCCACTTTAGTCGCTACTGAAAGACATTACACAGTCTTGCCACTGGGCATAAAAATTTTTTGTTGCAATTTTAGTCGCCACTATAAATTATTTATAGTGGCGACAAATCTTGCTACTGAACACAAATATATTGTGTGGCGACAATTGTCGCTGCTAAAGGTAAATATATAGCGGCGACTTGTTCTTTTGGAGCACTTTTTGGTAGAATTTTTAACAACCTGTTGTGGCAACTTTGTCGCCACAGAAGATGCTCCTTTAGTGGCAACAATATATGTCGCTACAAATGACCTTCAGTTACGGCTTTCTTTGTGACAATACAAAAGTCGCCATTAATAGTATTCAGCAGCGACTTATAGGGTTTTGTGGCGACCTATGTCGCCGCAATAAGTGTGATTTCTTGTAGTGCAAGTTAAGCTTATCTCCTTCACATGCAACCCACATGCTCAAATCTGCCCGTTTTTGTGCACCTGAGGAACGGACTACTGGATGGACCTGGTTCATCCTGAGTTCCTTTGTCAATCTTCAAAACTAACCTTTACTTGAGCCAAAATAAATTTCCACAAAAATATATTTTCAAGGGAAAAAGACCAGATTTATCCCTCTACTTTATTAAAATATCCACATTTATACCTAGTTCTACTATCGGTCCAAATACGTAACCATTAAGAAAGTAGATAAAAATATCCCCCTCCCCCAACCCTAATGGTTGTCCATAGTGGCAAGGGACCACCTCAATAAAAAAAGAGAAAATATCAGATTTGTCCCTCTACTTTAGTAAAATATCCACGTTTATATATAATTCTACTATCGGTCCAAAAATGCTACATAATTAAATAATCCACTCCAAAAATGCTACATAATTAAATAATCCACATAGTTAACTCTTAACTCTCTATTCTTTTTAATTTACTACTTTTTCTCTTTTTCTTCTCTCTACCGTCAGATTTCCTTTCCCTTTTTTCTTTACTAAAATATAGGTACAAACCATTAAAACTTTGTTCGACGTCCAATGTTATAAAAAAAGTACTAGTAAATCAATTTTGTAAACAAAATGAGTGCTACGCAGGGACGAATTCATCGGAAAATATATAGGGACGATGTGAGCACGTAGCCTCTCTACCAAGATAGAGAACTAAATATTTTTTAAAAATGATCCAATATTATTTGCTGACATTCATACTCCAAAAAGTCAAAATGATACACTTTGTTGAATCTGAATTATTTAGTCTCTCATATATTTAAAATTTGTGTACATGTAACAGACGGAAAATTTTATTTAATCATGGCAGCAAGCAAAGAACGTTAATATGGAGGAAAACAATGGAACGCAAGGAGTTCAGTTACTTTCCATTTTGTAATTTCATTTCACAAAGAAAAAAAATTGTAAAACAAAATTCATCCCAGAGTGCAGTTATTTTTCTCTTGTTTACAAAGATAAATAAAAATCTTCCTTTTTGTACAACCAAAATAAGGGAAATAAATTGCCTTGCTGACCATGACAATGAAAAGAAGTTTCACAATAAATATGAGAAATCTAGCAAGAAAAAGAATAATAAATTACTAAAGATATAAAAAGAGAGGAGTAGGAAGATTTTCGGTAGATTGGTTAATCACTAAAGAGTTACAGTTAATTATGTGGATTATTTAATTATGTGGTAATTTTGGACCGATAGTAAAACTAGGTATAAAGGTGGATTTTTTACTAAAGTAGAGGGACAACTTTGGCCTTTTCCCCCTTTTTATTGAAGTGGTTCCTTGCCACTGTGGACAACCGTTAGGGTTGAGGATACTTTTATCTACTTTCTTAACGGTATGGACATATTTGGACCGATAGTAGAATTAGGTATAAAGGTGGATATTTTACTAAAGTAGAGGGACAAATCTGGCCTTTATCCCTATTTTCAACTTATGAGACATACTTTCGTTGTTAGTTTGTTAAAAAAAGAATGATATATTTTTATATTTGAAAATAATTTAAATTTAATATATATTCTACCTACTTTAAGCTTAATAACAAACTTTTATCTCCGCATAAATATTATTTTCTCCATACTGCCATTACCTTTTAGGGTTCATTTGATACCCGAACTGAATTATACCGGGATTATATTTCCTACACTAATTTATCCCACCTGGAAGGTATGATAAAAAAATCCCAAGTTTGTTTGGATAAGTTAAGATATTCAGGACTAAATTTATACTATGTTTGATTGACGGTATAAATTTAATCTGGGATAAATTTATATCGTCAACCAAATACAACATAAATTTAATTACATACCTTATCTCAAATTCATAAGCTTTTAAGATCACAGTTTTTAAAAATTTTTTTTAAAAAACTTCGTGAAGTGTCAAACTACGTCAGGTAAATTAAAACGGATAGAGTACTTGACTCTTTTTGTTTAAAATTAATGCCAATCACCGGCGCTTTCACCTCATGCGGTGTTAGGGGTTTTTCCTTGAACCACTACCTTATTTATTATTACCAAAATAATAATAGGAGGGGATATGAAATCAAAACCTCTGTTGCAAATTAGATGCAGTCATTAGTTAGTCGTCGAGCTTTTGAATTTAAAAAATGCATTTTTATTGATCAATATTAAGAGAAAAGAGTGGAGGATCAACCTAAAGAAGTTGGTATAGACCTGAAACCTGAGATTTTAATTCGACTGCATTATAATTTCATGAACAATTTTCTTGTAAAAATAATAAATCAATTTGTTATATGTTACAATCATTAATATTTTGTATTTTCATGGAACAACCAATTAATTGGTCCACATGTTTGGCTGCTTTCATTTGTCTTCCTATGTATGACATTAAGGGTGTTTGGTACGAAGGAAAATATTTTCCTAGAAAATGTTTTCATGAAAAATGAGTAGTTTTATTACTTATGTTCTCTTGTTTAGTTGGTAAGTGGAAAATATTTTTCGAAAAATATTTTCTATTGTTTGGTTAGAGAGTAGAAAATATTTTTTTAGGAATCTTTTTTTATGCAACTCTTCTCACCCCTCCCCAGCCCCCAACAATTCATGAAGTCTCTAAAAAATGACACAATCTAAAGGAACTATGTAATGACCCGGCCGATCATTTTTGCTATTGTGGTTTGCTGGGAGGTCGGTTCTAGAAATTGAAGTGTTTTGGGACACTTACTCCCTAAATGAGAGCCTTATAGTTGAAAAATGACCCGTATTCGGAACAGTTTAAGATGACCTCGGAACGGAAATCCGATGGTTCCATTAGCTCCGTTAGGTCATTTCGGGGTTCGGAGCGCGATCGAAATATATTTTGGAGGTCTGTAGCTCAATTAGGCTTGAAATGTCAAAGTTTGGAATTTTTGGAAGTCCGATCAATAGGGGAGATTTTGATCCGGCAGTCAGAATGGAATTCCTATAGTTGCAGTAGCTTCGTTAGCTGATTTTGGATATGTATGAAAAATTTCAGGTCATTCGGACGTCGTTTGGTCGGGTTTTTGGTAACATGTAGGTTTCAGAAATTTTGGTTGAAACTTAGTCTTGAATCCGCCACAATTTGATATTTTTGAGTTTAATGAGACGTTTTTATGATTGGAACAAGTTCATATCGTGATTTGGAGTAGGTTGGTGTTTTTGGTAGAGGTCCCGGGGGCATCGGGATGAGTTTGGGTGAGGGAAGAAAATTGAAATTGCAGCAGGTCTGATCCTGTGCCGTCTGTTGTTTTCGCTTTTGCGGAACTTGGACCGCAGAAGCGAGTCCGCAGAAGAAAAAGTGGGGTCGCAGGTGCGACAGTTTAGGGTAGCAGCTGGTTCCACAGAAGCGGATGTCAGAAGCGGTATCTCGCCGCAGAAGCGGAAGGGGCCAACCTAGGAATTTTCGTAGAAACGGAGAGTATTCCGCAGATGCGCTATCGCGAAAGTGGATTTTTAACCGCACAAGCGGCTTTGGAAATTAAATGAAAAACCGCAGAAGCAGTCAAGCGGTCGCAGAAGCGGCTCAGATGTCGCAGAAGCGAAAATCCCTGGAAGGTTTAATGTTAGTCTAACTCGAAAATTTTAGAACACTTAAAATATTGGGGGCTTCGAACTAGGAGGGGATTTTAGCGATTTTGAGGAGGAAACCAAGGGGAAACATCAGGTAATATCTCATGGACTAAATTTATGTCAATATATTATTAAAACACAGATTAAACCTCTGAAAATAGATGATTGAAGGTGTGTTAATGGAGGATTTTGTTCCAAGCATGGGTTATTGAAAATTCTTGATTTGAATAGGAAAACGGAGTCCGAGTTTGATAAATTTTATATGGTTAGACTCGCGGGAGTACGAGGGTTCTGAAAACGTAAAAATATTTTCATTCTGAGCCGATCGCTGTAGGGGTATTTTGGTCATTTCACTCGTGTTCGCACCGTAGCTTTAATTTTATCTTTTTAATTAGTCACTTGCGATGTTATTTACACTGTGTAATTGGTTTGACTAGATTCGGGCCACTCGAAGTCGAATACTTGTGGCAAGGGAGTCGTTTCTTAGCGGTTTTGTACCGGGATTGAGGTAAGTGACTTGTCTAACCTTGCGTGGGGGAACCTTCTCCCCTGGGATATATATGTGTTGATTTAAATTCCTTGTGCGCGAGGTGACAGACGTGTACTTGCGCAGATTATTGAAAACCCACCTTACTTGAACAGTTCAAATCGTGATATCCTTGATATTTAATTGATTTAATTGCAAGATTTATCTGGTAATAACTAGGGAAGCATGATTAGATAGGATTATCTGTCTAAGTGCCTACTTGTCTTAATTGAACTTCATGGAACTTGTTGAAACTGGAATTGGTGTCGATTGTAGCTGTGTACTTTATATTTTCTCTGTGTTTTCCTCTTATTGATTGTGTTTGTGTTCTGGAGACTGCGGGTTCAAATCCCGGAGATCCTGAGATACTGAGATACAAAATGCAGGTTCAATTCCCGGAGATCCGATGCTACTAAGGTAAAGGACTGCGGGTTCAATTCCCGGAGATCCTGAGATATTGAGATACAGACTGCGGGTTCAATTCCCGGAGATCCTAAGATATTGAGATACGGAATGCGGGTTCAATTCCTGGAGATCATGAGATATTGAGATACGGAATGCGAGTTCAATTCCCGGAGATCCCGATATACTGAGATACGGACTGCGGGTTCAATTCCCGGAGATCCTGAGATATTGAGATACTGACTGTGGGTTCAATTTCCGGAGATCTTGTGATACTGATATGTGGATTGCGAGTTCGATTCCCGGAGATCCTAAGTTGCTGAGTATAAAAAGGATTGCGGGTTCAATTCCTAGAGTTCCTGGATTGTTGATTTGTACTTGTTGTGTTTATTTCTTTTGTTAACTTAATTGTAGATGGTTTGTAGTATTTTATCTCAAATGCTGGTATTTCAGACTTGTTCTTATTTTGAGTTGTTCGTTATATTATTATCATCATCTTATTTTATTTCTCGGTAGGGCCCTGACCTTCCTCGTCACTACACCATCGAGGTTACGCTTGTCACTTACTGAGTACCGTTGTGGTGTACTCATACTACTCTTGTGCACAATTTTACTGTGCAGATCCAGGTACATCTGATCAGGCGCACTACAGGTGACTTATGAGCATTTTTCAGGACACTCGAGGTATGATCTGCTATGTCCGCAGATCCAGAGGGTCTTCTTCTATTCTTCTTAGTGATGTTAGTTATTTCCTTATTTTCGTTGTGTCGACACTCTTGATGTATACAGCCACAGTTGTACTCTCTTAGTCTGTGTTGCCCGTGAGTTTCCGAGTCTTGGTGGTTGTATTTCTTCTGGTATTTGGTGAAGTGTGTGTGCCGAGTGGCACTTATTACATTTCTTTTATATTATTCCGCTGTTATCTTATCTCTTGCTCATAAAAGTGTATATCCCGCGTTGTGTTAGGCTTACCTAGTCGCGAAGACTGGGTGCCGTCATGACATGTTCACAATTCGTGAACTAGGGTCGGGACAAAATAATGTGATGCTTTACTTTTTAATGTAAAAACCTCGTATTTTCAAACCCGTAACCTTTATTATTTTTAAACCAGCAAACTTCCAAACACATAAACCTCCGAACTTTTAATTTTGGAACTTGTAAAATTTTGATCCTTTAAATCGATAAATAATAAAATTAAAAATTGAAAATTTGAAAAATATATTTAAAAAATTTTTTTTTGGGGGGGGGGGGGGGGGACGGAGGGTGGGGGCGGAGCTGGGAGGGCAGTAAAACGAAAAAAGTTAATAATTTAAATTACAAAAAAAGTAAAATAAAAAAAAATTTGCGGAGGGAGGGGGGTACAGAAAAATTAAAAAACAGAAATTTAAAATTGCAAAAAAAAATTAGGTAAAAATATATTTTTTTGTGGAGGGGAGGGGAGGGAGTGGGGGGAGGGATGGGGAGGAGTAGTAGGGTGGATTGTAATGGAAAAACTGAAATTTTAAAAAAAACTTTTTGGAGAAGGGGTGGGATGAGTTGGTGAGGGTGAGGAAGGTTGAGAAGCAGCTTCGAAAAATATTTTTCCTTCTTTTGATAAGGAAAATATTTTCCTCCAATTGGAGAAAAATAAATTGATAAGGAAACTGTTTTATAAAATATTTAAGCCAACCAAACATGGAAAAATTAGAAAATATTTTTCAGAAAATATTTTCCTTCATACCAAACACACCCTAATTCTTTGCTATTTTCCATATTTGAAAAGATTACTTGCTTAATTACGATCTCGTCCAATTAAAATAGACCAAGCTTATTGTAAGAACAATTATGCATAAACTGAAGATGAGGGATAATTTGCACGCGTCCCCAAAAAAGATAATTCGATGCAAAAAAATATCTCTCATTCACAATCGAAAAAGCATCATATCTCAAAAAATATGACATAGACAATCTACACCGTCCATATATCATATAAAAATCTCTCCCCAAGCTTATTGTAAGAACATTTATGCATAAACCGAAGTATGAGGGATAATTTGCACGTTTCACAGAAAAATATAATTCGATGCAAAAGAATATCTTGCGTTCACGCAAGATCCGAAAAAGCATCGTATCCCAAAATATATGACATATACAACCTACACGCACCCATATATCATATAAAAATCTTTCTCCCCCAAGCATATCGTTGATAACTTTGAAGATAAGGCAAATCACCATGGAAATCTAACTAGGGTTCATGAGAACAAAATGAGAGAGAAAGAGAAACTTCAGATTTTCTGTATATTCGAATGGCAAAATCGTCCAAATTTGTACAAACTATACTATATATACATTGAGCGAAAATGTCTTGAACCCAAAAAAATATAAACCAAAACTTATTAAAATAAAATCCTATATAATTAACTTATACACAACTGGGCCTATTTTTGCCTAGACCTAGATGCCAAATAGCCTTCAAGTCCAACACACCCCTACCCCCTCAAGTTGGAGGAGGAAACCACCTGCAACTTAGAGAGAAACTGATGATGAAGCTTCCTTGTTAATGGCTTGGTGAGGACATCATCCAACTATTTAAGAGTAGAGAGATGAGACAAACAAATCAGTCATTCACCCAACTTATCCCTAATAAAGTGACAATCCACCTTTATGTGCTTGATACGCTCATGAAAAATCGAATTCTTGGCAATGTGACTAGCAGCCTGATTATCACAAAACAAAGGGATTGGAAGGGAAACATAAATGTGGAATTTAGAGAAAATTCGGACTAGCCAAGTCAATTCCACCACAACTTTACTGATAGCTCGGTGTTCAGCCTTAGCCGAAGAAAGGGACATAGTAGGCTGCTTTTTAGACTTCCAGCTAATTAAACGATCACCCAAAAAAATTATAATACCCAATGACAGAGCATATGGTATCAACATAAGCAGCCTAATCACTACCACTGTAGGCAGTCACTTTGAGATTAGGAGAATTATATTAGAATAAGCCAACATCAAAAGTACCCTTAAGATACCTTATTATGTGTAAAACAGTAGATATGTGAGGTGACCGAGGACACTTTAAAAACTGGCTAAGATGCAACTTACCAATCAAACTCCTACAAGTCTCAGGATTGTCCAAAATATCACCAGAATCGGTTGGCAATTTATCATGACATTCGAGAGGGAACACCTTAGAAGAAACATTTGAATAATGGTATTCTGAATACGGGTCGGATCATCACATCTATCATATCTGTCTACTGTGCATTAAGTTTATGATTTCCGTTGGTGTAAATCCAATCATCTGAATTTAAGATGATAAGAAATTCTCTGTTAGTGACAAAATGGTTATCCATTAAGTGGAGAAAATCTTATTTAAAAAGCATAAAATAAAAAAATTACGCAGACTTCCACTCTAGCAAGTGTAACGACTCGGCCCGTCGTTACGGGAATTTCCACCCCGTTACCTTGCAATTACATATCTTATGCTTTTATAACAGTATTAGAGTATATCGGGTGAATTAGGAGTGATTTGGATTGGAAATGAAGCAAATAAGATGTTTGAAGGAAGCTTGAATATGGGAAGTCAACCAAGAGTTGACTATTGAGTTAGAGTGCTCGGAACCGGATTCTGATGATTCGACTAATTTCGGGGGATCATTTATGACTTAGGAGAGCAATCGGAATTGAATTCGGAGGTCCGGTGTAGTTTTAGGCTTGAATTGGCGAATGTTGAATTTTGGCGAAAACCGGATGGTAGGTGATATTTTGGTCCGGGGGTAGGAATGGAATTCCGACAATTTCTGTAGCTTCGTTATGTGATTTTGGATGTGTCTGCAAATTTTCAGGTTATTCGGACATCGTTTAATCGGGTTTTGGATTGAATGTTAGTTTTGAAAGTTTTGAAGAAACTTAGGCTTGAATTCGTGAGTAAATGGAGATTTTGATGTTTCGTATGGTGTTTTTATGATTGGAATAAGTCCGTATCATGTTTTGGAGTACGTTGGTGGTTTTCGTTGGGGTCCCGGGGGCCTCGGGATGATTTCGGACCATCAACCGGGCATTTGGACTTGGCAAAAATCTGGCAGAAAAACTGCAGGTTCTGCCCAGGCCTTTAAGCCTTCGCGTTCGCGTGGCAAGGGTCGCGTTCGCGAAGGCCAAACTTTTCAGTGCATCGCGTTCGCGGGAGGTCGAGACGCGTTCGCGTAGGCCAGGGGGTGTTGAGCATCGCGAACGCGTTACTTGGGTCGCGTTCGCGTAGGGTCGTGGGAGTGTGCTTCGCGTTTGCGTGAGGTGTATCGCGAACGCGTAGAAGAGAAATAGGTGGCTGGGAATGTTGTTCTTCGCGAACGCGTGGAGTGGTTCGCATTCGTGTAGGGTAAGTCTGAGGCGAGCATTCGCGAACGCATGGGAGTCGTCGCGTTCGCGTAGAGAAAGAGGGGGCTGTTCATCGCGAACGCGTGGGAGCTCACGCGAACGCGAAGAACAAAAATCTCTGGCAGTGAATAAAATCCAGAAGCAGAGGGGTTACGGGTTTACACCCCCAAAACTCAATTTTGAGCCCTAGAGAGAAGAAAACTCGAGGAAATCACCGAGAAGTCATCGGGTATTCGTCGGAGGTAAGATTCTTGACTCAAAAACATCATTTTATGGTAGTATTAACATCAATCTTCATGAAATTGGGTTGAAATCTTGAAGAAATGTGGCCTAAATATTGAAAACGGGATTTTTTGATTTGGAAGGCCATTTGAACTCCGATTTTGATAAATTTTATATGCACGGACTCGTGGCGAGATGAGGGTCACGTTGGTACTAATTTCGAAATTTTCCGAGCAGTGGGCCCGGGGTCGGGTTTTACTAATTTGGTGTATTTATGCGAATTTCATGTAAATTGAAATGGGTTATGATTATTTGACCCGTATTTGATATAATTATTGTGATTTGACTAGATTCCACGCACGAGGGAGCTAAATTCAAAGGAAAAGGCATCGCGGACGAGTCTACGACCGGCTAGAGGTGAGTAGTTTGTGTATATGGTAGCTTGAGGGTTCGAAACCCCGGCTTAGCACATTGTGACGCTAGTAGGGCGTGGCTCGCACACCGTGGCAGGTGCGGGATTGATTGTGACCGGGGATTGAGACTTGGTCCATCCCGGAAATGAATAATATGTTATTAGTGTTGGAAATACACTGTATTTGATATAATTGTGGGATGTAAGCCTTGTTTGGGGCCTTGTGCCGATCCGTAGCGTCCTTAGAGGACAATATTTATGTGATAGCTATAATTGCTTAAATCACTGATCTCAGTCCTGGAAATTGAAATCACCTTTTGAAATGCTAAGTTACCGGCTTTTGCAAATTTAATAAAGTTAAAGTATTTTTCATAAATTATGAATTGAGAACTGGAATTAAGGAAAATGAATTGTTTTGTGACTTAATTGCTTATTGTGGACTGAGCATGGGATCGGGCTGCACGCCGCAGTGGTTGATATGTGGATCGGGCCGCACGCCTGCAGCAGTATTGCGCTTGGGCTGTAGGAGCCCCTCCGGAGTCTGTACACACCCCCAGTGAGCGCCGCCGACGTTAAATTGGATCGGGCTACACGCCGTAGCGGTTATGTGCATTGCATTGCATCTGTATTTGTTGAATTTCTCTGTGGTAGCTGTATTGTATTGTTGCTGCTAGTTCGTAGGAGATTCAAATTGTAGTGTAGCTTCATATTGTGGTATTTTGTGGATTTCTTACCTTCAGCTGCTTTTATATATTTATTACTCACCGAGTACTTAGCACTCACCCATACTCCCTGCACCTTTTGTGTGCAGACTCAGGTACTCAGGAGCAGTAGACAGGCATTTCCCGCTGTTGCAGTGTCACATCGAGTTGCTGAGGTAGCTGCCTACGTTCGCAGAACCTAGCTTCTCCTCTCCTTTCTCGTTGTTATTTTGTATTTTGTATTCAGACTTGAGTATTTCTATACAGTACTCTCTATTCCTGTTGGGTTTGTTAGAGGCTCTAGACTTATGACTCCGGATCTTTGGGAGTGTCAGTATTTTGTTCACTATTATTATTATTGGAGTTCTTAAACTCATATATTCTTCTTGGGAATGTCCATTTGGGACTGATAGTCGTTGTGATAAGTAATAGTTGGTCTGGCTGGCCTAGCTTAATTGTTGGGCGCCATCACGACCGGATTTGGGTCGTGACAAGTTGGTATCAAAGCCTAGGTTTACTAGGACTCGCGAGTCATGAGCCGGTTTAGTAGGCTTTCGCGGATCGGTACGTAGACGTCCGTATCTATCCTCGGAGGGCTACGGAAACTTTAGGAAAAACCTCATTTTCTTGGATTCATATCGTGCGATTTGTGTTATCATGAAATTAAATTTTTCCATATTCTATTCTCTCGCAGATAGCGAGAACACGAGCTAACGGACATGGCGGACGACCACCATTGGCACCCAGAGGTCGTGGTCGTGGTAGAGGTAGCAAAGCAGGGGCAGAACCTGTGGATCCTTTAGTTGCCCTAGATCAGGACCAGGCTCCAGCAACACCACTTCAAGCACCAACTGTGCCCATTGTGATTTCGAGTCTCCTAGTGACATTTGCCAAGATATTCACAATTTGCACGGGTCTGGCGCAGGTGGTTTCAGCCACCACACCAGCATCAGCTATATCACAAGTCGGGGAAATCAATCAAACCCCCGTTGCTTGCACACATCAGCAGGGATTACAGGAGTTACAGACTTTAGAGGCACCTCCAGCTCAACCAGTGGTACCAGTTCAAGAATACAGGGGTCCAGTTATGCCTGAGGATGAGCAGCATCGCCTCGAGAGGTTTGGTAGACTCCAACCTCCGACATTTAGTGGAGCTGAGGGCGAGGATACCCAGGGTTTTCTCGACAGATGTCAGTGGATGCTCTGTATAGTGGGGATTCATGAGTCTATTGGTGTGGCTTTTACTACTTTTTAGTTTACTGGAGGTGCCTTCACTTGGCGGGAGGCGTACGAGCGGCATAGGTCGGTTGTGGAGCAACTTTGACTTGGCAAGAGTTCTCCACTCTCTTATTGGAGAAGTACGCACCGCAGTCTTATAGAGAGGAGCTACGCTACTTGAGGGACTACGACAAGGAGAGATGTTAGTTAATCAGTACGACATGAGATTCACACAGTTGGCCCGTCATGCCATGTGGATGGTTCCTACAGACAGAGAGATGATTCGGAGATTTATTGATGGCCTTATTTATCCTATCCGCATATTGATGACCAGAGAGAGAGTTTCGGCAGTTACCTTTAAGTAGGTGGTTGATGCTGCCCGTCATATTGAGACAGATCACCGCAGAGAGCGGGAGGAGAGAGAGGCTAAGAAGCCTCGTGGTTCTGGCAGTTTCAGTGGTGCTCCATCTAGGGGCCAACCCCAGTATAGCAGGGGTCGTTCTTTTAGATCTCATCAGTCTGGACGTGCAGAGTCCAGTGGGGTTTCATCAGATCGTGGTCGTCAGGGCCATCAGGGTTATCAGGGTCAGCAGAGCCGTCAGCAGAGTCAGCCTGCACTGAGTGCTCTTCCAGCTCAGAGCTCTGCTCCTGCTTCCTCAGCACAGGGTTCATCGGTAGCGAGGGGTCCTCAGCAGCCCCTTCTTCCATCTTCAGGCCGTTGTTTTGAGTGCGGTGATTTGGGCCATATGAGGAGAGAGTGTCCTCAGTAGCTTCCTAAGCGGTCTCAGCAGAGGGATCAACCCTCGTCTTCTACTCCTGTTTCTTCGGCGCCAGCACGGTCGGCTAGGACTGGTGGCCAGGTATCCAGAGGTCGCCCTAGGGGTGAGGATCATAGTGGTGGAGGCCAGGCTCATTTCTATGCTCTTCCGGATAGGAAGGATGCTAGTGCTTCAGATGCGGTCATTTCAGGTATTATCTCAGTCTGCCACAGGGATGCTTCCGTCTTATTTGATCCCGGATCCACCTATTCTTATGTCTCTACTTATTTTGCACATCATTTGGGTATGACCCGTGGTATTCTTGCTTTGCCCGTACATGTGTCTACCCCAGTGGGGGATACTATTGTTGTGGATCGGGTATATCGATCCTGTATTATTACTATTGGGGGTCTGGAGACCCGAGTTGATCTATTACTACTGGGCATGGTAGATTTCGATGTAATTCTAGGCATGGATTGGCTATCTCCTTACCATGCGATTATGGACTATCATGCCAAGACAGTCACACTAGCTATTCCAGGTAATCCGAGGATCGAGTGGCGTGGCTTGACTGATTATATGTCCGACAGGGTGATTTCTTATATAAAGGATCAACGAATGATTGGCAAGGGTTGTTTATCTTATTTGGCCTTCATTAGAAATGTTGAGGCCGAGACACCCAGTCTTGATTCGGTCCCCATTGTGAGGGAGTTTCCGGATGTATTTCCAGCAGACCTACCAGGCATGCCGCCTGACAGAGATATTGACTTTGGTATTGACTTGGTGCAGGGCACTCAGCCCATTTCTATTCCTCCTTATCGCATGGCACCAGCGGAGTTAAAAGAATTGAAAGAACAGCTTCGGGAACTCTTAGATAAGGGTTTCATTCGTCCGAGTGTGTCACCTTGGGGTGCACCGGTGTTGTTCGTGAAGAAGAAGGATGGCACAATGAGAATGTGCATTGATTACAGGCAGCTGAACAAGGTAACAGTGAAGAATAAGTACCCATTGCCTCGTATTGAGGACCTATTTGATCAGCTCCAGGGAGCTAGTGTATTTTCTAAGATTGATCTTCGATTGGGCTATCATCAGTTGAAGATCAGGGACTCAGATATTATGAAGACAGCGTTCAGGACGCGATATTGGGCACTACGAGTTCCTGGTGATGTCTTTCGGGTTGACTAATGCCCCAGCAGCATTCATGCACTTGATGAATAGTGTATTTCGGCCGTACCTTGATTCTTTTGTGATTGTGTTTATTGATGACATTTTGGTCTATTCACGCAGCCAGGAGGAGCATGCACAACACTTGAGAGTGGTATTGCAGAGGTTGTGAGAAGAGAAGCTCTATGCAAAATTCACTAAGTGTGAGTTCTGGCTTGATACTGTGGGTTTTTTGGGACATATAGTGTCCAGTGATGGTATTCGGGTTGATCCACAGAAGGTCGAGGCAGTACAGAATTGGCCCAGACCTTCCTCAACTACAGAGATTCGAAGTTTTCTCGGCTTGGCAGGCTATTATCGCCGGTTTGTTCAGGATTTCTCATCTATTGCTTCACCGTTGACTAAGCTGACACAGAAGAATGCCCCATTTGTGTGGTCTGATGAATGTGAAGAGAGCTTTTAGAAGCTCAAGGAGGCTTTGACCACCGCTCCAGTACTTGTGTTACCATCAGCTTCAGGGTCGTATACGGTGTATTATGATGCTTCTAGAGTTGGACTCGGTTGTGTGTTGATGCGGGAGGGTAGAGTTATTGCATATGCTTCTCGTCAGCTAAAGCCCCAGGAGAAGAACTACCCTGTTCATGATTTGGAGTTAGCTGCTATTGTTCATGCCTTGAAGATTTGGAGGCATTACCTATATGGTGTATCTTGTGATGTATATACGGACCACCGCAACCTTCAGCATTTGTTTAAGCAGAAAGATCTAAATTTGAGGCAACGGAGATGGCTTGAATTGCTTAAAGACTATGATATTACTATCTTGTACCATCCCGGGAAAGCCAATGTAGTGGCTGATGCATTGAGCCGGAAGGCCATTAGTATGGGCAGTTTGGCGTATATTCCAGTTGGGGAGAGACCCCTAGCAGTTGATGTTCAGGCGTTAGCTAATCAGATGGTGAGGCTGGATATTTCTGAGCCCAATCGGGTGATGGCTTGTGTAGTAGCTCGTTCTTCTTTATATGATCGTATTCGAGAGCGCCGGTATGATGATCCACACTTACTTGTCCTTAAGGACAGAGTTTCAGCATGATGATGCTAGAGATGTCACTATTGATAGTGATGGTGTATTGCGGATGCAGGGCCGGATATGCGTGCCCAATGTTGACGGCCTTCGTGAATTGATATTGGAGGAGGCCCACAGCTCGCGGTATTCTATTCATCCAGGAGCCGCGAAGATGTATCAGGATTTGAAGCAGCATTACTGGTGGAGAAAGATGAAGAAAGATATTGTGAGCCATGTGGCTCGGTGTCTAAACTGTCAGTAGGTCAAGTATGAGCATCAGAGACCTGGTGGTGTATTCCAGCGTATTGATATTCCTGAGTGGAAGTGGGAAAGGATTACTATGGACTTTGTCAGTGGACTCCCTCAGACAGCGAGGAAGTTCGATTCAGTTTGGGTGGTGGTGGATAGGTTGACCAAGTCAGCTCACTTCATCCCAGTGTGTACTACTTATTCCTCAGAGCGGTTGGGAGAGATATTCATCTGTGAGATAGTGAGATTGCATGGAGTTCCCATTTCTATTATATCAGATAGAGGTACCCAGTTCATTTCTCAGTTCTGGAGGACATTTCAGCGAGAATTGGGTTCACAGGTAGAATTGAGCACAGCATTTCATCCACAGACGGATGGGCAGTCTGAGCGTACTATTCAGATATTAGAGGATATGTTGCGTGCTTGTGTTATTGATTTTGGTGGTTCATGGGCTGATTATTTGCCTCTAGCGGAGTTTGCTTATAATAATAGCTATCAGTCCGGCATTCGGATGGCACCGTATGAAGCTTTATATGGGAGGAGGTGTAGGTCTTCAGTCGGTTGGTTTGAGCCCGGCGAGGCTAGGTTGTTGGGGACAGAGTTAGTTCAGGATGCCTTAGACAAAGTGAAGGTGATTCAGGAGAGACTTCGCACAGCTCAGTCGCGTCAGCAGAGTTATGCAGACCGGAAGGTCCGAGATGTGTCTTATTCAGTAGGTGAGAAGGTGTTGCTGAAGATTTCGCCTATGAAGGGTGTTATGAGGTTCGGAAAGAAAGGAAAGTTGAGCCCAAGGTTTATTGGACCTTTTGAGGTGCTTAGGAAAGTTGGGGAGGTGGCTTATATGCTTGCTTTGCCACCCAGTTTGTCGGGAGTTCACCCGGTGTTCCATGTATCTATGCTCGGAAGTATGTCGGAGACCCGTCTCATGTGTTGGACTTCAGCACGATACAGCTAGATGAGGATTTGACTTATGATGTGGAACCAATAGCCATTTTGGGTCGACAGGTTCGTAAGCTGAGATCTAAAGATATAGCTTCAGTGAAAGTGCAGTGGAGAGGTCGTCCCGTGGAGGAAGCAACTTGGGAGACCGAGCAGGAGATGCGAAGTAGATATCCACATTTGTTTGATACTCCAGGTATGTTTCTTAACCCGATCGCGGATGAGCGTTTGTTTAAGTTGGGGAGAATGTAACGACCCGGCCCGTCGTTACAGGAATTTCCACCTCGTTACCTTCCAATTACATATCTTATGCTTTTATAACAGTATTAGAGTATATCAGGTGAATTAGGAGTGATTTGGATTGGAAATGAAGCAAATAGTATATTTGAAGGAAGCTTGAATATGGGAAGTCAACCAAGAGTTGACTATTGAGTTCGAGTGCTCGGAACCGGATTCTGATGATTCGACTAGTTTCGGGGGATCATTTATGACTTAGGAGAGCAATCGGAATTGAATTCGGAGGTCCGGTGTAGTTTTAGGCTTGAATTGGCGAATGTTGAATTTTGGCGAAAACCGGATGGTAGGTGATATTTTGATCCGGGGGTCGGAATGGAATTCCGACAATTTCTGTAGCTTCGTTATGTGAGTTTGGATGTGTCTGCAAATTTTCAGGTCATTCGGACATCGTTTGTTCGGGTTTTGGATTGAATGTTAGTTTTGAAAGTTTTGAAGAAACTTAGGCTTAAATTCATGAGTAAATGGAGATTTTGATGTTTAGTATGGTGTTTTTATGATTGGAACAAGTCCGTATCATGTTTTGGAGTACGTTGGTTGTTTTCATTGGGGTCCCGGGGGCCTCGGGATGATTTCGGACCATCAACCGGGCATTTGGACTTGGCAAAAATCTGCGAAAAACTGCAGGTTCTGCCCAGGCCTTTAAGCCTTCGCGTTCGCGTGGCAAGGGCCGCGTTCGCGAAGGATGAAGAAAGATATTGTGAGCCATGTGGCTCGGTGTCTAAACTGTCAGCAGGTCAAGTATGAGCATCGGAGACCTGGTGGTGTATTCCGACGTATTGATATTCCGGAGTGGAAGTGGGAAAGAATAACTATGGACTTTGTTAGTGGACTCCTCGGACAGCGAGGAAGTTTTATTCAGTTTGGGTGGTGGTGGATAGGTTAACCAAGTCAGCTCATCCTAGTGTGTACTACTTATTCCTCAGAGCGGTTGGCGGAGATATTCATCCGTGAGATAGTGAGATTGCATGGAGTTCCCATTTCTATTATATCAGACAGAGGTACCCAGTTCACTTCTCAGTTCTGGAGGACATTTCAGCGAGAATTGGGTTCACATGTAGAATTGAGCACAGCATTTCATCCACAGACGGATGGGCAGTCTGAGCGTACTATTCAGGATATTAGAGGATATGTTGCGTGCTTGTGTCATTGATTTTGGTGGTTCATGGGCTGATTATTTGCCTATTGCGGAGTTTGCTTATTATAATAGCTATCAGTCCAGCATTCAGATGGCACCGTATGAAGCTTTATATGGGAGACGGTGTAGGTCTCTAGTCGGTTGGTTCGAGCCCGACGAGGCTAGGTTGTTGGGGACGGAGTTAGTCCAAGATGCCTTAGACAAGGTAAAGGTGATTCAGGAGAGACTTCGCACAGCTCAGTCGCGTCAGAAGAGTTATGCAGACCGGAAGGTCCGAGATATGTCTTATTCAGTAGGTGAGAAGGTGTTGCTGAAGATTTCGCCTATAAAGGGTGTTATGAGGTTTGGAAAGAAAGGAAAGTTGAGCCCAAGGTTCATTGGACCTTTTGAGGTGCTTAGGAAAGTTGGGGAGGTGGCTTATATGCCTTGCTTTGCCACCCAGTTTGTCGGGAGTTCACCCGGTGTTCCATGTATCTATGCTCCGTAAGTATGTCGGAGACCCGTCTCATGTGTTGGACTTCAGCACGATACAGCTAGATGAGGATTTGACTTATGATGTGGAACCGGTAGCCATTTTGGGTCGACGGGTTCGTAAACTGAGATCTAAGGACATAGCTTCAGTAAAAGTGCAGTGGAGAGGTCGTCCCGTGGAAGAAGCAACTTGGGAGACCGAGCAGGAAATGCGGAGCAGATATCCACACTTGTTTGATACTCCAGGTATGTTTCTTAACCCGCTCGCAGACGAGCGTTTGTTTAAGTTAGGGAGAATGTAACGACCCGGCCCGTCGTTATGGGAATTTCCACCCCGTTACCTTGCAATTACATATCTTATGCTTTTATAACAGTATTAGAGTATATCGGGTGAATTAGGAGTGATTTTGATTGGAAATGAAGCAAATAGTATGTTTGAAAGAAGCTTGAATATGGGAAGTCAACCAAGAGTTGACTATTGAGTTAAAGTACTCGAAACCGGATTCGATGATTCGACTAGTTTCGGGGGATCATTTATGACTTAGGAGAGCAATCGGAATTGAATTCGGAGGTCCGGTGTAGTTTTAGGCTTGAATTGGCGAATGTTGAATTTTGGCGAAAACCGGATGGTTGGTGAGATTTTGATCCGGGGATCAAAATGGAATTCCGACAATTTCTGTAGCTTTGTTATGTGATTTTGGATGTGTCTGCAAATTTTCAGGTCATTTGGACATCGTTTGATCGGGTTTTGGATTGAATGTTAGTTTTGAAAGTTTTGAAGAAACTTAGGCTTGAATTCGTGAGTAAATGGAGATTTCGATGTTTAGTATGGTGTTTTTATGATTGGAACAAGTCCGTATCATGTTTTGGAGTACGTTGGTGGTTTTCGTTGGGGTCCTGGGGGCCTCGGGATGATTTCGGACCATCAACCGGGCATTTGGACTTGGCAAAAATCTGCAGAAAAACTGCAGGTTCTGCCTAGGCCTTTAAGCCTTCGCGTTCGCGTGGCAAGGGTCGCGTTCGCGAAGGCCAAACTTTTCAGTGCATCGCGTTCGCGGGAGGTGGAGACGCATTCGCGTAGGCCAGGGGGTGTTAAGCATCACGAACTCGTTACTTGGGTCGCGTTCGCGTAGGGTCGTGGGAGTGTGCTTCGCGTTCGCGTGAGGTGTATCGCGAACGCGTAGAAGAGAAATAGGTGGATGGGAATGTTGTTCTTCGCGAACGCGTGGAGTGGTTCGCATTCGCGTAGGGTAAGTCTGAGGCGGGCATCGCGAACGCGTGGGAGTCGTCGCGTTCGCGTAGAGAAAGAGGGGGCTGTTCATCGCGAACGCGTGGGAGCTCACGCGAACGCGAAGAAAAAAAATCTCTGCAGTGAATAAAATCCAGAAGCAGAGGGGTTACGGTTTTACACCCCCAAAACATAATTTTGAGCCCTAGAGAGAAGAAAACTCGAGGAAATCACCGAGAAGTCATCGGGTATTCGTCGGAGGTAAGATTCTTGACTCAAAAACATCATTTTATGGTAGTATTAACATCAATCTTCATGAAATTGGGTTGAAATCTTGAAGAAATGTGGCCTAAATATTGAAAACGGGATTTTTGGATTTGGAAGGCCATTTGAACTCCGATTTTGATAAATTTTATATGCACGAACTCGCGGCGAGATGAGGGTCACGTTGGTACTAATTTCGAAATTTTCCGAGCAGTGGGCCCGGGGTCGGGTTTTACTAATTTGGTGTATTTATGCGAATTTCATGTAAATTGAAATGGGTTATGATTATTTGACCCGTATTTGATATAATTATTGTGGTTTGACTAGATTCCACGCACGAGGGAGCTAAATTCAAAGGAAAAGGCATCGCGGACGAGTCTACGACCGGCTAGAAGTGAGTGGTTTGTGTATATAGTAGCCTGAGGGTTCGAAACCCCGGCTTAGCACATTGTGATGCTAGTAGGGCGTGGCTCGCACACCGTGGCAGGTGCGGGATTGATTGTGACCGGGGATTGAGACTTGGTCCATCCCGGAAATGAATAATATGTTATTAGTGTTGGAAATACACTGTATTTGATATATTTGTGGGCTGTAAGCCTTGTTTGGGGCCTTGTGCCGACCTGCAGCGTCCTTAGAGGACAATATTTATGTGATAGCTATAATTGCTTAAATCACTGATCTCAGTCCCGGAAATTGAAATCACACTTTTGAAATGCTAAGTCACCGGCTTTTACAAATTTAATAAAGTTAAAGTATTTTTCATAAATTATGAATTGAGAACTGGAATTAAGGAAAATGAATTGTTTTGTGACTTAATTGCTTATTGTGGACCGAGCATGGGATCGGGCTGCACGCCGCAGTGATTGATATGTGGATCGGGTTGCACGCCGCAGCAGTATTGCGCTTGGGCTGTAGGAGCCCCTCCGGAGTCTGTACACACCCCAGTGACCGTCGTCGACGTTAAATTGGATCGGGCTACACGCCCTAGCGGTTATGTGCATTGCATTGCATCTGTATTTGTTGAATTACTCTGTGGTAGCTGTATTGTATTGTTGTTGCTAGTTCGTAGGAGATTCGGACCGTAGTGTAGCTTCATATTGTGGTATTTTGTGGATTTCTTACTGTCAGCTACATGTATATATTTGTTACTCACTGAGTACTTAGTACTCACCCCTACTCCCTGCACCGTTTGTGTGCAGACTCAGGTACTCAGGAGCAGTAGACAGGCATTTCCCGCGGTTGCAGTGTCACATCGAGTTGCTGAGGTAGCTGCCTACGTTCGCAGAACCTAGCTTCTCCTCTCCTTTCTCGTTGTTATTTTGTATTTTGTATTCAGACTTGAGTATTTCTATACAGTACTCTCTATTCCTGTAGGGTTTGTTAGAGGCTCTAGACTTGTGACTCCGGATCTTTGGGAGTCTCAGTATTTTGTTCACTATTATTATTATTGGTGTTCTTAAACTCATATATTCTTCTTGGAAATGTCCATTTGGGACTCATAGTCGTTGTGATAAGTAATAGTTGGTCTGGCTGGCCTAGCTTAATTGTTGGGCGCCATCACGACCAGATTTGGGTCGTGACAGCAAGAATGGAATAAGAGGGTTAGCTACCCAATAAACTTTTATAATTAAATACCGTTACTGTATAGGTACATCTGATTGTGAAAAACCTATTACTGGATAATTCATGGGTAGAGCCAAAGAGTGTGAACTATACAAGTTCCCCAATAACATCAATTAGTTGATTAAATATTAAATTAAAGTATAAAGTAAAGGCTCTCATGTATAAAAAAGACCTTACCATTAAAGAAGTAACCATAGAAACGAAGGAACCCACTATTTAATTTTTTATTTCTCTTATTTACTAGATTTTTGATACCTAGGAAAATACAAATTTTTATTTATTTCTTATTTAACAGTGAAATACCTAAAAAACATCGTGGCCAGGAAGGTTAAAGTAGCCAAAGACATTGGAATTTTTATTTTATACATTGAAAAAATCTATTTTGTTATTAATAGACTAGGAGATGGAAAAAGAATAACTGAAAGAAAGGCAATCAATTAGTTATTTGTCAAAGTTTTATTTATTCAATGACCGTAACTAAACGGGGAATATAGCTTGGAAACGTAGAACAAAAATTTATTTATTTTCATCAAGCTTTCGAGGGGCTCATTCAACGCTTTCTCGAATAATTACTCAATAGAAAATAAGTGCTTTAGCTTTGGCTCATCGGGATAGGAATAGGAAAAAAGAGATTTTTGTCGTTTGTGGATCACTCAGAAAAATGCAGTAAGTTACGAAAGGGGAGTATCCTATTGTTATAATAGATTAATAAATGATCTGCATAAGAGACAATTGCTTCTTAACCGTAAAATACTTGCACAAATAGCTATGTCAAATAGGAATTATCTTTATATATTTTCGAACGAAATCATAAAGGAAGTAGATCGGAAAAAGTCCACCAAAATAATTTAAATGCAGTTCCTCGGAGAATAAATTCTGGGAAGATTGAGTAGAAATTAGTGTCACACCTCCTTTTTCCGCTGACCCGCGAGGGCGCGATTTTGTAAAAGGAGTTTTTCCAATTAAAGGACAATCAAAATGGGATTCATTTATTAAGAGATTTAGAGTCGCCACTTGGGAGATTTATGGTGTCCCAAGTCACCGGTTTGAATCCCTGAATTAAGGAAAGGTTTGACTCTATTTAAAAGTCTGCGTACCAGAAATCCGGATAAGGAATTTCGTTAACCCGGGAGAAGGTGTTAGGCATTCCCGAGTTCCGTGGTTCTAGCACGGTCGCTCAACTGTCGTATTTGGCTTATTTATCTGATTTTAATACATGTTATATCTTATGTGCAATCCTATTATTTATTAAAGGCCAATCCTAAGGCAAGCTAAATTTTTTTTTCTTTTGTCTCTAAAATGGGCCTAATTAATTTGCATATTTTTTTTAAAAGCAAGAAAATTATCTTATGTAGCACATATAAAATAACGAATGGAGTAATCTGATGATCAACAAATGATCATTGAAATTTTTAGACTACTAACCAGTTTGAGATTTTCGAGAGCCAAGGTGAGATCATATTAGACTATTGATTAAACTTAGAATAGTTTAAGACACTATAGAATAGTTTAAACCACCAAACTGATTTTGAATTCATTTTTTTTAACTTGGCCATGAATCTGCATATTAAACAATGGTTTGGCCTAATTCCAACACTCCATTTAAATTTATGCGAGTCTTTCTAAATCCGGTGATCCTGGATTCAACTCTGCCTTTGTATTAGAACTCCATCTAAAATCTAATTGCGCTAGTAACTATAATAACACAGCTAAATGTCGCACATCATCTTAAATGCTACAGTAACTGGAATGCTTCAACTATAATAACTAAATGTTAAATGCTCACATGACTGATAGTTCAGAGCCAATATAATACAGTCCTATTATATAGCCCAGTTATACCAAACAATCAAAAATTCCATTCTGTCAAGTTCTAGGTATTTCTACTACACGACTTAACATGAAGACTAATACATTCACAGGCAAAACATAACAAATGTACATGAGCAAATAAAAACATAGGCATTTCGAGCCCATAAATCAGTCTACTATTTCCAAACGCAATTTCAACTACAAATTCCTTAGCTCCTAAGCCATGGTGGATCAAATAAATACCTAGAAATCACAACAGTGAAGGAGAGGTAGTCAACAGCAAGGAACAACAGTGCAGCAGCAAAGAAATAGTAGTAGTAACAACTTGAACCCTGGAAGACTCAGAAATCCAACTATAGACAAGAATAGATTTTGACCGCAATGTAACAATGTTATTTCCCCTTTTCAAAATCCAGTATAGACCTCAACCAAAATGCAGCAGTAAGGGGAAGAAAATCCGAAAGAAATCGAAGCCAAACCAATTTAGAATGAATCTAGACAACTAGACCAATTCTAGTATCACCAATAAAACAACTCTTAAGATTCAAAATGCAATCAATGAAACAATGAACCAGAACAGATTCTCCGAGATCAAACCAGTAAAACACCCCAAGAATATCAATGAAAACAATATCTTTTCTCAGGTTTTTGGCTCTTTTTCTCTCTCAAAGAAAACTCTCCAATCTGTATATCTCTCTGTATTTCAGTCTCTCAGAATTGTTTTTAACTCTTCTCCAATCTCAAAGAAAACTCTCAAATGTCTATCTCTATCTCTATTTCAGTCTGTCCCCTATAAGTGTTCAGTTTCCATTCTCTTTATAGCCCAAAAAGAACCAGGCCAACCCCTTTAAACTAAAATAACAACTCATCTCCTTCCCTTGCACATGCATCCCTTTACCCTTTTAATCACTTCTCCATGTGTTTTCATTTTCCAGCTTTCGAAAGCATTCAAAAGAGTTTAACAAACTGTTTTCTGACCAAAATATTCCCTGACAACCCATTTTTCTTATAAAATTAATTCAATTAGTATGAGTAGCCTATATTTTAACCCAAACATGCCCTGACAACCAATGTGCATACCTCTTGATTCAATTTCTTAGATTAATACCTTTAAAATATTATTCACATTCTGAAAGTTTTCTAAACATTCACACGTTAAAGCCATTCCATCGCCTATACAAACAGAATCATCACAATCCGCCTAACAGTCCTAAAATCGAAACAAATTCATCTAAAAAATGCAATATGTCACGAATTAATTTAAGACCTATTGTTATGCGAGTCTAGATTATTGGCCAAACCAAATTAAATTGATAAAAGAAACAGTCTATAAATTCAAAAGAAAAACTAACAACAATCAAAAAGAAGAGAAAAAATCATAATATAAACTGGTCGGACAACAAAAATAAAAGAAACGAGTAGAAGAAGAGACAGAGAGAAAAAATGAATAAATAAGAAAAATGGAGCCGAAATACCTAATGAAAAATCTCGAGATACGAAGGAAAAAGCCTTGAAGCTCCAAACTTTCGGATTTCTGGCCAAATCCGATATTAATCGCATGTTCTCATTGAGAACAAACAATTAACATCACATTCAACCGAAATCAATCGCGAAGAATTGATTACGTCGCTTTGGGATTTTAGGGTCAGGCATTTAATTGAATATTCGAGGGATTCGATTATGTTTCGAAGGAAACTCGTTGGTGATTGGGGATGAGGAGATGAAGGCGGGGCTAGGGTGTTGATTTGGTTGGGTTTGGATGGTGGCCGCCGTGTTTTTCCGGTGAGGTAAAGGGCGGCGGCTAGGGTTAAACCCTAGCCTTGTCTCTGATAGAGAGGGTGAGGGTCTGGGCGAAAATTATTTAGGAAAATGGGTTTGGGGGGTATTTTGTGGAGTTAAAACGCACGAGTCAATTTAGGCCGTTGGATCAAACGTGATCAACGGCCTAGATTATTCTCTTAGGTGTAAACGGTGTCGTTTGAGTAAATTAGGGGCTGGGTCGATCCGGGAAAACGGGTTGGGGTCGGGTAACGGGTTGGGGGAGTAAATGAAGGCCACTGGATTGATGCGGAATGAACGGTTGAGATGGATTAACAAGGACCTATGATCTGGACCGTCTATTGGGTTTGATCAACGGCCCGCCTATGACAACCATACGGCGTCGTTTGGGCATCTAAGAGGCCAACCGGTTTGGGCTCATTTATTTTGGTCCTTTTGCTTCATTTTTGGGCTTCGAATTTCCTGTAAAACTGGCCCATTTCCCCCCTTTTTTTTCTTTTCTTTTTTTTTATTTCCAAAATTAATTCAAACTAAATTTTAAAATTTCTAAGTTAAATTGTAGGACAAAAAAAATTAGATTATCAATATTAATTAAACTCCAATATCAATTAAACACACATTTAAATACAAAAAAAATCACACAATTGGACCTTAAATGGTAAAAAATGCAAAAGATATATATATATTTTTTCATTTTCGTAAAATAACCTAATTACTCTCAATTACAAACATGAATTCATATGCAAAAATGCAAACATTTTTGTATTTTATATTAATTTAACTAATAGACATGCACACGCAAAAATGCAAATAATAAGAGAAAAATAACACAAAAATCACGAAAATCACGCACAACACAAAACTATTTTATTTTTTTGAATTTTTTGGGAGTAATTCTCATGTAGGGCAAAAATCACGTGCTCACAGCTGCTCCTCTTTGCGCAGAAACATGAAGAGTTTTTGTGCAAAGATAAGTGAGCGGATACGAGCGATTTTTACCCGTTTGAGCACTCCATATGAAGCATTTTTTGGAAAAGTTTGACCGAACCTTTGCTTCAAAAGGTCTCCTACATATCCCTGGCTAAAAGGGAATCAGGTCAATGTAGTTCGGGAAGTTTTGGTAGTTGGGACTACCATGACTGCTGTGATCTTGCTGTTACTGCTGTTGCTGCTGTTGCCACTGCTTAACTGATCTTCTTATTACATCGTGCTAAACAAAAAATAAGAAGCTAGACTAAGTTACAGTATTGCAAATTCTTATCTATCTTTTCAACTTGATCTTGTCATGTTCCTTGCCATCCTGCTGGCTCTGATGTTTCTTCACATGCTTCTTTTCTTCTGACAATTGTCATTTCGGTCTATCTTGATTGCCAAACTCCAACCATTGGTCCCTTCTTCAAACTATTCTCCTTCGAAGTCTGAATCTATCTTTCTGATCCTTGTTGCCTTCCTTCCGATTACGAACTTGGATTCATGCTGGGGATTTCCTTTACACTCTGTCACTTTCCGATGGTTCACTTTCCTTATCAAATCTAAGAAAATGAGACTTCGTTCTGCTTTTCTGCCGGGCTTTTGACTTTATCGACACACTCTTATCATAAATCGCCACTCCATTCTTCGGGCGGGCTCCCTGACTTCCACTATATCTTCAAAGTAAATCGCCACTCCATTCTTCAGGCGGGCATCCCTGACTTCAACTACAACTCAAAACTAAATCGCCACTCCATTCTTCAGGCGGGCTCCCTGACTTCAATTACAACTTCAAAACTAAATCGCCACTTCATTCTTCGGGCGGGCTTCCTGATTTCAACTCGTAAACTTCGAAACTAAATCGCCACTCCATTCTTCAGGCGGGCTCCCTGACTTCAACTAACTTCAAAACTAGATCGCCACTCCATTCTTCAGGCGGGCTCCCTGACTTCAACTACAACTTCAAAATAAATCGCCACTCCATTCTTTAGGCGGGCTTCCTGACTTCAACTACAACTTCAAAATAAATCGCCACTCCATTCTTCAGGCAGGCATCCTTGACTTCAACTATAACTCAAAACTAAATCGCCACTCCATTCTTCAGGCGAGCTCCCTGACTTCAACTACGACTCAAAACTAAATCGCCACTCCATTCTTCAGGCGGGCATCCCTGACTTTAACTACAACTCAAAACTAAATCGCCACTCCATTTTTTAGGCGGGAATCCCTGACTTCAACTACGACTCAAAACTAAATCGCCACTCCATTCTTCAGGCGGGCATCCCTGACTTCAACTACAACTTGAAACTAAGTCGCCACTCCATTCTTCAGGCGGGCTCCCTGATTTCAACTTTCAACTCACTAACTCCATCCCATCCATATCGCCTTCCTTTGCTTCCTGTACCATTTTCTTCTTCCTGCATCGTCTCTTGGGCCACCTTTTCTTCTGAATTACCTTGTTTTGGAATTGCTTTCTTCCTGGGTCGTTTTATTTTTCCTTTGACATGCTGGGGATATCCTTGGAACTGTTTACTTACCTGCTGGAGATAATGCTGCCGGGGAAGTATTCTTTATTTCCTCTTTTCTACTTCCTTCAACCTTTATTCTCTTCCGGGCTCGCTGGGGATTGAAATTTCATTGAGGATTACCCTGGCAGGGAATCCCTTTTATATTTTCCTCTCTCTCAACCTCCTTCAGAACTCGCGCTTTGTTTCCTTGAAAAACTTATGGGATATAATGCTGGTGGGGATATCTCGAAAATCAGTGTTTCATTTCTCCAAGAACTGTTGGGGATGATACCAGGCTCAAAGATCACTTCCTCGTGTTGTCTGGCATCTTTCAAAACTATTCTGCTCGAAACTGGTATTTCCCAAAATCTTGTGTTGCTTTCTATCCTTATCCACTGGATATTTGCTTTCAAGAAAATTTTCGCAACGGGAGAAAATTTTCTGTCCCAGTTTTATAAACTTCTAGGTGGCATGCTTTTCCGCCGACGAACCCTCTTTTCCTATTTTAAATCAAAGAAAAATTGTTAGTTTCAAAACGCAGTGAGTGGTCATGCCGCTCTTTGCTGGGGCAATTTTCCTTTTCTTTTGAGCTGCTTTGCCTTCCTCGAACTTTGGGGAAGACGTTGATACTTGCTGGGGATGGTGCTCTTTCCGCAGGATCTCTCATCTCTCCTTTTTATTCCAAACTTCAGTGTGGTCCGACCCTCTTAGTCGGTGATCTGTTGTGAGAAACAATCTTTTGGATTTGTAATATGTGTCCACCCTACTCCGTAATTCCTCTGAACCTTCCAACCAACATGTCGTTCCATCTTAATATCGGAGCGCCTTTCGACTTATTGCCTTATTCCACTCCTATTTGTCTTCATTGTACCGCTTTGGGAGACTTGGTAGTAAGCTTTGAAAAAATCAATTTTCGACATAAACATAAAAACCTCTAAAAAGAAAGAAAAATGATAGATAAAAAATGAAATAAAGAATGCTGACCGTAAAAGACAAAAACGGAAAACTTTTCTGAACTCAAAACTGGGAAAAACTTATCTGAATGTATAACTGATCCAATGGTTATGCCGTGCCTTCGACATTAATCTACCCAGTCTATTTATGTCAATCACTTTTCTGACGGCTTCGTTTTGGTAGAAGTAAACGAATGTCCCAACCTCGTCTCATGCAGACACCTTGCGACCATCTCGCCTTGTTACCTCATAGTGCCCTTCATAGGGTTTTCACTAATGAGATTCTCTCATTTCTCTCAGCTTTCTATCGCCTTAGGGTTCCTGTAAAGGTTTTCACCATAAGACTCTCTCATTTTATTTCTCTCAATTTTCTTCGCCTTAAGGTGCCCGCGAGGGTTTTCACCGTTAAGACTCTCTCATTTTGCTTTCTCTCAGCTTTCTTCGCCTTAAGGTGCCCACGAGGGTTTTCACCATTAAGACTCCCTCATGTTGCTTTCTTTCCCTGTGGTGGGCTGGGGTATTATCCACGAGATCCCCTCTAGAGGGCTATCCCTTTTCAGCTTGTGAGTCCTGGATTCAGTCGAGAATCGGAGTGTCATTCTTGGCCTTCATTCGCATGTCCTGGCATTTCTCAAATACTGATCGAGAGGTCTTTTTTGGTCATCAATGTGGTTTTTGTGTGTGAGGCTATGGCAAAGTGATTTAACCTCAATGTGTAGCTCACTACAACTTTTGGGATCCGCATTATCTTTTCAAATGAAACATGACTTCTGCCCCAGTTTTGTTGCTTGGGGAATAATTAATTTTTATTTTACTATGACCGAGCCATGTGGCGCCTACGTATCCTTCTTAAGGAATCAGGTCGAACGTAGTTCACTTTTTTTGTGTCTTTTTTTTGTTTCTTTTTCTATTTTGTTATACATTTTCCTTGAGGATTCCAAAAGAGGGTATATGAAAGAATAATTAAGGCTAAAAGGGGAAAACAATGGTTAAAGTGTTTGGACAGTAGAAAAAATTGCCTCTGTCATTTCATTCTCCGAAAAATGCCGAATACAAACAAACGAAACCAAACGTTGACAAATACATTAAAGAATTACACATAATATCGCTTGAATGCATCAGAATTGATAGCCATATGAGTGCATCTTCCCTCAATATCAGTTAGACATAGAGCGCTGTTGGATAATACTCTAGTCACAACAAATGGTCCCTGCCAATTTGCAGCGAACTTGCCTTTTGCTTCGGCCTGATATGGTAGAACTCTCTTCAGCACATTCTGTCCCACCTCAAATTTCCTGGGACGTACCTTCTTGTTATATGCTCTCGCCATTCTATTTTGATACAATTGGCCATGACATACTGCTGTCAATCTCTTTTCATCGATCAAGCTCAATTGCTCCAATCGGGTTTTGACCCGCTCATCGTCGTCAATCTCAGCTTCAGCAACAATTCAGAGGGATGGGATTTAAACTTCTGCTGGTATTACTACTGCAGTCCCGTACACCAACAGGTAAGGAGTTGCCCCTACCGAAGTCCGAACGGTAGTGCGATAACCCAACAGTGCGAATGGTAACTTTTCATGCCACTGCCTAGACCCTTCTACCATCTTCCTCAATATCTTCTTTATATTCTTGTTTGCCACCTCAACCGCACCATTTGCTTTGGGATGATATGGTGTGGAATTTTGGTATGTAATCTTGAATTGTTGACATACCTCCTTCATCAATCCACTATTAAGATTGGCACCATTATCCGTGATGATTATGTTTGGGATTCCAAACCTGCAGATGATGTGGGAATGTACGAAGTCCACCACCGCCTTCTTGGTCACTGATTTGAATGTTTTATCCTCTACCCATTTGGTAAAATAATCGATCATTACCAGAATGAACCTATGACCATTGGAAGCCGCAGGTTCTATAGGTTCGATAACATCCATACCCCACGCAACAAATGGCCATGGCGCCGACATTGTATGCAATTCGGTCGGTGGAGAATGAATCAAATCTCCGTGTATCTGACACTGATGGCATCTTCGCACGAAACTTATACAATCACGCTCCATAGTGAGCCAGGTAATATCCTGCTCGAAGAATCTTCTTTTCCAATACATATCCGCTCATTTGTGGCCCACAAACTCCGGAGTGTATATCTGTCATCACTGTTGTGGCTTGCATCTATACATCTCAACAATCCTAAATCTGGGGTTCTTTTGTACAGCACCCCTCCACTAAGAAAAAATCTATTTGCCAACCGCCGAATAGCTCTCTTTTGATGTCCAGTTGCCTGCTCTGGGTATATTCCTAACCTGAGGTATTCCTTGACATCATGAAACCATGGCTCACCATCCATCTCTTCTTCTATCATATTGCAAAAAGCATGTTGATTCCGGATCTGAATATGTAATGGATCAACATGAATCTTGTCTGGGTAATGTAACATCAATGCCAACGTAGACAAAGCATCGGAAACCTCATTATGTATCCTTGGGATATGCCTGAATTCTACTGATCGGAAACGCTTAGTCAGATCGTGCAAACATTGACGATACGGGATAAGCTTCAAATCTCCGGTTTCCCATTCTCCCTGAATCTGATGTACCAGAAGGTCCGAGTCCCCCAAGACCAAGACGTCCTGTACATCCATGTCTACCGCTAATCGCAACCCTAAGATGCATGTCTCATACTCAGCCATATTGTTGGTACAATGAAAATACAGTTGAGAAGTAACAGGATCATGATGTCCCGTTTCAGAGATAAGTACAGCCCCTATTCCGACTCCTTTTGCGTTCGCCGCTCCGTCGAAGAAAAGCTTCCACCCTGGATCCTCGGTTAATTCTGACCCATCAATTTGCAATACTTCTTCGTCTGGAAAATACGTCCTCAAAGGTTCGTATCCGTCATCTACAGGATTCTCAGCTAAGTGATCGGCTAGGGCTTGAGCTTTCATAGCCGTCCTTATCACATATATGATGTCGAATTCTGTAAGTAGTATTTGCCATTTTGCTAACCTCCCTGTAGGCATAGGCTTCTGGAAAATATACTTCAATGGATCCAAACGTGAAATGAGGTAAGTAGTGTAAGAAGACAAATAATGTTTCAACTTTTGGGCTACCCAAGTCAAGGCACAACAGGTCTTTTCCAAATGAGTGTATTTAACCTCGTGGACCGTGAATTTCTTACTGAGATAGTAAATGGCCCGTTCCTTTCTGCCAGTAAGATCATGCTGCCCCAGTACGCAGCCGAACGAATTCTCCAAAACCGTTAGATAAAGAATCAGGGGTCTACCCGGTTCAGGCGGAACCAGTACGGGTGGGTTTGACAGATACCCTTTGATTTGGTCAAACGCTTCCTGACATTCTGTCGTCCATTCTATCGCAGCGTCTTTCTTCAACAGACGGAATATGGGTTCACGGGTTGCTGTAAGCTGAGCAATAAACCTACTGATGTAATTTAACCTTCCCAACAAACTCATTACCTCTGTTTTATTCTTTGGCGGGGGTAACTCCGGGATGGACTTGATTTTGGATGGGTCCAACTCAATGCCCCGTCGACTGATGATGAATCCTAGCAACTTTCCTGACGGAACTCCAAATGCACATTTGGCCGGATTAAGCTTGATATCATATCTTTGAAGTCTTTGGAAAAACTTCCTGAGGTCGGCAATGTGGTCTTCTTGACGTCTAGATTTTATGATCACATCATCCACGTACACTTCAATTTCTTTGTGTATCATGTCATGGAATACCGTAGTCATCGCCCTCATGTATGTTGCCCCTACATTCTTCAGGCCGAATGGCATTACTCCGGTAGCAATAAGTTCCCCATGGTGTGATAAAAGCCGTCTTTTCCGCGTCTTCTCATCCATCAAGATTTGATGATATCCCGCGTAGCAGTCCACAAAGGATCTGATCTCACGTCCGGCGTAATTATCAATCAGTATATGGATATTGGGAAGCGGGAAATTATCCTTAGGGCTCGCCTTGTTGAGATTGCGATAGTCCACACATACTCTGATCTTCCCGTCTTTCTTTGGCACCGGTACTACGTTAGCCAACCAATCAGGGGTATCGAGTGACACGAATGACTTTCGCCTGCAGCTGCTTGGTTACTTCCTCCTTGATCTTTACACTCATCTCCGTCTTAAATTTCCGTAGTTTTTGCTTGACGGGCGGGCATGCCGGGTCAGTAGGTAATTTGTGAACCACTAGATCAGAGTGCTGAGTCCTGGCATGTCGTCGTACGACCATGCGAAAATCTCCATGAGTGTTTTAATCAATTCTTCTCTCATGTTGGGTTCGATATGGACACTTATTCTGGTTTCTTTAACATCATTCGTATCCCCCAGATTAACAACCTTAGTATCATTCAAATTAGGTTTGGGCTTTTCCTCGAAGTGACTTAATTCTTCGTTGATTTCTTCTACGGCTTCATCATCGCCGTATTCCGATTCACTCTCGTCACTTCTTATTTCATGCGTTATTATTTCCAAACCAGATTGACTTTCTAGACTGGGTTGATTAATCTTTTAAGCACGCCATATCATTAAGATCAGTTGAAAGAAAGCTGCTCAGAAAAGTAAAAAGAAGGAAAATAAACAAAATTAGGAACAAAGGGAACAAATTTCATTAATGGGAACAATAAAAGGAAAAACAAGCTTGCATACTCAAACCAAAACGATCTAAAACAAACGGATTTTACTTTGGGGACAGCCCCAACACAAAATTTGAAAGAAAACAATCCAAAACAAACTACCAAGACTCCTTCCGGATAGGGAGAGGAGTAGCCTTCCAATTATTCAACTTTGCTTTCGATCCCACAAACTGTATCTCGGCATGGCTGGGTCCTTCGCCATCCTCTAGCATGCATACATCTGAGAATAAATCTTCGAACCTTCTCAAGAACTCTTCGTCTGGCCTGATCATAGGACCTGGGAACCTTTGTCGTCGGATGTCTTCTTGTTTCGGACCTGACAAAAGATCGAGAAAGGCGCGGAATAGGCTTCGGGAGCACCCATGTCTTCTGCTTATTCCTCTTGGCTCGCTGGATGTCCTCTGGTGTTGGCTTGAATCCCAAGCCGAAGGTTCCCACATTTTTGACCACAGATACCGGTTGTATGATTCCTTGCAGAGATGCACCTAAACCTTTGCCGGGTACGAAACCGTTTCTCAACATTTCTTGAGCCACCATGATGTCTGCAGTAATTATTCTGTCATTAAGAATTCATTCCCCTGCTGGAACTCGGTTGACAGATTCCGCATCACAGACCTGGTATACCCATGGCCCCACATCCTCTTCTGTCTCAACAAAGGGGACGATGGTGCCTGGTTGTAAATCATTCTCTCCATGGACTACGATCTCCTGTCGATCCCATTCAAACTTGACTAGTTGGTGTAGGCTGGATGGAACCGCTTTTGCAGCATGGATCCATGGTCGTCCTATCAGAAGGTTGTATGAAACTACCATGTCCAGCACCTGGAATTCCATGGTGAACTCCACAGGTCCGATTGTCAAGACTAATATTATATCCCCGACCGATGCCTTGCCTCCTCCATCAAACCCTCGGACACATATGCTGTTCTTGCGTACCCTGCCGATATCCATTTTCAACTTGTTTAGTGTAGAGAGAGGACAAATGTTCGCACTGGACCCATTATCGACTAGGACTTTGGTAACCACCGACTCTTCACATTTTACCGTAAGATATAAAGCCTTGTTGTGCTCGGTGCCTTCCTCAGGCAACTCATCATCGGTGAAGGTGACCCGGTTTGCTTCAAAGATCCTATTGGTGATCTTTTCCAAATGACTCACAGAGATTTTATCGGGTACATGGGCCTCATTCAAAACTTTCATCAAGGCTTGCCGGTGTTCTTTAGAATGTATCAATAGGGACAGCAATGAGATTTGCGCAGGAGTTTTCTTCAGTTGTTCTAGGATAGAATAATCATGCAGCTTCATGTTTTTCAGGAATTCCTCTGCCTCTTCGTCAGTTACCAGCTTTTTTAGTGTTTCCGGGATAGTCTTCCTTAATTCCGCAGGGGCAAAACATCTCCCTGAGCGGGTCAAACCTTGCGCTTCACAGACTTCCTCTTTAACTTCTTTTCCTTTGTAAGTTGTCGTGACCCGATCATAATTCCATGGAATAGCTTTGCTATCAGCTATTGGCAACTATTTTGCTGGCTTGATGATGAAAAGATCCACTCGAACACCTGCTACAGTCAAGACGGGTTTGGTTGCTGCCCCTGGTACAACTATTTTTACTCCCTCTGGCCTCATAGGCACTTTGTTCACACTTCCCTTTTCTGCTTCCAACCCCTCTTGTACGTCCTTCTTGCAGATGAGTGACTCATCAAGGCTTGGCCTCTTTTTCATTCTTACCCCACTAGACCTGATCATCATTATGGTCTGAAAGGTTTTCTCCTTTCCCTCTTCTACTCGTACCAACTCGATCATGTTGGTCTCATGATGAGTTGGAAGTGGATTTTGGTTGATGTTGGGCTCCGCTGGAGTCTGGACCTCAATTCGGCGGGTGTCGATGAGTTCCTAGATGGCTGTTTTCAACCTCCAACACTTTTCTGTGTCGTGCCCTGGACATCCTGAGCAGTATGCACAATTTATTGAATGATCCGGATTCTTTGGAAGAGGGTTTGGTAGCTTAGCCTCGACCGGATTTAGCAACCCTACTTGCTTCAATCGGTGAAACAAACTGGTGTAAGACTCTCCCAAGGGAGTGAAGGTCTTCATCCTTGGTGCTCTGTCATTCTTTAAGGCTTGATTCGGACGAAAGCCAGCACCCGTGGGATTTCTATAGGCTCTTGGGGGCGGGTAATTATTCTGTGGATTTGGCGCACACCATGGTGCCTGGACGGGAGGTGGGGCATATGATTGGGCATGATGGACGGTAAAGTGAGCATCTGGTGCTGGGTAATAGTGTTGTGGATGGCTATATGGATTGTGAGAGTAATTTTGTTGGTGGGGCTGTGGCGAATTATACTGGGGTGCGGGGCCTCTGTTCCTGAACCATGCTCCGGAATCAACTGCCGCGACCTCTTCTTTCCTCTTTTTCCCAAGCACCCCTCCGGTGCCACTTTGAATAGCTTGAGTGGTGGCTTTCAACGCTGCATAACTCATGATCTTGTTAGCTTTCAAGCCTTCCTCGATCATAGCCCCCATCTTTATCACCTCGGTGAATGACTTACCCACGGACGTCACCAGATGTCCGAAATAGGTTGGCTCCAGTGTCTGCAGGAAGTAATCCACCATCTCATTCTCTCTCATCGGCGGATCTACCCTTGCTGCCTGTTCCCTCCAGCGGAAACCAAATTCTCTAAAACTTTCGGCGGGTTTCTTCTCTAACTTTAGCAATGATAAGCGATCGGGGATTATTTCAAGATTATATTGGAACTGGCCGATGAATGCTTGAGCCAAGTCATCCCATGTAAACCATCTGCTGGGATCCTGCCTAGTGTACCACTCTAGTGCAGACCCCCCCAAGCTCTGACCGAAGTAAGCTATCCGAATCTCATCTCGCCCTCCGGCTCCTCGCATTTTACTACAAAAACCTCGAAGATGGGCTACTGGGTCACCATGCCCCTCGTATAGGTCAAACTTGGGCATTTTGAACCCGACTGGCAACTGGACATCTAGGAATGGACACAGATCTTTGTAAGCGATACTGACCTGGTTGCCCAAACCATGCATATTCCTGAAGGACTGCTCCAGGCTTTTAACTTTTCAAATAACTTCCTCATGCTCCAAACTTTGGAAGTGCTTTTCCGGTTCTGCCGGGTTATCCCAGTGAGGGGTGTGTGGATGCGGTTCAGGAGCCCTAAAGGTAGGCTCGGGAGAATAACAATGATTGTCATGGATTTGAAAAAGCGGCTCACTGGACGACTTTTGTAAAGTAGCAGGTGGAGGTGCCACAAAAACAGGGGTAACCGGAGGAGGAGGATTTTGTCTGGCTGCTGAAACCTGGGATGTATAGGGGTTTTCCCCTTGATAATAAGGATAGATCGGTGCACTTGTTGAGGGGTCAATGGGCGGACGCTCTGGTGCTGGTGTAAGAGTAGGAAGGTTTGGTGATGATTGTCCCCTAGCCCAGGCTAGGTGCATCTCTGTCATTTGTTGTCTCAACCGATCCACCTCCTCTTTCATGATTTGTATCTCTGTTTTCTCCCCATCGACACTTTTGCCGGAACTAGACATGCTTGCTGGAATTGGACCTTTTGATCTAGTATGGTAATGGTGATCGGCCACTATACTCTGTCAAGTCAACTGCTAAACTTTTCTGGAAATTGTAACAAACTTGTTAGCTCACTGAATTTAACAGGTATGTTATCGCATGTTGGATGCAATGCACTTAATCAATTAACTATTTCTACATGTATTCATTGCATGCATCATTCCAACTTTTATCTTTGAAAACCTCATTTGTTATAATCTCATTTGGTGGTGGTCGAATCTTATGTGGATTGCCTACGTATCACGTCCTTGCGTGAATCAGACCGAGCGTAGTTCTGATAACAAGATTGTGGCGAAATTCTGGAATTCTTATAATGAAAACCTTTACGATTACAAAACATGTCTTTCAATAATCAACAAAATGAGAGAAATGCTTGACTCAAACATAAAAATAATAAATAAAAATGCCAACCATTTTTTTCTTTTTTTTTTTTTCAAAATTTCAAAAATACATCTTTTAATCAATAGCCTAATGCTCTTAAACTCCCGGGGGCCCGCGAGGCATCGTTCGGCCTTGCCGCGGGCCTTGGTGTGAGGTCCCTGTGTAGTCCCCTTAACTCTCTCATGATCTGATGAACATAGTCCATAACCGAAGCAAAAAGGGTGGTGCGGGGCATTTGTTCCTTTCTCTGAGTAGCTGTTCTATCCGCTGATTCTTCACCCCCAATCTTCGAGTATTGTTGGTGACCTGGTCTAAGAGCCTATCCACTTGTTCTTGCAATCGGGCCATCAAATTGTGGCAACGGTCGAGGTTTACCCTGGCATCCCGGGCTTGTTTCAAAACTCGTTCCCTGAGGGTAACATTTACTTCCTTAAGATTGGTGATGACCTCGGTATAATCTTTTTCAATTTGCTGTAGATGAAGTGTCTGTTGATGTGCCTCCCTTCTCCAACTAGCGCGGATCCTCATCGTTTGGGCCTTTGACTCTTCCAATTCTTTTTGGACTTCTGTGACTCGATTTTTTAAACCCTTTATCTATTTTTCGTCTGATCGACTCCTCAACTGTCTGTCAGCATCCCTTTTCATTTGCTGGATTTGAACTCTCAAAAAGTCATTTTCTTGTGCCAACTTCTTTTTATCTCCTTCGTCGGCGGCAGCTTGCATACTCTTCTCGAATTGAAGGTCACGGACCTGCTGTTCTATCTTACCAATCTTCGTCCTGTAACCTTCCTCCTTTGCTAGCCAATTCCATTGCTCTTGTGAATCCTCCGTGAACTGTTGGACATGGGCTCTTTTAGCACATTTCCGACGAATCTGAAACATTTTCCCGAACCAGACATTGTACTTTAGATCTACCTCACCCTCAGCCAGTTCTCGAACCATAGTCTTAGGCTCAAAGAATCTACATTCATGCCACAGCTTTCTAATCTTTTCTTCGGGGAATACGACTCCTGGGCTCAACTCAATGGCGTGCTTTCTTAGATCTTCATCAGTAGGAATAACCTGAAATCTTCCTAGTTGACGTAATACCCGATGAGCAACATATGGTTGGATACTGTGAATCCCCATCAGAAGAATATAACATTCCTCGGCTGCCATATATACTACTTCAGTATCAGGTAACCACCCGAACGCCCATTCAACCTGATCGGCTTCTATTGAGCTTAGTCGTGCAAGCCATGCTTCGACGCCTTCGGGGAATACAACGCCTATCATCCGTTCCTCAAAACCCCTAATACAGCTTTTTCCAGTCAACCCATGGTTCATGTATTGTGCCCGGTGATGGAGGTGTTCTTGCATCCACAATTGGAGTAACAGATTGCATCCTTGAAAGAATTTGCCCCCTTCTCGGCATATAGTCAAGGCTCAGTAGATTTCGGACAAGACCAAAGGGACTACCGTGCTGGTAGCCTTTTTGATTGTAACATCGGCTATTCCTACAAGATTTATCTCTATTTTTTTATCTTCACGTGGACAAATCACAATCCCCAAGAATGTCGTTATGAATGCTAGAATTCGTCTGGCTTCCCACTTGGTTCTATTCCCTACGTGAGATAGTCCAAGATTTGACTCTTCAAAACCCCGAGGAGTGTTGTACCGTTGGTATAAGAATTGGATATCGCAACATCCTCCTGATAAATCATCATTTTTCACCCTCCGACTAATGCTTAGCAAATCCAGAAACCCATGCGGAGATACCGGTCTTGGTGAAAGCAGGTATTGTCCTCTTAATTTCCCATTTAATCCTGCATAGCCTGCAATCTCCTCTAGCGTGGGTGAAAGTTCAAAGTCGACAAAACAGAACACATTGCGGGTCGGATCCCAGAATATCAGTGCCTCGATGATGTCTTTCCTTAGCTTGATATTCAGCAGATTAACAAAACCTCCCAAAATTCTTTCCACTATCTTTTTACTACTCTCTTCCAAATCATTCCACCATATGCGGAGCTGCTGAGGGACCTCGCTACAGACTGAAAACGATTTATTCTGATTTGTGCTCATCCTGCACATTTATTAAGGTGATTAAATAAAGAAAAGCAACTTTGTTTTACTAAACAAAAAACTCAGTTTTCAATCACGGCCTTTGAACGCCTCGGGGACAAAGATTTTAAGGCTGTGTGGGTTAATCGATCAAAAATCAAAAAATCGACCCAAAGGTGGCCGTTTATACAAAATCAGCCTTCCGGCGTCCCTTTCGGGAACATTCGGCTGTTTTTGAAAACAGCATCACCGACTTATTTACGATGAAAAATGAGTTTCGATGTTTTTGGCTATTTTTGCAAAAGGGGAAGTTGGACCTGATAAAGGTTGCCTACGTATCTCACATCCAATGAGAATCAAACCCGCGTAGTTCGGTTTAATAAAAACAAATTACAATCTGTAAAGGAAAACTATTTTTTATTTTAATGAAAAACAAGTAAACTATTTTTTTTATTTTAAGAATAAAACACACAATTTTTATTCAAAAAAAAAAAAACGTTTTTTTTTTTATTTTACTGAAAAACAAGTACACTATTTTTATCTATTTCAAGAATAAAATACACTATTTTTTCTTTCTTTTTAAAATTCTCCATATTTAAAACTGGTCAGTATGCAAGTCTGAAGCAGATAAAGGCGTAAGACAAACATGATGCAGCAGGATGGTCTTTTCATTTCAGGTCACCTGTCCTAGACGGACCCAACCCCTGTGTTGAGTCCCCTAAGTCAAATGCAACATGATGCAAATAAACGTTCCTACTAGGGATCCAGCATGAAGCTTTGTTATTCTAGGTTCAAAAACCTGGGTTTATTGTTCTAGACCTGGCTTACCCGAGCGGACAGCTCGAGCCGAGGATGAGGCAGCAACCCGGGAATACAGAAGCTTCACCGGTTTTGAAACTTATCCAAACCTCGTTCTAAAGTGGGAATTAGACACTATACAGAAAAGAAGTCACACGAAGTGCACCCTTCTTCATGATTTAGAAGACTCATAGAGGAGATTGGTTTCGGCACAATTTATATGTACAATTCACAAAATATCAAAGCGGTAAAAGCAACATTTAGCACATTAAATACAAACATATAATAAAATCAGATAATAATAAGCCAAATACAACAATTATTCAAAGCTCGAATTTCTAACCCTGAACCAGTGGTTCTGGGTTATTTTCCCCAGCAGAGTCGCCAGAGCTGTCACACCTCCTTTTTTCGCTGACCCGCGATGGCGCGATTGTGTAAAGGAGTTTTTCCAATTAAAGGACAATCAAAATGGGATTCATTTATTAAGAGATTTAGAGTCGCCACTTGGGAGATTTATGGTGTCCCAAGCCACCGGTTTGAATCCCGAATTGAGGAAATGTTTGACTCTATTTAACAGTCCGCGAATCAGAAATCCGGATAAGGAATTCTGTTAACCCGGGAGAGGGTGTTAGGCATTCCCGAGTTCCGTGGTTCTAGCACGGTCGCTCAACTGTCGTATTTGGCTTATTTATCTGATTTTAATACATGTTATAACTTATGTGCAATCCTATTATTTATTAAAGGCCAATCCTAAGGCAAGCTAATTTTTTTTTTCTTTTGTCTCTAAAATGGGCCTAATTAATTTGCATTTTTTTTAAAAGCAAGAAAATTATCTTATGTAGCACATATAAAATAACGAATGGAGTAATCTGATGATCAACAAATGAACATTGAAATTTTTAGACTACTAACCAGTTTGAGATTTTCGAGAGCCAAGGTGAGATCATATTAGACTATTGATTAAACTTAGAATAGTTTAAGACACTATAGAATAGTTTAAACCACCAAACTGATTTTGAATTCATTTTTTTTAACTTGGCCATGAATCTGCATATTAAACAATGGTTTGGCCTAATTCCAACACTCCATTTAAATTTATGCGAGTCTTTCTAAATCCGGTGATCCTGGATTCAACTCTGCCTTTGTATTAGAACTCCATCTAAAATCTAATTGCGCTAGTAACTATAATAACACAGCTAAATGTCGCACATCATCTTAAATGCTACAGTAACTGGAATGCTTCAACTATAATAACTAAATGTTAAATGCTCACATGACTGATAGTTCAGAGCCAATATAATACAGTCCTATTATATAGCCCAGTTATACCAAACAATCAAAAGTTCCATTTTGTCAAGTTCTAGGTATTTCTACTACACGACCTAACATGAAGACTAATACATTCACAGGCAAAACATAACAAATGTACATGAGCAAATAAAAACATAGGCATTTCGAGCCCATAAATCAGTCTACTATTTCCAATCGCAATTTCAGCTACAAATTCCTTAGCTCCTAAGCCATGGTGGATCAAATAAATACCTGGAAATCACAACAGTGAAGGAGAGGTAGTCAACAGCAAGGAACAACAGTGTAGCAGCAAAGAAATAGCAGTAGTAACAACTTGAACCCAGGAAGACTCAGAAATCCAACTATAGACAAGTATAGATTTTGACCGCAGTATAACAATGTTATTTCCCCTTTTCAAAATCCAGTATAGACCTCAACCAAAATGCAGCAGTAAGGGGAAGAAAATCCGAAAGAAATCGAAGCCAAACCAATTTAGAATGAATCTAGACAACTAGACCAATTCTAGTATCACCAATAAAACAACTCTTAAGATTCAAAATGCAATCAATGAAACAATGGACCAGAACAGATTCTCCGAGATCAAACCAGTAAAACACCCCAAGAATATCAATGAAAATAATATCTTTTCTCAGGTTTTTGGCTCTTTTTCTCCTCTCAAAGAAAACTCTCCAATCTGTATATCTCTCTGTATTTCAGTCTCTCAGAATTGTTTTTAACTCTTCTCCAATCTCAAAGAAAACTCTCAAATGTCTATCTCTATCTCTATTTCAGTCTGTCCCCTGTAAGTGTTCAGTTTCCATTCTCTTTATAGCCCAAAAAAGAACCAGGCCAGCCCCTTTAAACTAAAATAACAACTCATCTCCTTCCCTTGCACATGCATCCCTTTACCCTTTTAATCACTTCTCCATGTGTTTTCATTTTCCATCTTTCGAAAGCATTCAAAAGAGTTTAACAAACTATTTTCTGACCAAAATATTCCCTGACAACCCCTTTCCCTTATAAAATTAATTCAATTGGTATGAGTAGCCTATATTTTAACCCAGCCCCTTTCCCTTATAAAATTAATTCAATTGGTATGAGTAGCCTATATTTTAACCCAAACATGCCCTGACAACAAATGTGCATACCTCTTGATTCAATTTCTTAGATTAATACCTTTAAAATATTATTCACATTCTGAAAGTTTTCTAAACATTCACACGTTAAAGCCATTCCATCGCCTATACAAACAGAATCATCACAATCCGCCTAATAGTCCTAAAATCGAAACAAATTCATCTCAAAAATGCAATATGTCACGAATTAATTTAAGACCTATTGTTATGCGAGTCTAGATTATTGGCCAAACCAAATTAAATTGATAAAAGAAATAGTCTATAAATTCAAAAGAAAAACTAACAACAATCAAAAAGAAGAGAAAAAATCATAATATAAACTGATCGGACAACAAAAATAAAAGAAACGAGTAGAAGAAGAGACAGAGAGAAAAAATGAATAAATAAGAAAAAAGGAGTTGAAATACCTAATGGAAAATCTCGAGATACGAAGGAAAAAGCCTTGAAGCTCCAAACTTTAGGATTTCTGGTCAAATCCGATATTAATCGCATGTTCTCATTGTGAACAAACGATTAACATCACATTCAACCGAAATCAATCGCGAAGAATTGATTCCGTCTCTTTGGGATTTTAGGGTCAGGCATTTAATTGAATATTCGAGGGATTCGATTATGTTTCGAAGGAAATTCGTTGGTGATTGGGGATGAGGAGATGAAGGCGGGGCTAGGGTGTTGATTTGGTTGGGTATGGATGGTGGCCGCCGTGTTTTTCTGGTGAGGTAAAGGGCGGCGGCTAGGGTTAAACCCTAGCCTTGTCTCTGATAGAGAGGGTTAGGGTCTGGACGAAAAATAATTTAGGAAAATGGGTTTGGGGGGTATTTTGTGGAGTTAAAACGCACGAGTCAATTTAGGCCGTTGGATCAAACGTGATCAATTTTTTAGATTATTCTATTAGGTGTAAACGGTGTCGTTTGAGTAAATTAGAGGATGGGTCGATCCGGGAAAACGGGTTGGGGTCGGGTAACGGGTTGGGGGAGTGAATGAAGGCCATTGGATTGATGCGGAATGAACGGTTGAGATGGATTAACAAGGACCTCTGATCTGGACCGTCTATTGGGTTTGATCAACGACCCGCCTATGACAATCATACGGCGTCATTTGGGTATCTAGGAGGCCAACCGGTTTGAGCTCATTTATTTTGGTCCTTTTGCTTCATTTTTGGGCTTCGAATTTCCTGTAAAACTGGCCCATTTCCCCCCTTTTTTTTCTTTTCTTTTTTTTTTATTTCCAAAATTAATTCAAACTAAATTTTAAAAATCCTAAGTTAAATTGTAGGACAAAAAAAATTAGATTATCAATATTAATTAAACTCTAATATCAATTAAACACACATTTAAATACAAAAAAAAAAATCACACAATTGGACCTTAAATGGTAAAAAATGCAAAAGATATATATATATTTTTTTTTCATTTTTTTCATTTTCGTAAAATAACCTAATTACTCTCAATTACAAACATGAATTTATATGCAAAAATGCAAATATTTTTGTATTTTATATTAATTTAACTAATAGACATGCACACGCAAAAATGCAAATAATAAGAGAAAAATAACACAAAAATCACGAAAATCACGCACAACACAAAATTATTTTATTTTTTTGAATTTTGTGGGAGTAATTCTCATGTAGGGCAAAAATCACGTGTTCACAATTAGTATGAGAAAAAATGCTAAAGTTGTCAAAATGAATGAACATGTTCAATTCAATAAAAATCTTTTTTTTTATTCATTTTTTTTTCTTACGACACGATACTCAAATCTAGATTCTTGTAATTATGATTCAAGTGAAGAAAAAGTAAGCCTATTTATTTCGGGATTTAAAAATAAAATATAATAAACATAAAATACGAGCTTGTTTTATAGCAAGAGTAGTTAATCGCTGTTGTTTCACGGTCAATCTATTCACTCGTCTTGATAATATTTTTCCTTGTTCACTAATAAATCATCTAATTAAACTCATATTTCTATAATCAATTCGATCCCTCGATTGAATCGGGGGCAGACGCCTGCGAAAATATCGCTTGAATTTATAAAAGGTCGTTTGAATTTATCCATGGTTTGTTTGTTTAATTTATTCCTTATCCCTAAAGGCTATTTCTTAATTCTAATTCAGTTTAAATTGACCCAAAATAGAATTTTAAAAAATAGGATTTGTTTATTTTCTATTTAAATATGCTATATATATAATGTCATTTTTTCCCTTCCTTAAAAGGGTAAGACAAAAATGCTTTGTTCGCTCTATTTCTTTATCTCCCTGTGAATCGTATGTTTGTAACAATAAGGATAGAATTTTTTCTATTCGAATCGATTAGGCGTATTGTGCCGGTTCTTCTTAGTAATATATTTGGAAATACCTCTTGGTACCTTATCAATACTATTTGCACACAACTAGTACATCCAAAATTACCGTTTCTCGAACATCTTTCCCCTTGGCCATGAACCTCCTTTGGATTTTTGATTTACTCAACTCTTCTATTTTCGATTCAAAACAAATAAAGGATAAAATAGAAGTTACTAACTTGAAATTCAATTCTAAAAGTAAAAAATTTAAATCAAGAAATTTAAAGTAATAGTAAAGCAAAGTCATAGTAAAATACAATAATTTTTCTAAAGTATATTTCAAATTGAAGTAATCATTTAAGTATCTTGTATAATACTTGTGACGACCCAGCCCGTCGTCTCATGTATTACAGCTCTGTTTTCCCCAATTATTGCTTCTTCGTGTCTCATTATTGACATCGGGTGCGATCAAGTTGAATTGGATTGGCTTGGACAGAAAATGAGACACTTAGTCTCTCCAAGGAAGGCTTATATTGGAAAAGTCAACTCGATATTGACTATTGAGTTAGAGGGCTCAGATATGAATTCCAGTGATTTGGTTAGCTTCAGGAGATAATTTTTGACTTAGGAGTGTGATCGGAAGTGATTTAGAAGGTCCGGTGTAGAATTAGGCTTGAATTGGCGAAGTTAGTATTTTGGCGAATTCCGGTTGATAGGTGAGATTTTGTGCCGAGGGTTGGAATTCCAAGAGTTGCAGTAGCTCCGTCAGGTGATTGTGGATATGTCTGAAAAATGTTAGGTCATTCAAAGGTGTTTTTGTCAGGTTTTTTATCGAATGCGTAATTCGGAAGTTTTTAAGAAACGTAGGCTTAAATCTTATGTGATCTAATGATTTTAGTGTTGTTTTTTGTATTTTGAGGATTGTAACAAGTATAGATGAGGTTTTCGGATGTGTTGGTGTTTTTGATTGAGGTCCCAGGGGGCTCGGGGTGAATTTAGGTGGTTAAACGAGAGTTTTGAAGGTTGCTGCAGGTTTATTTTTGTAGTCATCTGGTATTTCTGCTTCTGCGGAAATGGACCGCGAAAGCGAGTGAGGCATCACAAAAGTGGTCTGAGGTATGGTAGAGTAGTTCTGCAAAAGCAGAACCCTTTTTGCATCAGCGGGTCTGTAGGAGCAGGTGATTAGCCACAGAAGCGGTTTTGGTCATTAGGAGGGCATTCTGCAGAAGCGGAATCTGAGTCGCAAAAGCAGAAGTTGGATTTTTAATGAAGACCGCATAAGTGGGAGTTTTGGCCACATAAGTGGTCCCGCATAAGCGGAAGCGGGACCGCAAAAGCGAAAATCGCTGGGCAGAAGGGTTTTTATATTATTATTTCATCCGTGAGTCTATTTATTTTTCCTCCATTTTTAACCACCTTAAGAGTTTTTTTGTAGAAATTGAAGAGGATTTTGACGGGAATTGATTGGAGGTAAGTCTCGTGACCTAGAAATGCCATTTTATTGAAGAATCAACCTTTAATTCTTGAAAATTTGGGTAAAAATTGGAAGAACTAGGGCTTGGTTTTTGAAATGAAAATTTGGGATTTGAAAGGGCATTTGAACTCATATTTCGGAAAATTTAATATGCATGGACTCGTGGCGAGACGAGAAGTCCGGTGATGTCAATTTTTCAATTTTCCTAGAAGTGAGCCTAGGGCTCGGGTTTTGCCAACTTCGTGATTTTTTGTTTTTTTTCAAGCACTTTTGATTGGGTTATGTTTCGTTGGCCTATAATGTATTCCTTGTGGTTTTGATCAGATTTGGCACGCAAGGAGGTTGATTCGATAGGAAAAGGCACGTCGAGCTAGACTTGTTGCCGGCTTAAGGTGAGTAATAGATTTAGATGATGACCTGAGGGTTTGAAACCTCGGTATATTGCATTGTGACGCTATATTAAGGCAAGACACATACTCTATGACGAGTGTGGGGTCGTTGTGATTAGGGACTATGACTTAGTGCGTCCCGAGTGATGTTTATAGTGTGTTCTTGACTAGAGATTGATTGGTAATCATCCTACTTGGATTTTATGAATATATATTTGGGCTTTGTGCCGATTATTTGAATCTTTCAAGAATTATTATCATTATTTCCATGATACTTAGCATATTAAATGATTTCAGTCCTGAGTTAAACTCTATTTGAAATGTTCAGTCATATTTCTAAGATTTAAAACTTAAAATATATTTTCTGACGTTTGGAGCTGAGAGCTATTGCTTGACATTTGCCCGAGTGGCTTACTTGTATATTTTTAACAGAGTATGGATCGGGCAGCACGCCGCAGCGATATTATGATGATATTGCGCTGGGCTGTAGGATCTCATCCGGAGTCTGAACCCCCACAGTGAGCGCGGGTACCGAAATGGACCGGGCTGCACTTTGCAGTGGTCATATGCATTGCATTGCATTGCATTCATGCATTGATATTTATTTGCTTTAACTATCATTTGATTTGCTATTATCTCACCGCTAAATGTGCTGGCTTGTCAGTTATAGCTTTACATTATAATATTTCGGGATTTCTTATTTTTAGCCATTATATATGTTTATTACACGCTAAGTTGGAGTACTCACTTTACCCCTGCACCATGTGTGCAGATACAAGTATACCGGAGGCTCAGTAGAGTTATTAGCTGCTTTCGGATTTATTCCAGAGTTATCGAGGTAGCTGTCTGACGTCTACAGGACCCGACTTCTCCCCTTATCCCTTTTGTTTTTGTAGGACCCGACTTCTCCCCTTATCCTTTTTGTTTTTGCATCTTAGACTCTTTTATTTGTAGACTTGATACTCGGTTGTATTAAGAGGCTATGTACTCGTGACCCCAGATCTGTTGGGAGTTATTGTGACTATTGTTGTGGTTTTTCTGCATTGTTATACTTAATATCGGGTTGGTAATCTTGTTAACTATTCAATTAACTCTATTATTGGTAATAGGTTTTCGCACTTGGGTTGAGAGTGTTCAAATGGTCGGGCTTGCCTAACAGTTGTGTTGGGTGCCATCACGATTGAGATTTTGGTCGTGATAAATTGGTATCAGAGCCTAGGTTACTAGGCCTCTCGAGTCATGAGCCGGTTTACTAAAGTCTCGCGGATTGGTACGGAGACATCTATATTTATTATCAAAAGGCTGCAGAACCTTTGTGGAACACTTCATATTCTTGAAATTCTTGTCGTGCGGCTTTGTTGTTCCGAGAACTAAACTTTTGTATTCCATTCTCTCATAGATGGCGAGAACTCATGCTACCGAACGTGATGGACGACTACCAGTACCACCCACTAGAGGTCGTGGATGCGGTCGTGGTTGTGGTCGAGGCCGACCAGCAGGGGAAGCACTTGTTGACCCACCAGTTGCCCCAGTTCAAGGCTAGACTCCAGTTGTTGATGCTCCAGTAGCACCTGTGCAGGCACCAGCAGTGCCTATTATGATTCTGGGTCTCCAGGAGACCTTGGCTCAGATACTATCAGTTTTTACTGGTCTAGCCCAGGTAGTACCAGCCACTACTACAGTGGCTACATCCTACGCATGGGGAAGTAGTCAAACCCCAGTCACTCGCACGCCGGAGCAAGTTGTTCAGGGATTGTAGACACCGGGAGTGGTTGCAGCTCCGCTAGTTACCCCAGCAGCGCCAGCCGCACTAGTTTCACCAGCTCCAACCTACGTGGTTCCAGTTATGCCAGACGATGAGCATCATCATCTTAAGAGATTTGGCAGGCTTCACCCTCCGATGTTCAGTGGTACTGAGGGCGAGGATGCCCTGGGTTTTCTGGATAAGTTCCAGCGTATGCTTTGCGCCAGAGGTATCTTAGATTTGATTGGAGTCGTATTTACTACCTTCCAGTTCTTAGGACCAGCATTTACCCGGTGGGAGGAGTTTGAGAGGTGTAGGCCTGCTGGATCAGCGCCCCTTACATGGAAGTAGTTCTCCACTCTTTTTCTGCAGAAGTATTTACCGTAATCTCGTACAGAGGAGTTGCGTCGTCCGTTCGAGTGGTTGATTTAGGGGGACATGTATGTGACCCAGTACGAGATGAGGTTTATGTAGTTAGCTTGGCATGCTACTTGGATGATCCCAACTGATCGGGAGAGGATTAGGAGGTTTGTGGATGGCCTCAACTATCTACTCCGCATTTTGATAACCAAGGAGAGGGTTATGAGTGCCTCGTTCGAGGAGGTAGTGGACATGGATCGAGAATTGAGATGACTCGTCATCGGGAGTGCGAAGAGAGGGAGGCCAAGAGGCCTCGAGGTTCAAGTAGCTTCAGTGGTGCTTCGTCTAGGGGATAGTTCCAACGTGGCAGATGTCGTTCCTTCAGGCCTCCTCAGTCAGGTCGCCTAGAGTATAGTGGGGCTTCTTCGGGTTGTGGTCATCGGGGATTTCAGCAGGGCTAGTCTTCACTTAGTGCCCTTCCAACTTAGAGCTCTACTCATGCCCTTTAGCCCAGGGCTCTTCTCCAGCGAGGGGCTCCCTTCAGTCCCCTTCTCCAGCACCGGGTAGTTTCTACGAGTACGGTGAGTTTGGTCACATGAGGAGACAATGTCCTCGACTTCGTGGTAGTCAGTCTCAGCAAAGGGATCAACCCTCATCTTCTGCTCTTATTTCATCAGCACCCGCCCAACTAGCTAGGGATGGATGCCAGGTAGCCAGGGGCTGCCCCAGGGGTGGAGGTCGTACTAGCGATGGTCAGGCTTGATTCTACGCTCTCCCAGACAGGAGGGATGCCATTACATCAGATGCTATTATCACAGGTATTATCTCAATCTTCCATAGGGATGCCTCTGTTTCGTTTGATCCTGAATCTACTTATTCCTATGTATCTTCATATTTTACTCATCACCTAGGTACTACCCGAGGGTGTCTTGCTTTGTCTATTCACATATCTACCCCGCTAGGTGATACTATCATCATGGATCATGTATATCGATCTTTTCTGGTGACTATTAGGGGTTTGGAGACCCGAGTTAACTTGTTATTGCTGGGCATGGTAGATTTTGATGTTAGTCTGGGTATGGACTGGCTATCTCCATACCATACTATTCTGTACTATCATGCCAAGACAATTACATTGGCTATTATGGGTGTTCCAAGGATTGAGTGGCGTGGTATGACTGACTATGTTCCTAGCAGAGTGATTTCTTTCCTAAAGTCCCTGCGGATGATTGGGAAAGGTTGTCTATCGTATTTGGCTTTTATGAGAGATGTTGGAGCTGAGACTCCTAGTTTTGATTCTATTCCCATTGTGAGAGACTTGCTTGATGTGTTTTATGCAAAACTGCAGGGCATGCCACCAGATAGGGACATTGCTTTTGGTATTGATCTGGTGCCAGACACTCAGCCCATTTCCATTCCCCTGTATCGTGTGGCACCAGCGGAGTTGAAGGAACTAAAGGATCAACTTCAAGAACTCCTAAATAAGGGGTTTATTCGTTCTAGTATGTCACCGTGGGGTGCACCGGTCCTATTTGTGAAGAAAAAGGATGGCACAATGAGAATGTGCATTGACTACAGGCAGTTGAACAAGGTGACAGTGAAGAACAAGTATCCACTACCACGTATTGATGATTTGTTTGACCAGCTCCAGGGGGCAAGGGTATTCTCTAAGATTGATCTTCGTTCAGGCTATCATCAACTGAAGATCAGGGATTCAGATATTATGAAGACTGCCCTCAAGACTAGATATGGGCACTGTGAGTTTCTAGTTATGTCTTTTGGGCTGACTAATGCCCCAGCCGCATTCATGCATTTGATGGACGACGTATTTCGGTCGTATCTAGATTCATTTGTTATCATTTTTATTGATGATATCCTGGTGTACTCGTGTAGCTAGGAGGAGCATGCTCAGCATTAGAGAGTAGTATTATAGAGATTGAGAGAGGAGAAGCTTTATGCAAAGTTCTCCAAGTGTGAGTTCTAGATTCGTTCTGTAGCTTTTTTGGGGCACGTGATGTCCAGTGATGGTATTATGTTGATCCAAAGAAGATAGAGGCAGTTTAGAGTTGGCCTAGACCATCCTTCACCACGAAGATTCGGATTTTCCTAGGTTTGGCAGGTTATTATCGCCGGTTCATCCAGGGTTTTTCATCTATTGCTTCGCCCTTGACCAAGTTGACGCAGAAGCGTGCACCATTTGTATGGTAGGACGAGTGCGAGAAGAGCTTTCAGAAGCTCAAGACAGCTTTGACCACAGCTCCACTGTTGGTTTTGTCATCAGCTTCAGGTTCTTACACTGTGTATTGTGATGCTTTGAGAGTTGGGATCGGATGTGTGTTGATGTACGAGGGTAGAGTTATTACATATGATTCTCGTCTGTTGAAGACTCATGAGAAGTACATGATATAGAGTTGGCTGCTATATTTCATGCTTTGAATATTTGGAGGCACTACTTATATAGCGTATCTTGTGAGGTATATACTGATCATCGCAGCCTTCAGTATTTGTTCAAACATAAGGATCTTAATTTGAGGCAGCGGAGGTGGCTTGAGTTCCCTGCTCTATCGGGTAGGGGTAAGGCCTGCGTACATATTATCCTCTACAGACCCCACCCTGTGGGACTATATTGGGTAGTACTTGTTGTTGTTGTTGTTATCACCCTAGGATGGCCAATGTAGTGGCCGATGCTTTGAGCCGGAAGGCGGTTAGTTTGGGTAGTTTGGCGTACATTCTAGTTGGAGCAAGCCCACTGCTCGTTATATTCCATTCATCCGGGTTCCATGAAGATGTATCAGGATTTAAGACAATATTACTGGTGGAGGAGCATGAAGAAGGATATTTTGAGTCATGTAGCTTGGTGTCTCAACTGTGAGGGGGTGAAATATGAGCATCAGAAGCCCGGTGGTGTACTTTAGTGCATGGATATTCTCGACTAGAAGTGGGAGAGGATTACTATAGATTTTGAGAGTGGTCTCCCTCGGACATCGAGGAAGTTTGATTCGATTTGGGTGATTGTGGATCGGCTGACCATGTTCGTGCACTTTTTTCTGATGTGTACTACATATTCTTCGAAGCGGTTAGCAGAGATTTTCACTCGGGAGATTTTTTGATTACATGGGGTCCTAGTTTCTATTATCTCAGATAGGGGTACTCAGTTTACTTCCCAGTTTTGGAGGACTTTTCAGCGAGAGTTGGGTACCCAAGTGGAGTTGAGCACAACATTTCATCCTCAGATGGACGGGCAGTCCGAGCGTACCATACAAATAATGGAGGACATGTTTTGTGCCGATGTTATTGATTTTGGAGGTTCTTGGGCTGAGTTCCTACAAATTACAGAGTTTGCCTACAACAACAACTATCACTCCAGCATTCAGATGGCACCATATGAGGCGTTATATGGGAGACATTGTAGATCTCTGGTTGGTTGGTTTGAGCCCGGCGAGGCTAGGCTATTAGGGGCAGAGTTGGTCCAGGATGCCTTAGATAAGGTGAAAATGATCCATGAGAGACTTCGTATAGCTTAGTCGTGTCAGAAGAATTATACGGTCAGGAAGGTTCAAGATTTATCTTATATGGTGGGCAAGAAGGTCTTGTTGAAGGTTTCGACTATAAAGGGCATTATGATATTTGGGAAGAAAGGAAAGTTGAGTCGTCAGTTCATTGGCCCTCTTGAGATACTTAGGAGGATTGGGGAGGTGGCCTATATGCTTGCTTTGCCACCCGGCTTATCGGGGGTTCATCCGGTATTTTATGTTTTTATGCTCTGGAAGTATGTTGAGGACCCGTCTCATGTGTTAGACTTCATCACGGTTCAGTTGGATGATGGTTTGACCTATGATGTGGAGCCAGTGGCTATTTTGGGTCGTCAGGTTTGGAGATCGAGATCAAAGGATATAGATTCGGTGAATGTGCAGTAGAGAGGTCGGCCCATGGATGAGGCCACCAGGGAGACCGAGCAAGATATGCAAAGCAGATGTCCTCACCTATTTGAGGCTTCAAGTATGTTTCTTGACTTGCTCGAGGATGAGCGTTTGTTTATGTTGGGGAGGATGTGACGACCATGCCCCTCAATTCATGTATTATATCCCCGTATTCCCCAATTATTGCTTCTTCACGTCTCATTATTGACATCGGGTGAGTTAGAGTTGAATTGGATTGGTTTGGACAGAAAATGAGACACTTAGTCTCTTTAAGGAAGGCTTATATTGGAAAAGTCAACCGGACTTTGATTATTGAGTTAGAGGTCTCGGATGTGAATTCTGGTGATTGAGTTAGCTTCGAGAGATGATTTGTGACTTAAGAGTGTGATCGGAAGTGATTAGTAGAATTAGGCTTGAATTGGCAAAGTTAGTATTTTGGAGAATTTCAGTTGATAGGTGAGATTTTGATCCGAGGGTCAGAATGGAATTTTGAGAGTTGCAGCATCTCCATCAGGTGATTCTGGATATATGTGCAAAATTTCAGGTCATTCGAATGAATTTTGGTCGGGATTTTGATCGAATGTGTAATTCAGAAGTTTTTAAGAAACTTAGGCTTGAATCCGATGTGATTTGATGGTTTTAGCATTTTTTGATGTGTATTGAGGATTAGAAAAAGTTTGGATGAGGTTTTAGGATGTGTTGGTATTTTGGTTAAGGTCCTGGGAGCCTCGGGGTGAATTAGGGTGGTTAAACGAGAGTTCTGAAGGTTGTTGCAGGTTTATTTTTGCTGTCATCTGGTATTTCCGCTTCTGCGGAAATGGACCGTAGAAGCGCGTGAGGCATCACAAAAGAGGTCTGAGGTATTGTAGAGTAGTTCCGAAAACGTGGAACCCTTTTCGTATCAGCGGGTCCGCAGGAGCGGGTGATTAACTGTAGAAGCGGTTTTGGTCGTTAGGAGGGAATTCCGCAGAAGTGGAATCTAAGTCGCAAAAGTAGAAGTCAGCTTTTTAATGAAGACCACATAAGCAGGATTTTTAGCCACAGAA